>CM040242.1:168570267-169240905 GCA_022545495.1 Chrysanthemum lavandulifolium
AGAATAACAATTAACTAAAAGATATATATGTTTGTTTGTTCGAGTCAAATGCTTGTATCGAGTCATAATGGATGTTTTGCGTAAATTTTCCGATTCTAAAGATGTAAATTTTTGAAATTTTTCGAGAAAATCGCAAACCGCTTTTTGTCGGGATAACTTTGACGTCGTCAGATTGCAACTCGACGACGTCGGGAAGGAGTAAAACATCGATTACTTTTCTCGTTTTCGAGCTACTTATAAATTTTGGAATTTTCCGGTCTTAATTTTCTTAGAAATTCAGTAAACATCCATTCCACAAGCATTATATCCTAGTTTAAATCGAGTCTTATATATATTATTACCGCCGATTTTACGCGAAGGTTTCGTTTGTTTTCTTCAAGTGTGCGGGTTTAGTTTGTCAAGAAGAAGTTACACAAGATGGGAAGGAGCTTTTCACGCAATAATTCTTCTTGAAAAGGATTTAACCACCACTTTACACGGATCCTACCGAGCTAATCGGGGAGTATTAGTTTTTTCGTTTTAATTACCTTCCATTATCATAACTTTGATACATTCGGGAACATTGGGGACAATGTTCGGTTTAAGTGTAGGGAGGAAAATAAAATGGGAACTTTGAAACTATGCTTATCCTTGACTATTTGCTTTGTCCAATTGTGATTGTGTAATAAACCATGAGAAAATGTCGGTTAGGGTAATTTTGGCACCAAATTTAAAATTTTTTCATGACATATAGGAGTGGGCCATTAGTCTTAACAAAAGCGTCTCATAGATAGGAAGTTACATGACTAGCACAAAAACCCTTTACCACTTAAATTCCACCCAAAATGTGAGGATCACCCTTAGATTAGTAGGAATTAAAGCATTCATCTTCAATGCTTAGAGTGTGAACCGGTAGTATATTAGATTCTAGAACTTGTTTTGTGATGCATTTCGAGATCGCAAGTGAGGCTACACTTGTGTAGTTAGGAATAACTAAATGATAAGAGGCATTTGGATAAACCCTTGTTTGATACCGTAATATAATTACTTCTTCCACATCGGTTGAGTAATTCCCCACACCCTTGCGTTGTACTCATCTTTAGTACACGATACCCCTAGTTAACCCCTCGAGCCTATCCTTTTCGCGGTTCTCGTGATGTTTTGGTTTTTCGAATATCAATGAAGAGCATTGTTTACACCCCACCCCAAATATACACCCAAATCGCCTTAGCCTACCCTTATGCACTCACTTTTAGTGCATTATTGTTATCACCCAAAACCCTTAGTTCAATTATCCGGTTGCTTGCATGAGTTGCTAAGTCGAGTCATATCCCTTGTATCTGATTTTGGGACGATTGGGATTCATGGGAAAAGTTAAAGTTTGTGAAATGACGGAAAGGAACGTTAAATTCAAATTCCTTTGTTTGCATAATAATGTACCCCAAGTGTTTTGATCTTTTCAATTCGGGTCAAATTAGTGTTAGAGTAATAAAACTCAAGTGTAGGGATGTGCCTATAAATCCCTATCATTTTGATGTTACCATAGAGGATGGTAGAGTAAAAGTGTAAAAAAAAAAAAAAAAAAAAAAAAAAAAAAAAAAACTGCTACCATCCTACATCTATCCTTTAAATTTATGTTTGTTTATTTCGTTGCCTAGAGTTTTAGAGTGTCGAGTCTTGGCTTAGCAACGCCATTCTTCGTATGCATTTAACATAGAGATTTTTGACTTGCCACCACTAAATAGCCTATCCCACCAAACCCTTATTTCCTACCGTAAGCCTAACATTACAACCCTTTAAAAGACCTCTTTGATAGTCTTTCCTAGGTGCTTACGCCAAAGCGATGGAGATTTGATCTATTCTCAAGCCTATGGTAATCTATGTACTAGGACCGGTTAATGAGTGTTTATCTTCCATTTCCTATTTGTTATATTTCATATATACACCGAGAGAGATGTGAGTATCCAAACACCCAATGTGAGGTGCTAGTATGTAATTTCCGTGCTTTTATGACTTTTACGGGCTTATATGTGTTGTGGACCGTTTTGAATCAATGCTTCATGACCCCTAACTTATAAATTAATTGGCTAAAGCACATTTGCTTGAGGACAAGCAAATAACAAGTGTAGGGATATTTGATAAGGTTTTAAAGGTACCATTTGAGGGTCGTTTAGCCCTTATTTGATCACTTTTGTATCCGTTATTGCTTAATATCGTTCCTTTTCACTTTTAGGTCTCTTGAAGGCAAAATGCTGGAATGGCACTTATTTGGACGAAAAGGCGAATATACGAAGAAAATGGCCAAAGTCAAAATCGAGACACTCAAAGCTGCTTGAAAGCATAAGCGACGGCGTCCATGCTTAATCTGCGACCGTCGAGGATTTTGTGACGGTCGGAAGACAAAACTCGTATTTTCAAGAGGCGGCGTCGGGCTTTATATGAGTAGCCGTCGCACTCGGATGGCCTAGATGTGACCCAGACGGCGCCGGTCAAGAGGATGGCGTCACGGGCATAAGGTGACGCCGTCGCAAGGTTAACGAGCCAAGGCGAAACCCTAATGACGGCGACACAACGGCGCCACGAAACATAAGGTGGCCGTCGCATATGTAATCTTATATATAGAATCCGAATTTTTCGGTTTAGGGAGTCTTTTGGGTGAAAACCTAAAACCGAACCTAAGGTGTCTTATACAAGTATTTTAGGGTTCTAAACCCTATTTTACATCAAGATAAGTATTTACTTCATCAATTCAATTATGTCTTTGATTATTTGTGTGTATACTTGCATGTTCTCCATGTCCGCTAATTTATTTGTGTGTTTGCTTAGGAAGTATGAAACTTAATTATTGAATATTGATTGGTTGTTTCTTATCTTAGTTGATTAATGATCTAGTAGTGCAATAGGTCATTCGTTGTGTACTTAATGCTTGATTCATCTTTGTGAACCTTAGAATATGATTACACGAGTAGTCGTAGGCTAAACCATCCGAAGAGTGCCTTAGAGTAAGAGTTTATCATCCCTAGTGGGTTTTGTAGGCGAGACCCTTTGGTAAGTTCAAAGAGTTGGGAGAAACGCATACCCTACAACTTTAGACACACAACGCAACTAAGAATAAGGACGTAACAACTCAACCATCAATAGGAGATAATTAAGGAGTAGTAAAACCTAAGTAAACACATCTTTAAACTATCATACGAGTACACATAAATTAGACATAGACTCCACAACCTTAGTTTAGATAATTAGATAATAGTAGAGTAATCGGTAGAAATACCAACCCCCAAATCCAATACCCGAGATTTGTATCTTTCAATTTCATAAAATATAAAAATACAAAAATAATCTTCCTCAACCTCAACCTTAGCGTAGTAACTTCTCACTAGCATTCCTATTCCCCAGAGAACGATATCAATACCCGTGGCTTACCCTAATTACTACACTACAACGATTAGGTTCTTTGCCTAGGGTGTTATAAAACTTGCTCAAGAAAAGGAAGTTTTCTTGACCCGAACGACGCGCGTAGCGTTATCAGTCATGTGGCATTTGGCAATTATCTAAAGGAGGAAAAATAGTTGGCGGAGGAACTATCGAATTGGAAAGGCTGGATTTTGAGAAATTTTATTTGCATGCAGTAATCAAGTACAATCTATTCAATGTTTCTCAAATGTGTGATAAGAAAAAGCGGGTATTTTTGGTGAAACCGGGTGTGTGATGTTGTCACCGATTTTAAAATGCCAAATGAAGAATATGTACAGTTAAGGGTGCCTAGGAAAGAAAACATATACTGCTTTAACATGAAAGATGTAATTCCTAATAGGTCCTTAACTTGTTTGTTTGCTAAGGCATCAGTTGATGAGTCAAAATTGTGGCATAGAAGGCTAGGTCACCTTAATTTCAAAACAATCAATAAACTTGTAAAGGGAAACTTAGTGAGAGGGTTATCTTCTAAGGTTTTTTAGTGTAAAGAACTTTATGTGGCTTGTCAGAAAGGAAAACAACATAGAGCCTCTTGTAAGACCAAGACAATTAACACCATTACTCAACTACTGTTTATGCTTCATATGGACTTATTTGGCCCTACCTTTGTTAAAATTTTGAACCATAAGCGATCGCCTAGTTATTCTCGATAATTATAGTAGATTTTCTTGGATATACTTTTTAGTCGCTAAGAGTGAAACTAGTGAGATCCTCAAGAGTTTCATTACTAAGATAGAAAATCAAGTAAACCATAAGGTCAAAGTAATCGATGTGATAATGGGCGAGTTTAAAAATGATGTGATGAATCGCTTATGTGTGGCTAAGGGTATAGAAAGGCAGTTTAGTGTTGCTAGGACACCCCAAATGAATGGTGTAGCTAAAAGGAAAAATAGAACACTAATTGAGGTTGCAAGAACAATGTTATCGAATCTAAGTTACCCACTACCTTTTGAATGAAGTCGTAGGCACTACATGTTATGTGCGAGAATAGAATCAAGGTAGTGAAGCCTCATAACAAGACCCCTATGAGTGTTACATGATAGGAAGCCTATGATAGCTTTCTTAAAACCTTTTGGGTGTCTGTTACTATCTTGAATACCATAGACTACCTAGGAAAATTTCAAGAAAAAGCATATGATGGATACTTTCTTGGCTATTCTTTCAATAGCAAAGCCTTTAGAGTATACATTAGGAGGACCGAATAGTAGAAGAAAAATTACATGTTAAGTTTAGTGAAGAGACTCCTAGTGTTGAGACAAAAGGACCAGAGTGGCTATTTAACATTGATATGCTAACCAAATCTATGAATTATGAGCCTATCATTGCAGGTACATCCACTAATATTGATGCGGGTACTCAAAAGGATTCTGATAGAGAAGCAAATTCTAAGGAAGATGATTCTCCAAAGGAATTCTATTTGCTTGAAAAGTGGAAAGCTGGTCCTGTCTCACCCATCATTGAAAAGAAGAGTCCCATTGATGATGATTTGGATTCTGGAAACAAGGGTGATCATCATTATGATAAGGAAGAGTTGTTGAAACATAACTCAGTGTCGGTAGAAGAAATTGAAAAGCAGAAGAAAAAGACTGAAAGCACTGCTATACATAATGAAAGCACTGCTAAGCAAAATTCTACGACTACTAGTTCATCTGAATCCCCTGCTGCAAGTACTGATGGAAGTACTTACTTTGGAATCCCTGCCAAGCCACTATTTGGTGATGATGAGTATCCAACTGGTCCTGATATGCCTCCTTTAGAAGAAATGGATACTCCCACTGATGATGAAAATATGGATGACTTTTTCAATAATGTTGATATTACTAATTTGGAAACCGTCATTACAGAAAGTCAAATTCCTACCACCAGAGTGCATAAGAATCATCCCAAAGAGCAAATTCTTGGAGATTTGAATACTCCAGTTCAAACAAGAAGCAAGTCTTTGAATATTAAAACCTTTCCTGAACAAGGTTTCTTTGCCAGATCACTTCACAAAAGAAACAGTCATCAAGATCTACAAAACTATTTGTTTGCTTGCTTTTTGTCACAAAAGGAGCCCAAAAGAGTTGAAGAAGCATTAGGAGAAGAAGGTTGGATTGAATCCATGCAATAGGAGCTGCTACAATTCAAGCTTCAAGAAGTTTGGACATTGGTTGATCTTCCTAATGGTAAGAGGGCTATTGGAACTAAATGGGTATTCAGAAACAAAAGGGATGAAAGGGGCATTGTGGTGAGGATTAAATCAAGGTTGGTTGCTCAAGGATACACACAAACTGAAGGTTTTGATTATGATGAAGTATTTGCCCCAGTTGCAAGAATTGAAGCTATCAGATTGGTTTTGGCATATGCTTCATTTAAAAATCTTGTGGTGTATCAAATGGATGTTAAGAGTGCCTTTTTCTATGGTACTATTGATGAGGAGGTATATGTCTATCAACCTCCTGGTTTTGAAGATCCTGATCATCCTGATAAGGTCTACAGGGTGAAGAAGGCTATGTATGGTTTGCATCAAGCTCCAAGGGCATGGTATGAATGCCTTTCTACTTATTTGATGGACAATGGTTTCAAGAGGGGACTGATTGATAAGACATTGTTCATAAGGAAGCTCAAGGATGATATATTGCTAGTTCAGGTTTATGTTGATGACATCATCTTTGGCTCAACCAATAAGGAGATGTGCAAAGACTTTGAGAAACTTATGCATGATAAGTTTCGGATGCATTCTATGGGTGAACTCACTTTCTTTTGGGGCTACAAGTTCAACAGAGAGTGATGGTATATTCATTAGTCAAGACAAGTATGTAGCGGATGTTTTAAAGAAGTTTGGATTCCAGGATGTAAAGAGTGCTAGTACACCTATGGAGACTCAGAAACCACTACTACCAGATGATGGAAGTCCCAAAGTTTATTTGAAGCTGTATAGATCCATGATTGGGTCTTTGATGTATCTCACTGCTTCTAGGCCAAATATTATGTTCTCGATCGTGTGTGCAAGATTTCAAGTCACACCAAACACATCACACATGAATTACGTGAAAACAATCTTTAGATATCTTAAGGGTCATCCTAAATTCGCCTTTGGTATTCTAAGGATTCAGCTTTTGATCTGATGGCCTATCTGAGAAAGTGATTATGCTGGAGCTAGTTTGGATAGGAAGTCTACTACTGGAGGATGTTAGTTTTTGGGAAGCAGGCTAATCTCATGGCAGTGTAAAAAGCAAACAATTGTGGCCAATTCCACCACTGAAGTTGAGTATGTGGCTGCTGCTAGTTGTTGTGGTCAAGTGCTTTGGATTCAGAATCAATTGTTGGACTTTGGGTACAATTTTATGCATACTAAGATTTACATTGACAATAACAGTACAATATGCATTATTAAAAATCTTGTTTTGCATTCTAGAACTAAACATATTGAGATAAGGCATCACTTTATTAGAGATTGTAATGAGAAAAGGTTAATTCAAATGGTTAAAATCTATACTGACTTCAATGTTGATGATCTTCTTACTAAATCTTTTGATGTGGGGAGGTTTCAGTATCTTGTAGTTAGTATTGGAATGATAAATCTCTAAATCTCAAATTTGTTTTGTAAAAGTTATGTACTGTTATTAGTTGATCTTAGTATTGCTTATTTTGTTCTATCCACTACTTGTTTCTTTGTGTTTCCACTAACTATTTTGCAGATCAAAGAAATAAATCATCACCAGTAAGATGCAATGGACTTAAAGGAAAACATGGTACTATTATTCATAAGAACTGCATCCTAAGATGCAGAAGTTACAGCCATGTCATACTAACTACTAGCAAAGTACTACAAAAGACAACATCTTAAAACAACCAACGTGAGACTACTGCTTCACAACAACCACCTACACCAACTATGGCTTCCTTGCAATGGCCCACTCTGGCATCTCCTTCTGAACTCTTGGTCCTCCAATAACATGCCACACTTTGGGACATGCATGTCCTATCACTCTCTCTCTCTCTCTCTTTTGGGAGGTGATGAAGAAGATGGACCATGTAAAACCCGCAAATCCGGAATCATAAAAATTTGCCCCAAACTAAAATTTTATCCTACGTCTATGAATTAATTTAAAACTTATGTTATGTGAGTAAATTAAATTCGGAATGTGAACTATACGTTATGAATTAAACCACTAAATTTGAATACCATGAACATAAGCTATATATGAATTCGAAACTTTGTATTCCTAAGCTTATATAACATCACATGCTATAATATGGAACCATTTGTAAAAATAAGTTGTACACAACCATATGTACAAGATTTGAAAAATAAGTAGAGAATATATACGAATTTTAAATAAAAGATATGAAGAGAATGAGTCTCCTCCTATTTCCTTTATAATCGGCACGTTATACTAATTCATATTCCCTTATATTATAAACCGTGCACCACACTTCCTCCTTCAACAAAAAAAAAGAACCTAAAACCTCAAACAAAAGTGATGGCAGCGGATCATTCTTCTAGGAATTTCAAGAGTACGAGTAGCAGCAGCAAGTGGTGATCAAGTCTTGGTATCGTTGGGGCATAGGTTTAGTTTTGATCGTGTGTTTTGATAAGCGTTTGGGGTGTTCTTGTTCACTTGTTCTTAGTCGACCCAAGGTATCTCGATCTCCTTGTTCCATTCTTTCGTCATACATATAGCATACATATATACGTTTGTAACATGAGACCTAATCTTTAGTTTTGTAAATCACAAGTATACAAATAATATAATATACTAAACAGGAAATCATGAAACGCATGGGTCGAATTCTGTTCTGTTTTGGATCCTTCATATCTGTTGGTTATACACGTTTTCTATGTTGGCTTTAAACACTCATTCCAACCTCTAAAATGCGTATTAAAAACTCGTTAAGTAAACTAAGAAATATAAAGATTTGACATGCAGGTTATATATGTGGATAAAGTCTTGAATAGGTGTGATATGTTGTAAACTGTTGGCTCGTGTAATATGGTTGTGTGAATAACGTGTATGTGTCGACATGGGGTGTGCATGGTTGTGTACATGAATAAGGGTACGTATGTTTTATGTAATACTGGGGGCGTCATTTAATCTTTTAGGTGTGAGCGTGCATGTGCTTGAGTGTGTGATCAAAACCTGGAAGTAAACCAATGAATTGAAAAGGGACTTGCATGCATATTTACGTGGTTAAGATGTTAGAAAGGTTGTGTCTCATAATTATTCTGGTACATGTGAGAGTTGGACATATTGCATGCATGTTGTGTCGAAATCAAGGGAGTCTATGTTTGGTTGTGGGGCTATGTTCGAGGGTGTTCGCGGGATTTATGGGTACGTTGTACGGGTTTTTGAAAGTGTGTCGGGTAAGTCGAGTTGGGGGTTAATAGTCACGGGTGTTTAATTAGTTGTGTCGGTTAGTCGTTTGAACCGCGAACAAGGGTGAAGTGTTGGCATGTCAAAATAAAACGAAATGTGAAACGATCTACCTGAATCTGTATCAGTACGATTTTACTAAATGGTTACATGGTTAATATTTTGATAATTTTCACTTTTAACCCTAGTCTTTAGAGCATTGTCACATGCAAACCTTGAACCACTATGAATTCACACATTATACCCTAGACTAACATAATAATATTATTGAGTTTTGATGTTTAGTTAATTGTCGCAATAAACCCTAAACTTTGATAAGTTACACTTTAAACCCTAAATTATGATAAGTTGTTATACTTAACTCTAAAAATATTAATATGATTTATATAAGCAATAAATCCATTATGACTTAAATGAGCTAATAAGTATTATACGAACCGTAATCCATGTAGATTCGTTGAAGAAGACGTGACATTATTTTTTCGTGCTCACATTTCCATTTGATTTCATTTGCTAAGGTACGGATATTCAGTCTCTCTTTCTAAAACATTCTTTGTTCGTAAATATTAGTACATATATCCCGTCCTTTTTCAGTAAGGGCATCCTTTGGTATTGTTAACCGTTATTGCTGTTGATATCCGTTCTGCTATCTGATTTATATCCGTTTTGATTTTTTTTTTATATTTAATCTGCTATCCCATTCTGATATTCGTTGGTTATCTGTTTGATATGATTCAGTTCAGTATCTGATATGATATGTTTCAGTTCAGTATTTGATTTGATATGATTATGATTGCTCTTGTATTGCCCAGCTTCTGTATCTGTATCCCTAGCCATGGAGGTACCATGGCCATGTCATTGAGGCACCGCTGGCATGACACTATCTGGGGCGGTGTGATTGGTCCCCGGCGTTCCCATTTTGTATATGCTTTGGCCATTATGATTTGTTTTTGCAGAGAGCGTATGGATGCATCCTAGGTAATTTGTATCTGTATCTGTATATGGTGATTGGTCGGTGTGTGTTCCTACACCCCATCACATTTTGGTACATTGTGAGCTAGCTACTCCATGTACAACTTTGGATTTGACGGTATTTGTGATATGATTATTTGGCCTATTCATGTGGCATGCTTAGGCACTGGGCAATGCACTCCGATCCTATGATATTTGTTATGTGCTCTATTTCAATACTTGTCTCATATGCGTTTCATATTCTGTTTCGTCTGACATGTTCTCAGCATGCTCTTTTCCTTTCTTTGTGTTGACATGATTTGATCCATTTCTCATTTTGATTATATTGTTACTTTATTGTTTACATCTGTTCACTGGGCTTTTTAAGCTCAGCCGCACTTTCTTTTCTTTCGCGGTAGGTATTTTAGCGGGATGCTAGGATTGAGAGTCGAGAGTAGGAACTGTTAGAGACTAACCCTAGAGTTACCCTATTCTTGCGGACTTATGAATCTGGACTTTTGTATTTTGATTTTCTGTTGTTTCATTTGTAATTGTAATCTTTTGGATTTGTATGTTGGGTCATGGGTTCATGACTTGGTTTTGTAAGTCTTCCGCTTGCATGTATGTTTTGATTTGACCCCATAATGTGACACTTGGACTCTTGTCGGGTTGGGGTGTTACAGACCAACTGGTGGTGGAAGGATTGCTTGCAAAGGTGTAGCTGGTAGAGGTTCTGGTGGTACTATTGCTGCAAGAGGAGGCACAACCAATGCTCTGGAAGAAGCTTCATCATCTGTGTCTTCATAAGGAGACACATAGCTTGGCATAGAGCTCAACTCAGAACTGGATCCTTTCTTGATGTCATCTTGAGGCACTGGTTGAATGGATGAAGGCCCAGCATGTGAAGGGTTTGTGCTCATGAGTGTGTGAGATCTTTTTCTTGATGCAAGAAATTATTCCCAAACACTGTCTGAGGAGGAACTGTTTGTGTCAGATGTGAGATCAATAGGGTTTGACTTGCTCATGGTGCTGGTCTTGAAGTGTTTTTAGTGAGAAGATTTTTGGGTATGTGAGAAATGTGTGTGGTATTTGGGTGATTTGCTCTTAAATAGAGTTAATATGCCATCAGTATGTTAAATGTGGGGAAGGTGTGAGTAGTTGAGGAGTAAATAAAGTCTTTGACTTTGGTGGACGTTTCAATGACTTGGAGTTGACCTTTGACTGGGTGTTTAGCATTTGTGTTAACCACTGCCAGTATAGATTATGTAAACACTCCTAGTTATTTCTAACCTCTGCTAACTTAACAAAATTCTTGTGTTTTGGTTTGTGTTTGTGATGTGCAGGTTTGAAGGACATATTGTAATTTATGGAGCTTTTGGAGCTGTAGGAGTAGCTGATTAAAAAAAATAAAAAAAAATTGTGTATCTTTTTGTAATCCTTCAAACTATTGCATAATATCACTATTTTTGGCTTAGATTTTGTTGCAGAAGTCTTAGTCAAAAGATTGGAGTGTTGGTGATGTATCCACTGCCGGACCATTTCAAACCACTGCTAGTTGTGCTCAACCACTGCTAGCTCATTTTTGCTGACGATGGAAACATGAGGGGCTATTTTGTAACTTCGGTGATAACGTATTTATTCCCCCAAATCACTACCGGATCATTTAATTGATATTTGAACACTTCCAATTGGCGCTAATCACAAACCCTAACCACTCCCAACTGCTTAATTCACAATCCCACATCATATTCCATCATTAATCACAATGCCGACTTTGTATTCCAAAACCCATAACCTAGTTGCATACTTGGTCAAGAACAATCAATCAGAAGGATTTCATGAGATGATTGATTTTCTTCAACACAGTCCTATCCACTTTGCGTTAACAATAGAACCCACAATTCTTAAAACTTATGTTCATCAATTTTGGTGGAATGCTGAAATACAGGAAAGAGATGGGTTAGAGGTTCTTAGGACTGTTGTGGATGAGAATGAGATTTTGGTCATTGAGGATGTAATTAGAGGTGTCTTGAAGCTAGAGGATGTTGATGGAGTGGTTAATCTTTCTAATGATGACATTTTTGAAGGTTTAGAAAGGCTGAGTTATGAAAGAAGGGGTGATAAAATTAAATTCCTTAAAGGTATGTTTTCACCCCAGTGGAAATTTTTTATCAACACTTTGCTGATGTGTGTGAGCAATAAGACCATAGGATTTGATGAGTTTCCCTCCAAAATTGCAACTGCCATTATCTGTCTTTCTGAAGGGAGGGTATTCCATTGGTCTAGGATGATTTTTGATGGATTTCTGAAGAATATTAGGGACAAGGGAAAGTATTACTTGTATCCTAAGTTTGTTTTGATTGTGGATTGTCAGATTGAAGAACCTATTGCTCATAATAGGAAGTATGATGTCCTTCATATGCTTCCAAAGGTGTTTGCACACATGAGGAACCAAAATCCTAATTTCTCAGGTAACATTACACCATTGTTTCCTAATATGCTAAATTTGCCAAACATTCCTGAGAATGAAGAGAACCCTGAACAACAACCCAACCAAACCACTGAAGTTGAACCCACTGCTACCACAACTGCAACCACTGCTGACCAACATGAACCCACTGCTGAACCCTTAACTTCAACTTCTGAACAACATCGGATTTTGTTTACAAGGAGGAGGAGGAAGGGCACCAAGCTACCTCAGGCTGGTGTTAGTGGTGTAGTAAATGAGGTTGTCACAAGAGGTGAAGGTGACATGAGTGGAAGGGCTTTCACTACTGATTCAGGTCTAGGAGCTGAACAGGACAGTGAAAACATAAGTAAGACCCAACCACTGGCAACTCCTAATGTGGAGAGTTCTTTTGAGCTCAACATAGGTGGAGGAATCCTTAGCCAACTGGCTAAATCAGGGTGCATGGATGATCAGGCTAGGTCTGATGTCATGTTTTCTATACCCCATGATTCACCTCTCGGAGCAGGTTACACAGCTCGAAGTGATAAGGGTAGTTTGGGACATGAAACTGAATTGACGGGTACTGAAAATGTACAAAGTGACTTTTCCAAAGATCCACCTCTCGGACCAGGTTACACAGGTCGAAGTGGTGAGGATATTATTGAAAAATTGAATGAATTGACGGCTAAATGTACCACTATGGAGAATACAATCACTTGTCTTCAGGAACTTGTAGTGTTTCAGGGGAGACAAATCAGAAGATTGAAGCACGGGGTGTCTGTCTTGGAAAGAATAAGAAGACCAAGGATTACTGCTTTTAGGAGAGCCAAAAGGGTGCACAAGATGGCAAGCTCCTCAAAGGATGTGAGTTTGGAGGATGTAACCAAACAGGGGAGGAGTGATTGCATAGATTCAAGGGAGGCTTTGGATGATGATTTGGAGAGTGGAGATCATGGAGATGAGTATGTAGTGACTGACAAAGATGGCAAACAAGCAGTGATTGAATCTTTAAATGTTTGATTTGAAGAAAATATTGAGGAAGTTGTTCAGGAAACAACCACTGTTGATGTTGCTGCAACCACTGCCAGTTCAAACCAAACCGCTGCTGAAACAACTTCTGAGGTAATTCCAACCACTGTTACTTCAGATTCACCTATAGCCATCATGACCACTGCTACCATTGTTACAACCACTATCACACTACAAACCAAATCTAAAGAAGTGGAGAAGGAGGTTGTTGTTACCCTGCTTCACTTAATCAAAACTTCATCAAACCCTGCACCTACTATTGCACATGTACCCATCATTTTAAAACCAAATGGACCTAAACCTTTGAGTAAGAGTTTGAAAATTGGTGAACCTGTGAAGACGAAGGTGGTTCTACCAGACATTGGAAAGGGGAAAGGCATTGTTGAGCCTGTTTTGAAGTTCAAGAATAGGCAAGAGCAAATTTAACATGATGAAGAACTGTTTAAGAAATTGCAAGCTGATGAATTTGCTGCTGAAGAGAAGAGAAAACAAGAGGAAGAGGAAGCTAATATGGCTACTATGAAACTGATTGAAGAATGGAAAATGAACAACCTTTTCTTCAAGCCTCTGAATAGATAAGAACTGAATATACTACTCTTGAATGGATGCTATTAGATGCTGCTACAAGATCCAAGGTCTTAGCTGAGAAGGCAAGAAAGATAAGTCTGGAGAAAAAGCAAGCTAAAAGGAAGAAACCTCCAACTAAGACTGAAATGAGAAATCAAATGATGAAGGTTATCAGACATATGGATCAGCATATTTGTGTTAATTTGAGAAAGTGTACATATGAAGAGGTTGTGGAAATTTATCAAGCTTGTAAAAGAAGAAATGGATAGAGAATATGTAAAAGAGAAAAGCTGGAGTTCAGGAGGAATCTAGTTCAAAAATACATAAAGTATATGAAGAAATGGAGAAAAAAGAGAGAGTAAAACAATATCTTTTGGAGTGTGACAAAACTAAGCCTATTAATCCTACTCCAATAAGAGCTATTCATCCTATTGAAGATTTGCAGATCATCACAGCTAATGAGAGAGAGATGATTGAAATTACAAGAGCTGATTGATGGAAGAGTACTTACTTCAATTTTGGATGTCTGTTGTTTAGTTTGAAAGTGGTTGATCTAGAGCAATTATGGAAGGTATTGGAGTTTAGATATGGGAAGTTTGGGCCAACATGAGTATTAGCTAACTTTGTGTGGACTTCTATTAAGAATTTGTGCCAGCCTAATCCAGATGATGAATTTTAGAAAGACTGTGAGGTGGTTGATTAGATGCTGTATCAACCTTGCAGAGTTCATGTTGTGCAGACTACAAAAGAGAAGTTCTTCATGTTCATTGATAAGGATTATCCATTATCAAAGAATGCTGCCAGGAAAATGTTGGAAGCCAAACTTGCTCCACAGGGGACTAAGCCCACTAATCCTATAATTGATCAACTATTTCAGAGGATTGAGAAGATAGCAGATCTACAGGGTCCTTTGGCACTTAAGGCAAAACCTTAAGGAAGACTGAAGAGGAAGGCTGATAGGTCTAAAGCTGTGGATTACACATCTGAGTCAGAAACTGAAGAGGAGGTTGAAGAAAACAAGAAAAGACTTATGGTTCTCACTAAATTGTCAAGCTTAAAGGAGCCAGAGGTTAGTTGTACATCACCTCTCACATGTCATCATCAAATTGTCTCATATACCTTTGAGTTTACTGTAAGTAGAGGATGTTAGAAGTTTGAGAGAACCAATGGTGAGAGTTATGGTTTTGTCAAGTTTTCACAAATGCTCTATTACTTGGAAAGAGATGATTTGATGACCATCTGGAAGTTATACAACCATAGATATGGAGATGTGGCACCAGATGATTATCATGAGAGGATTGTTTATTATAATTTGAAGATGATATTTGAACCTACTCATGATGAACCTGAATGGAAAGGACTCTCTAATGGCCGTGTTACAAGTTGGTATTTATATCAGTCTTGTGGAGTTCATGTATTAACTGTTTCTAGAAATGTTATTCATATGTGTGTGGAAAGTGATTATCCCAAATTGAATAATCATCCAGAAGTCATTACTCAGATGTTGCAGCCTCGTGGGTTAAAGTTGCAGAAACCCTTTGATTATCAAGCTTAAAGGTTGTTGAGGAAGTTTGAGAAGTTATTACAGCCTGGTAAGTGTTTGGATACATCCTCCAAGTGATGATTGAATGAGCTTTAAGAGAAACTTGATAATTTTGTTGGTAAATATCAAGTTTAGGGGAGGATTGTTAGGTTTTAGGTTCCACTGAAAGGAATTATTCTAAGTATGGAACCACTGCTAGAGCAAAAGAAACCACGGCTAGAAGAAAGGAATCCACCGTTACATTAAACCACGGCTAGTAGTATTATGTAACCACTGCTAATGTATTGTAAGCATTGCTAATTGGATAAGTCGGTTTAATATTTTGTATTAGATAAATATGGAAAAGATATTTATCTTGTAGGTTACGTATTGTATATTGTAAAGGACTCCTTAGCCTATAAAAGGAGGTCCTAGGTTAGAATTAGATATACGTGTGTTAGATATATCTAAATTTGATACACTTCAAGGTTGTAAAAGCCTAATACTATTCAGAGTACTCGTAGTAATAATATTGAGGTGTTTAGTGTTTATTATTGTTCTTCTTCTTAAGGTTAAACATTATATTCCGCGTAGTATTTAATAGAATATTGTTTAAGTCAGTTTCTATAAAGGATCGTTTGCTCAACTGGGATCAACAATTCTGGTTTGAGAACGGCTTGATTAGCTGCGAAACCCTGTCAAGGAGGTTCTTCGGAATTCTACCGATCACAAAAGATGCTTGTCTTGATCAACGGGAACCGTGGTTCTTGTAACCCCATTCAACGAAAGTAATCAAAGACACCTTCGTGCGCTTTATTGCTAACTATTGTCTGCAGGGACACCCTACAGTTGCAGTTGATCAGAATTGAGGAGTCATTCCATAACCGCATGCTCACACATCACATTCACTTCTAAAGAAATCATGACAAGCGCATATCTTCATCAACTGGCTCTGATATTTTCAATCCATGCTTCTGCTACATTGATGAAAATATCATGAATCAATAAAGCTTCCTCTACTTTGATGAAAAGATATCATGATCCAAAATGTGAGCATGTCGGTCCAAAAGTCACAACTTCACATAATGGCGATACAACAAAGGATGAGTCAGAGATTTGTTGTAGCTGATGATCTCAAAATTGGCTCAAAGAAATCTCCATCACGTGGATCGGTTAAAGACCTCCACTTATGAACAAAACATGCAGAACATGAAGAATCAAAGACTACGAGCTACAGAGCAAAGAACTTATCAAGAATCCAAGAACACCAAAATGTAATATCTGTTTGTAATTGAGGTGACCTCCCTTAGGGGGAGATTGTTAGGATTTAGAAAAGTTAAAGAGTCGGTCACCTCAAGTATATGTATTCGTTAGAAAGCTCGTAGTCGTAGTCATTTAGTGATAGTTATTAGTTAGTTAAGTAACACCGTGGAGGACGGACGGGTCTTTACCCACTGTATGCCTGATCCACAGCCCGTAGGAGGTGTTTTATGTAACACACTATAAATACCCTTTGCCTAGCAAGGCAAAGGGTTAGAGCTTTCATAATACATTTTTCTTTGTCTCACTAAAGTTCTCAACTCTCTTTCACTTTATCTCTCTAAAACTCATTTTACTCAATCCATAAATGTGCTTGTTTATGTTTTTGTGGAAACCAATATGTTACAGTGTATGTAGGATTAATAGCTTAAGAAGACTCCATATTATGCAGATCAGCCTCTATATTAAATCCATCCACAACCTCATCATCAGTATCTTCATAAATATGCTCCAAACCAGGCATATTTGGATCATCTGGATAATCAGCATCAGCATAGGACTTCCCATCTTTGTCCACTATGGGAAACCTTCGATATGGAGAACTATTAGGCTGAGCAGTAGAAACTGCTGGCCTAAAGATTGGCGTGTCAGTAGCAACTGGTGAGCTAATGACAAACGTATCAGTAGGAACTGGTGGACTAGTGCCAGATTTCCTTCCTCCCTTTGCAGAATTTGCTGAGGGAATATCATGAACTTCATCTTCAAATTGTGGTCCTTCAGTAACCACCTTATGCACATCAGATGGTTTAGCCCCACCTTCTGTATCACCCTTTGCCCCACTTTCCAAAGGATCATCTTCTAGGATCTTTTTCTTCAACACTTTGGGCTTGAGAAGCTTGTCCATCTTCCACTTTTCAACCAACACAAACTCCTCTGTAGATCCATCCTTCTTAGCTTGTGAACCTACATTTGAATTTCCTTGTGTACCTGCAGACTTATTAGTTGTACCTGTAGTCACTGGCTCATAATTTATAGTTCTGGTTAAAGAATCAATGTTAAACAACCAGTCAGGTCCATTCCCTGCAATATTAGGTGAACTCTCACTAAACCTAACATGCAAGTTTTCTTCCACATGCCTAGTTCTACTGCTGAACACTCTAAAGGCTTTACTATTTGTAGAGTATCCAACAAAGAACCCTTTGTCTGCCTTTTCATCAAATTTGCCTAGGTGTTCTATGGTATTTAAGATATTAACAGGACACCCAAATGGTTTTAAGAAGTCTATCATGGGCTTCCTACCATGCAAAAGTTCATAAGGGTCTTGTTATGAAGCTTAACTACTTTACTCCTGTTTTGCACAAAGCAAGCAGTACTAACTGCTTCAGCCCAAAAAGTAGTGGGTAATTTGGATTTAGATAACATAGTCCTTGCAGCCTCAATTAATGTCATATTCCTCCTCTCAGCCACACCATTTTGTTGAGGAGTTCTAGCTATACTAAACTGTCTTACAACACCATTTTCCACACATAACTGATTCATCACACTATTCTTAAATTCAGTTCCATTGTCACATTTGATTATCTTTACTTTGTGATTTACTAAGTTTTCTATCCTAACAATAAAATCCTTAAGGATTTCTGATGTTTCATCCTTAGTTCCTAGGAAGAAAACCCAAGTGAATCTAGTGTAATCATTAGTGACAACTAAGCAGTACATCTTTTATTCAAACTTCTCACAAAGGTTGGCCCAAACAGATCCATATGCAACATATAAAGGGGCTCAGAAATAGTATTTACAACTTTGGTCTTACAAGAAGCTCTGTGTTGTTTCCCCATCTGACATGCAACACAGGTTTGAGGATTTTCAAAAACTTTTGAAGGTAACCCTCTAACAAGGTTTCCTTTTACCAATTTATTCATTGTTTTGAAATTAAGGTGACCAAGTCTCCTATGCCAAAGCTTGGATTCATCAACAGTGGCTTTTGCAAATAGACAAGTTAAATCTCTTTTGGGAATTATGTTCTTTATGTCAACACTGTATATGTTGTTTGTTCTAGAGATTCTAAGAAGCACAAATTTATCATCAGGCATTTTATAATCAGGAGAAAGGACAAGACATTCAGTGTTGGTAAAAAGAACATAATTCTTTTCACACATTTGTGAGACACTAAAGAGGTTGAACTTAAGTCCATTTACAAGATACACTTTTTCAAAATCCAATTTCCCTGTTTTTATTGTACCTCTACCAACAATCTTCCCTCATTTGGGGTCATTCCCAAAAGCAACATATCCACCATCTATAGCTTCAAAATCCTCCAGATTAGACATGTCACCAGCCATATATCCAGAGCAACCACTATCAAAAATTGCTTTATCCTTTAGCTCCACCTGTAAATTGCCCTGCACATGAAAGAAGAGAATCAGTTTCTCTTGGGGACCCAAGCCATTACTGACTTTTTTGCATCAACATAGTCAAATCGTTTTAAGTCCATTGATGCACTGCTGTTTCTGGAAACATGATATAAAACCTTTATTTTTTGTTTCCAGACCCAGCAAGCTGAGGCCTTCATAGCATAAAAATGATTGCCCAATACAGTTTCTGTTATCACTTTTGGCTCAACAGTAGAAACTACTTTGCCTTAACAGTACAAACATCTGTTCGTTTTTTAAAAGACCATTGCTTATTTAGAAGAACAGTAGTAATGGATCTAGTAGCACCAGTTCTCATCAGTACTATCCTTGAAACCATTTTCTTGTTACCATGAGGGTTAGTTTGTTGTGAAAACCTTTTATGATACACCCTGCTGTTATGGTTCCTTGTGGTTTTCTTGTAGTAAAAAAATTTTATTGTAAATGCTCAAAACTACCACAATTATAACAAGCCTTGTTAACCAATTTCCAATCATTACCTAATCTTTGAGTTATTAGGTTGTTCCAGTTTCTTTGGTTACCTCTTGACTTATTGTTGTGCCTTCTAGGCATCTCTCTAGGTTCCTCATTATATTTAACTATCTTCCTAGAGATTTTTTTTTCAAACTCAGGTTTCACGACTTAACATGTTTAACAATTTTTGGTCTATCTACCTTAACATGCTTAGGTATTGACTCAAACTTTTCCTTATCACTGTCTGATGTCCATTCTTCAATAATTGGGGCATCAGATGACTTTGTTTCAACTTTAGGTGTGTCATGGCTATTCTCACTAGTCTCTCCTACAGTTGTGCTTCCTACTTCTCCTATAAAGGAGATTTCTTTCTTGGGGGGGGTAGGACATAAGCACTCAAAAGTGGAGGAGACACTTCATTTTATCCTAAGCCATTACCTTTTCTCATTAAATGACTCTCAATAAAATTATTCACAAGATCATATGCAAACTGAAGTTTATCCACTGTGACTATGTGTTTTTCTTTCTTAGCTTCGGCATCATCTTTTTCTTGTGAAGCTTCTACAAGTTTTTGATTGAGAAAATTAATTTCAAAGTCTTTCTTAAAAGTATGACCCTCTAGAATAGCTATCTTATCAACATATTCTAGTTCATTCTTTTTAAGATATTCTAATATTTCTTCAACTGATTTTAGACCAACTTTATATCCTAAGTTATCTAATTTCAGTTTCTCTACTTCATCTCTTAAACACTCATTCCTAACCTTAAGCTCTTCTAAAGTATCTACACATGATTTATAAGAACATCCAGATTCATTAGATACCTCAGATTCAGATCCAGATGATGAAGAAGCATAGGCCATCAAAGCAAAGTTGGGTCTATCTTTAATCTGATCACTCCAGTCATACTCACCTAGACCATCACATGACACCAAAGCTGTAGTGGTCTTAGCATCTTCAATAGGAATTCTCCTTGGAGTGTCACCAATCTTCTTAGGAGCCCTACACTCTCTAGCAAAATATCCCTTCCTTTGATAGTTGTAGCACTTAATCTTGGATTTATCAAATCCTGCAGTGCTTCTTCAAAAATCTTCTTGCCCTCATAGTCAACATATCCATCTGCCACTTAATATCAATCTCTTCCAGATCATCAGGGTCGATCTGTTCCAAATCCTGATTTACTACATGTGTACTGGTAGTGAGATCAGCCAAGAAAGCACAAATAACAGCATCGCTTATGTTATCACTAGCAGTAGAAACTGTTGTGATAGCAGGAGAAACTCCACAAGCAGTAGAATGAGTTTCCGATGACCGTCGACCCTTTTGAGGACACAAATTCTAGGTTTTGTGTGCGGGGGTTGAATCGATGTTTTTTCACTCGATTCATACACTTTGAGATTATTGTATAAATCATCTAAGGTCAGCTTATCAAGACCTTCTTTGTTCCTCCAGACCACAGTATGCATGCTCCATTCAGGTGCTAGACTTCTTAGGATCCTAAGATTTACATCTTCTTAAGGAATTGCAGCTTTCATGAGTGCCAGTTGACTCACAAGTTTCGCAAATCATGCATCTGATCAATACCTTCATTACTTAGAGCAGCAAAGTTTTCAAATTAATGCATCAAGAGATTCTTCCTTGATTTCTTTGTTGCATCATTCCCACCAAACCTTTGTTCAATTGCATCCTACAAAGACTTGGCATCTTCATTCTCACAAAAGCTCAATTGATACTCATTAGGTAATCCCATCAGAAGGATATGATAACATCAAATAGTCCCGAATATTAAGTGTCAATTTCCCGATAATGCTCGTATTTTATATCATTTATATGGATTTAAGCTTGTTTTCCTCTATATTTCACTTTCGGGTAAATTACGAGCATTGGAGCTAATGAGGCGGATTTGGAGAGTTTATTGAAGATATATGATAGTATGCCTATTTTGAAGTAATTACGTTTCTCACGTAACTCTTCTCTCACATTACGCCGTAATGTAAGCGTGACTCGAAAACCAACTCAATCGAAGATTACAACGTAACTCCATCTTAGGATTACACCGTAACTAATTAGGTCAAATGATGTTCCACGCCGCCGCAAGCAGCTACCGTAACTCTTTCCACAAATACGGCGTAACCATGATTTATTGAAGATACGCGTAACTCATTCCGGATGTTACGTAACCGTACCGTAACCAGCTTTTCCGAGCAAAATACGAAGAAATGGATGTTACGGCGTAACTCTCAACTTAAGTTACGCCATAACCAGATCTGGCCTATAAATACTGCCCAAAATTATGCATTTCACATCATTCACTCCACACACAAAAGCAGAGAATGTGGGTAGGAGACTGAAAGCAGATCTCGAGGAGCATACTGAGCCATATCCAACGTAGAAATCACTCCCTAATGATAAGCATTAGCAATTTATCATTTCTTTTACTTTCAATTCATGTATTTCGATATGTTAAACATTGAATCGATTGTTTTAGTTAATATGAGCGGCTAAGCACCTCTGGTGCTAGCCTAGTTATGATTCCTTAATTGTTTTGTTTATGTTTACATTGCTTCCGTATAATTGTTTCTAGTGTATGCATGCATAGTTTGTTGGTAGCTACCCTTGTTTCAGTAGTTTTGAATGGCGGTAGTGTCTAGTTGCTTAGGAGATATGACCAACTGACCCTAAGTAGGTAGACTGAGTGGGAAGGGTAAGAATTGACCAACTGACGACCCTTCTTCGCTTGTGCGATTTGACCAACTGATCACCTACCGTTTGGATGAACTTAAGAAGTTAGGGATGAGTGTTTAAGATGCTAGCGCCCGGGCACTCATTGTTATGAATCTTGCATGTAGCGGAACTTAATGACTTGGCTTAGGGACTAAAACAACTGGACTTTCAAGGGTAGTAGCTTGATCTCCGTGGAAACCTTTGCTGATAGGTTAGGACGAACTGACCAAATGTTGTCCTAGCGACTTAAACCCCCACTTGAAGCAATTGGAAGTAATTAAACGTGAACTTAACATGATAGGATGAGTAACTAGGTTAGCACACTTCTCCTCTATTGATCACAACCCTCGCCTTTATTTGCTTTCTTGCATTTCTTGCTTTAGTAGTTAATTAATCATTTCAATCTTAAAACCAATTAAAATCTGTGACACCTAGACTTAATTAGAATCCGCTCACATAGCTCTTGGGACGACCTCGGTTTTACCGAATACTACACTACACACGATCGGGTACACTGCCCGTTAGTGCATTAGGGTAGACCATAGGTATAACGAGACATTATAAATATTAAAACACAGTCAAGAAAACTCGCATCAAGTTTTTGGCGCCATCACGGGAGTTATTTTAGGATTTTATTTAAGTCTTTATTTTTAATTATTGTTTTTCAATTTCTGATAATATGTCTCTTACCATGAATGATTATCTTACCACCTATAAAGTTAAACAGGTGATCACTATTCCAGCTCTCGAAGAAAATGTTAGATTCGAATTCTGGGGACTATGTCTGGAAGAACTAAAGAGATGCAGCTTTTATGGAAACAAAGATGAAGAAGCACACGAGCACATCTCTAAAGTATGTGAAATCGCTGACTTGTTCCATGCACCAGCGCGTCTCTAGAGACCATATTATGATGAGAGCATTCCCTTTCACTCTCAAGGGAAGAGCTAGAGATTGGCTGAAGAAACTACCTTCTGGATCTATTACAACATGGAATGCATTCAAGAAGGCCTTTCTTAAAGAATACCGAACCCCTGCAAAAATCCTTCAACAAGTTGATGAAATTAGGAGATTCTGCCAAAACAATGATGAACCACTATTTACAACTTGGGAAAGATTCAATGAAGCCATCCTCAAATGCCCCGAGCATAAACTCAACAAACACGAACAACTGCAAATATTCTACAACGGGCTTAATATCAAGACTCGACAAATGTTAGACTCAAAAGAACCTATCCCTTTGATGACTGCTGATAAAGGATGGACCAGAGTTGAAGAAGTTGCTCTTCATTCTTCATCCTGGAATGAAGATTGGAAAGAAAGCCCAATAGAACTACAATCGGTAATTAAGAATTTGGAAGAATTCGAGTCTGATATGCACTCCCTTACTGAAGAAGTAAAGATGGTTAAACATAAGTTCGATAGACCAGTTGAAGGAAGAGTGACAGATCTCGAAAGGGCAGTAAAAAAGCTTGTGAAGGAATCTAGCAGAAAGCAATAGGAAAGTGAGAAACTGCTATGAAACATCAAGAAAGACTACGACCATGTACTAAGGACTCAAGCAGCTGCTATAAGAAGATTGGAGAATCAGGTTGGAAAGCTCGCAGAATCAGTCAGAATGAGAGACGAGGGGAACTTCCTAGTACAACTGAACCAAATCCTAGGGATCTGGCCCATGCTATAACAACCCGAAGTGGATTAAACTATAAAGAACCAGCTTATCCCTCAAACTCGGATGTTCAGAATGAAGAAATCCCTCAAGACAGCAACAAGGAAACAGAGGCTACTCAACCAACTTTGGAAAAGTTCGACCCTATGTTCCGCCCATACCATTTCCGGGAAGAATTAAGAAGGAGCAAGAACGATTGCAATTTCAGAAATTCATGAAGAAATTACAACAGCTCAGCATAAACATTCCTCTCGTAGAAGCACTTGAGCAAATGCCCAAATATGCTAAATTCATGAAGGACCTCCTCACTCATAAAATACTTTCTGATCGGACACAGGTTACCTTGAATCAAAGGTGTTCTGCTGCTCTTCTAAAAGACATGCCTCTCAAAGAAGAAGATCCTGGGAGTTTCACTTTGCCTTGCACCATCGGAGGTATCATGTTCGATAAAGCCCTTGCCGACTTAGGGGCCAGCATTAGCCTTATGCCATTCTCGCTTTACTCACGTCTGGAATTGGGGAGCCTGAAACCAACTAGAATGTGCATTGAGCTGGCAAATAAAACAACTCAATACCCTAAAGGAATTGCTGAGAATGTCCTTGTCAAGATTGATAAATTTGTTTTCCCGGTCGACTTCGTGGTCCTCGAAATGGAAGAAGATGATGTCCCCATTTTACTCGGAAGACCCTTTCTTGCCACAGCACACGCCATGATTGATGTCTTTAACAAGAAGATCTCTTTGGAAATTAGAAATAATAGGATTACCTTCGACCTAGAAAAATCAATGTGATATGCTTCTTTCACTGACGACAACCTTGACGACCTCGACCTAGTCGAGGTTAATGTTCGTAAACATGCTCAAGAATGCTTTCACCGACCCTTGAAATCACTGGTATTTGAAGACAATGATGACATGTCTAACGATGAAGAAGACAAAGGGGAAGAAAATACTGTGGATAACCAAACGTTATGTTCAGCCAACATCCCAAAAAAAGCTGATACTACTCCCAAGCTCAAAGAGCTCCCTTCTCATTTAGAATACGCATTTATTAATGATGATCCTAATTTTCCTGTTGTGATTTCTTCTTTATTATCTGACGAGGAAAAGAAATTGTTATTACAGGTTTTAAGCAAGCACAAAGGAGCTATTGCATGGAAAGTTTCTGACATAAAAGGAATTAACCCTTCATACTGTTCTCACAAGATACTTATGGAAGATGATTTTAAACCAGTAGTGCAGCCACAAAGAAGATTAAACCCAAAAGTTCAAGATGTGGTCAAGGACGAGATCATTAAACTTTTGGATGCAGGTCTAATTTACGCTATTTTCGATAGCCCTTGGGTTAGTCCTATTCATGTTGTGCCAAAGAAAGGAGGAATGACCGTGGTCACTAATGAGGATAACGAGCTGATCCCTACAAGAACGGTTACTGGCTGGAGGGTGTGCATCGATTATAGAAAATTAAATGACGCAACGCGGAAGGATCACTTTCCACTTCCTTTTATCGATCAAATGTTAGAAAGGCTTTCTGGACATGAATATTATTGTTTCCTTGATGGATTTTCAGGATATTTTCAGATTCCAATCGCCCCAGAGGATCAGGAAAAGACTACTTTCACTTGCCCCTACGGAACATTCGCTTACCGAAGAATGCCTTTTGGGCTATGCAATGCCCCTGCCACATTCCAACGGTGCATGACGGCAATCTTCTCAGATATGTGCCTAGATTTCATGGAAGTATTTATGGACGATTTCTCGGTTTTTGGTAACTCTTTCTCATCTTGCCTTAATAATTTATCAAAAATGCTTGCTAGATGTGAAGAAACCAACCTTGTCCTAAATTGGGAGAAATGTCATTTTATGGTAAAAGAAGGAATTGTTTTGGGACATAAAATTTCCCAAACCGGGATTGAAGTCGATAAAGCTAAGGTTGACTTTATTTCTCGACTCCCTTACCCAACTAATCTAAAAGGAATTAGGAGTTTTCTTGGGCACGCTGGGTTTTATAGAAGATTTATAAAAGATTTTTCCAAAACTGCTAAACCTATGACCCAACTTCTCATGAAGGATGCAAAATTTGACTTTAACGATGAGTGCAAAAGAGCCTTTGATATTTTGAAAGAAAAATTGACTACAGCTCCTGTTATCATTGCTCCGGATTGGAACAACGATTTTGAACTTATGTGCGATGCCAGTGACTATGCGGTGGGAGCTGTTTTAGGACAAAGGATAGACAAAAAATTCAAACCTATTTATTATGCTAGTAAAACCTTAAATGAAGCACAAGAACATTACACGACCACCGAGAAGGAACTCCTTGTTGTGGTTTATGCCTTTGATAAATTTAGGTCTTATTTAGTAATGTCCAAAACTGTTGTCTACACTGACCATTCTGCTTTGAAGTACTTGTTCAGTAAACAGGATGCCAAACCAAGATTGATAAGATGGGTACTGCTGCTACAAGAATTTAAAATTGAAATCAAGGATAAGAAGGGGCAGAAAATTTAGCAGCTGATCACCTATCTCGATTAGAAAACCCTGAGCTTGAGGAGCTTGACATAGAAACTATTCGTGATTCCTTCCCTGATGAGCATCTTATGGCAGTAAGAATTAAGGATCCTAGTCCCGAACCATGGTATGCGGACTTCGCTAATTACCTCGCGGCCAGAGTTCTACCAAGCAACAAAACTTATGATCAAAAGAAAAGGTTCTTCTCAGATTTAAAATATTACTTTTGGGCTGATCCTTTCCTATTTAAATCATGCCCAGATGGTATAATTAGGAGATGTGTTTTCGGAGATGAACAGCAACGAATTCTGGAACACTGTCACAACGGACCCACTGGAGGGCATTACGGGGCCGACACTACTGCTAGAAAGATTTATGAGGCAGGGTTCTTTTGGCCTAGCATTTTCAAGGATGCCGCAAAACATGTGAGAAATTGTGACGCGTGTCAAAGGGCAGGGAACATCTCTTCTCGAAATCAGATGCCGCTTAATAACATTTTGGTATGTGAAGTATTTGATGTCTGGGGTATTGATTTCATGGGACCTTTCACCCCATCGAAAAACAAAAGTTATATTTTGGTGGCTGTCGATTATGTTTCAAAATGGGTTGAAGCTGAAGCTCTTCAAACTTGTGATGCTAGAAGTGTCATTCGATTTTTGAAAAAGTTATTCTCCAGATTTGGGATTCCTAAAACCATCATAAGTGATCGAGGGACACACTTTTGTAATGCTATTATGGAAAAAGTACTGAACAGATACGGAGTAATCCACCGGATGTCTACACCTTACCATCCCCAAACTAATGGGCAAACAGAAAACACCAATCGGGCACTCAAGCGAATTTTGGAGAAATCCGTCAGCAGTAACAGAAAAGATTGGTCCGACAAATTAGACGAAGCTTTATGGGCATTCAGAACCGCTTACAAAACTCCTATTGGAAGCACACCTTTTAAGATCGTTTACGGAAAAGCTTGTCATCTCCCGGTAGAATTAGAACATAAAGCATACTGGGCACTCAAAAATGCTAATTTTGAGGCTGACGTGGTCAAGGAACACCGATTTTCCCAAATCAATCGCCTCGCTGAGTTAAGGGACGAAGCCTACGATCATGTCAAAGCATACAAAGATAGGACCAAAAGATGGCACGACGCGCAGATAAAGGATAAAAAGTTTGAAGTTGGGCAAGAGGTGCTCGTTTTCAACTCAAGACTCAAACTCTTCCCTGGAAAAATGAGATCTCGCTGGGTTGGTCCCTACACAGTGAGTAAGGTGTTCCCTTATGGGACTATTGAAGTTTATAATAATGCAGGGGAGTTTTTCAAAGTGAATGGGCACAGAGCAAAAATTTATTATGGACAGGATGTTAGTAAGCTTTCGGGTGATGAATTCTTCGCCCCTGCATAAAGCCCCGTGGCTTTGAGTCTAACTTAAAGACTCGTAAATAAAGAAAAGTGCTCTTTCGGGAGACAACCCGAATTATCCCTTTCATTTGTTTTATTTCCATTTCATTGGGTTTTGTGTTTTAACCATTTTGCAGAAATCGGAGAAAGTTGTTGCAACATCTTTGAACGGGGACCGATCGTCCATAGTTATGGCGTAACTCATTCTTATGGTTACGCCGTAACACATCTCTTTGATAGTTCTTCTCGAGCATTACCAATTACGGCGTAATCCCATGCAATGGTTATGCCGTAGCTACACTCCTGTAGCGTCTGCCAGGTTTTGCAATAATTACGGCGTAACTCCTTATAGGAGTTACGACGTAACTATCCTCTGTAATAATTCTTTCTTTTTAAACACAATAACCTTGTATTAGTTTTTAAATGAACTTTGTGGGTATGTTCCCTGTAAGCCCTCACGAGACTACACTCGTCCACTTGGGACACCAAGTGGTTTAAAAGGCTTGTTGCATACGCTAAATGCAACCGTGATTCCTACGAAAGTGAGTTAGGTTTCTTTTGGTTTTCATTTTTTTTTTTTTTTAGAATTATGCTTGTTGGTAGTGTGATTTCAGGGATTGAAGTTTGCTCGTGGATGCTTATGCGAAGGCACGATTCTTTTCGTGGGCCTTCTTTCTTTTGGAGCAAATTCGGGGAAGTTCTCGCTCTAATTCTACTTTCTCTTCACCTTTATTTAACGTTTAGTACAAAAGGGACTTTGTACATTTCAAGTGGGGGGACGGGAGTAGAATTATCTCTTGAACTTTATTTTGCCCTCGTTTTCTAGTTTATTTTGAAAAATTATGCCATTTTTAAAATTTTGACATGTTTTTCTTAACCTAACTAGATTAGACCTTAGCCGAGCACATTATAACCCTTGATATTATATGGTGAGATTAGCCTTATCCGTTTCCAATTATTTACCCCAAATCCACCAAATTATGAGTGTGCCGGTAGCTTGTAAACTTTAGAACTTGGCCTTTACATCATTTCGAGACCATAGACGAGGTATGTTGAGTTAGCTCGATGTATTTGGACTTTTCAGTTTAAGAAGGCAATATTATAGGATTATCACCCAAATAGCCTATCATTGTGTGTCTATCGATTAGTCACCTCGACTTCTCGACCCCCATGTTAAACCCTTTGTTGCACTCACCTTTAGTGCAAGATACCCCTAGATACACCCATCTGAGCCATTCCTTTCATTTTGTTCACCCAACATATTGTTTCGTTACACCCTTACACCTTAGCCTACCTTGTAGTCTTTATTTGTAATTGGGAAGTCATTGTTTGCCTAAGTTCAAGGTTCAAGTGGAAAGGTTCAGAAATCACGCTTTTGTCGACGACATATTTTTGAAGATCATTGAAGACCCCCAAATTCTCATATTGTTCATCTCAAGTGGGGGTGCTATGTTTAGTTGTTAAAAAAAAAGTAGTGAAAAAGGTAAAAAAAAATAGTTATTGATTGTAAAGTGCAAAGTTATAAGCACTATGTTTATGAGCTCATTATAGATTTAGTATCGAGGAGGCCACCTCGGTCACATTTGAAGAATGGAGTTGGTAATTGCGCCAACAGTTGAAGAAAAGGTAATGTGCCCATCATGACGTCCTCTAATGGCACATCTACCTGGTATATCATGATCCGGTTTCTTAACTTCGAAACTTGAACTTTGGATGAACGGTAAGTGGTGATGACTTGGTTATAGATTTAGACTATTTGCTTGATTTTATTTTACACCAATTTTATCCCATGTCTTATCCTACCCTTTAGTCATGAAGCGTGTCTAGGTGATGCAACGAGCAATCTTTGGTGTCTTGGCCATGGATTTGGTCATGTATCATTGATTTTGTCCACTTCGCCGTGACATGTTAGTAATGACGACTCACCCTTAACCTTTGTCGTGTCTACCCATATTGCCTTCAAGAATTGTTTAGTCCTTAACTCTAGTGGTGGAGATTTGTGTAACCGCCAAGCTTATGATAGAATACATGCTATGATTGGCGTTGAGTGATCACCCGAAATTGACACTTAGAATAGTTGAGAGATTTGAGTGTTTTGTTCCCATTTCGTGAGGTGTTCGGCTTTGTTTTATTCTAGCATAAGGGATTTGTAAACTTATATTTTCCAGGTAATGGGAGATATCTTTTTAGGAATCTATCTAATAAGGTCTACTTGAGGGCAAGTAGAGTTTAAGTGGGGGGATATTTGATAACATCAAATAGTCCTGAATATTAAGTGTCAATTTCCCCGATAATGCTCGTATTTTATATCATTTATATGGATTTACGCTTGTTTTCCTCTATATTTCACTTTCAGGTAAATTACGAGCATTGGAGCTAATGAGACGCGGATTTGGAGAGTTTATTGAAGATATATGATAGTATGCCTATTTTGAAGTAATTACGGCGTAACTCTTCTCTCACATTACGCCGTAACAGAAGCGTGACTCAGAAAACCAACTCAACTGAAGATTACGGCGTAACTCCATCTTAGGATTACGCCGTAACTAATTAGGTCAAATGATGTTCCACGCCGCTGCAAGCTACGCCGTAACTCTTTCCACAAATACGGCGTAACCATGATTTATTGAAGATACGGCGTAACTCATTCCAGATGTTACGCCGTAACCAGCTTTTCCAGAGCAAAATACGAAGAAATGGATGTTACGGCGTAACTCTCAACTTAAGTTACGCCGTAACCAGATCTGGCCTATAAATACCGCCCAAAATTCTGCATTTCTCATCATTCACTCCACACACAAAAGCAGAGAACGTGGGTAGGAGGTCAAGGCGATCTTGAGGAGCATACGGAGCCATCTCCAAGGAGAAATCACTCCCTAACGATAAGTATTAGCAATTTATCATTTCTTTTACTTTCAATTCATGTATTTCATTATGTTAAACATTGAATCGATTGTTTCAGTTAATATGAGCGGCTAAGCACCTCTGGTGCTAGCCTAGTTATGATTCCTTAATTGTTTTGTTTATGTTTACATTGCTTCCGTATAATTGTTTCTAGTGTATGCATGCATAGTTTGTTGGTAGCTACCCTTGTTTTGGTAGTTTTGAATGGCGGTAGTGTCTAGTTGCTTAGGAGATATGACCAACTGACCCTAAGTAGGTAGACTGAGTGGGAAGGGTAAGAATTGACCAACTGACGACCCTTCTTCGCTTGTGCGATTTGACCAACTGATCACCTACCGTTTGGATGAACTTAAGAAGTTAGGGATGAGTGTTTAAGATGCTAGCGCCCGGGCACTCATTGTTATGAATCTTGCATGTAGCGGAACTTAATGACTTGGCTTAGGGACACACTTCAATTACAAAGCTCTCTACTCATCAAACCAAGCCTTAACCTCCCGAAATTTGTCCTTAGAAATCCGTAGAAGTTTGAGTTCCGAAGTTCCACCGCTGGAAGTCAAACACTAAGAAGTCCACCACGATCCTTTGGGAATCATTACTTCATCATTTGTAATCTTATTCCAAGCATTGTAAGACTTTTAATCATGTTTTCTAATGATCAAAGTTATGAGTTTATGTTCATGTTTGCTATGAGTGGCTAGTTTCTTTATACACTTGCTTAAATGATGTTGATTATTATATGATTAGTTAGTGATTGTATTAACATGTTTTAATTCAATTTCAAGTTGATTCTAAGATCCAATTGTGCTAAAGTTTCATAGTGACATTTGTTAATCAAGTTTGGCTAATTGGTAACTATCGTTGGGGTCGAAAGAACTTCGTATTATTCAACTAGTCATAATCATTTTGTCTATGGATGATTGTTTTTACCCATTATTCTTGATTATACAAAGGAACTAAGGTGTGATTGTAATAGAAACGCTTTTTGATTATCAAATTGGATTAGTTGGAAACATCTAAATGGTCGTAAGATTAGTTGTGGACAATTAATTGTAGCCTTTTGTCTATGATCGGCACCTTTTGTATTGACCATTTCTTAAGCAATTTGATGAACAAATGGATGTTTTTGTGTTTAAGTTTATGAAAGTAGACTTATGAAACTTGAATTGATCTTGAATTGATTGGTTAAACTTAAAGCTTGTTTTTATGAACTAAAATCTTGACGTAAGGTTTATCTTATAAGAACAATAGATTAGTTTTCAACTAATTATCACAACCAACATGTTAAGTAGTTAATACAATCACATTAATCTATGATATGATACTAGTTTGAGCAAGTGTAGTTTTTAATCATCTCAATTTCATTATATCTATTTGCTTTGTTATATGTTTTTGATCAACTCTGTTAATTCAAACTTGTGCTCGATTCACCAAACCGCGAACCATCCCGACTTACCTTCATAATCTTGCTATAACGGGCAGTATACTTGCTCGATGTGTTATTGGTAAAATTGGTAATTCACCTTTATAAATTTAAAACTTGCACCCACCGGGCACATCAAGTTTTACGCGCCGGGATTTGATTGTGTTTCAACAAGTTTTGAATTTCCTCACCGATTCTAAAAAAAAAAAATTTCACGAGAACCTTAACCGGATCCGGTTGCCCATCAACCGAATCGGTTATTATTTTACCCATCAATCGATAGTTCGACCGATCGGTCGCATCCCCGCAACCGATCCGTTACCTTCCCCTGCTCCATATAAACTGTTTTGTTGTTTGTCCGTGTGTTTAGATATTGCCGGATTCTCTAGGACATTGTATGAACACTCGAGCAATGGAATAGAACCAATTACACCTCTTACCAACCCGTAACGCTTGATTCGAAGAAGAAGAACACGTTTCATACCATTGGAAAATCGTGTACCAAGAGTACCAAACCCACCATTTGATAACCTCATTGAAGCCAAAGTTGTTTACAACCCTTTCACCAATTTACCTTTTCCCATGGCGGACGATCAACCTATGTGGGAACAAATCGAATCAGTAGCACCAACACCGAAAGTGCTATTGTTGCTATTAACCTGGTGACAACTTCACCGTGAAGGACATCACCTTTCTATGATCAAAGACCGACAATTCGATGGTCGCATGCTGGCCGATCCGATAAGCACATTGCCGAATTCATCGAAATTTGCGGCATGTTCCGTTATGGCGACACCGATGTCAATGCCATCAAACTCAAACTTTTCCCATCATCACTTGCGGAGATGCTAAAGTATGGTACTATGAATTAACCCCGGAATCATCAATACTTGGGAGGAGATGAGGCAAGCTTTTGTGTCGATTCTTTCCACCGCCATGTTTGATCGATTAATGGGAGAAATTCGCTTTCAACCAAAACCCAAACGATCACTTGTCAAGCTTGGCTTCAATGAAAGAGTTGCCGTAGTTGTCATGGACATGGATTATCAAAAGGAACCATTATCCAAATCTTTTACCATGGACTAGATGAAATCTCTCAAGGCATCCTTGATGTTGGAGGAATTTTTCTATAAACTCCCAACGATGCACATCAATCGTCAAGATCGAGTACTTCTCAAACTTGATTGGTCCAAAGATTCCAAAACCAAACCTCTCCGAAAAACCGTTGCTTTTGTCGAAAACACCGATACCTCAAAACTCATGGAGAAGATGGGCGTTAACCTCACAAATCAACTCGCAATACAAGGATATCAAAGATGAAATGAAAGAAATGCGAGACGGATGCAACAATTGTGAGGAAATCACCCATCGTCCGAAAAGGACGATAAACCTATGGGTGGACCAAAAGAAGGAGAAGCAAATTACGCTCAAGGAGGATACCGTGGAGGAGGATATCGTAGTAATTATTATGGTCGAAATTCGAAATTGGCAAGATCGCCGACCAAGGGATGACAACCGTGATTCTCAACCACGAACCGACGATCCACCACACCAAACTTCCGACAAAAGACGTAAGAAATCGAATTCGAAAAACCATGAGAGAATTCGTGGTCGGTCAAAATCCGCAAATGATTTTATCAAAATCAATTTTCAATCTTAAAGCCAAAGTTGAGCAAGGACGGAAAAATCATCAAGCATCTATCCAAGATCTTGAAAACAAGCTCATGACTTTTCGACCAACATTCTTCTAGACCATCCGTTCACCGCCAAGTAACACTCAATCCAATCCAAAACCATCAAATGATAAGACGCACTGTCCACCCCAAACACGAAATGAACATATCAATGTCCGTTAAGAAGTGGTCTCGCACGATCCACCACCTAATCCTAATCCTCCTATCACCGTTGATAGTGAGAATGAAAACGAAGAACCAAACACAACTCAAACCACCAAAAGAAAGACATTCCACCACCAAGGCGTATACACCGAAAATTCCTTATCCTCAACGCCTAAAGAAAGAGAAGATGGAAGAGCGTTATAAGAAGTTTATCGAAATAATCAAAGAGGTTAGACTCAATGTTCCTCTCGTTGATGTTATAGTCGGAATGCCCAATTACGGAAATTTTTGAAAGAACTTCTTAATAACAAAAGCAAGCTTGAGCAAATATCAAGAACTTTTCTTAACGAAGAATGCTCACCATAGTTCAAAACAAAATTCCACTAAAGCTCGGAGATCCCGGAGCTTTCTTATTCCATGTACTTTCGGAATAACGTTAAATGTGATGCTTTAGCCGATCTTGCGCAAGTATCAATTTGATGCCTTATTCACTCTATTCCAAGTTGTGCAACAACGACTGAAACCAACAAAAATGAGCATTCGATTGGCAAACCATTCCTATCAATATCCTGTGGGAATTGCTGAGAATATGCTTGTTCAAGTCGGTAAATTCATATTTCCCGTGGACTTTGTAATTTTGGAAATGGAAGAAGATAGTAAAGTCCCACTCATTTTAGGAAGACCTTTCCTAAACACCGCCGACGCAATCATCAAAGTTAAAGGAAAAGAACTCAACCTTGGAGTTGGGGAAGATCGAATCACTTTTCTTATCGATAAAGCAATGCGCTACCCACATTCCAGTGATGACACTTGTTTTAACGTCGATGTTATTGATGAAGTCACTGATGAGGAATTAGATGCACATCGAACGAATCCGATCCATTCATGACTACTTCAAAAATCAATGAAACAGATTTTGACAAAGAATTTGATGATTTCATGAAAGTAGAATTTGAAGAAGATAACTCGTAAGAAGAAGAAATAGAGAAGAAGAAGAAAATTTTGAGGAAATCACTTTCAATGAAAAATGCGAATAAAATCCTCTATCGAAGAACCACCCACGGATCTCGAACTCAAACCTCTTCCAAATCATCTTGAATATGCTTATCTCGAGGAAAACTCACTTCTTCCGTGGTCATATCTTCATTACTCGAGGATGATGAGAAAGAAAGTTTAGTTTCCGTACTCAAAAATCACAAACAAGCTTTTTGCTTGGAAAACATCCGATATCCCGTGAATTAGTCCTAATTTTGCAAACACAAAATCAATTTCAAGAAGGAATTAAACCTGGTAGAACGTCAACGTAGACTCAATCCCAACATGAAAGAAGTTGTTAAAAAGGAAATCATTAAACTTCTTGATGTCGGAATCATTTACCCAATTGAGGATAGTCCTGGGTAAGCCCCTGCTCATTGTGTTCCAAAGAAAGGAGGAATGACGGTTGTAACTAATGAGAGAAATGAGCTAGTTCCGACTAGAACTGTCACCGGTTGGCGTGTTTGTATTGACTATTGTAAGTTAAACAAAGCCACCGTAAAGGATCATTTTCCACTTCCATTCATGGATCAAATGCTTGAAAGACTAGCGGAAATAAATTCTTTTGTTTCCGACGGATTTTCGTGGATATTTCAAATTCCATCGATCCTAACGATCAAGAAAACCACCTTTACTTGTCCTTTTGAACCTACGATATCGGCGTATGCCTTTGGTCTTTGTAATGCACCGCAACTTTTCAAAGGTGTATGATCGCCATCTTCCAAGACATGCTTGAAACCTCCATGGAAGTTTTCATGGATGATTTTTCAGTCTTTGGAGAGTCATTCAAACTTGCCTTTCTAATCTCGATAAAATGCTCGAAAGATGCGGTTGCACATCTTGTTCTCAATCGGGAGAAATGCCACTTTATGGTAAATCAAGGAATTGTGCTTGGCCACAAAATCTCTAGTGCCGGAATGGAAGTCGACAAAGCAAAGGTCGATGTCATCTCAAACTTCCACCACCAACCAACGCCAAAGCCGTTAGAAGTTTTTAGGACATCTTGGTTTTACCAGATTCATCAAAGATTTTTCCAAAATATCTCGTCCAATGACAAAACTTCTTGAGAAAGAATCTATCTTTGATTTCGATGTCGATTGCATAAAAGCTTTGAATCATTGAAATCTCAACTTACTAGTGCTCGATCATGGTTTCACCTAATTGGTCACTACCTTCGAACTTATGTGACGCAAGCGATTTCTTTGTGGAGCCGTCTTAGGACAACGCGAGGGAAACACTTTCGCCTATATATTTTGCAAGCAAGACACCGAATAGTGCCCAAGAAAATTATACCGTCACCGAAAAGGAATTACTAGTCGTCGCTTTTGCCTTTGACAAATTCGATCATATCTTGTGCTCTCAAAAACAAATGCTTTTACCGATCATTCAAGACTCAAATATCTATTCAACAAGCAAGACGCTAAACCACGCCTTATTCGATGGATTTTGTTACTCCAAGAATTTGACATCGAAATCAAAGACAAGAAAGGAGCGAGAGAATCTTGTCACGATCACTTATCTCATCTCGAAAATCCTAATCTTGAGGAGTTAAAGAGGAAGAAATCGATGATTATTTTCCCGATGAAACTCTCATGACCATCGACGGAAATGACGATCCTTGGTTTGTCGACTTTGCAAACTACCTCACGGAGGAATTCTCGTAAAAGGACTAACTCATGCTCAAAGAAGCAAATTCTTTTCGAACTTAAATACTATTTTGGGAAGAGCCATATCTTTCAAAATGTGTCCGATGGGATGATCCAAGATGTATTTTTGGTTGAAACTCAGTAAAATTCTTGACGAATGTCATCATGGCCCAACTGGGGACATTATGGTCCTTCCACCACGCCTAAGAAAGTTTTGATGTTGGATTCTATTGGCCAACAATATTCAAAGAAGCACATACACTTGTTCAAAATCGTGACGCTTGTCAAAGAACCACCAATCTCTCGAAGGGATGAAATGCCGTTAACAAGCATTCAAGTGTGTGAAATATTCGATATTTCGGGGAATAGATTTCATGGGACCTTTCCCTAAATCCCACAAATTCGAATACATTCTCGTTGCTATAGATTACGTGTCCAAATGGGCGTAAGTCAAGCTTTACCAACAAACGATGCTCGTGTCGTCGTTAATTTTCTCAAAAGCTTTTAGCTCGTTATGGAATTCCCAAAGCACTCATAGCGATCGTGGAACTCATTTCGCAATCAACAAATGAAAAACCATGAAAGATATGGAGTTCATCATCGATTTGCAATCGCTTATCATCCACAAACTAGTGGTCAAGTCGAAAATACCAATAGAGCTCTCAAAAGAATATCGAAAACCGTAAAGACAATCCGTCTTTATGGGCAAGGAAACTTGATGATGCTCGTGGGCATTTCGTGACGGCTTATAAAACACCAATTGGTACAACTCCGCATGCACTCTCGTATGGGAAGACTTGTCATTTGCCGTTCAAGTTGAACATCGTGCTTATTGGGCGCCGACAATGTAACACCGATCTCAAAATAGCCGGAGAGAAAAGATTTTGCAATTGCACGAACTCGATGAATTAAGACTCCAAGCTTATGAAAACTCCAAACCGTATAAAGCCGAACAAAAGCTTATCATGATAAAAAGCTACGAATTGAAAAGAATTCAAAGCGGAGATAAAGTTTCGCTTTTAACATGAAATTCAAATTCAAAGCTCTAAGTTACAACCAAAATGGTTTGGACCATATGTCGTTAAACATGGATATCCATCCGGGTATGTCGAACTCTATGACAAACAAGGTGGAAGTTTCATTGTTAATGGACACCGAATCAAGTTATACTACGATAAGGAGCAAGCGAATGAAGTTTCGATTCTTGCGAATGTCCGGAGACACCATGAGAATGAATTCGAAACTATCACCTTTGTAGCACCATTTCGGAAGAATTCCACAAACTATTCCGTGGAAACCAATCACGATTAAATCTGAACGATATTGAAGATCTTGGTGAAGAATTCATGTACATCCCCGAACTCTATAATGTTCAAAGTCGCCTTGCAAAATGAATAAATTCGGGAAGAATCGAGTCGGTGATGACTCGGTAATAAAACAAGCGCTTCTCGGGAGGCAACCCGTGTGTTTCATATTTTGATTTTCTGTGGTCACTCCCAAAGTCTTAACCTTTGGTTGAACTTAAGTGTGGGGGTGCCACCCTTTAATAAAATCTTTGTTTGTTTATAAGATTGTGTGCGGTGATGATTTCTCTAGTGGACGCCAGAATGAAGAAAGAATTTTAAGTCGATAAACTCGTTGACATATCTGGTTTCATCTCTATTTTCCCTATTTCTATACTTTGAAGTTCGTTTATCATTGAGGACAATGTCTAACTTAAGTGTGGGGGTGAATAGGAAAATTAGAGTTTTCATGCTTAAAATTAAAATTTTGTTTGCCCTGTGATCTAGTTGTTTTCACACTTTTAGGATTATCTATTAGAATAACCTGGATCATTCCAATCGTAAAAGCGGTAATATTTGAAACTTCGAGATGTGTTCGATTACTATTGCAATCCATTTTGGATCGATAAACATTTGCTAACACATATTATACCCTTTCCACTAAAATGTGAGGATTTGAGCCTATTTCTTATTAGCATACATCTTTTATGCTTAGAACTTTTATGAGTGTCTTGGGTGATTTTATTTATTCTAGAACTTGTGCTTGTAAATCATTACTAGACCGCAGTGAGATTGCATTCGTGCGATATAAGTGAATTAGTGTGATAAAGAGGCAACTTAGATTTAACCCAAATGGCCTTCCATTTTACATCTAATGATATATTAGCTAGCCTCATCGGTTAGTTAACCACCACATGGACCCATTTGTAGTGCTCATTTTAGCACTAGATACCCTAGTTACACCTTCGAGCCATCCCTTTCATTTTTGCTTCACCCGAAAATACAAAAGATTTTACACTTTAAACCTTAGCCTACCCCTTATCAATGTCTAACGGTTGGTTGCTAGTTTCATGGAAAGTGAAGATTGTTCAAATGATTATGAGTACCACATCATATGTGATTGATTGAGCTATGAGTTAAAAAAAAAAAAAAAAAAAAAAAAAAAAAAAGTGTGTTGAAAGTATGGAAATAATAGCCAATGTGCTATGATCGAAGAATAATTATCATGGCAAAGCAAAAAGCTGTGGAAAGTGAAAAAGAAGAAAGCAAAGCTATAATCGTTTATTTGGTTCATGGAATGTTTGATAGCTAGCAACACGGGTATTAGACTTGATTTCATTTTATTTTACACCAATTTCATTAAACATTCCCATGCCTTATCCATACCCTTAACCCTTAGCCTATCATTATAACCCGAATAAAAGCCCTCTTTAGATGTTTTACTTGGTGCTCACGCCACGTCGGTGGAGTTTTGTTTTTGTACAAGCTTATGGTAATAATCTAATCATGGTGAGCAATGAGTGTGATTTATCTTGTTACTCCACTAAAATGAGTGATTGAGTGAATTATATTCCATTATTTTTCGTGAGGTGTTTTGAAATGTTTATCATGCAAGAAAATCATTGGATATTGTCAAACATCTTGATGTTTCACCTTTATAAGCATAATTGATGAATCTTCTCTCGTATTTATACTTGGTTGATTTGCATCACATTTTCATAATCACGATCTTGTCCCGGTGGATGTTTGTCCTAGATTTGCTTGAGGGCAAGCAAAGTTTAAGTGTGGGGAATTTGATAACACTCAGTTGTGCATATTTTTAGTAGCATTGTGTGTACTTTTATATCTCGTTATTTGGTTATATTTGTGTGATTTTAGCACTTAATCGTATCTAGATATGTTTGTCTAGCATTCATAACCAAGTGCGAGGAAATGGAGGAAAATGTGGAAATATGCGCTTAATCAAGATTCCGTCTCGATTAAGCTAAATCCCAAGTACCTTTGAAGATCTTAGTGATTGAAGAACCAAGTTCTACAAGTCGAGTGAAGAGAGAAAATCTAGTTTCTTATCTCGAAGATCCAACCGGATCCGGTTACACCTTCACCGGATCGGTTGGCATTTGGTCGAATACATGTTTTGCCATGACCGACCGATCGGTCGCAACCCGCAACCGGATCGGTCGGTGTGTTATATTGAAGACCAACCGGATCGGTTGGTCGCTTGACCGATCCGGTTGGAGAAGCTGCGATTGTCAAATCTTCATCACTAAGCTTCCCTTTGCATCCAAACGATTCTAGGTCCTTCTCTTGGTGTATTCTAGTCCCTTCCTTACTCCTTGGAGGCCAAGTCAAGCATTTAACACCCTAGGCCTTGGAATTAGTATAAATAGAGGCTAAATGTGAGCATATTAGACACACTTCAATTACAAAGCTCTCTACTCATCAAACCAAGCCTTAACCTCCGAAATTTGTCCTTAGAAATCCGAGAAGTTTGGAGTTCCGAAGTTCCACCACAGTCGAAACACTAAGTCCACCACGATCCTTTGGGAATCATTACTTCATCATTTGTAATCTTATTCCAAGCATTGTAAGACTTTTAATCATGTTTTCTAATGATCAAAGTTATGAGTTTATGTTCATGTTTGCTATGGTGGCTAGTTTCTTTATACACTTGCTTAAATGATGTTGATTATTATATGATTAGTTAGTGATTGTATTAACATGTTTTAATTCAATTTCAAGTTGATTCTAAGATCCAATTGTGCTAAAGTTTCATAGTGACATTTGTTAATCAAGTTTGGCTAATTGGTAACTATCGTTGGGGTCGAAAGAACTTCGTATTATTCAACTAGTCATAATCATTTTGTCTATGGATGATTGTTTTTACCCATTATTCTTGATTATACAAAGGAACTAAGGTGTGATTGTAATAGAAACGCTTTTTGATTATCAAATTGGATTAGTTGGAAACATCTAAATGGTCGTAAGATTAGTTGTGGACAATTAATTGTAGCCTTTTGTCTATGATCGGGTACCTTTTGTATTGACCATTTCTTAAGCAATTTGATGAACAAATGGATGTTTTTGTGTTTAAGTTTATGAAAGTAGACTTATGAAACTTGAATTGATCTTGAATTGATTGGTTAAACTTAAAGCTTGTTTTTATGAACTAAAATCTTGACGAAGGTTTATCTTATAAGAACAATAGATTAGTTTTCAACTAATTATCACAACCAACATGTTAAGTAGTTAATACAATCACATTAATCTATGATATGATACTAGTTTGAGCAAGTGTAGTTTTAATCATCCGAATTTCATTATATCTATTTGCTTTGTTATATGTTTTGATCAACTCGTTAATTCAAACTTGTGCTCGATTCACTCAAATCCTATGAGCGATCCCGACTTACCTTCATAATCTTGCTATAACGGACGAGTATACTTGCTCGTATGTGTTATTGGTAAAATTGGTAATTCACCTTTTATAAATTTAAAACTTGCACCTACCGGGCACATCAGGGACTAAAAACAACTGGACTTTCAAGGGTTGTAGCTTGATCTCCGATGGAAGGCCTTTGCTGATAAGTTAGGACGAACTGACCAAATGTTGTCCTAGCGACTTTTACCCCCACTTGAAGCAATTGGAAGTAATTAAACGTCAACTTAATATGATAGGATGACTAACTAGCTTAGCACACTTCTCCTCTATTGATCACAACCCCCACCTTTATTTGCTTTCTTGCATTTCTTGTTTTAGTAGTTAATTAATCATTTCAAACTTAAAACCAATTAAAATCTATGACACCTAGACTTAATTAGAATCCGCTCACATAGCTCTTGGGACGACCTTGGTTTTACCAAAATACTACACTACACACGATCAGGTACACTGCCCGTTAGTGCATTAAGGTAGACCATAGGTATAACGACACATTATAAATATTAAAACCTGGTCAGTAAAACCTGCATCATAGGGTTACAAAACCTTGAAGTGATCGACTCTAGAATAACTCGTACTCTAAATCTAACATAGGACCTCCTTTTATAGGCTAAGGAGTCCTACTAGGGTTACAATACTTTCTACACAAGATACATATTATAGAATCTTTTCTATAATTATCTAACCGACTATACAAAATCTAACAAGCAAGATTAACTAATTGTACTAGCGCTTGTATCGCTAGTTATATTCCTTCAGAGTCCGATTAAGACTAGCAGTACTAACCATTAACCTTGGCGGTACAAACATCTTTGCTAAATTCTCAACAAATACCTTATTAGATGATTAAACAATTTTGATCGGTATTGAAAGAATGAGGTGACGGTGGTTTGCTTTTTCTCCTTCTTTACCCATGAATCCATAAGCGAAGTTCACCTTTTGGGCAATTTCCACCGCTCACTGGATCTCTATAAAGTGTGCCTTCTTTTGCTTCAATCCATTCATTTTCCTTATCGTGAAAAAAAGCACAAACGCAAGCAAATAACGGTGTGTGTTTTAGTGTGTGTTTGTAAGTGCTTGAAAGAATAATCCAAATTTATGAAATAACCATTATGCCTTAGCTAAAACAAAAAGAAAGAAAATAACAGTGTTGACTAATGGAAAGCGGGTCAAGGGCCAAAAGGGACCGTTTGGCCTTAAAACCCATAGTTTGGACATCTGGCGACTAAAATCCCATGTTTTGTCCCCGATGATGTATTTGGACAAGTTTAGGGACCAACGGTGTATTTTAGTCATAATAAAAAGGTCAAGATGCAGTTTTGGACTGCCAATTTGAGGGGCCATTATTGTTAAAATATAAATAAATATATCGTCATACTCATTTTTTTGTTCTCTTTCTAATGGAGTTCTCGAGAAATTTTTACGACTTCGTTTGAATCTCGAAAAACATGAAAACGCCATCGAAACTCAACCGAAAATCACCGTTTTTGCTTTGTTTTCAAACCCTTGTACCTGCAAGACATAATAACACATTCCAAACATATTTGAAATATAATTTAACATATTTAATGGTTATTAGTCCATTTTAGCATGTTTTTAGATATAAAACGATGTGTGTTTAAGCACACATCAGCCATGTACACTATGAAAGGATGCAAGATATGTCTAAGAATGGGTTAATACCAGCATTTGACATGGACACTGATAAGTGTAAGACATGCATGTTGACCAAAATAATTAAGAAGCCTTTTCAGAGTGTAAAACATGAAACTGGGCTCTTGGAGTTGATATACAGTGATATGTGTGATTTTCGTGCTACTCAGACATTGGGGAATAAGAAATACTTTGTGACTTTTATTGATGATTTTTCTAGGTTTTGCTATGTGTATTTATTGCATACTAAGGATGAAGCATTAGATAAATTTAAAGTGTTTAAAATTGAAGTTGAATTACAACAAGGTTCCCTGATCAAGAGAGATTTAGGACTGATAGGGGAGGTGAGTACATGGATACTCTGTATTTTTTAACTGTTGGTATTATCCATGAAACAATTGCTCCATATACTCCTCAACAAAATAGTATCTCTGAAAGGAAAAATATGGTACTGAAAGAGATGGTTAATTTCATGTTGTCCTATTCAGGACTGGGTCAGGGGTTCTGGGGTGAAGCTATGTTAACAGCTTGCTATTTATTAAATAGAGTTCCCAACAAAAGGAACACGGTTATCCCTAATGAACTCTAGACTAAAAGGAAACCCAACCTGAACTATTTTAGGGTATGTGGTTGTAGGGCAGTTGTAAGGCTCCCTGATCCAAAGCTGAAAACTTTGGGTGAAAGAGGCATTGAATGCATCTTTGTTGGATATGTTTAGCATTCCAAGGCATTTAGGTTCTATGTCATTGAAGTTAATGAATCTGTTTTAATTAACTCAAAAATTGAATCAAGTGATACAATCTTTGTTGAGAATAGATTCTCATGTATCCCTATACCAAGTCATAGGATTCCAAATGGAATTGATGTCATTGGTGTTTCAGAAGTCTCTGATGAAGTCCCTTATGAGGTTATGATTCAGTAATCTGAACCTGATCTCAGGAAGAGCAAAAGCATCAGGACTCCAAAGTCATTTGGACCTGAGTTTCGATTATACTTAATTGAAGAAACCAGGGATGAGGTCTCTGACCAATACTCCTATTGCTTTATTGTTGAGGATGACCCCAAAATATTTGATGAAGAAATGAAGTTCCAGGATGTTGCTTTCTAGAAAAGCAATTAATGATGAGATGGATTTCATCATGGGCAACTACACTTGGGTGTTGGTGATCTACCACCGTTGCAAACCTCTAGGTTGCAAATGGATTTTCAAAAGAAAATAAAGGTAGATGGAACTATTGAAAGTTCAAGGCAACCGGTCATTCGTGGCTTTAAACAAAAGTCGTGGATAAACTACTTTGATACTTATGCTCTGTGGCATGTATCAGTATCATAAGACTGCTGATTTCTTTGGTATCAATTCACAATATGATTATTCATCAGATGGATGTGAAGACAGTTTCTTAAATGGTAAATTAGATGTGAAGGTTTATATGAACCAACCTCGGGGCTTCATCATGCCTGGAAGTGAAAACAAGGTGTGCAAGCTGATTAAGTCTATGTATGGACTTAAGCAAGCACCTAAAAAATGGCATCAAAAATTTGATGAAGTGGTTTTGTCCAGTGGTTATGTTCTTAACCAATCTGACAAATGTGTAATCTGGTAAAAGGAGTCATCATTTATCTATATGTTGATGACATGCTGATCTTTGGCACTGACCAAGATCAAGTTGACCTGGAAAAGGAATTTTTTTTCATCAAGGTTCTCCATAAAGGACATAGGGGAGGCTGATGTTATCCTTGGCATAAGGATCAAACATGAGAGTAAGGGAATTTCTATCACTTAGTCTCATTATATTGAGAAGGTACTTAAGAAATTCGATGACTCTAATTGTACTCCTATGGATACAAGCGAGAAGTTGATGCCCAATCCGGCAAGGTTGTATCTCAACATTAGTATTCTAGGATGATTGGATGCTTGATGTATGCCATGACTTGTACAAGACCGATATTGCTTTTGCGATGGGTAAAATGAGCGGTACACTACCAATCCTAGTGCTCATCACTGCAAGCAATTCAGACGGTACTCAAGTATCTCAAGAGAACTATGGATTATAGTCTCTCATATACTGGTTATCCTTCAGAGTAGTAGAAGGGTACACAGATGCAAGTTAGATCAGTACCATTGAATATAATTCGTCTACCAGTGGTTGGGTATTCCTACTTGGTGGAGGTGCAATTTCTTGGGCATCCAAGAAGCAGACTTGCATCACCGATTCAACTCTGGAATATGAATTTGTGGCCTTGGCATCTGTTGATAAAGAAGTTGAATGGTTGAAAAACTTAGTTCTTGATATTCCATTGTGGCCTAAACTTATAGCATTTATTTCTATCAGATGTTATAGTGCAGCTACATTGTCAAAGGCTTATAGCCATAAAATGGGAAGTCTATACACTTAGGTGTCAGGCATAGCATGATTCGTGAGCTTATCATGAACGGGGTGGTATCTATAGAGTTTTTTAGTTCTTAATAAAATTTAGTTGATCGCTTGACGAAGGGTTTGGCTAGAGAACTGGCTCTAAAGTCTGCTAAAGGGATGGGTTTAAAGTTCACCATAGTCATTGAGCATTCAGACAACCAATTCCCTCTTAAGGAAACTTTGGAGCTGAATTTAGTGGGAAAAGCTTAATGAATCAGAGGCTGGAGCACATGTTTTATAATACATCCCAAGGTTGTGCTCGAACGTGCTGAAAAGGAGGATGAAGCCTTCTACTTCTTAATAGTTAAATTCTTTGAAAAAATGCTTGGCATGAGCATGAATAAAGAGGCTCCACCTATATGAATGTTGAGGTTTTGCCGCTTGAGGGAGCTTTAGACTTTTGGCTCTTACAACATTTATGAATTGGATATAGACACATGGCTTGTATAGTGTCGGGAGCATTTAAGTGTTTGAAAACTTGTGTATGTTATCTTGGTATTCAAATGGCTTGAAGGTGTAGAAAACTAGAAGGGGGGTTAAACAGTTTTAGCAATTAAAACTTCATTTTAAAACTTTTAGAACGACTTATGTCAATCTATTTTGGTGTGTTGGATATTGATAGTTAGATGTGATTAAGTTATACTAAGAGATAGAGAAACAAAGATACAACCATAACACAAGTATGTATAGTGGTTCGGCTACAAGGTCACCTTCCTTGCCCTACTCCACTCCCCGAGTACCCAACTCGAGAGTTTATAATCACTACACAACACAAGCTCCTTTTCTTGGCGGAGAAGCCTTCGCAGCTTTGCTTACACTTTTTCCGGTACAAAGCTAAATTTCCGAGTTCTTCACACAAGGTAAACCTTCGTCGCCTACACTTTATCCAGTACAAGACTAGATACCGAGTTCCTTTACAATAGAGGAACTAATCCAAGCACCACTAGTTAACACAACACACCTATGACATGTTTGAGAGGAACCAATCAACAAGAGACACTTCTGTGATCTTGTGATAATTATGAACTCTAGCAACTCATGTCTTTGAACTTTCAAGTCTTCTATGCTAAACTTTGTGATCTCGCCTTTAAGAGGAACCTAGAGAATCACTATAAGGAAAGCTACATAGATGATCCTTGGATCTGATGTTAGAAATGTAAGAATATAGAGAGAAGATATATCTAAAAGTGGTGAGGAGAAATGAAGAAATGGCCAACTATTTATAGGAAAACAATTCTCTAGTCACCCGGATCCGTAGGATCCTTTTCCAAAAGGATCCGACAAGTGTTATCCAAGGGATCCGGCTATTTGGTAATACCAGTCCGGATTTTGGGTTACAATTTCGGGTTTTGGGTTATGATTCATGGGTTATGCGATGTCATGCATGATGTAATATACATCTAGGGTCATGGGTTATGGACTTTGGGTAATAGGTTATGAACTTTGGGTCATGGGTCATGGATTTACCCATTTTGATGTCATACATGATGTCATGCATATGGTCCATGGGTTTTGGGTCAAGGTCCATGGGTAATGGGTTTTGGGTTATGGATAGTCCAAGCTTTTACAAGTTACATTTAGCTTAACATGTATTTTATAAAAATGTAAGTAACCAAAGTTACTTACAAGTGTTTTATAAAATTGGTTTTGGTTTTATGTAAACTATTTAACTAAACATGTTTAATAGTTTATTTGTTTAGTGAAATAAGTTAGTAAACTATTAGCTCAAAAACTTTACGTATTATATTTATTTTGTTAAAATGATTTTACAATTGTTATCTACAAAACATAAGAAGATCGTAAAATATAAATAAACGTTTTAGATTTATTTGTATTAATAATATCTCCTTTTTTGTTGATGACAAAACATAAGATTATTTTAAGTAAAAAATAAAATTCCTAAATTTTTTGAATTAATTTTTTACTCTTTTCTCCCTTTTTTTGTTGAACCAAAAAGAGTATCTAAAAGAAACTAACCCGAATGTAAGAATTTAGAGAGAAATAAGATAAGAAGATATAAGAAAGAAACTAAATATATGCAGATTTTCTCCTCCTTAATGAGTGCTCTCCCTTGGTGAGGGCGTCAAGTATTTTAGGAAGGCTAAGACGAGAGCATTACAAAATGTGTAATGATTTTGCTTTGACGAAAGCTCCCCCTTATTGAGGACGTCAAGTACTCCAAGTGAGTTATGAAAATCTACAAAACAAATGTTAGAATGCAAGCATATAGTACGATTTTTGCAGAAAGTAAACTGAAGTAACGCTCTGTTTTGGTTCTGAGCACCCGGATCCGCCAGATCCATTTCAGAATGAATCCCCCATATCCATTTCAGAATGGATCCGCCGGGTATAAAACAAGGGATCCGGGTACCTGCAACTTGTTAGCAATAGTTTAAAGAAAATAAAGCATAAAATTAAGTCATAGCCACACTAATATGCCCAACTAACCAAGAAGCATTTAAACACGTAGATTCATATAATGAAAACAAGAGAGATGATACAACAATGATCAAACTATAAAACTAAGAATATGATCTAACATATAAGAATATGCTAATGAGATGGACTAAGCTAAAACAAGAAGAGAATGAACACTTGTGCTTACACTTCAAGGTTTCTAGGGGTGGTTAGGTTTGTTGATGCCATCAAGGCATTCAAGGAGGTGGTAAAACATGAAACGTACTTCATCACGAAGTTCATGTACTAAACTTTGAGTTTGTTGACAATGGTAGCAACTTTCTTCATGACTTGGTTGTTGTGATGATGGAGGTATGTTTCAAGTATAAAAACCTAAGATAGAAGGTTGTTGGTACACAATGGATGTTGGTGGAGATGTGTATGTAGGTGGAGGAGGTAAAGATGTGTCAACATCCATGTTGTCCGGTTGTGGCGGTTGATGTATAGTCATTACCCAAAATAGGCCATTAAAAGTGGAGGAGAAGGAAACACGTGTGCTATAGGTGGTGACACATTGATGTCAACACCTATGTTATGTGAATGAGGTTGTTGGGTAGTTATTCTATCAATATATAAGAATGTAGGCAATGGTGGTGGATTAGAAGGTCTAGGAGGCAAGTCCTCAAAAGTATTCATGTAAAGATGTGGCGAAGAATGAGGTATAGTAAATGAGAGTTGTCTTGGTTCAAGAAGAGAAGATCTTGTTGGTTGTGTAGAGATGGGAGTGTTTTGAGGTGTTGGTTTACCAAATGGTTGAGAGTTTGGTTCAAGAGGTGTAAGTGATGGTGTTATCTTAATGGAAGCAAGTAATGGTGATGGTTTGATAGGAGCAACTTGTGGTAGTGTTGGTTTAATGAAAGGTGGAGTTTGGATGTAGTTAGGTGAGGGTTTCTTGATAGATGAGGATACGGTTAATGATATTTCATGGACAATGCGGGTAATTTTTCTAGGAGGGCTTCTAGTCGAGGAGTGAGCATTTGGTACTTTAGTCATTGTGAGATGTGTTTAGAATGTGAATTTGCAGTTGAGAATGTGATGTTGAGGTGTGGGATTGAAGCATAAACACAAGTGGTTTATATAGTGGAAGATCATAAAAGGAAATTAAAGCCTACACCACTAAAATCCTTCAAATTGTAATCATTTTCATGCATAAAGGTCAGCTACTGAGATATACTCTTCTAGGAGAGTTATTAAAGACAATGTGAAGTGTTGGAATGAATAAAGATGAGTTTTGAGTGACCAAAAGTCTTTTTATCTGTCTTTGTTTGCCAGGATCCAGCTAGCTCTAGCCATGGGATCCAGATAACTGAGACAAAGAAGAGAAGGAATGGTCAGGAATTTAAGAGTTTTAGCCTATGTAGGTTGGTGTTATGATTGAAAGGATGTTGCTTAAATGGAAGAAGTTCTGAGAACTGAAACTAATGATGAGAAGTGACTTAATAATGAGTTTTGTGGAGAAATGGTAGCTAAAGAATGCTAATAAATTATCAAAGAGGAAACTAGTTGGCTTAGGAAGTGGTTAATGGAGATAGGAATCAGAGAATGGTCAAGAAGAAAATTAGAAAATTTCTTAAAAAATATAAGAAATGAAAAATTGATTTTAGAGCATTTTGAGGGTAAAATGGGTGAAATAAATTTATAAAAAATGTAATGATTATGAGAATAAGTGGATTAAGATGAGAGAAAGAAGATGTAAGCATTGGAGCAAAAAAATGATGAGTATTTAAGAAATGATAAATCATAAACATTTTAGAAGAATCATAAGTCATCCATAAAAGAATATGAGAACTACTAATACCAAGGATAGTTTATTGTGACTAATAGGGCATAAGAAAATACTCTAATAAGGTTTGGAAGCTGAGTTGGATGTATAGAGGTATAAAACATAGATCAAGATGCCCGGATCCACGGATACTTTTCCAAGGGATCCGCTAGTTATAATGAAGGGATCCAACATCCGAGAGCTAAAACAAGATAGTGGGTCGCCAAAATTTTCCCAACTTATCGAATTTCAAAACTTATGTTTCTAACCGTAAGTATAGATGAATTCTAGTCTAGAATAGCAAGAAGAGTAAGTAGAATGAACAAATGGGTAATCAAACAAGATAAAGACCAATTTTTGATGTAAGATCAAAAGTGGTAAAATTTCCTAATTAGATGTCTTACTGCTACACATGTTCATTTTTTTCCATCTAGCCATTAGATAGGGCAACCATATGTTTAGACCAATATATTATAGATATAACATGTTTAAAGAGAAAAGTACCATAATTGTTTTTAGAACATTACCCAAACGTTTACCAGGTGAAATCATCCCACAACACCCATCTCCTCTTTACTTCTTATTTTTTTCCTATGAGAAAATGAGCAAGACATTTAAACATTCTCTTCTTTTGCTGGAGTTATTGCGAAGGGCTTGGAATGCTAGGAAGTTGATTAGTGTACGAGATAGGATTAAGTTGATAGTTTTGGATTGGGTCGCTTGGATCAACCTCAACTTCATCGGAATAGTTGGTAGGAGGATGTGGCCTTTTACCTTCAACCATAAATATCTTTACACTTCCTTCGGTGAGAGGTATCATGACATGATTAGCAAGAAAGTGGTCATCGTTCATGGGAGAAGGTATCATCCTACGAATGTGTCTTGAAAGACGAGTGAGTAGCATGGCATAAGTGTCACACCCCAATTTACTGTTTTGCGGTGGAATGGAATTCACAGGGGTAATGATCGTCATAGCACCACATCACGCTTATATTGAACGACCTAAAGTGTCGCTTTAAAACACATCGTTGGATATTTCATAAAAACAATCGAGTACAACATCGGTCCCAAAAGGTTTAACAAGTTTAAGGAAATACAAATATGTTACAAATCCAAACGATGTTTTTGAAATAAAGAGCCATAATGTACACAATGTAAGTCGACGCTTGACTCAAAATATAGGTCCCTAAACCATGTCATGATGCGAATGCCTCGATTACACGAAAATACATTGCTAAAACGTCAACAATAATGTTGGTGAGAAATCATAGGTTTATGTAAATGTTTTATACGACTACACAAGTATAGAATATGCATGACAATCCAACACGTAAAAATAATGTTACAATTGCTCTAAGCCCATGACCCCGAAACTAGACATTCAATAATGTATGCCCCTGCAGTGTTTGCAGACAACTCCGTAATACCATCAAATGAAATGCATCCGTTTGCTGGTTGGGATTCACCAACCGGATGGAGGCGCACCCTCGATAGATCTATCCACTCATCCTCGCTTCAAAGATTAACGGTTCATGTTCAAGTAATGGGGACTTTCAAATTGGCATATGCGGTAACTTAAGCAATGTAATGAATTTAGCATACTTGGTATCGTACAAAAAAATGTAGTGCAATGTATTCTCCCGTGGGTTTGAAAATAATCGAAAGCATGTAAAAACGGGCTATGAAAACTCACTTGGATAAACCTGGAAATAACGGCAATAGTGAGTACACCGAGGTTTAATGTTATCGTCAACCGGGACCTATTACGAATGATATGATATGTCATGAGTTGCAATGTAATGTTATGCATGCACTTCGTATGTTATTTATACCATTTACGGGTTTTGAAAATATTACTCGTCGACGAAAAATACTCTTTTGACGCCTTGACCCTTCAAAATCACTTTACATGTTTTACGTCAAAATGTCATCCTACAATGGTTTTATAATGATTTTCGGTGAAATTACCATTTTCGTCGCAAAACAATGTCGTCGGAATTTTCTTGAAATTAACAAAATGGCTCGGAAAAGTGGTCGTAAACGGTGCACGTCGATCGTTAGAGAACGAACTCAACGGTTTTGGAAAGTTTGTATCGATATCTAGAAGTTTCAGTTCCGGAGTTTTCGTCCAAAAGGTCTCGATCATAAAGATATTAAAGGCTAAAGTTGGTGATTTTGCTAATTGTGTGCGTAAAATGAGTTTCGCCAATGTTTGAACATCCGTAATTAAATCACTATAACTCCGCTTGACAAACGGCTTTTTGTTTTGGAAAATATGGCCGATGAACTTGATTTTACTAGTAGACATTTCGTTATAAAAAGTTTCACATCATGGTTAAAACTGCCGCAAACATGGTCGATCTGACTAATGAAATACTTGTATCGTAAAAATAATATAGTTTTAGAAAATAATATTTACGGCAACTTTATAAAACGTGCATATATTTGTCGCTTCAAACCGTTTTCACGTAAAATATGTCCTTAGCTTCGTATCGAAGTAAACTAATATATTTTTGACTAGTCGAAATAATTTGTGAAGCTTAAGGCTCGTTTTGACCGAAATATGTAAAAACTGCATGCTGAATTTTTCAGAAAAATAAACATTTCGTCGTCAAACTTTAAAAATTCACCACGGCTTCGTTATAACTCCGCTTTTATCCGCTCAAAAGGCCACGGATTCGCTTTTAAAGTATATTTTCTAAATATCAAGGCCAAAATGTCGTATCAACTGTTGGTTTTCCAGAAACCGAATTAAGGACAGAACGTAAAATATAGTTTACGAAAATAGTTTTCTCGGACAAAACCTATTCTAATCCCTTCAAATCAACTCCAAAACTAATCTAATCCTACCATACACCTTCTTAGGGTGTCATGGGTTCCTAATCACCATCAAGACCAAAGAATAACTTGGGAATAATTATAGGATGACCATATGTATATAAAACCTCTAAAATCATGAAATAAATGGTATAAATTACATAACATGCATATAAGCTCCAAAATGAAGAGAAACATATGAAATGACAAGGAAACTTAAAAATGATAAGAATATGCTTACTAGTGAAAATGAAGAGGTGTAGGTAACAAAGGATTAACTTAAATATCCTTGGTTTTATTTCAAAACCATAAAAGGATATGATCTAGGTTGTTAAACACACTTGAACTTGAAGAAAAAATCTTTGATCCCTTGTTTTGTTGTTGAGTGGCGGTTCTTGATGGAGCAAAAGGAAGGAGAGGATTTTCTTGTTTAACACTTAAGAGTATGTGATTGAATGAGAAAATATTGTCAAGTAAGACTTTTGTAGTTGAAGTGAATTATTAGTAGACAAATAACCATGCCACATTTAAAACATACCCTCCCCCTTGGCCGGTTTTTGGGGGAGGGTTGTCTCCCAAAATATATTTTTTTTTTTTTTTTAAAACTTTGCAACTTGTATAATTATTTGTATAAACTTTTGACAAAGAGTGTAAGTAAAACAAAGTTTAGTTAATGTAAATGGAAGTTTTTGGTGCAAGTGAGTTCTTAGTAAATCAAAATAGGTTGTATTGAGGTGATAAAAATTGTAAAAATACTTTCCTTGTGAAAATCGGGTGATAAAATAATTATCGTAAAATTTTAAGAAAAACGACGTAATAATTAAACTTTAACGATTAAAATACCAAATAAATTTGAAACACTAGGAAAACTAAAAATATAGTTTTTATGAACTAAATGTAAGTTTAAAAATATACCTCGGGATCATTTTTGAAAGTAACGGGTTAAATAATCAAAATAAAAACTCACGCGATAAAAATTATTAAATATAAAAATTACGCGTTGAAGGGTGAAATGAGATGTCGTGAATGTACTAATGAGATGCACATGATGTCAATGAAATGTAGACTAATCATAGTCCATATGAAATGTTCGTGATGTCATGATCATGAATTCGCCGCTAAACCTCCAAGGTTACGCGAATTTGAAACAAGTAAACCAAGTTTACTAAAATGTTGAAATAATGAGACATGAATCGTGGTTAGAAATGACAAAGTACGGATTGTCACAATAAGGAAGAACCATTTTGTCGATTTTGAATACATTGACCATTCTTGTGGCCATGTAGTAAGCAAGATTGAAAGCTATTTATCGGAGGAGAGTAAGATCATGTAGACAAGGCAGCATTGGGATAATCTTTGTTTCGGCTAAAAATTGCATTTCTCTAAGAATTTCTTCCCATTTCTTGTATTATGGAAACATCTCGGAATGCTCCATTTGGTATGGATCTCGACGAATGAGTTCGGAATTTTGGGTGACACAAGTTGGTGAAGTTCTTCCGATGAAGACAGAGTTTCTTACCACAATGGGGTCATCAAGAGGAGTGTAGTAAACTTTGTTTGGATCGACCATTTGGTTGAGTTTAGCAAGAGATCAATCACTTGAATACATACAGACACCCTGACACGAAATGCGAAGGATTTTGGAAAACATGATGAGGGGTAGGACAATAGTTTGATTATTGATGATGAGAGAGAGAGAGAGAGAGAGAGAGAGAGAGAGAGAGAGATTGTCCCATTATCATTACAAATGATTCGGAAACTTTTGTAGAATTCTAGAACTATGATGGGACAAATTTGTTCGTTGATTTCAAGAAGACAAATGAAGTTGAATCTTAAGAAGACGTGGGGAATGGTCGGTATTAACAAGGAATGATTGCTCAACAACACGTCCTTTATGAAAGAGACGTTTTTGGAGCATCCAGAAAGCTTTCTGGTCTTTGAGAGAAATGCCTTCTTTACGATGATGTCTAGGAATATAGTGGACAGTGTCGTGATGATCCTATTGTGTTGATTTAGGCATGTTTCAACCTACAAAAAGATAGGATACAACGAAGTAAGGAATGTGATAACGGATTGTGTGTTTGTGTAGTTTTATGTATAAAACCTTTCTTTATTTACAAATTCTATAAAATTTCAATCAAAATGGGTTTTGAGGATTATCACAACTTGGTTGGAAGTTTTTATATTTAGCATTATAACATGTCCTCTTTTACTTGTATTAACAATGCTTAGATACATTTCATAATCCTTTTATGATTATAGTTTAGAAAATCATTTTGTAGTTTTGAGAAAATTCTTATGAAGAGAATGTGATTCCTAATTAGGATGGTTATCTTATGCACTATGGGATACTAATGAAGATTTAATTATGATAAACCTAATTTGATTAAAATTAAGAACTAAAATACTAGAATTTGATAAATTATAATGTAGTGAAATCATTACTTACAAGAGTGATTAATTCACACGAATAGATGATGAATTTGCTCAAGGAAGAGTGTGATTGAGTTTTAGGTCGTGTGTGAGAGGGATATAGTAACGTAGAAGTGCAGTGATTAGTCAAGGGATCCCAGACAGTCAAGATTTTTTTACGCAAGATTTTGATCCTAATTATTGTGGGTTCAATATTAGTATAGATTATGACGAGACACTTAATGATCCTAAGTCTGTGGTATGGTTTGATAGAGACAAGGATTCGTGTATATGAAATATCCAAAGTCATTAAAACAAGAAATAAAGTGATCACGAGATAAAGTAAACGAAAAAACTATAATATTCCATTTATTTCAATGCATAAAGAAATACAAAGGATTGGGTAAACAATGAAAACATAAATGCCTAGCACAAAGCACAAGGTTCCATGCGTGAACTTGATCATTGGGCAGACGAGCACGACGACAGAGATGATGATGATCATAAGGACGACACTAAACATTTTTGCGAAGATTATCTTCTTCTTTTGAGAGAGTTTTTAGGAGTTTAACTGTTAATTTGAATTTAAATTATGAATGAGAGTAGAATGAGAGGGATTAGATAAAATATGAGTTTGAGGTGATGGTTTACTACAGCATGTCGTTCGAATAGATGTGAGAGTTTGTGAAGAGGGATTTTTGAATGTTGTGGTTTGATGTTTTCACATATTTTACATTGAGTTTAGAAAGCATAGATTTTAGACACATCGAATCATTTTAAAATACACATGATCCTCGAAGAAATTACAAGAAGAAAGAAACATGCGATATATATGAAAAGTTAGCAAAGTCGCTTATGAACATATTAGCACATATAAGTAGAAAATTTCTTGCTAGAAGAAAGAAAACAAGTGTCAAGAGAGAGGTTTATTTAAAAAAGAAACATACCTTTTCTTTTCTTTCTTGAGATTGTTTTCAAGAAATACCTTAATGAGCTTTTTGACACATTTGAAGGCTTTTTGACAAAGGATTATGGTATATCCTTCTAGTGTGTCAACTTCGATCTTTCCTCATATTAAGAAGTATTTGAATTTTCCTATCATGAGCATACTTAAACAAAATATTTGAGTTAATTATATAATAAACTAATAGAGATGAAGTATTGAAAGTAATATTATCCAAACTATCAATATGTTCATTGAGATTTTAGAGTAGATTTAAAATTGGATAACAGGTTTTCCTTCTTTGTAGTTTTCAAAACATTCACGGATCGTTTCAAGTTTTTAAATTACAATATACTCGAAGAAACTTGGTAACGAAGCTCTGATGCCAATTGTAGAAAACTAGAAGGGGGGGTGAATTGTTTTACCAATTAAAACTTCGTTTTAAAACTTTTAGATCGACTTATGTCAATATATTTTGGTATGTTGGATATTGATAGTAAGATGTGATTAAACTATACTAAGAGATAGAGAAAGAATGACACAACTATAACACAAGTATTTATAGTGGTTTGTCTACAATGTCACCTTCCTTAGGCTAATCCACTCCTCGAGTACCCAACTCGAGAGTTTGTAATCACTACACAGCACAAGCTCTTTTTCTTGGCAGAGAAGCCTTCACAACGTTGCTTACACTTTTTTCGATACAAAGCTAAATATCGAGTTCTTCACACAAGGTAGAACCAAACCTTCTTCGCCTACACTTTATCCAAGTACAAGGCTAGATACCAAGTTCCTTTAAAATGGAAGAAATAATCCAAGAAACAATAGTTAACACAACACACCTATGACATGTTTGAGAGGAACCAATCAACAAGAGACACTTATGTGATCTTGTGATGATGATGAAGTCTAGCAACTCATATCGTCGAGCTTGCAAGTCTTCTATGTTAAACGTCGTGATCTCACCTTTAAGAGGAACCTAGAGAATCATTAAAAGAAAAGCTACATAGATGATCCTTGGATCTGAGGTTAGAGAAGTAAGAATATAGAGAGAATATATATCTAAAAGTGTTGGGTCAGTGAATTCCCAAACTCCCTTAAAATAGGATTTGAAGATAAAATAACCTAGATGTTTAATAGCCTTAACAAGTCACTGAATGAACATTCATTCAGTGAGTCATGTTTAAGAAGCTCAAGACGAGCCTAAGAAGAAGGTTCTACATTCACTGAGGCGAGATTCAGTGAATGATACCTAAGCCAAAGAAGAAGATTATGGGTTCGGTAAGTGATGAAAATAACTCACTGAACCCCAAGTATCCTCAAAACTATGAAAACCAAGTCTTAAAGAATGAAGGTTAAAAGATCAAGTAAAGGCGGGACAAGGCGGGATAAGTTTGAAGCTATTAAGGGGAGTCCTTATCAAGCAAAGGTTAAACTTTTCCTGAAAGGCTAAAGACCAAGAGCAGTGTCATCACTGCAATTCAGAAAGCCACATTGTCCCATTCCCAAAGTAAGCATTGTAACTGAGACAAAATATGCAGGTATTTTGTCCAAACTATCTTAGGTCATCTTTGTATTTTTCAATAACGGTTGTAAACCATTGTGTATAAATAGGATCATAAGTAGGAGTAGAATGGTTGACAAGTTTGTGCACTTAATGCGTTGACATTCACAAACTCCTTTCTCTCCTCCAAATACAACTAAGTCCCTGAGAATATCTCAGTTGGTTAGCATAGTTGTACTTAAGCTTAGCTCAAGTTTAGTGAGAAGAATTACCATACTTGTCATTCAATCCCAGTGTTTTTCCGCAAACACTGGGTATTATTCTTTTAATTGCAAATAGAATTAAACATTAAAAATTGTCTCTTTTACTTTACGCTTATCTTTTAACAAAGTATTCTCATAACATTGCTAAGTCATGGAGCTTGGGTAGATTAACTTTGTAGTTAGTTCTAACCAAGTTAACGGGAACAACAAAAAGTGGTGAGGAGAAATGAGAAAATGGCCAACTATTTATAGGAAAACAATTATCTGGTCACTCGGATCCGATAAGTGTTATCAAAGGGATCCGACTATCTGGTAATACCAGTCCGGATTTTGGGTTACAATTCCAGGTTTTGGGTTATGGGTTATGATACATGGGTTATGTGATGTCATGCATGATGTAATATACATCTTGGGTCATGAGTTATGACTTTGGGTCATGGGTTATGAACTTTGGGTCATGGGTCATGGATTTACCCATTTTTATGTCATACATGATGTCATGCATATGGTCTATGGGTTTTGGGTCAAAGTCCATGTGTTGGGTTATGGATAGTCCAAGCTTTTACAAGTTACATTTGGCTTAGCATGTATTTTATAAAAATGTAAGTAACCAAAGTTACTTATAAGTGATTTATAAAATTGGTTGTGGTTTTATGTAAACTATTTACCTAAACATGTTTAATGGTTTATTTGTTTAGTGAAATGAGTTAGTAAACTATTGGCTCAAAAACTTTATGTATTTTATTTATTTTGTTAAAATGATTTTATGATTGTTATCGACAAAACATAAGAAGATCGTAAAATATAAAATAAATATTTTTACGATTTATTTGTATTAATGAAGGTTCAATTCTTAGAACACCGGGTTCTCGAATGTTTCAACGTGTAATGTACTAAGATGGAAATTCAATCTTCGTGATATTTTCATTTGCCTTTGGTTTTGTTTTATGTTTATTTTCATGCTAAGGAATTGTACTAAATTGGGGAAAATTGCTAGAAATTTAGTTCAATTGAGGGTCTCTAATCGCACCGATGATGGGTCGGGAGGTGCGAAGTGTACACCCATCGATCTCCGATAACCCGACTCGATAGTGGTAAAGTATGATTCGTTAGTGATGAAGTTCGTGAGTCTGCTCCTCCGGGAGCGACGACTGAGTGGTATTCATGAGGATGATGAGTTCACTTTCGGTTGAAGGATCTCATCGGGGTTATCTTATCGGAGGTTCATGTCATCGGTGAGTGAACCTCTCGGTGAGCCCACCTCGAGAGCTACCTTTAGAGGCAATCTCATCAAGAAGCATAACTCACCGAATTGAATTAAAACTTAGATTGTAACTGCTTTAACCTATTCAAAGACAATTATAACTGCAATTTAATGGCCATGATTAACGGTTATGTAATCACTATCTATACTACCTTATAATGTATTTAGGACTTTCGAAAGAAGGAAGTCTTAATTTTTTTAAGCCTACACATCTTACTATAATTAGTAATTCATATAATTAAATTCTACACTATAATAATTGCAGTATAATGTACACTAATGACACACTAAATTTTAGTATTAAAATGGATGTTATAAACTTACAATAATATAAATTTATAGTTATAATTTTTATCATAAACATTCAAGTTATAAAAATTCAAATGAGTATAAGTATGGATATTTCTATTTGTATTGATATACTTTACGTAAATTCAAACACGCATCTACTCTTTTCGAACTATCAAATGGGTAAACCGTCAAATACTAACTCTCATTGACATCGCTTAAAAATCAGTCGACGAGAAAAATCGAAATGTTGGCACCACTCGCCGCTTATGGTACTATGCCAGTTTCCTATAATGGAAGAATATTATGATGTAATTAATGAGCCGGTTAATTATCATAGTTCCATTATGAGCTTTGAGTATCCTATAAATAGGAACACATATTTTTCATAAAGGGACACAAAAAATATAAACACGTGAAAGAACGGGTTCTTGCTTTGTGCCTAAAACAAGAACATAACACTTGATCTTATCTCATAGAGATATTCGTGTAACCCAAACATTAGGGTCGAATAGTTTCTATTGGAAAATAATTACACGGCTTCAAGTGATATCCGGTACCATTGATTATCTACAACCTACTGCTGCTACGAAACTAACATGCTACAAATGGCCATAACAATGCAAAATCAAAGTAAATAAAACAGAACCAAATTGAAAGTAAATAAAAGTTATTCTCTATTGGTTCCTAGTAAGTTGGTGTGATGGCGTGCAAGTGCAACAGTGCAAAATCAAATGTGAACCAAATTGAAATTATTGATAGTAGGAACTTACATATACTAAGTTTCAATAACGGAACTCAAACTCTGGGCTAGTGATTCGAACCTAGCTCAAACTATGTTTAAGGTGGCATTTAACAGAACTAAAAGAAAGTTTTAGTACGCCAGCTCAGGTTCAGCACATAGTGCCGTTGTGGTTCTGGTTCAGTTTTACAATTTTGTTCCAAGTTGCAGAAGTTCGTGTTGGTGGATAGCAGACTTAGAAATTCTCGCTACAAGCCAATAATAATATCACACTCGAGCAACCCAACTGACAAGACAGCAATCAATCGCTAAAGATATACAAGATATCAGAAAATTCTAGTGTTGATATCCTTCCCACGATATAAGATCTTAGAATCAAGCATGTCAACTTCAGACCGTTTGTTTCTTTTCGAGTGAAAGTGAGAAATGGGAAAGTTCAATATTTAAAAGTCAAGTGTTGATTACACCCTCTGAAGTTCCTATCCAATCATCCCCTCACTTCGCACCATGTCACTTTTAGAAGAAATATACGTGTAGCGACTAAACTCTATTCCAAACATCAATTTTAGTATACTACAAAAACTAGGATCAATTCATATCAAATTCGGTCTTTTCTAACAAAATGACCTTTCCAAGAGGGTTCTTTTACCTATTCATAATTTGATTGACAGCGATAGTGGCAGCTAAATGATATGGCTGCTACCCTGTGGTTCAGAGAATACACACTAAAATCCATAAGATATAAACATCACTCAGTTTTAGTATGCATCTATGTATGAATGCAAGTGATGTAGACAAGTTGAGTCCAACGTTTTTAACTTAAAGATGAATGCATTTCCTTGTTTTTTACCCTATTCCTAATCAATATGTGAAGTAAAATGTCACAGACCATGTATATGGTTGAACTATGTTGCTGTTCCTCTTATAACTTCTGCCGAATTCTCCTACTTCTAGGCGTTAATTTTCATAACTTTCCTGTAATGTAGCGATTGTTTAAATATGAGCTTCTCGGGTGTTGATTCCTCGTCAGCCACAAAATAGCCTGTGCCATAAATTGAGAGATTAAGCAAGTATACCCATTGAAAAAACTCCCTTGATAACATGTGCTTCACTTAAGAGAAACTGAATTAATAATGTCTCTAAATGTCGATACATTGAAAAAAACGTCAAAGTATGGATGTTTGACTTGCCATTGGTTTAGATTTCTTGAATGGGTCATACTTGGCTATTGGCATGTATCTCAACAACAGTCTTTTTGTCTCAAAGCACCACTTCAGTAAACTTGATAGGATATGAATATCTGCATTAGACATGATTAGCCTTAAAGATTACTACTTTGGCGAACTTTGAAATTTCAACCCATTTGACCTATTCTCCCTTTAGCCAAGTTTTTTATTAGACCGGTTTGAGATATATACACAGACCCGTTGATGAATAAAAGGGTAGAAATTGTCACCTCGACCAGAAATTTGTATCATGCTAATTTGAATGGATAGTTCTTAATCACGAATTATGACTTTTTTGCATTCGTGTATTCATTTTAAAGTGAAAAACAAATGAAGTATAACTACTTTGCATTATTCGGGTATCAGGTAGTCGGGTAACAATAGTTATGGATAACAAATTAGTCAAACCAATCTCACCTTAGCCTGGAAAGCAATATAAGTGAGCAAAAGGTTATCGGAAAGTGTAATATAAGGGCCATGTAAATAATAGTCATAGTGCAGTGACCAAAAAACTATTTTTACTACGTATTCTAATCGGCAGGGATTAAGTTTTGACACTTAGATTTAGTAAGTTTGACTCGGGAGTAGGTCTCTTGAAAACATTTATTTTAAGACTTAATAATCCCTATATTACGTGTGTAATGCCAAAACATTATTTAATATTTCTTTTTAAATAGTACTACTAAATTCCTTTATTAATAATTATAAAATTTCATCTCCTCCTCAATAAGAGGAAGAAACAGACGTGGACTCCATGCATGACCCCACAATCTTTATAAGCCACTTATTCAAGTAAACGCATATGATAAGTTCCTTGTAGGACACGTATGTTTCAATAGCATTTTGTTATGGGTGGTTGTTTTTTGACCTTTAGTTTACAAATAACCTAAGAGAATATCTTTTTTTCTTATCGAATAAAAACATTAACATCGAGAATCAACATTTTTCAACAAGCAGAAGGTGTGTGTTGGTTAAAAGCTTATGTATTCATTGGTATTGGTACACGCAGCAGTGTAATGAATATATCTGTGTCTATGTTAATTTGTTGCTGTTTGATAATATTTTACCATTAATTGCATGTTACCTTTATGCCAATCATGATATATTTGAAAATGAAGTATTGCAGAATCATAATACAATAGGTTGTATTAGGTAAGCAAAAACTTTATGGCTTAACAGCTTATTGGGTTCAAACAAGCTCTTTTTAAGAAGCCATTGTGGAGAAGCGTATCTAAAAGAGCTTATTATATAGCATATCAGGTTCAACAAGGGTCAAGGTTAACGGTTTTGGGGTCGGCAAGGGTCAAAAGAGGTTTCAGCACGGGTCAAGGTTTATCGGTCGACAAGAATTTCAGCATTTAGTGGTCCTACAATCATAGGACATAGGAGTATCTTCTTTGTTAATTATACCTACATTTCATCATACCACCACTTGGGTTGATTGTGTTGACGAAACTGTTTAGTTGAGGTTTCAATGGGTTTAGTATCATTTGTAGTTGTGGGTCATGCTCGGTTTTCACCTAATTTCATACTTTCTGCAAGGTGATGTCCTTAAGTGGTCAGATGTTTTGTAGGTTTGATTTTTTTTTTTTTTTTTTTAATTGTGGATTGCATACTGTCGATGTCAGTTTCTATGGTTGTTTTGGTTGAATTGTATTGGTTGGGTCGTTGTATGTTTTAGGGTTATGGAATTATCATTTAGCGTCATTATTGTTCTAGCTTCTTGTTAGCATTTTAATATTAGTATAAATTATTGCCTTACAAAAATTTTTAAAAAATAATAATAATAACAACAAACAGTAAATTTGTGCAAGTTTTGACCAACATAGTATCTAATTTTAACTTTTATTGATCAATAAGATGACTCAACTTTGTCATATGACAAAATCGTGTTAATCCGTATTAGATTTGTCCAATTTAATTTTTGAAATGAAATCTTCTTGTGCTATATAAAAAGAGAAATTATTTCCCAGTTACATCCTTAGTCAAACACACTTACACACTTCTTGAATTACGGGAAACTACATGACTAAAAGAACCATAACATATCACACTCTTTATCATCATTGATCATTTGGGTCTTGATGTGTGTATCATGTGTTGGTGACGTATATATATCTACATGTAATGAAAGATTTATTTATACAATCTTTAATCATCTTGAATTGATCCCGCACCAAGTCAAATGGAATCAGAATACCAATCTTTTTCTTTCACAAGGCAAATGGAAAACTCAAGGCGACACAATAACTATTCCACACTCACCCACACCACAAAACAACAATCAATTCTATAAGGATTATTGATATTTAAGCATATATCCCCTCACGGCATGTCGACATTTGTTTCTTACAATAAAAGGTGCGAAATGCAAAAGTTCAAGTCATATATGATTACACCTATTCGAGTTCCCATCCTGTCACCCCTCACTTCTCACATCGCCATCACCACTATCAGTAACATGTAGCAACTAAACTCCAGTCCAAAAATCTATATAAGCAACCTCCAAACTACGAAAAGTTCAAATCGAACTTGGTCTTTTCTAAAGACATGACCTTTCAAACAGGGTTATTTACCTACCCATATAACCGCTGATGACTGGCTGCTTTCCTATGGTTCAGAGAATACACACACAAAAATGCATAATACATAAACATCACTAAGTTTGATAGTGCATCTGATGTACAAAAGTTAAGTCCTACATTTTCGATTAAAAGATAGAAGCTTTTCCCTGTTTGTTTTTCATTTTCTGATAAAAAAAAAATATGAGATCACATATCAGACACAAGCTTTGCGTATGACTAAAGCGTGTTTATGCTCCTTTTATGAGTTATGCTGGAACAGACTCGCTTCCAGGCTTGTAAGTGTCTCGCAATGTAACAATTCGGTTGAATATGAGCTTTTCAGGTGTTGAATCCTTGTCAGCCACAAAATAGCCTGCCATAAAATAAAATAAAAAAAATTAAGAAAAGTATATCCATTAAAGAGGCGTTTATGCGAAAGTGAGAACATTATAGAACTCACCAAGCCTTTCAAACTGGAACTTGTCTTCAACCTCAGCAAATTTGAGAGAGGGTACACCATATGCACATGGTATAACCACTTTGGACTCGGGGTTCAAATCATCAAGCCAGTTATCAAGTTCTCCAGGATTCTGATTTCATTATATCAATTGATTAATTCAACAGTTTTATTAACTGGTATAAAACAAATGGTCACTAAATAAAAATCACCAACCTCTGATTTAAACAATTTGTCAAACAGTCTGACTTCCACCTTCAATGGATCAACCCCAGGAGATGGCTCTGCAACCCAATGAAGAACCCCCTGCATAACAAAGTTCATGTTTAAAAACTGAAGTTGCTACTCGTAGATACTTTTTTTTTTAAGTCAAGCTATGTCAGTTTGACTTCAACTTGCCTTTGGTTTAGTCTTCTTATCAGGATCATATTCGGCGCGTATCTCAGCAACGGTTGTTTTGTCTTCAGAAAGCACCACTTCGGTGCACTTGATAGGAAATGCATACCTGCATCACATTTGGTTAGAATTAAAATAACACTCCAAAGTTAAATCTTCTGCATTCAGAATAGACTTTAGTTGACCGTTCTCCTCTTGGGCAGGTTTTTTATATAGTTTCATAAGTAAATGCATAGAAACGATAATTATATTAGATTACGCACCTGAGTAGGACAGTCTTTCCAGGAGCAAGCCCATAGTAGTCTTTTGAATCTTTCAATCTAAAGTCAGTTTGCTCAATGTAGACAACATTTGAAAAAGGGACCTGAGAAAAAAAAGAAAGGAAAACAATGTACTTAATAAAAAATATTCTATTTTATTTATCCCAAAATGAGTTGGCATGCATAAACTCAACCTTGTAGTAAGAAGATGCGTCGTCATTTGGAGCATCAGGCCATTTCTTTGCATCAAGGTCTATTACTGAACTGGACTCAAGATTGGTAATCACAACCTATAGGCAAAAAGGCTTAAAAATTAGTAATGGAAAGTGGAAACATAGAACATATACAACTATAAACTTTATGCTTGAATAACAAATAATTAAACAATGTGACAGATATCACGAAATATGGAGACCTTAAGCGGATGGAGCACCACCATCGTTCGTGAAGCTGTTTTATTTAACTCTTCCCGTACATGGTATTCAAGGCGTTCTAAACGTATCATACTACCATCACTGCACAGCACACACACGGTAATTAGTCCTCCACCAATGAAAACAACTACACACATATATATTGACTATCCGGGAAGAGATCAAATAAAAAGACAAACATTTGTGAGAAGAGTAAAAAAACTTGATAAAAATAAAAACTTCTCGAAAAATTCTGAAATTTTTCCACAAGATAGAGAATGTTGGTGCATATAAATGCTAAGAAGAAAGTTTTTCTAATTTTGAGTTTTTATACGTTTTATTTAATGCACAAAAAACGAAATTTTAATGCTCAAAATTTTCAACTTATTATATTTTGATGCACAATAAAATTTTGATACGTATACTAAAAAGAAGTTGGATGCAAAAACATATTTTTGATGCACAAAATGCCGTTTCACAAAATTGAATTTTTTATGCACACTGTTTCACAAAATTTCTTTTTTTACAATTTTTTTGCATCAAAACTATACACTTCTAGAAAAACTTCCTTCACAACTTTTTTACCACCAACGTCCCCTATCTTGTGGAATTTTTTGGGAATTTTAAAATCACTTTTTACTTTTTTGAAACCTTTATATGCTTCTCACGGATATTTGTCTTTTTATTTACCCTTGACTATCCTGTTTAAAAATAAATAACAAATGACAACCTTCTAGTGATACCGATTCCTCTAACAAACGTGTTAATTGCTGTGGAAGTGAAACCCCTACGCCTCAAGCCAGCTAGCGTCATCAAACGAGGATCATCCCATCCATCCACATAATTCTCAGTCACAAGCCGATTTAACTGCAAAATAGAAAGCAGCTAATATAAGAGTGCAATTATACTCATGTTACTTGCTTATGATATATACCAAGTTGAGAGAAAAGGTCTGAGAGTGAACAATGGTAACAATGGTAAGTAAAGTGCATGGTAGATGTGATTATACCTTTATTTATAAATTGAATTTATAACATACCTTACGTTTTGACATAACGGTGTTGGTTATATTCAGGCGTGAATACTCCCACACATAAGGCTGGTAAAGGCTCAGTGCATCCAGCAACCAGTAGTATGAAGCACGCCGTGTCTCAAACTCAAGTGTGCATAGCTACAAAATACATAGTAAATGGTAAATAACTATATCAGTTTAGAAAAAAGAACAGGTCTCATCAAAATTGAAGATGAGAGAATCATGAAAGATTGCTGATGTGTTAACAAGTATGTATTTTTTATGATCAGCTATCAATTATGTGAAAATGATCCGACCTTGCAGCTTAGGATATATCCTACTCTTACTAATGTTTAGCAAATATGAACAAATGTAAAGAAAACATACCGAATGTGTGATATTTTCAAGAGAATCCACAATGCAATGTGCATAATCATAACTGGGATAGATACACCACTTGTCTCCAGCATGTGGATGAGGAGTGAACTGAGGATCCATACAAAAAGGAGCATCAGTTAATGCTGAATTAAATCTACTGAAACATATATCAGTGTTAGAATACTTGCCTTGATCCTATACGCAATGAGGTCGTACATATTACCATTGTCACTCTGCATGTCTTGTTTCATGCGAAGTGTAGCTTTTCCCTCATCAATCCTACCTTCCTTCATATCATTAAAAAGTTTAAGTGATTCTGAGATTGGTCTATCTCTCCAGGGGCTGTTCATCTTTTTCTCTCTATACTCCTTTATTTCATCACCAGTCTACACACACACACAAAATCAGGTTATTATTCCATGGAGATAAAATCAAAAGATGTAACAGACCAATAACAAAAATATAAACCTGGTGATCAACATAAGCACAGCCCCTACGTATGAGCTCAACTGCTAAATCATACAGGTCTTGGAAATAATCACTGGTGTATGTGATCTGCAAAAATCAAATTTCATTAAAAGTTGTGGACCATGAAGAAACAGGGTTGACTTAGTTCAGAAGTACAAAACACTTTACCTTAAAAGGTTTCCAACCCATCCAACCCACAATTTCTTCAATATGGTCAATATATTCTTTTTTCTCGGCTTCAGGGTTTGTATCATCAAACCTACAAGTTAAATATTTTAGCAACATGTTAAAAGTGTACTCACGGCAATTATGAAAGATCAACTTTTAGGCAGTTGGCTTTGGCAATTCGAACCACACTTGTAATAGACTAATGGTAGAATAGCAAGCTAAACATTTTTGTCTGGATATTACATACTCTTATCTCTCTATCACTGAATTTGGAGGCACATAAAGAAATTTTATAGATTATGCATAATGAATTCTTAATACTCCTTATTTTCCTCAATTACTACTATCTGTAGATTATGTTTAATGTTTCTGTCACCAACTTTATATTGTCACAATAACTGGAATAATGAAGATTTTTTTCCGATGAAACATACCTCTTGTATACTTTGTTTATTGTCATGAGTAAAAACAAGTTAAGATAATTAGTTAGGATCCTACTAATAAATACTCCAAAAAAATAGTTTAGATATAGTATTATTTAGCCATAACTTCTTCTATCAATCTACCTTCTGATCCCTATATTTTATTTCAACTAGTTTTTGTTTAGCGTGCACACAAAGAGCTTATCTTCTACTGTTTATATTTGATGGAAAAAAGCATGAATTAACACAAAGAATCATGCACAATATTATTTAGCCTAATTAAGGTTAATAATACATTAGAAATGAACTAAAGTAAATTTTGGCAGATAGTGAATTTTCTTTATTACAACCATTGAGCTTAAATATAGAGTATAAATGCATAAATGAAAATAAAGATATTTAATAATGGGGAAACAGACATCAGGTTAAAGAATTTTGCTCTTAAATATCTATAGCAAGTCTAGATCTAGTTAAGCATAAATAAGATAATCATTCAAGTGTAGTAATCGAGTAATCCTACCTCAGGTAGCAGCCACCGCCTCTATCTTTTGCAAGGCCAAAGTCGACAAACATGGCCTGCAGATAGACAGCAATATTAGAAACAAAATCTAAAGACTTATAGGTCAACGACTATAGTCACTTACCTTGGCATGACCTATATGCAGGTATCCATTTGGTTCTGGAGGAAAACGGGTAAGAACCATTCCTCCTGTTGTCTTCAGATGTTTTTCCAATATTGCTTTGGAGTTGCAAGCTCTTAGGACAGGTCTATCACTAAAAAATACTTCTGTGTGCACCTATGAGATCACGATACGCAAATTAAAAAAAAATATATCAAAAAAAAAAATCAAAAAGCAATAACTCACACTTAGGAAGGAGAGAAGGAAAAAGAATTGAACCTTATAGTTTTCCTCTGGTGCAGGAAATATTAAATACGGATTAAGTTCTTCAGATGGTACCGCTTCAGGAGCTTCTTTAGTAGTGCCTTTATCCTGTAAAAGGTATACACATTAGACACAAAGGAGTTATGTTCAATTAATTATATTCGTATTGTACTCATACCGACCTCTACTTTAGCAGGTTTCTCTTTCTTCTTTTTTACTGGCTTCTCATTATCTGCTGCAGTCTTTTCACCAAGTAGTGCATAAAGCTTTGAATCTATAAGTTGCTGATGAGACACATATGAAAGACGGTAAACATTTTGTAATCAAATAAAGATAATTAAAAATTACTAAATTAGCCTACTTTGACTAGATAATAACAAAACAAGAATGAGTATTTACCTTGACAATCTTTGGATCTGCCCAGGGCAGCTTCTTCCGTACATGGGCAAATAGATCACCAACTGTAGCCAATGATAAGATGACACATTAAGTTCACAACAGACAATATAGCCTTAAATATATTAAGAAATTCAAAATTACCATTTGTTCGGTAGCGCTGCTCAACGATCGCACTCTTCTTTTCTTCAAATATTTCATCAACAGCGTGTTCCATATCTTCAAGGGAGACCTCAATCCCTGTTACCAGACATGCGTGTCAGTTTTCTAATACTCCAGAGCATTAAAATTTTCAAAAAAATATGTGAAATAGAAGAAGCAAAGTATACCAACGCCACAAGCTTCTTCAAATTTATTAATATCAAGATCATCTGAACCAGTGACGGTAACAAATGTGAATGCAGCTTCTAACTGAGCAGGAGTCTTTATCTGCAAAAATTTGTAAATATTTTTAATCTTAAATACTGATTTTAAGAATAAACACCTATCGATAGTGGTTGAATAAAGTAAAATCAAGGGCCCGCAAGTCTGAGTTCCACACCTTAGCCGAAACAATGTATTCGAGCAACTTGGGACGATGCACAAGGGCATTGGCAGGAAACTTTGTAGCAACCGTATAAAGAAGGTTGCCGGTAGATCGGTCACATCCATCAGTGACAGCTGCCTGCACAGATAGTATCAAGTATAAAGAAAAGTATAATCCAAGAATGTCTATTTTATATATGATATTGAAGTAAGAGTCTCGTCACACAATTCAAATCGAAGCTAAGAGATGCTGAAAACGAAGAGATCAAGGCTTGATATATTGAATACATAATAACTACACCCTGACCACATGGATAAAAGAGATGCAATTTGACTCTTTTTTATATTCCTGTAGTTTATACAATCGAGTGAATAGCTTGGTTGAATCATAATTTCCAAATCCAAACTCCCCTCCTAATTCCTAATATTACAACTTGCCACCTCCAAAAATATTGCACCATATTTGATGGACCGTGCAAACACACACACACACAAAAACAAATATGGTGCAAACATTCTTATCATTTTAGCCATATTTTTCTTCGTAATGATGCTTCTAGAATGCTTTTCATCTAGAACTTCTTAAGATCCCGAGATTTTAGGCGCAATAGAAAGGAATGTTGTAACTGGGGTGGGTGAACCTCATAGATATCAGGTGCCCATATATAGAGTCAAAGAGGTATGGAATCCGAAGGGAGGGGGTTTTCTTCCGGCTCGAGAGATGGAATAGATAGGGCCCCACAAGTTTAGAATTCGCCGCTGGTCTATCGAGAGGCAACAAGGAATTCTCAACGAAAAAGTGCTCTCTGAACCGAACGTGAAAGTCGTTTTCCATCAGACTGCTGTTCCGTAACTCTACTCTTGACTTGGATTATATATCCAATAAAGTCCGCTCGGCCATTCCACACGCTGCCTAGCAGAGGCGTGGTTATCTGAAGTGGATTTCTCTTTGTATTAGATGCCGAACCTGCTGCCCCATTGACTAAGAGGGGGCGCAGCAGCTATATGGACCCCTTCCTTCTGTTGTTGCCAGCGCTTTCCAGGGCCGAGCCAGAATTCTTTATTAGAAAGGGCAGGCAGGTTTCTTAGATGGAAGGTTCTTAGTCTAATCGGAAACAGAACCCGTCTGTAACCAGAATGACTATATGCTTAACACACCTTCAGATAGAAGAAGGAATACTCGATTTATGAAGGAGAGTTTTACCAACCCTGCCATCCTAGAACGTTAGCGTACAAGAGGGGCATTGTTGCCACGGGAAAGCACCCTTCCTGCCAGGCACTTAGCAGCAGTAGCCGTACAGGTGCAGTTCGCTGGGCTTGTCTTTTGCTCCCAGAGGTGCTGGTTCAAATCCATTTTTTTATGATGCATCGAATGCTTCCTCTGCTTTCAGTAAAAATCAAAAAGATTCTCGAGGCACTCTTTCTCTTATAGCGCTATTTCCTTCCCTTCGAGCTAGCCAGAAGAAATCCATTTCTTTTATCTGTAAGAGAAAAGCCATACCTGTAGTAGGAGATACCATAGTGACTTGGCTTTGGGGTGGTTTCTCCGTGGACAATGCCACCTTAAATCTTTTTTTTTTTTTTGTCTTCATCATTTACTCCCCTTTCTTTTAGTAGGCGCCAGTCTTCTTCATCTGGCCGCATTGCATCAATATGGATCAAATAATATTGACTACCATCTCATGATTAAGATCTATTTCCTACAGCACTATGAATCTTTTAAATCATAATTCTTGGTAATCAATATAACCCCAAAACCAAACTTGTCAAGTTAATCCAGCTCAACCACGTGCACAAATGAACACAATATAAACACACAAATTTCTACCATCATGATTATAGGTTCACCAATAACATGTTTGTATTTGAATAACCTCCGCTAGCCCACGTGGAAAACGGACAGACTTGACGTACTGGTTTTGGAGTAGTCTAATTTACTAGAAGTAAGATCTAAAAGATTCGTAAAACCGATGGATAAATATCTTAATCATAAATAGGAAGTCAAGAATAGAATATCCACAGAAGTACTTGATTACGGTCCCAATAAGCATCAGGAACAAGAAAGAATATAAGGAGTATACTGATATAATGATGTTAGCGTTCGGTGTTTACTTTGACAAAATCCCAGTTTGTTATCAGTGACGGCATAATAACTTCCTGACAAAACCTCAGCCTCAAATTTTAAATTCACAAATTTTTTGTTTCCTTAATTCCTGTTTGCAAACATCTGGACATTCATTTTAGTCTTAAGGGGTGTTTCTTTTCCGCTTAATGAGTGGGCCCAAACTCTTGTTTCATCTTAATGGGAGGTCCAAAATACCTATCTCTCTCTCAATTAAGTGACTAATCTAGTAATATCTCCAAACCACTTAATTTAGTAAACAACCCTTACTAATAAATACACCCTAACATGTTTTATTTATCTACAATATTTTTCAAAGTAATTTCATCAAAGGTATAAAAAAGTCAAAATTTTCTCGAAAGCAAAGTTGAAGCAAAAGCAAATGCAGCTTCTAACACTAACATGCTTCAAGCTAATACTATTAAAGCTGACATATGCCTTCACTGATACATCATGTACTTGAATTTAGAGGGTGTTTCATTCCTTATTTTTTTGGTGCTTATCTACTTTTTTTAATAACCTCATTGCCTATTAAAATATAGGATACAAACCTTCTCTGTTTAGGATGTTTCCAACACCATTCGCGTCAACATTCTTATCATTATACCTATACTAATATGTAAATGGTGCTTCTTTGGCGTGTCCTTAATCTGGCACTTCTTCAAATCCCCAAATGTTGATATTAAGATTGATTTCTTGCAACATTCTAAATCTTATAAATCATTAAAGCTGACATATGCCTTCACTGATACATTATGTACTTGAATTTAGAGGGTGTTTCATTCCTTATTTTTTTGGTGCTTATCTACTTTTTTAATAACCTCGTTGCCTATTAAAATATAGGATACAAACCTTCTCTGTTTAGGATGTTTCCAACACCATTCGTGTTAACATTCTTATCATTATACCTATACTAATATGTAAATGGTGCTTCTTTGGCGTGTCCTTAATCTAGCACTTCTTCAAATCCCCAAATGTTGATATTAAGATTGATTTCTTGCAACATTCTAAATCTTATAAATCATACTTCTTCTTGGCAATCAATTTACTCCCGAAACAGATTCGCCAAGTTGATCAACCTAAGGCGCGTGGAAAAAACGAACACAACAAAAATCCACAAATTTCTACCATCATGGTTATAAGTTCAAATCCAAACCAACAGTAGATATCTTTTGATTTGAGCTACAACCGCTAGCCCACGCACCCTAAGATAATCTACTTGACGAATTTGTTTCGAAGTATTTTAATTTCCACTACTTACGATCAACAAATAGCTAGAATGTTGATAAAAAAAGAAAATACACCTTAATCATTAATAGAAAGTCTAGAATAGAATATACAAAGAAATACTTGATAAAGAAAATGACCCAATAAGCATCATGAACAACCAGATAAATATAGGGAAGATATGAGTATGTTAATGAAAATAGTGTTGAAACATTTCCGAGGCTTAGTGTTCTATTAAACGAAATCCCAATTTGTTATCAGCAATGGCACAGACTTCGTGACATGACATGACAAAGCCAAAGCCAAAGCCAGCCTCCAGTTTCACCAAACAGCTAGAATAAGCTTTAGCTATGTCTTCAAGTACATACTTTAATTTAAAGGGTGTCAGAATTGCTTATTTTTGCTTATAATCTGCTTTAAATTAAGCACTTGAAGAAAATATCGTTTACATTTGCTGACTTTGTGAAAAATGCTACAGTACTCTAACAAAATTACAAGTTGTTAGATAATTTCAATCGAAACCATTTATATAAACGTTTAAGGTATACATGATAGTAAATAAACAATTCTCAAATAAGCCCTTTGAAATAAGCAATAATTGCTTATTGTAAACTGCTTATTTAACTCAAAAATAAGCAACTACACAAATGCAGTTCAAAACTTCAAACCAATTATCTGCTTACAAATAAACATATAAGTAGCCAATCCTCCAAGCCTTTTAAATAATCACTTTAAAATAAGCATTAAAAACTGCTTACTTCACTTCAAAATAAGCAGTTTAAATAACACAAGCACTTCAAAACTACTAATCTGCTTTTAAAATAAGCAGTTTTCAAAGTGCAACATACATCAAGCAAATAATTAGATATCAGAGTAATAAAGTAATTGTTGTAACTACATATAACATAAACACCTTAAATTCACAAAAATCAATCACATGCAACAGATATTTATTATAACTAAAAAAAAAAAAGTGTACCTCATTGATGACAGCGAGAAGATTGGCAGTAACTTTATTATTAGCGATTGTATTTTTAGCAGTTCGTTCATCTAATCCTATCTTCAAAAACAAATCAAGTGCTTCCACCATCTTTTATTAAAAAAAATGTGTGTATGTGTGTGTTTTAGTGTGTGTGGATTTATAAAGCCCTGTATGGGAGAGAATATAAACCCTTTTGCCAATTGTTGAAAATGGGGTGACGATGCTTTATATCAAGGTTTGTCGTTTGAGGGTGCGTGTAAGTTGGGCTGTGACTGAAAAAGCCCAAATGAAATAATGCGATGATTTATTCGTGAAAACTTGCAATTCAAGTATTTTACACTAAATATATGATTGAATATCTTTACTATCTATAACTTGCAAGTCAAGTATTATAATATGTTATATAGATGGAAAAGTTGTTTCAACATTATGAAATTGTTAAGGAGTAATGAGTTTCTTAAATCTTCATATTATTGGTGTATGGGTTGTGGTTATTGTTTTAACAGGGCCATTAGGTGATACCATATATCATTGGCCATTACCCCTTAATCACATGCTAATACTCTTTGGGAACCTAATACATGTACCAACATGATCTCAGCCATACAAATGTATACCAAACCTGTACTAAAGCTTACACGTCAATACCAACTATGTACTAGCAAAAACTTCTTCACATAACCTCATTAGTACAAAAATTATTTACAGAAAAGCAAATACACTACAACACTTTCAAACCCCAAAATGCCAAGGAAAAAAAAAGAAGGAAATTTTGTGCATCCTACTACAAGGCATGATCATCATACCAATCTGCAGCTTTGTATAACAGGTATCTTCTATACCAAATATCCCTTGGTATATCGAGTTGTGATTTGTAGGTATCAACCTTAATTAGTTTTCAACTTTTGGGGGTTTTTTGGTAAGATTTTGATTCTAATTGATTGTTTATGGTTTTATCTATAATTTGCAGCGACACCATCGCACCTCCTTTAGCAGCGACAACAAGTACGGATCGGGACAAAGGACCAGTTCATGGAGGAAAAGGAGATAAACCGTAATAATGTCGATTCTTTGCAAGGATTATAGATTATACAAAACAAAGATCATGTATACGACACTGATCTTTGCTTATGTTTTAGAATGTTTGAATAAGAGTGTTGAAACAAACACCCTTGAAATATTATTAGGTGGTTTAATCTTTCAATTAAGATTGTCTTCATGTTTAAATTGATTATTGCAAGAAAATCGACTTTGAAATATACGATCTAAAAAATCATAATCATAAATACTTTTGCCTAAACACCCAACAATTTTTATTTTTTGCCGATATATTTCTTCTAAGAGTGTGTTTGGGATTGTTCATTTGAATATTTGGATGAAATCATTATCTGCTATATAGTATACAAATAATTTACTATAGTCATTGACATATTTTTTTTATATGTAGGTACGCAGTTTTAGCTAAGCAATTCCAAACAATCTCATGACTAACATCATTTATAATCATTTCGGAATGTGGTTGAACTGCCAAGCCAAACATAGAGCCGTTTCACAGCGCAAACAGTTTGGAGGCATTTTTGCTTTTTATACTTCAGGTGATTACCACATCGACATTCTTTTCTATTACATTTGATTCAACTTATGAACTTGAAATTTAACATGTAGCATCTTATGGTAATTTTGTGCAGCGGTATCTTTATTTAAACATATATAGTGTTCTATGTGAGCTGGTGTTTGTATATGGATATGGTGGAGTGGGAAAAACTTTCCTAGGGAAAAACTTTCCTATGGAAAACAATTATTAACACCTTGCGTTCAGAAGGGAAGATCGTGTTAGCCGTAGCATCTGCAGGCATTGCCTCTTTACTACTACTATCTGAATAAACAGGTGAATCAAGGTTTAAATTATCACTTGAATTAACCGATTAGTCAATGTGTAACATAAAAAAATACACCTAAGCGGCAAATTGGTTAATGAATCTTATTTAATAAAACCGATATAACGTATTTTTCTATGTTGCACATTGATCCATCCGCTTAAACTACCACGAGAGCGAGATCGGATTATAAGAAACGGTATAATGTCCAACGGATCCTAACTCATAAGGATTCCAATAAAGCCTTATATCGGTTCCCCAATTTTTGCCATTCGCTCGTAAACACGCATAAATATTTGATTTGCCCTTCCGGACGTGTAGGTGATTTGGTTGGCCATGACATCGATGCCGCTGATATCATATGCAATGGAGCGGTTCCCAAATAAAGTTCACCAAACAGAATAGAGGAATCATGGCCTATCATCGAGACCAAAAAAATGGCTGGTGTCACACTTATCTCAAACCCACCAGCTTCCATGGTCTCCAAAGTTGCAAGGTATATTTTGTTTATACATATCCTTTGTCGTATACGTTGGGTGTTTTTTTTCAAAAAAATTTTCTGCTGAAACTTTTATAGTATTTATACGTGTACTTTGCTTATGAATCGGTCGATTTGGTATGTCTTAGCAACTGAAGATTCTTTTTGAGCTCAGGCGTGAGTGTAGGAGCAAGCATATCAAACCTGTAAGGATGTGGCACCCATATTGTACTTCATGTTTGTAGTCTTAGCAATATCATTTAGTTAATAAATTAGCAACTACTTTTTTGTTGGGCTGCTGTAATTTGATTATGTGCATTTTTTTTAAGCGAACAATATATTTATAACAAACTAAAGATTGTTATTTATGATCTTCCTTTGTGTGTTATTGATATGACTTCTATGAAACAAAATGTATTGGCCATAAAGGATCCTTGAATGGACGACTTGCCCGCAAGAAGATCTAGAAAACATGTCTTTAAGCATAGAGTTATAAGCATCGACACAATGCTCCCGCAGCAACGCGCGGGCAATTTTACTTGTTTACTCTGAAAATGATTGAATAATCTTTACTATCTATAAACACCGAATCACAATTTTTTGAAAACTGAAAAGAATTAAAATTGAGTATATTACTCCATCCGTCTCATTTTATAAGTTCATGTTTGAAAAGTCAAAAAAAAATTCAGAACTTGACCGTAATTATTTTTTTTCGTGTTATATAATATTTGATACAAAATATATAAATTGATTTGTGTTTTAAATGTATTTTCGTTGGACTTATAATATAGGAAGGAAGGAGTATAAAAATATAAAATATAAAAATAAAAATAACAAATAAAAAAAAACAAGTATAGGTAATAACATATACCACTAAACTAATATTTTAAATATGGTTTAATCTTTAAAATTTTATATATTTTTAATTCATAGACTTTTTTCTCCCAATAATTGCAAATAAAAATGTAAGTTTTCTATCAAGGGTCAAACCAAAATCTGATTTTCAAATATAATTATTTGCCGCTATACATCGTCACTTTGTGAGAGTATTCATCTAGTCATTGTAAATGTATTGGGATCATGTCAAGTTGATAACAATATAACCGATAATGTTCCCTCATAAACAGAACAATGAGGCCTACTGAAAAACCTAATTTTCTTTTGAATTGTGAGAGAATACTATCAGTTATGTTCATATTAACTTTATAGGATCTCAATCTTTGTTCAATATGTATTGGAAACTCATATTTTAAGTAAACATTTAAATGTACAAGTTTTAGCGAGTTTATACATGTGATTCTCTTAAAATTAAAAACATGAACAATAACAGAATATACTTTATAAAAAAAATAAGTTAGTCGAACTACAATTATATAACACACATTTAATAGAGTGCTTGGACTCGCGGTCATTTGGTTGTGAAGCATTTTATACCACATGATTTGCTAGACCTCAAGCATTTTGGTGATTTTTTATAGAAAAACAAATCAACAAGTACACTATCAACAACTATACCCAAGAGTAAAATACACCGGTGGTCCCTAAACTTATGCAAAACCATCACTTGGGGTCGTATTTTGACATCTTCGTCATTGGAGTCCCTTTTTCAAGGTTTTATTATCAAACGAGTCCCTTATTTTGTTATTTTTCGGTCAACACTCATTTTACTTTTTGACAAGAGGGCATAATAGACATTTTCACTTTTGTTAATTATTTTGGTGGTACAACCTTAGGGACGAACAATGTATTTACTATAAAGGTTAACATTATCACCTCACTCACCCACACTACCATCACTACCACCACCAATACCACCATCGTCTCAGTCACCTCCACCGCCTTCTACCACCACCCATCATAATTATATATATATATATATATATATATATATATATATATATATATATATATATATATATATATATATATATATATATATATATATATATATATATATATGCACATTTTATAAGCTGATAGTGCATCACGCTTATAAAATTTGGTTACCTAAAAAAAAATTTGGCGGGATGGGCGGGCATAACTTATATTTATCGTTGACATATTTTACTATAAAGCGAAAGCAATGGCGGGTAATCGTAAGGAAGTTTTGAAGTTTTAGAAAATATTATATATTATATTTTAGGACGGAAGTAGAACTTATTTGTACCTACTGTACTCAACTAACAAAGTATTCTCATAACTTGCCATCTTGTCAAATGGATATGGACCATAATGTATATAAGATTATAAGGTTATGTTGATCCTGGATTCTTAGTATGGGTGAATCAGAATGCAGCCGTGGTTCTTAGTGTGAATGGTTAATCTATGTGGGATTTTATTCTATAATGTGGGTACTGATCACTTCCTCTACATCCAAAAATCCACACATCATTGAGTGTAGAAAATGAGCAATTTGATCCAATACAACCCTATACGTTAGCACAAACTAACTATTAACATCTTGGTTTATAGTTACCAATTCATTGCTAGGATTAAAGAACCAAAAATAGTAGATGAAGATCAAATAAAATATTTTTGATAGACTGCTTTGATATATACCAATGAACTATAAATATCATTTAAATACGAAAATGGGCTTTAGCAGTCAACCTAATTGTAGTGGCAACCACCTTATACGTTCATCATAGAATCCGTAGACCTACGGAAACCATAAAACACAGAATATACATGTAAGTTAAGATCAGGATATACTTGTAAGTTAAGATTAGCTTTCCGATAAATTAATAGAGCTTAGCTTATTAAATGAAGTGTTACTTTCATTTTTTGGAGACTTAGGCACACAACTTTGTTCGTTCATAGTTTTTGAAGTAGAGCTCTTTACTTTAAATTCAATTTAACAGACTTCTTACAGCTCATATAACATTTTAATTCATTTGCTTCATAAGTTATATGGGCATTATTAAAAACAAAAAAATTAAATGCTAGAGCAGACTTTTTGTAGCGAAAGCAAGGTTTTTAATAAGAGTGTACATGCTCTTTTCTTGTTATGATTGATTATTAACAAACAAATCTCTTTTCTACAACTTACAAATATATGAAAAGATATCATATTCATATTGACAATACAATATTGTTGACATATATGTTAGACAAACTAATGACTTCTATTAAAGATGAAAAATAAAAATACTTATATAAACCCATACAAAATTCTAAAAATAAGCGTAAAATATCTTTATTCACAGCATAAACCATACTTACACATATAATACTTTGCCAATGCAAGACACTTTAAAGAACAAAACTTAAAACTTGGTTCGTGTTACGTGTTACAATAAACAATTTATTCTTAAACGACGACTTCTTCTTCAAGAAGAGAGTACTTCGAATTCTCAATTGAGAAGTCTTTTAGTGGTATCTGTAGCACAATAAATAAAACAAACACGTAAAAGGCTTAATAAACTCTAACAAACTAATAGCAGTAAGACAATAATTATATAAGCATTCCATATCTATAAGTTTTAAAATAGTTTTCGTACCGACTTGAGACAGCATTATATTACGTTTATATTTGGTGTTTTCATACCAAATTGGGTTGTCGATTCAACGTGCTTTTGGTTTTGGGGTGATTGATGCTAAGAAAAAGCCAAGTTTAGTCTGCTTGAACACCAATGTGGGATCATACATTTTTATAATGAAGTGTAATTAACAGTAATTTAGGGGAGGCAATGGGGAGAAATGGGTTTAAGTTTTTAGGAGTTGTGTGCTCAAAGTCATTCTGCAAGTTAGTTTTTACTACCTCCGTCCCATATTAATTGTCTTGTTTTTATTTTTTAAGTCTTTTCTTCTCAACTTTGACCTTTAATATTTTTGTTTGTGTTATATAATATTTAATAAAAATTATACCAATGATAATACATTTAAAACTCAATCTATATTTTGCATCAAGTATTATATAACATAAACAAAATTATTTAAGGTAAAAGTTGAATATGAAAGACCTAAAAAAGTCAAAGTGAACAGTCAATATGGGACGGAGGGAGTAACTTTTTATAACCATTTTAACATAATTATCACCACACCGACAAATTCAAACTTCAGTGACTAAATTAGAACAAAACTTGTTTATTCATATTAACTCTTTACGAATAAATAAACTAAGTTTTAGTTAAGGACATATAAAGTGACTACACTTGAAAATAAAGACATTTGACACTAAAAAAGTGATAACCGGCCGATGAACACTTCACAATTGAAATACAAGTTTACGTTACTCAACTATAGTTGTCAACCACATTAAAACATTGATGTTTGAACTTGTAAAGCAAACATCGCTTAAATATCTACGAGACATGTTTACTTTTTAACGTTGAGTAACGATGAACACTTGACAACTAAATTAAATTAATATATTCTTCCAATATTTTTCATTGCTTACTCACGCAATGATACATCTATCACACATATAATTGCATGAGCGGCACCACAATATACAATTAAGTTTGGCGTTTGCTAATATGGAACCAGAACCACCAGGTTGAATCACAAAAAAAGACACTCAGCCAGACTCCTAATTGAATGAAAAAATGAATCAAATGTACACCAAATATCAAGTTGTTCTAATTCTAATACTATTATAACATGTTACAATGTAAACTTTGCTAAAAAATCTTTATGATAAGCACTATAATCACAGATATATACCCTTCATGGGAACATGCATTTTACTTCATTCATCTCCGCAATGAAATTTGGCACTTCACCCGGCAGAGAGGTCGCGTCACATACCGATGTTGTTCCCCAACCTCTCACAGAATCAAGAATATCCTCGGTGAAGGTTGATCCCCGAGCTCCAATGAACACACCGGATAAAGCGTAAATAGTCTTATCAAGCATAGCCTCCACCTACAAGATCAACGTCGAATAATTATGCTACTATAAATAAATATTTCACCAAAAGTATTAAAAGATTAGAAAGAACGATTTACATAGCTTAAATATAAGAATATTTGTCAGTTAACTATCCCACTCTTGGCCGTTGTAAGGTAAATCTATGTCAGCCATTCTTATACGACCAAAGGGTGAATGCGAATAACTGAAGTTTGTCAACAACCAAATGTAAGACCATAACAGAACTACAAATGCATTTTGTGTTTCTCCAGACTCAACCTCCCATTAATTTCAACTCGCCTATCAATAAACAAGAGAATAATAAAACACTCCCTTAAGAATGTAGTCATTTCCTTCTTATAGGATGTCCCAAAATGCACCCATTTAATTATCCGGTAAAGTTATTTTCCAATCTAAATTTTCTATATAAAGGAGCATTTTAGCCATCGATTAATAGTCAAAACACTTATATTACAGTTTGCACGTCAAAAGGTCGCCTTTCTTTTGGGGTTGAGGCGGTTAGAAACTACTTCTAAATAGTCGAGAAGGAGGAAACAAGACTTTCCATGGGACCAAGCTTATCTCTAACCACCATCCATAAAGAACGGCCTAATGCTTCTAGTAAATTATTGAGTACCAACCCTTATTAACTCTAAACTTTCATTTGTCAAAAATCTATTAAGATCTGTATGTTATGAAGATGAACATTGTGTCAGCATAATGTGTATAAAACTGTTTTGTCAGGTGGCAAAAAGTAGAAACTACTATGTAACCAGATAACTCAAGGTAAACGACGCGCTTTAAAGTCACACGAGCATTGAATAACTAAACCGTGTGTCGACCAAATATATTACTATAGAGTTGTAGATACACCCATCAAGTTTGTTAATTGATACCTAGTGGGTAACAAAAGTAGCTAATCCACTATATTTACCAAAAAAGAAAAATAACATAAACAAAATAGGGTGGGTAAATAATATAAAGAAAAGGGTTGATAAATAGCATACGTAAAATGGTTGATAGACTAACCTAAGTATCTCCATCAAGTTTTTTCTATACAACAAAGCATCTCACTTTTCACCGAATTACGAGTGGCCGTGTGATGAGTGGCACAATATTCCCATTTAGCGTAATTAATGATTGCAACAAACTAGTTTCACTCTCCGCAAAGATCCGTCGAAATATATATTATCGTATATTGGCTCTTTCAACAAGATGACTAATACATTCGCATCGGATTCTTGGCTTTGGAAAAAATATGGAAAGGAATTTGAGGAATAAAGCAATGCTACATTATCAAGGAGATTCTTGGCATTACAATTGTTGAAAAATATGGAAAGTGGTCATGCAATCGATTATCTAAATGAGTTAATAAAGCAATTAGCTACATTATCAAGGAGATTATAAGACCGGTCCAAGTTTGACCGATTTTGACCGATTTAACCGGTCATAACTTGTCAAAACACAATATTCAAACAATCGATACAATACACAAGGCCAAAGTGTAGTAGCGTAACTTTAGATAAAGTGGTATACATGAAATTGTTATAGGAGATATATTCGGGTAAAGCATTCCTGACCTGGTGTCTTCCTGCCCTAACCAATTTAACTCGGTCTACCCTGAAAATCTTAATGAAGCAAACTATTGGAGACTCGTATTTCATCTTAAAGAAGATAAGAAAACAAATGAACAACAATTAGGAAGAGTAAATCCCCCATATGTAACAGAATATTGGATGCCAATGAATTCAAGAGCATAAATTGTTAAAGTGGTGAACTATGGGACTTGTTGAATCTTTCAATACTTGATTTTGAATCTTATGAGTGAAGAAAAAGATGTTCCCCCAGTTTCATAAGATGCAATATTTAATGATTAAAAGACGAAGACAATATTACTAACCTAAGCAAATAGTATTAAGCAGTTAATGTATTATTTTGTAGTAAAAAAGAATTTGCTACATGTGTTATCATTAAATTATCCACCGGAAGCTAATAGGGATTATGATTTAAAGTTTTGGTTCATGCGTGGATTTGCTTATCTATTAATAGAATTAAGGAAGAGAACTTAGTTAACGGGTCAAAATGGTATACTACATGGTATTCAAATCTTTTTAAAGTCGGGTTTAAACCGCCTAGAAACACATTTTGGTCGCGTTCCTGGTAAGAAAGGTCACGTGAATGACCAATAAGACTACATGAACGACTTACATCCATAAAATTGTTCTCCAACAGTGAACATGTATCTAAATATGTTTGAGGGACATCACGAACCGTCTGTGTACTAAAATACAACACTTTCGGGCCTGAATAATTACAACCTGAAGTAACATTGACACATAAAAACAAACAAATAATCAAACAATATATGGTATAAGATATCAAAAACATTTAGGAAAAAGAAAACTAACGGTAATTGAGAGTAAAGATATGCTGGTGAAAAACATCCAAACCTCACGTCAAACAATTAAACATCCAAACCCCACATTCCTTTTAAATAATACTACCAATATTTAAGGAGGGTTCCATATGACATACCTGTTAAATGGAATATCATACCTGAAAAACATCCAAACCCCAAAGGAAAATTTACAGGCAAGAAAACAAGCTTGATATGGCAGTTCCTTTCAGGGATGGTATGTTAAATTTCAACACTAATTGAAGCCACGCAAGTCGTAGTATAACATCCAGTACCTGCAAAACATTATAAACAGATGTTAAACTACAAGCAGAAAATGATAACAACGAATGACAAGGTTAAGACTCGTCTTGTACCATCACCACAAAGTACACACTTCTGCGACATCGAAAGCTTGTCCCTAAGAAACATGTTCTTTGAATTCATCCGTAGAAGGCCCAGTCCATAACTATATCCCAAGATAGGTTGAAACAAATTGCAACAATTGAGCACACAAGGCCAAAACCTTCCAAGTTGTGTCCATCTTCAATTCAAAAGCGGTTTGACCACTATCGCAATGATGGTCAAGAAGTATCTCGAACCATTAAGCAATCAGATGCAATCATTTTCTTCAAAACCCGCGAACATACTACACGCAAATATCCTTCGCCGCTAGTAGTATGTTGTGAAATCACATGGTGAAAAAACTAATACCCTAGATGTATTATATCGCTATGTTTGTTTTATTCGCTTGGAAACAAGTTCCAACATGAAAAAGCCACGTAAATTACCGTAATATTTACTCTCCTTAAAAGATTGTTTAACTAACTTGGAAGGCATAATAGTCAATTTTCTAAATGCATTGACTATTTTCTAGATGCATCTGTCTAGTGAAAGAACAAAGAGCATAAAGGTACCTGCAAGAATCGAAGCCAATATGGTATAACTGCTACAATGATATAGAAGACATTGTAGAGATCCAAACTATGGCACTTTTGTTCCTTCTGGTACAATGCCAAACCATAGTAGCAAATGTAAAACTCTAAGCACCGTATCGCTTGGATCTGAGGTCAAACAAAATGCAATGCAAACTTAGTAACAAGCCTACAAGCATGACTAACCAATAGAATTACAATTATGTCAAACTTGACTACAAAGCTGATCAGCAAAGAAAAAATATGCAAGTTGAACCTAGAGTGGAACAAAAAACAAAATGCATACTTGATCATAGGTTTAAGATATGGAAGACCGAGGTTATGAAAAAGAAATGTATTTAGCTTGTATTAGCTTATATTGAACATGCATACCTTGTAGAGAGGAGCACAAATACAACGAAATAATGTTTGGATAAGAAAGAACCGACTGGATTTGTACAAGATATTGAATGGACAGAAGAAGATGGCAAGAATACACTGCATGAAGAAAACAAATTAGAAATTTGATATCCTCCAATGCTAAAAGTAAAGAGACGGTGTCATATCTTACAATGACTAATCCCAATGGAACTAATTCTACATACTGCGTATAGACCGAGTTAATATAATCCACTTTCATGTGCACATGCACCAAAAAGGTGCCGAGTGTGAGTACAGTAAGACCCATACTGATAAGAAACACATCATAGTGGCTTAATTCAGTACCTTGCTTGAAGCCAAATATAAAGGGATAGTTGATTCGGCAGCGCCTCCAGAAGTATATATTTGCAGCATACATCAGCACATGTAGGATTATATATGCTTATAAACTGCAAGTTATTCAAATATTTAGTAAAACATAAGTGAATCTTTGTAACATCTATATATAATAATCACGAGAAGTTACAATACCTGTAAAGAGGGAAAACATTCTCCATATACATGGTATGCTCCTCTTTAGAGGTTATTTTTCTTTATTGTATAAGCAAGATGATAGAAATCAAGAGAGCAACTGAGCAAACAGTAAAGAATCCTGAAATTGAAAGTACATAGCATCATATGAAATCAATATGTGGCAATTTGGACCCATTCCTGGGTAAAAGGGCTGGTTCAGGTTGAACTTTGTATCAAACAGGTCAAATGGGTAAAACTTTATGATAGCTAAAATTTAAACAGAATGGGTCGAGTGGGCCGAAAGTTACCCAAAGTATTCAAATCCTAACTCTTTCGTTTCATACATTAGATTAGGAAGAAAAGAAAATAGGGAAAAAAATTAGATTATGAAGAAACATGGGTTGGATTCAACCCGACCCATTTCTACCCATATGAAATACCCATTTTGATCTGTTATTGTGACAATCCGTCAATTTCCGGCTATTATTTATATCAGAATATGCGAGTTATTTATTTTCTGACCATTATAACTCTAAAACGAGAAGTTATCTCCTGTTTTCCAATGTCCCGGCACCACACGCGTACCGACACCATAATAAAATTTACGTAAAATTTACTTTCTAATTTCAAAATAATAATAATACCATATTAATCCACTCGTCAAAACGTCTCCGAAAATATAAAATTTATAAAATACGGATACCCGAAATAATATTCTACATAATTAAACGTTATCATGTACGGAACAAATTATACAGTACGGGGTACATATAATACACTAAATAATAATAATAACAAAAAAATACACCATTTGTTTTCATCTCCCACACACGACAAAACCATCACAAAACCAGGAAAAGAAAAAGATACCAAATCTCATCTTCAACCTCTACTCTTGGCTACCCTCCTAGGTCGAATCTTCCAAATAGGGAAAACCCAACATGTTATCCCATCATATCCTTCTCTTCTTACCAAAACCATGTAAGTTTTTGCTTCACAAATCTCTCCTTGATGCTCATGCTACAACTCATACGAATCCAAGGAGAATCAAGGCAAAGTCATCCAAGAGAATAATATCTTCACCTCAATCCATCTTGAGCAAGTCCAAGATTCGCCTAAGGTTTTGGAAGCTAGCCAAATTCGGCTTCAAACCAAGACCAGAGAAGGAAGATAACCAAGCTCCTCCCAATATACTTCTATATCTCTAGTCGAGTTACAAAAGCCCCAAACTCGGTTTCTCATCATCACTTTTACAAAAATTAGGGTTTGGTAAATCAAAGGGCTTTTGAAATTGATTGAGGGTTTGATTAAGGAAGTATAAGGAAGGTTTTGCAAGTGTTTAATTGTACCAAATCGTTTCGGGTCATCTCCAATCGAAGTCTTCGTGTTCGGTGTTCATAGGCAAGTCATCCCTTTCTTGAGTTCATTGTAAGAACAATCTTTTTATCAATCTTTACAATCCATTTTGTTGTAACCTTGGTACATTCGAATTTTTAACATATATATATATATTTTATACCGATTGGTATATATAATGGAAGAACAATGATGGTTAATAAATGTTGTTATAAAATTTGTTAAGGTTTAATTGGGCATAAATAAAAATTTCACTTATGTTGTTGTTGTGTTCTTTGTCGTGAAACAAGAAAGGAAAACCATAAATGTGAGACTTCATTTTCTCGTGTTCGACATATATACAAGTATGCTTAAAAAGTTTGTAGGTTTGATCTTGTATGGTACAAATGATTTACCATATGCTAATAAAACTAAATTTATAAAAATCTAAGTGGTGATATTGCTCTTGGTATTTCATGTTGTGATAATGACATGTTTGATAAAAATAAAATAATCCTACAAGCGTAACAGACTAGTAGAAATTTTTGTTTACACCTTGGCGAGTAGGCTAATTCGCATTTTGTATCTTTACGGGTATATTTGGTAAAAGTATAGCGATAGAAATGGGTGTAATGGCTTACTTTACTTCTTAAATGGTCATTTTGCTAATTTAAATGAGTTAGTTAAATTTGTGTTTTCACATTGATGTATGCCCAAGAAGGAGCGTTAGTATGTATGTCATTAAGTTATAGATTCCAAAACACTAATAAATCTTTTGCTAACCTCAAATTCAATGATTTTGGTTTGCATCTTATGTCACAAATTACCATTTCAAAGTGTTAAGATTAAAAATGTTTTGAAATTGCTGTAGTTGGGGAAGTGATTGTCGACTCACTCAAGTCACAAAAAGGGTCTCGTCGATTAATATTTTACGTACGTCGTCACCATAAATTACTTATAAACACTTAAATTGAGTAATGAAATTTTATGAGCAAGATTTGTAATCATGAAAAACAATTAAACCAATTATGACTAAAATAACGGAAATGTTTATATAAAGATTCTTCAAAAACTAATAGTTTATTAAGACCTGACACCTTTATATACATAAAGCAAGTCAAACTATACGTATAAAACTCTTTTTCCAAAATGAACTCATCAAGAAGTAATTTATAAATCTCGGTTCAAGTATTTTATAAACAAATTATTCTATTTTCAAAGCGACAATGAAAAGGTTATACATACTTGTAGATATATATAAATATACATACACTTTACTAATATCGATAAAACATGTATACATAGAATTTCATAAATAAATATGTACTTTATTTATAAAATTATTTAAGCCAAACTTTATTTATCGATCAAACGTTATATTTTCTATAGAGTTTTTGTTTAAACACTATAGGTAACCCATTTCTAGCCGAAATATATATACTTTTCAACATAATTTTCAAGTTCTATTAGTCGAAATATAACCATTATTTTGAAAATGACATTTTTAAAACCCGACAACAACAACAACAACAACAACAACAACAACACTTGTGAAATAAATAAAGTTAGATAAACTTTACTTGGGGTCAAACCGAGACTTGTCATACTAATCTAGGTCGCGCGACGGTGCCATCCAATAATTCTATTTGACACCGCTTTAGACGCTAATTGCCAAGGTGAGTATTCACACCCCTTTACTGCTTTTTACTTATTTGGGGTGAAATGCATGATTATAAAATTAAATTGTTTTCTTTGAACTATTTGATATATTTTAAACCCTTAGACTAACTTATAAATTTATGACTTGTTTGAACTCGATGGACCGTACGTCCTTGACCTAAAGTCTCCCGCTCGAGCACCGCCGAGTCTCCCATGTTCGGAGCAGTCTTAATTGATAGTATATAATAGTTGTTATGATGTCTTGTTCGTACATTCGCATTGTTAGTCCCCTATTGGTTTGCCGTTCGACTCCAATTATACGCACTTAAATCGGCCTCCTTGTGGGCGATAGATAGTATGAGTAGCGCTATTAGAGGTCGGCCAACCTCTCGCTCCCTGCTCACTTTAACGCATATTATTTATTTTAGGGCTTTTGCATACTTTATTATATAGGCGTTATTGTGCATTGTTTACTAGACTTAAAATATGGAAGTGTATGTGAATTCATATGTTACAAGTCTTGTATGGCGGATTTGTAACATAGTGAGTTGACAGACATTTGCCACCGACCTTCAAAATCGGTAATTTATTTTACATAAAACACTGTACTCACCAACTATTTTCATAGTTGACCCCGTTTTCTCATGCATTTCAGGTGATCGTTGTTTAGCTTATATTAAGAAGATTTTAAATAAAGGAGTCGTCACAAGTTATCTGGGTCGTCATGTACTAAAATGTTATCCTTTGGAAGTCAAACTTTATGTCTAAATTGCCAAGGTCGGCTAGAACCTTGTTGTAATGTTACAATATTTCTTTTAATTTAAATTATAGTATTGTACTATAACTCTTTGCGATGCATATTGATTATGTTACACCTGCGTTACGCCTCATTTGGGTGTGTGATTGGTATCGAGACGAAGGTTATAGTGAAAACCGTTTTATAAAATAAAATCGCAACTATAACCCAAAATAAAGTTTTCTTAAAACACGGAAACATAATACGAGTCGACTAGCACCCATTACATCGTTATTCCTAAATTATGCATAGCCTGTACACCTATGCATAATTCGGGAGGAATCATATGATGATGGGATTAGTAGCCTCGGATCATGTTTGGTCGAGTCTTAAAGAGTCTCGATCACCGAACGCATTAGTCGCGTGAGTATGCATACCATGTTTATATGTCCACTATACCTTATATACATTTTATGTAAGCATTCTTCTTGCTATATATTATGACCCGTTAGGCTAAGCACACTCTTGTTCCCGTCACATTACACTCACCACCGTCGCCGCCCCACACATCATCCGCCATTGTCTCACTCAACCAAATGCCTTGGACTATTGTAGAATCATGACTTCAAGGAACACCGCTCGGGAAGCATCAACAATGAAGCTCCAAGAGATAGTCTTCTTGGATTGGCCGATCTCCTCACTCGCATTGTCGCACACATTGATGCAGGGGCGAGCCAATGAGGAGCCGGTACTCGACCAATGGCCACGGATGCAGCTATAAGACCTTCATGTCATGCAGGCAAAGAATTCCATGGCACCGGGGTGCCATTGGCTCGCTATCATGGTTTGAGAATGTAGAGTCGAAACTTAGCATCACTAAATGTCAAGGAGATAAGGTTGAGTTCTGCTGGTCTACTTGGTGGTCGGGCACCGACGGTGGAACAACCACCGCACCGAGGAGAGAAGTCGCAAATGGACTATCTTGGGAAGAATTCAAGCTACTAAGCGAGGAGTATTGCGGGAAGGATGAGGTGCGAACCGGAAGCGGATTCGGAACCATTTGATGGTAGGAGAGAAGTCGACAAGTACACAATTCGCTTTCACGAGCTAACCAAGATGGTTCCCACATGGTCTCTACCGTGGAGCGGTGATTGATCGCTACATTTGGGGTTTGATTCCTTAGATCGGGAGAGATGTCACCTCATCCAACCCAACTACTCGCAAGTCTCTTGTGGAATGGCATACCGCTTGACTAATGACGTGATCAAGTCCGGAGGTCTAGCAAAACAAACGACAATGGGCGAAAGCGACACGAGGATCACCAGGAAGCCGAGATCGGACCATCAAGACAAGAGGCAACGAGTGACCGGGAACTATGGAGCGGCGACTCGGGAGCGCAGAGGATATCGCAGGTCCACATCCTAAGTGCACTCGATGCAACCTCCATCACATAGGAAAGCGCCTAAGTGTAACGTGTGCCAAGACGGCCACATTAGTCGGAATTGCCGATGTAAATGGAAACCAGGACTAAGGCTAACATGCTACGAGTGTGGAAGTCCGGATCACCTTGAACACATGTCCTAAGTTGAACAGGGCACAAAAGTCGGAGCACGGTAGCATGACTCGCGTTAGCACTTGATGAAGATAACCCAAACCGTGGAGGCAATGTCACCCACTGGGTCGAGCATACTTCTTGGGCACTAAGGAAACTCGCTAAGACACAAGCACCGTGGCAGTACATTCTTTTGATCACCCACCTTACTTCAAGACCTTCTAATTCTAGTTCATGGCATTGATTAGTGTAGAACCTTGCATCATGAGCCTTAGTTTAATTGTTGCCTTCTCGCTAACCGAGCACCCACTATTAGTATTGATTGGTTTAAATGATTTCAAACTCGAGCCAAGTTTTCAAAGGTCTCTTACATAGATGAGAAGCCATCTCTTTCTCGACAACTTGTTTCCTAGCTTGATCTAGTGACAGTTCTTGTTTGATGAGTTGCGAAAATCAAGTTGGAATCAAGTTGTTACTCAACCTACACAACTTAAACAAATGACCGGTCAGTCGACAAGTTGTGAAAATTCACCAACTAAGAGTCTTTGAGGGCAAAGTTCGAGAATGAGAAAATTTGAACCATGAGAATGTATGCCCAGTAGTGTAGAGCGGATTTGAATCTCGAGGACGAGATTCTTTTAAGGCTGGCGACCGTGACAATCCGTCAATTTCCAGCTATTATTTATATCGAATATGCGAGTTATTTATTTTCGACCATTATAACTCTAAAACGAAGTTATCTCTGCTTTTCCAATGTCCCAAAGACCACACGCATCGACACCATAATAAAATTTACGTAAAATTTACTTTCTAATTTCAAAATAATAATAATACCATATTAATCCACTCGTCATAACGTCTCCGAAAATATAAAATTTATAAAATACGGATACCCGAAATAATATTCTACATAATTAAACGTTATCCTGTACGGACAAATTATACAGTACGGGGTATATATAATACACTAAATAATAATAATAACAAAAAAATACACCATTTGTTTTCATCTCCACACACGACAAAACCATCACAAAACCAGAAAGAAAAAGATACCAAATCTCATCTTCAACCTCTACTCCCGGCTACCCTCCTAGGTCGAATCTTCCAAATAGGAAAACCCAACATGTTATCCCATCATATCCTTCTTCTTACCAAAACCATGTAAGTTTTTGCTTCACAAATCTCTCCTTGATGCTCATGCTACAACTCATACGAATCCAAGGAGAATCAAGGCAAAGTCATCCAAGAGAATAATATCTTCACCTCAATCCATCTTGAGCAAGTCCAAGATTCGCCTAAGGTTTTGGAAGCTAGCCAAATTCGCTTCAAACCAAGACCAAGAGAAGGAAGATAACCAAGCTCCTCCCAATATACTTCTATATCTCTAGTCGAGTTACAAAAGCCCCAAACTCGGTTTCTCATCATCACTTTTACAAAAATTAGGGTTTGGTAAATCAAAGGGCTTTTGAAATTGATTGAGGGTTTGATTAAGGAAGTATAAGGAAGGTTTTGCAAGTGTTTAATTGTACCAAATCGTTTGGTCACCTCCAATCAAGTCTTCGTGTTCGGTGTTCATAGGCAAGTCATCCTTTCTTGAGTTCATTGTAAGAACAATCTTTTATCAATCTTTACAATCCATTTTGTTGTAACCTTGGTACATTCGAATTTTAACATATATATATATATATTTTATTGTCACACCCCAAATTACGTGTTTTGCGTGGAATGGAATACCTTGGGGATGATCATAGCATCAAAGTTCTGATTATATCGAACGACCTAAAGTGTCGTTTGAAAATATCGCTTGATTCATTAAAATAATCGAGTTTACAAAATGTAGTTCCCAAATAGAAATCAATTGTGCGGAAATAAGTTTGTTACAAGCCAAACGTTGTTTTAAAATGCATAAATCCCATGTGTGACGTGTCATCACCACGACTCTATGATATGTCCATGCATGCCATGAAGTGAATGCCTTAGATACCTGAGATAAAACATGCTAAAGTGTCAACACAATGGTTGAGTGAGTTCATAGAGTTAACAAGTAAAGCTTTTAAAGAGCGTTTATGCAACAAAGGCAAAGTTTTGGTCAAATAGAATAGTTCGCAAAGCAAAGGCATCAGAATCCACTCGGTTCAAGTCCCGCCCATACAAAACTTGCAACCTTGTGTGTTTACAACCCACTGCTAAAAATAGTATGTCAATCATGTATGCATGTATCATAGTAGTTAAAAGTATAAATGTCACCATTAAGGTTCTTCCAACACTCGTGTTGGGATGTTTATAAATTAATAGCCTTCCAACAACTTAATTTGGAGCCACTAATTCTTGTATGTTTGTAAATTAATAGCCTTCCAACAACTTAATTTGGAGCCACTAATTCTTGTATGTTTGTAAATTAATAGCCTTCCAACAACTTAATTTGGAGCCACTAATTCTTGTATGTTTGTTCCAAATATGCATGTGAAATCAAGTATAACCCAATCAAGTATATAACGCAATCAAGTCTAAAGTATAGGTAATGTTGTTTGACAAAAGAGTTTAAATGTTTTGGCCGACTCCCGCAGGAGTTAACCAGTTGCTAAAGTATGTATGTTGATGCTTAATTGAAAACAAGTTTAGCACATTAAGGCACATATCGCAATAAACCACACATAATGTTCAAAGTATATAAGTATAGTGTAACACAATTGTATAAATGGTTTGAGTATTCGCAAGAGTAAAAACAAGTATTTAAGCATGTATCTCCCCCAAATAGTTTGTAAGAATTTAAACGAGTAAAAGCGGGGTATGAACTCACAGTAGTATGTAAAAGTTTAGAGTACTTGTGAAAGTAAATGAAAATAGTTTGAGCATGTATCTCCCCCAAAAGTAATTGAAAATGTATAAAAGTAGGGGCTATGAAAACTCACGGTAATATGTAGAAGATAAAATAAAGTAAGTAGTTGAGCATGTATCTCCCCCAAAAGTAGTATAAAAACAATTGAAAGTGGGGCTATGGAACTCACCTGGTATGATTGATATGCTAACAAATGAAGTGCACTAAAATGAGGCTCGGAAACTATCCACGACCTAAAATGAATGTCATGACTTGAGTTATGATATGTTGTCGTGAATGCGTGATACAATGTTGTGCATGCAACTCCATATGATATCCATACCACTTGTACGTTTTGGAAATAATGTTTATCGTCAAAATATGTTTATGACATCCGTCATATTATAAAATACTTTACAAGTATTTACGTTGAAATGATATCCCACGATAGTCATTTAATGATTTATTGTGAAATTATAACTTTTCAGTAAAAATAATGTCGTTGAAATTTTCATGAAAGTGACTAAAATGGCCTTGAAAAGTTAGTCGTAAAATGGTGCACGTCAGTGTTAGGAAATGAACTCAACGGTTTTGGGAAGCTTGTATCATTATCTCAAAGTTTTAGTGTTTAAGTTTCCATCCTAGAGGTCTCGATCACCAAGAAAAATATAGGTTAAGTATTGCACTTTAGGCCAAAATATAGTTTAAAGGATGGTTTTCGCAAAGTTTGAGTGACTATCGTTATTCGTTACAACTCCGCTCAACAAACGGTTTAACATTTTGGAAAATATGCTAGGCGAACTTACTTTTACTAGAAGACATCACGTTATAAAAGTTCTACATCATTGTTAAAAACGTCCGCCAACATGGTCCTTTAGTTGCCGTAGTATGTTTGTAATAAAGAATATATTAATTTTGCTAATAGAATAAAGTTACGGCAACTTGGTTTATCGCGTGTCATTTAATCGTTACAAGTCTGCTTTTCTACGTTTTCTACATCCTTAGATTTGTGTCAAAGTATACTAATATATTTTGATAAGTCGACACAATTTATAAAGCTTAAGACTCATTTTGACTCGTAAAGAGTGACATTTTCATGCCGAAATTTCGAAATTAATAGTTTTCTTCACAAACTTGAAAAATTCATAACTTCTTCGTTATAGCTCGCTTTAATCCGTTCTAGCTCCGTTTTAATCCGTTCAAGCCGCCACGTTTTCGCTTTTAAAGTGTATTTTCTAAATATCTAGCCCAAAATAGTATACCCACCGTCGGATTTTCCTGAATTAAAAATACGGATGACCCTATTTAAAACGTGTCGAAATGAGTTTTTCTCGCGCCAAACCTATTCTAACCCATTCAAAACAACTCCGGAGCTATTCTAATCCTACCATACACCTTCTTAGGGTGTCATGGTTTCTAGACATCACCAAAATAATATATAACAAGGAATAATTATAGGATGGATTATATATATTCATAACTCTTGAAAATCATTGAAAAGTGGTACAACATCATATGACTTGCATGTTTTTGCTCAAATATGATGAAATAAATATGAAAGATGAAAATAACCATGAGATGCTTACAAGAATACTTGATGAGGTTTATGAGAACAAAGGTTTTCCTAATCACCCAAGGTTTTATTGCAAAACCTTCAACAAAAGTGATGCTAGTGTGTTAAAACCTTGCCTTGGAAAAATTTATGATCTCCTTGATGTCTACTATGGTGGCGGTTTTGTGAAGAGAGGAAGAGGAAGAGAAACCAATTTTACACCTTTTGTTATGAGTAGTGTGTGTGTATTTGTGATATAAAGATATTATAAGTAAAGATATTTTGCAAAGCTAGTGACTCATTCCCCTCTAGTCACCCTTGTTGACTTTGATATAAAAGAAATGATCAAGTTGTATTTTGTTGTAATAAAATGTATAAGTATTATAAAATGTAAGTTACTTGAAGACTTGTGGTAAATGTGTACCCATTTGAATATTTAAGGTAGCGTTAGATAAAAATGAATTTTCACAGTCAAGATAAAATATATTGAGGTCATAAAAATTGAAAATACATTTCTTGAAAGATTTGAGTGAATAAATATTTATCGGGTTGAATTTAAGAAAACCGTCGTAATTTATATAAACATAACAATTTATATGCGAAATAAATTTAAAACACCGGGTAACTAATAATAATATTTTTATAGACTTAATATGAGTATAAAAATATATTGTGATGAATTTTTGGAAGTAACGGATCAAATGTTCAAAATAATTTATTACGCGATTACGTTTATTTAATATGAAATTATGCGTTTAACGTGAAATGCAAAACTATGCATGAGCTAATATGATGAATGTAGAGTTTAAGAAATGACCAAAAATTGAGAATTGTGACATTTATACCGATTGGTATATATAATGGAAGAACAATGATGGTTAATAAATGTTGTTATAAAATTTGTTAAGGTTTAATTGGGCATAAATAAAAAATTTCACTTATGTTGTTGTTGTGTTGCTGTCGTGAAACAAGAAAGGAAAACCATAAATGTGAGACTTGATTTTTCTCGTGTTCGACATATATACAAGTATGCTTAAAATGTTTGTAGGTTTGATCTTGTATGGTACAAATGATTTACCATATGCTAATAAAACTAAATTTATAAAAATCTAAGTGGTGATATTGCTCTTGGTATTTCATGTTGTGATAATGACATGTTTGATAAAAATAAAATAATCCTACAAGCGTAACAGACTAGTAGAAATTTTGTTTACACCTTGGCGAGTAGGCTAATTCGCATTTTGTATCTTTACGGGTATATTTGGTAAAGTATAGCAGTAAAATGGGTGTAATGGCTTACTTTACTTCTTAAATGGTCATTTTGCTAATTTAAATGAGTTAGTTAAATTTGTGTTTTCACATTGATGTATGCCACAGAAGGAGCGTTAGTATGTATGTCATTGTTATAGATTCCAAAACACTAATAAATCTTTTGCTAACCTCAAATTCAATGATTTTGGTTTGCATCTTATGTCACAAATTACCATTTCAAAGTGTTAAGATTAAAATGTTTTGAAATTGTCAGTAGTTGGGGAAGTGATTGTCGACTCACTCAAGTCACAAAAAGGGTCTCGTCGATTAATATTTTACGTACGTCGTCGCCATAAATTACTTATAAACACTTAAATTGAGTAATGAAATTTTATGAGCAAGATTTGTAATCATGAAAAACAATTAAACCAATTATGACTAAAATAACGGAAATGTTTATATAAAGATTCTTCAAAAACTAATAGTTATTAAGACCGACACCTTTATATACATAAAGCAAGTCAAACTATACGATAAAACTCTTTTTCCAAAATGAACTCATCAAGAAGTAATTTATAAATCTCGGTTCAAGTATTTTATAAACAAATTATTCTATTTTCAAAGGCGACAATGAAAAGGTTATACATACTTGTAGATATATATAAATATACATACACTTTACTAATATCGATAAAACATGTATACATAGAATTTCATAAATAAATATGTACTTTATTTATAAAATTATTTAAGCCAAACTTTATTTATCGATCAAACGTTATATTTTCTATAGAGTTTTTGTTTAAACACTATAGGTAACCCATTTCTAGCCGAAATATATATACTTTTCAACATAATTTTCAAGTTCTATTAGTCGAAATATAACCATTATTTTGAAAATGACATTTTTAAAACCTGACAACAACAACAACAACAACAACAACAACAACAACAACACTTGTGAAATAAATAAAGTTAGATAAACTTTACTTGGGGTCAAAACTGAGACTTGTCATACTAATCTAGGTCGCGTGACGGTGCCATCCAATAATTCTATTTGATCGCTTTTAGATCGCTAATTGCCAAGGTGAGTATTCACAGCCCTTTACTTGCTTTTACTTATTTGGGGTGAAATGCATGATTATAAAATTAAATTGTTTTCTTTGAACTATTTGATATATTTTAAACCCTTAGACTAACTTATAAATTTATGACTTGTTTGAACCTCGATGGACCAGACGTCTCTGACCTAAAGTCTCCCGCTCGAGCACCGCCGAGTCTCCCATGTTCGGAGTGCAGGTCTTAATTGATAGTATATAATAGTTGTTATGATGTAATCGCTCAGACATTCGCATTGTTAGTCCCTATTGGTTTGCCGCTCGCACTCAATTATACGCACTGCCTCATACGGCCTCCTTGTGGGCGAAGATAGTATGAGTAGCGCTATTAGAGGTCGGCCAACCTCTCGCTCCCGCTCACGAACGCATATTATTTATTTTAGGGCTTGCCGCATACTTTATTATATACGAGGCGTTATTGTGCATTGTTTACTAGACTTAAAATATGGAAGTGTATGTGAATTCATATGTTACAAGTCTTGTATGGGCGGGATTTGTAACATAGTGAGTTGACAGGACATTTGCCAGTCAGACCTTCAAAAATCGGTAATTTATTTTACATAAAACCTGTGTACTCACCAACTATTTTCATAGTTGACCCCGTTTTCTCATGCATTTCAGGTGATCGTTGTTTAGCTTATATTAAGAAGATTTTAAATAAAGGAGTCACAAGTTATCCGGGTCGTCATGTACTAAAATGTTATCCTTTGGAAGTCAAACTTTATGTCTAAATTGCCAAGGTCGGCTAGAACCTTGTTGTAATGTTACAATATTTCTTTTAATTTAAATTATAGTATTGTACTATAACTCTTTATGATGCATATTGATTATGTTACACCTCTGCGTTTCCGCCCCATGAGTGTGATGATTATCCTACCCCCACTTTACCACCTCTTCATGATCGTATAAAAGATATATTTCATGAGATTATTTTTGTTGAACACGAACATAATGCCATCTAGAAGCTAAATCAAGTAACTATGTCTATTGTTGGTAGTTTATGTACCGAAAAGAATGTCACCTTGTGTTGTTCTCGATGACGATAGTCCGCATTCGGTCACAAACCCGACCAATGATCACATTAGCGAGCCCAAGACGACTGGCTAACTCGATAATGATTTGGGCTCACGAAGGCCCAAACTCAAAGTTTTTATGGCTTATGATATCGGATATCTCTTATCTTGGGAGATAAGTGTTTGATAACCGACTTAGGCGGGATACGCCAAAGTTTGGGGAACACTAAACCAACAAGGATTTCGTGTATATAAAGGGCATCTCGCCCTCATTAAAGGTACGATCTAAAACCCTAATTCTCCACTAAACCCTAAAACCGATTACTTACTCACGCCGGAGGATAATCGGGAGACAATCCCACGATAAGCCTAACTGTTTTCTTTCTTAGTGCGGGTCTCAAGCATTAAGATCCAATTGATACGGAACCGAGTTCAAACAAGGAACGCCCAACTTTTGTATCAACAAGTGGCGCCATCCGTGGGACCCAACACTAAGATCTAAGAACTAGGATGACAAAGCAAGGAAACCTAAACCGGCCGATCGATAGCGACCTACAAGGGAAGAAGCAACAAAGCGGATCGCCCCAAGCGGTCGTTGGGACAACCAAGGCGACTAAAATCAAGGGTCGATATGGTCTTCCCAACATGGAACCACGACGGGACAACCCATGCCACTACGACAACCACCAACACCTTTCTTACCACTCCCCTCCAAACAGTGCCAGAAACGGACCTCACAAAAACACCAGGCGCACCTCTCCGAAACAGGGGTCCAAAGGTGGAAACAAACACCCTCGCGCTAGAAGGAGTAGCGCCGAACTAGCACCAAGTGACTTCGTATCTCAAAACTACGAAACCTTGGCCGCCTCATGCAGGAGGAGGCGAAAAAGAGGTCGAACCAGAGCCTGCAAGCCCGACTCAACTTTGACGCAGAGTATGAGACATCCCCATCGCGTCATCATAGGGATAGACGCGGGAAGGATAACCGCCGGCCCCCAGTGTTTACTAGGATTGGGAAGAGAGTGGAGAACGATGAAGCAGCCGAACTGTAGTATCAGGAAGAGCACGAAGAAGATAGATGGCGTACCAATGTCCACGCTAGGCTTGGTAGCCGCAAGGTCCATGACAGGGACGACGACACTCCCCAAGTGGAAGAACTTCAAACTCAGATTCTGAGGACAGTTGCTGCAAGCGCTGAAAGCGAGGAAGCTCATCCTCTAGCGACTCCTCGGACGGTCAGCGCAAACGCCGACAAAGGGGAAACTCGTTCTCTGGTGATTCCTCAGACAACGAGGACAAGGAAACTGGACACAGGAAGATATATCGCGTTCACTCGGCGCATCAGCAATTTCTCAGAAAATAAGAGAAGGCGCATGCCCGCTAATGTGAAAACCTACGATGGAACAGGTGATCCGGACGATCACCTAAAATTTTTTGAATCAGCTGCTACCATCGAAAATTGGCCACAACCCGTGTGGTGCCACATGTTCAATTCCACATTAGTGGGAAATGCGCGAAACTGGTTCAGTAAGCTTCCACACATAAGCCTTGATGGCTTTGAAGAGTTACGTAAAGCGTTTCGCTTGAACTTCACTCAAAGGAAGAAATGCTCCAAAAACCATGTCAAACTTGCAAGGGTAAAACAGCGCCAGGGGGAATCTACAAGCGCTTATGTGGAGCGCTACAAAGACGAGTGCATACATGTCAAGGCATGTCCTGAAATACTAAAGATCTCAGGGTTCATGAACGGGATTGATAACGCCTAAAATGAACATGTTTTTAGTAGCGTTATTGTTGGTTTTGTGCATGATAATTGGCTATATTTACTCATAACTGTTGCAAAAGTGCAAAAGATGCGTATTGTGTATGTATATGTAGCCAAGTATCACGAATGATGAAGAAATGAAGTTTTTATGCACATTTGGAAGATTCTCGAAGAAGGAAGTCAAGCAAGGAATCTTTTGGATTCAATGATTGGGAAGCACAATGATTTCTAAGTATCTATAGCAAGGAAAGATCAAGTTTTGCCTTGGAAATCATCATGAGATCAAAGAATGAAGCGAATAAATAAGAAAGTAAAAAGTCAACAAAAGTCAATCAAGATAAACCACCGGTCGGTCAGAACTCAGAACCGATCCGGCCGGGCAATGGTCAAATCTCAACCGATCCGTTGCCATCGATCCGGTTGCATGAGTCGCAGATTACACAAAGTTGCATTTATTGTTTCCTTAACTCCCATAATCATTGCAGCCGATCATTTCTTGATATTAACTTGTTGGGAACGTTTTGGTCATTGAGCAAGTTTATTTGGCTATATAATGAACCTAGTCCTAGTTTACTAGGTGTGACACAATCAAAAGTGTATTAGTTTACATCAAAACTAATACCAACCATATTATTCAGCCCAAAAGCTTAGTTCTTACGAAAACGCCCAGAGCAAGGAGGAACAATTGTCATCCATAGTTTTGGTAATTTAGAGTTATACGGTGAATCTAGGTGATTGGAGGCGTGGTTGCTACAATCCACTTAATTCTAATTCTTGTAATCGCAAAATTTTAGGTATTCTATGAACTTTGTTATGGATTTCTATTCTCTTGAATTATTGGAATTACTTTGTTATGATTTGTGTTTAGTTATTATTATCATGGAGTAGTTTTGGGATATACTTGTGTGTTGGGATGTAGTTAATCATACTAGTGTTCTCATATGTGATGCATGTATATATGATCTTGTTTAAATAAGTTTGTTGGAAAAATACTAGTCTTGGTTTGATTTGTTGATAAAACATGTTTTAAGAAAAAGGACCGAAAGATTTTCTCTCGTGTTTTATTCCAAAAGTTGAGTGACAAACTAGTATGGGATATGGTGATTGACAACCACCATGTTTGCTTATTAAAACAAGACTAGGAACATTTTTATCACGAAGGGTCGAAGATTCGTAAGAACAAGTTTAATAAGAACATGTTGCAAACAAATGGATTTTCTAAAGGATAATCATTAGGATAAGGACCAAAGGATTACCCATATGTTTTTATTCTTAGAATAATTTTTACAAACATATACTATGGTTGGGGATCATTTGCTTATGATTTGTGCATCACATCAAGAGTTTACACCAAACCTTCATGAACACTATTTATGATTGACTATAGACTACATACAAGTATATATATTTCTTATTATTGAATATCACTATAAACATCACTATTTGAGGAAGTCTTGACAAGCTTTCTTGTTGGAATCTTTTCATAAAAACAGTTTCAAACACAAAATCCCTTGGGACGATCTCGACTTACCCAACTTTGCTATCACGGACGAGTATACTTGCTCGTATGTGTTAATAGAATTAGACGGTTAAATCGTGTTTATAAATTTTTAAAACTTGCACTACGCGTAACACATCAAGTTTTTGGCGCCGCCGGGATTTTATTTCAACTTTGATTTTCGTAAGATTGGTAGTATTGAACCGAATTTGGTGAAAAGTAAAAAAAGTTTTGTTAAAAGTTAACCGATTCGGTTGCTCCGCAACCGAATCCGTTAGAGCTACTGAGTGATTTTTATTTTTGATTTCATAGTTCTAGTTACTTGGTGATTTGTGTTATAGTTCCTAGAGTAATTCTTGTCATTTTAGATTTTATTTCTGATTACATCTTGTAGTTTAATGATTTCTTAGATTTTTAATATTCTCTTTATATTTGTTATTATTAGTTAATTAGTTTAAGATAAATTCAAGTTTTAATATTAATGATTAGATAGTAATTTTTCAGTTATATGGTTTAATTATCTTTATGGTAGTTTTTAATTGGTAGTTAATATAGTTTTTAGTTTAATGGTTTAATTATTAAGTCATTAATTATTGGTTTGTGAAGAGTCTTAATTAATTTAGAGTTTTAGTACAATTAATGATTTTTAATTTCAATTAATATTCAGTTTAAAAAAAAAATTTGTGTCGATCTAACCGATCGGTTGCAATCCGCAACCGGATCCGGTTAGATTACTTGGTCTAAGTTATTACCACCAATCGGTTGGTGAGCCAATCCGGTTGGAGCTCTCGAAAAAAATTATAATTTTAGATTTTGAGTTTTAACTTATGTTTTTAGTTTTGTTAAGTATCTTTACTTGCTTAGTATATGTTTCTATAGTTTGTTCTTGTTTTTACTAACTCTAACGCTTATGATTCGGATTTTGTTTTATTTTGTTTTGTCAAGTTTAGCTAGTTAGTATGGATAGTTTGAGCGGAATCTCGGAATACCTTCGTACTTTAGATGAAATGTTCAAGGACACCGGAAGTTCACTGGAAAAGATTGGAGGTATCTTGGAAGAAAGTAAGAAAGATTTGGGGATTGATACGGTTAATATGGAGGAAACGGGTGAAAACAAGGTTCAACTTCCCAAGAAGGGAAGAGTTGTAGTATTCACACAAGCACCTTTAACGGTGTATGATTCGCCACTAATGAGGTTTGGTACGCCTTGTAGTGTAGAAGGAGTAAGTGCTTGGGACGCGCAACTTAATATGGCTTATGGAGAAAACTACATTTTGGAGAAGGTTCTTGACTGAAATTGGTCATGTACGTTTGGACTATGAAGCATATGGAAGACGGATGGTTAAAAATCTTAAGGTCAACATTCATGGTCACACTTTTGAAACAGATTTTGTTGTGTTAGAAGAAGGGAATGCGAATGAACCCAATGTATGTTTTGGTCGAGACTTTCTTGTCACGACCAAGTGTCAAGTTGATTTTGCAATGGGAGAAATGAGGATTAATATAACTGATTTGGAAGAAGGAAAAGGAGTGAACGAGATGCTAATGGAATTGTGTGCCAACATGGAAGAGAAAGATGTGGAAGTAGTTAAAATGGGAAAGCAAATCGAAGAAAACTTCATCAAACAAACTAACCCCAACCACAAGCACCAACAAAATGATTACACACCATCATCACCTCCCACTACAAATACTTTCAAACCTTTAACCGACAAACAAAAGAAGCTATTTTAGAAAACCTAGAACAAAAGTTTCTTGAGCTTAATGAGAAGAAACCGTGATAGAGGTACTTCAAGATTACGTGTTTCACCATAAGAAATTGGATGCGTGATGCTAGCAAGGGCTAGGTTGGAAGATAAGAATCTAACGGAAGAGGAGAGAGATAGAATTTTGTTTATAGGCATGCCACGGAAGGAGAAGGATCCGGGGAATTTTTTGTTGCCAATAAAAGTGAATGGGACTACACCAGTTTATGCTTTAGCCGATACGGGGTCAAGTGTTAATGTGATGCCATACCCATTGTTTATGACTTTAGGTCTAAGTAATCCGCAACCAAATCATTCGAAGCTTACTATGGCGGATAATTCTCAAGCGAAAGCAATGGGAGAGGTGAAGAATGTGAGAGTGCAAATTGGCTATCAACAGTATTACCGATTTTCTTGTCCTAGACATTCCGGTGGACAAGAGTTTACCACTACTATTGGGGAGACCATTCCTACGAACTTGTGGTGCAATTATAGACATGGGAAGAGGCACAATGACTATTGATGATGGGATTTCAAAGCAAACTTACTATCCGAAACCAAGAGGACCAACTTTGGAATTTATGGAGGAGTTAGAAATTATGGAAGCAGATGAGGATTTGACTTGTTTCGAAGTGGGACGTGATATACAAGGAAACCCAATGTATGGACCATTAGCTCCGCCTTATTTTGACATAGAGGATGAAATGGAACGTGCATTAGCGGTGGAAGCATTCTATAACCCATTTGAAAACATACTCGTCTACAAGAAGTTGACCGACTTCTTAGGTTCTTTTAGGTGCAACTTAAGAATTTGGAATGGAGACCCAAGGGTCGACATTTACAAGAGACAAACCGAGATGGAGAATGGCATGTTAAGTTCGATATACTATGTCCGGACGGAAGAAGATTCATAAGGAAGTTCAAAACTTTGAAACATACCGTGAGTTGACCGGAAAATTTCAAAGTGAGGACATCCTAAGACAATAGTATTTCGAGGAATTCTAAGGAGAAGACAAGGGACCATAATAAACAAACAATTATTTGCTTGAATTTCATGAACTATTTTTTTTTTGATTTTATGCATTTAGGATTTTTTTTGTTTCTCATTTTAGTTTTACATTTTTATTTTTATGATTGAGGTTATTTGGTTAATGCATTATGACTATGAGTTTTTAGTTGAGTATTGGTTTAGTTCATAAGTATGATGATTTGAGTTTTAAGATTGGATGATTGTTGAAATTTCCAAATGGTGGATGAATGTTGTGTGCATCTTTAACAGGATTTTTGAGTAAAAATTGTTGCTTGGAAGGTAAATTCCTAAGTAACATGAAAAATGCAAAATTTGGCAAAATGCATACCGAAACGGTTGTGTCCATGACTGAACCGGTTGCATACAAGTATATATACCAAAAATTCACTTTTCCATAAAAACACACACACACACTAATTCTCCAGCTGGGTTTTGCAAAATTCGTCCAAGAGAAGCTAATTGAAGATTGTTTAAGTTGTAGGAGAACATCATGGCACCCAAACAAGTAAGCATCTACAGTCAATTAACTCAATTGAGGTTTAATTATAGTATTTGATTCGAATTGCATATTAGGTCACTAATTTGGGGGTTTTTGTTATAATTCGAATTAAGTTGTAATATTTTTGGATTAAGTGGGTAATTGATATAGGAATGCATTGCAAAAAGAATTGTATTGATTGATTCGACATGGAATGAATATTAGATGATTGAATTTTCGGATTTAATTAGGTTGTGCTAGTGAATCAAGTTAAATTGCAATTGGTGATTCCTAATGGTAGATGATGTGTTTTTATGAGTAATAGATGCCACATTATTGATTAGAACTAGTGATTGAAGAATATAGGTCTTAATAAGTTGAGTTCTAAGATGATGAATGTGTGATGCTTTGAGGTTTGAAAAGCGAATTTAGAGTAATTCAAGGATGTAGAAATCATTGAGGATGTTAGAATGCAGTCTAGGAGTGGATTGGACTTAGAAAATGTTAGGAATTAGAAATTCCCGGTATTAAAGAGTCGGTCACCTCAAGTATATGTAATCGTTAGAAAGCTCGTAGTCGTAGTTCTTTTAAGTTAAGTAGTAATTTAGTTAAGTAACACCGTGGAGGACGGACGGTCTTTACCCACAGTATGCCTCGATCCACACCCAAAGTGTGGCGAGTTATGTAAGACTATAAATACCTCTACCTTCCAAGGTAGAGTTGGAGCTCATAATAATATCTTTCTTTCTCTCACTAAGTTCCCTAAACCTCTAACTTTCTCTCTAGAATTCCATCTATATGTTACTTTGTGTTATGATTTGATGTGCATGTGAAAAGTTATATCTTACAATTGGTATCAAGAGCCATGGTTAGATCATATCTTGCACATCTTTGGATTTATAGTGGTTTTAGGTGGTTTGTGAGTTTGAAAAGTTTAGTGGTTTTGCATCATTTGGTTGATCTCTTGTGTTAAAGTTTGAATTTTGTTGGTACTTTTATGTTTAGAATCATCAAAAGTGTTTAGGTTTTCATTTGGTAAGCTTGAATCATCTTGGTTGGGTTGTTTTGGATTGAAAAGTGAAGGTTATTTGGTTTCTCAAGCTAGCGACTTAGCTCTCGGAATAGTTTCTTGGTAGCGACTTGCTTCACAGCTTTGTAGCGACTTACAAAGTGTTAAAGTTAGCGAGTTAGAGCTAGCGAGTTATAGTACAAGTAGTGGACCTCCACCACTGGTAGCGACTTGTGGTAGCGACTTGGTCAAGAGTGAGTTGCTCTTTAGCGACTCTGCGTTTCTAGCGACTTGTGTAGCTTAATCGCCAAAATTTGGTTAGCGACTTGGTCCGTAGCGAAGTTACTACTTAGTGACTTGTTTTTCCGTTAGCGACTTGGGAGTCTAGCGACTGGCCGTCCAGCGAATTAGTTTCTAGCGACTTGGTGCGTTTGTTTCTAGCGACTTAGAGCTTTATCATCTAGCGACTTGAGTGATTGTTTACGGTTTTCTCTTGATTTAGTAAAACCGTGAAAGAATCTATTTCCGGCTTAATCATAAGAGTTATAAAATCCCGTATAACTGTTAACATGTCTACCAACGTCCCTACCATCATCTCCATCGCTGTCGAGGATGTACAAGCACTGCTCGGATACTCGTCCACCCATGCTTGATGTAACCGACTACGACTCTTGGGCTCAACGAATCGATTGTATTGCCTTGAAAGGATAATGGTGTCAACATTCTCAAATCCATTGATGAAGGACCATATCGAGTTGAAACGACTAGAGACATACTTGATACTAATGAAGATGGTACTCTATTTACGGAATGGATGGACCTAAGATGTATGATGAGCTTGATGATAAGGAGAAAAGAGATTTGATGCGATATCGTGGCTTCAAACATTGTTCTTCAAGGTCTTCCTAAAGACATCTACAAGTCGATCAATCATAACATCAAGCAAAGGCGGTTTGGGATAATGTTAAGATGCTTCTCGTGTTCAGAACCCACCATGGAAGACAGAGAATCCCAACTCTATGATTTAATTTGAGCACTTCAAGATGAAACCGATGAGAGTGTCTATGAGTACTATGAGATTTCATAAGTTAGTGAATGACATGAGGAACATCGAATGACTATGCCTAACATTCAAATTTCAACTCAAAGTTTGTGAACAACATGAATCCCGAATGGCACAAGTTTGTCACATTGAAGCTCACTAAAGGATTGAAGAATACAAACTATGAGCAACTCTATGCCTTCCTCCTTCGGAATGAGAGACATGCCATGTTTGAAAAATTGATTCTCAATCGGTTCAAAACCAACCGAGGAGAGACAAGCTCGCCTAATGACTCAAAACTTTCTACTCAAACATCGGAATCACAACCAAAGCATCACAAGTCATACCCTTGGGTAATGGTAATCACAAACTCATTCCCGATCCTATGTTCAAACAAGCCGATGTCGATGCACGCATGGATAACATCGTTAATCAACTAGCTCTACTCATTAGTCAAAACATGAATTCTCTCCCACAAACCAACAACAACCTTAGAACCGCATCTAACCCACATAATCAAGCCACCGTTAAAGATGGAAGGATCGGTGCAACCATTCAGAAAGACAAGATGATCAAGGAAGAGGTGGAGTGGGAGAGGTTATGTTGGCAACCGTAATCGAGGAAGAAATGGTAACCAAGGTCAAGCTAAGCCTATCAAATGCTATAATCGTGGTGGTGAAGGACACATTGCAAGGAATCGCACATCTCCAAAGCGTCCTCGAATCGCCGATTACTTCGAGATATGATGTTGTCCGCACAAGCTCGTGACAATGGTGCTGCGTTGGATGAAGAGGAATCTTTGTTTCTTGCTTTGAGGGCAATGCCAAGACCTATGATGCGATGTGGATGAGCGACTTATTCAGAGATAGGTCACAATCATCGAACGCCTTTCAAGTCGCCGATCGTGATGCATACGACTCGATGTAGATGATGGACCCATCGCACACACAATCTTTATGGCTAGCATCTCTCCAATGGTCTCTCCCAAGATCTCTTCTTCACCACAAGCTGGCCCATCCAAGGACAAACTCATCTCGAGGTATTAAAGCTATACGATGATGTCGATGTGCAATGATGCATGACAAAGTACAACCAACTAAAACTATTGAATCAAATATTGAAAATATGGGTAATATCAATATTGTCCCATACGATCAATACGTGAAACAAAGTGAAAGTGAAATTGTACCAAGTGATGCATCTTCCGCATCAACAATGACTATGTCTTTGATGAATACACCGCATGTGCTCCTCGATGATTCTATAATTTCGAACTAAATGCCTATAAGGAACGTGTTGCCATTTATGAACAACGTGCAAAATTTGAGTTGACCACTCATGTGAGCAGGAAATGGATGACCAAGTGCGTCAAAGAATTAGAAAAGTAAGTTTAGAGAAGAAGTATTGAAACAAGAATTAAATTCTTTGCAAGAAAAACTTTCTAAAACAACTAAGCAAAAACAAGAACTTCAAGAAAATGTGAAAATGCTTAAGCAAGAATTTAATGCAAAAGAATCAAAGCTCTTGAGAGATTTTTCTAATCAAAACTTTGAAAACAAACTTGAAAACAAGTTGTACATGCAAGGAAACACCATTCGATCGCTCACATGATCACTAAGCATAGAGTTCTAAGCGATAAGCATAGTGTTCCCATTATAGATAAACCCAACCCCGAGTATGGAAAGATAGCAAAAGCGACTCAAAGTGTTATCTATGATGGAAATGAGATTCTTAAACCTAGACAAAAACCTAGTTGCGTTGAGTGCACTGAGGATGACATGAAATTAGATGAAGTCACTAGGGAGAAGATGAATAAGAAACTAAATGATCCTAAATGCAAAGAGAAGAAAGTAATTATCACTCCCCATGACTACAAGAAGGAAAACCTGATTTCCTTGAACTAGTTTAAGACTCGGACATTGTTGACTCCCGAACAAGTCTTCGGAAAATGGATTTAGATAAGCGGAAGCTGAAAATATTGTAGAAACAAACCCTCCCTTCGGAAAATGCCTAGAGCTACGTGTATCCTCCTAATACACCAATGCATCTTGTACCTAGAACAATTGCCACTAAAAGCAAGACATTAATTAGCCAATACGTTATATTTCAACTATTTGTTGATTTTGAGAAAACTTGCAAGAAAAGGATCACACCCATCGTATAATCAAGGAGAAAGGGTTTTGAACAAATGAAAGAATGTTATTTAACCGAGGTCATGCCTTTCCTTAAACTTCTAAAGGATCACTGAGAGTCTTAAAAAGGGATAGAAACGGATATTAAGGGAATGGAAAGGAATTTGATGCAATAATAGTTGAAATTAATGACTATGAGCGCACTAAAATATAATGAGATTGAGAGAAAGAACCGCATACATTAAATGAGAATCTTATTATCGAATGTGTTGCTCAATATGTCTTTTTCATCGCTTCAAATTGCTCTATTAATGCTTCCAAATTTCATGAACTATCGTCGCGTCGAAAGTCTCCCATGATCGTGTCATTGAGCTTGAAAAACTAATTCTAAACTAAATGAGAAAATTGAACCTGATGATCATGACAATTTGGTTAAACATTTTCTAAACTAGAAGTTGATTATTTTAATCTACAACTAAAATATCAACATCTCAAAGAAAATGTCAAAACTTCAAATATCAAGACATCTTCGATGCTCCGTAGTTTGATGCGCTTTTCAAATCAACAAACGAGATGAGCAGATTCATGCTCGATGTAACACGATCGTAAAGTTGAAAGCCCAAATCTCTCAATTAAAGGGTCAAACGAACAATGCGACAGCTCCCAAATGCCTCCTTCTTTAGATTCTCGAATTCTCAAACGTTTCATCTTCAAAACCTATTAAATGCTTTACAAAAGGAAAACGAAAGTTTTCAAGAAGAGAATGAAAAGGTTAAACGTCATTTCAATGAGTTGTTTGAATCAATTAAAGTCACTCGTAACAAAAACAACGAACAAATAACTTCATTGCAAAAGGAAATTGAGAATCAAGAGTCGTGTAAAGGGAAAATGCCAATGATCAATGAGGAAAATGTTGTACCAAAGGTTCACTCGTAATAAATATGCTTTATCCGTGACATATGTCCCCTCACCTAAGGAACAACAAACTTGCCATTCAAACATATTTCTCATCCCTTAAGGATTGCTTAGAATGCTGCGTGAGATTGTTGAAGAGGATAAGCTAGAAACCTCATGATAATGCAATTGGACATGCATGCTCATATGCCAAACGATCTCAAGAAATCTTAGAATGCTTGATCACTATATGCCCAAAGACATTAGGTGAGAGAGTTAACCCTTGATTCCATGCTCAATGCCTAAGGCCAAATATGACATGCACTCGATTCCCAATGGTTTGAATGTGAGGAGTAGGTACCATTGAGTAGTTCAGATTTTAGATCCGTCAATGCTAGGAAAGTGAACTCAAATGTGCCTTCTAGGAGTACTAATCTCGCACCTCTAGTGTTAAGAAAGTGAACCTTAGTGCACTGCATGTAGTTCGCACTCAAAGACATCTAAACAGTGGTGCAAAGAGTAGTAAAACAAACTAATGTTCCCATTCCCTACAGAGTAATCGGTGACATTAAAGGAGCAGTCAAAGTCTCAAGACAATACAAGGAATGATAGGACCTCTCAAGCTAAGAATGTGCATCGGAAGAAAGTAGAAGAACAATCTAGGAACCTTAAGTTTGAATCGAATAAAACGAATCGTGTTGATTCTAGTATTAGCCATAAGCGCATCAGTAATTAATTCAATTCGATACTATTTGCAAAACTTGTACCGATGTTTGCTTGAATTCGTTTCTAATCATGGATGTGATGTCAATGCTTTGCCTAATGATGTTAATTGTCGATTAATATTGTTAATGCTAAAATTCATACTAAAAAGGCTAAAAGGCAAAAGCGAAAGAGAGTTAGAAAACAATGAAACCCACGCGGGAAGAACATTCAGCAGAATAGGCTTTTATTGATACCGTTGGTCATAAGACTAATCGATAATGCCCACTAGAAAATGGATGCCTCACCGTAGAACTATTCCCTTAAGAAGTGGTCACATCAGTAAATAGGGTTAATCTGCACACTAGTATTGCATCTATTCACAATGATTCCATTACCTCACCGTATCGATATGAATGCTTCTATTTCGACGTGGGTGGTCCAACTGTTGCTACTAACCAAATGGAACCCATTCTTGCATGGGGATCCCAATTATCCGCTATCCATTCTTGTTCTGTGTTCAACCGCGGATCGCTCAAATCGCTCGTGGTACCGGACTCAGTCGTTCCAAGCATATATTTGGAGACCGGTCACGCTCATGAAGTTCGTGAGCAAATTCATCTGGACCGTTAGATTTGGTAATGATCATTTCGTGCTATTATGGGTTATGGAGATTATGTTGTTGGTGATAGTGTCATCTCCGTAGTGTATTATGTGGAAGGTTTAGGTCATAACTGCTCGTTGGTCAATTTCGTGATTCGATCTAGAAGTAGCCTTCGAAAACATACCGCTTCGTTAGAGATCTTAATGGTAAGGAACTGCTGAAAGGAACTCGTGGCTCAAACCTTTACACTATCTCTATCGATGACATGATGAGAGCTTCACCAATCTGCTTGTTATCAAAGGCTTCAAAACAAAGTCATGGTTATGGCATCGCTCGCCTCAATCACTTGAACTTGGCACCATCAACGATCTTTCCGTAAAGGACTTAGTTGTAGGTTTACCTAGACTAAAGTATGAAAAGGATCATCTTTGTTCAAGATGTCAATTGGGAAAAAGCAAGAAGTATGCCCATAAACCCAAACCTACTAACTCGTCACGTAAGTTCTTCATTTGATTCATATGGATTTATGGACCAATGAGGGTGCAAAATATCTTGGGAAGAAATATGTGTTAGTTGTGGTTGATGACTATTCTAGATTCACCGGGTCAAGTTCTTAAGGACAAAGGATGAAACTCCCGATATCATCATCAAACTCATCAAACAAATTGCAGTTAGACTAAACAAAACCGTCGTAATTATCGTAATGCATAATGGAACCGAGTTTGTCAACAAACAACTTAGTGAATTCTATGAAAGCGTTGGAATCACCATCAAAGAAGTGTTCCACGAACCCCTCAACAGTAACGGTGTAGTTGAAAGACGCAAATCGTACTCTTGTTGAAGTCGCTAGAACAATGCCGATCTACTCAAAGGTTCCAATGTTTCTCCGGGTCAAGCAATTGCCACCGCATGCTACGCACAAAATCGCTCCCCGATTCACACCATTCATGGAAAACTCCATATGAACTTGTCCACAACAGAAACCTAATCTATCTTTCCTTCGTGTTTGGTGCCTTGTGCTATCCAACTAATGAGGGTCAAGACTTTGGCAAACTTAGAGCTAAACCGACATTGGAGTATTTGTAGGATATGCACCAAACAAAAGGGATACCGAATCTACAACAAAAGAACCCGAAATATCATGGAAACAATTCACGTTACGCTTGATGAGTCGACCGGTCAAATGGCTCCTGGACACTCCACTCAGACCCGCACTTCAAAACAAATCCTATTGGTTCATCCCTTGTTCCAAACTCCTCTCAAGAAACACCATATGTACCTCCATCCAAGATGATGTAAAGAAATTGTTTGATCCAATGTTTGATGAATCTGATGAGTCTACTACTAATGAGGTGTCGATTCCTACAACAGAGGATGCTCATATTCCGTTGAATGAAGTCAATCCATCGCCTCAATATCCGTAAGTCAAGAAGCACCCGTCACGATCCTTCGCCTCATCAACAAATCATCATTCTTCAAATGTACATCATGGAAATGTTTTCGCATCAATGATGAAGTTAATCCCTCATGACTTCAAGATGCTCCATTTGAAAACATATTTGCTACTCCCGAATCATCATCGAACCATCTTCTTCAGAGACATCGACTCACTACCTCTCGCCTCAACAAATGCCACATGAACACCTCGTAAAATGGACTCACGATCATCCATTAGACAACATCATTGGAAATCCTCTCGTCTCAGATCAACCCGAAGCAACTCGCAACCGATGCCTTATGGTGCTTCTTCAACTCCGTACTATCTAAGATCGAACCAAAAGATGTTAAAACTGCTATGAATGAAGATAGTGGTTCAATGCTATGCAAGATGAAATTCATGAGTTTGATCGCCTTGATGTATGGGAGTTAGTACTGCTCCAGATCGTGCTATGATTATAGCTCTAAAATGGATCTTCAAAGTAAAACTTGATGAGCATGGTGATGTGTTGAAGAACAAGGCTCGATTAGTTGCTAAAGGATATCGCCAAGAGGAGGGTATAGACTTTGAAGAATCTTTTGCTCCAGCTTGTTCGAATCGAGGCAATCGTAATCTTCCGCTAATGTCGCTAGTAAGAACATGGTAGTTTATCGATGGATGTAAAGACGACATTTCTAAACGGAGATCTTAAAGAAGTCGTCACGCCGCCCAACCCAAGGATTTGTGAATCAAGAGCATCCTACTCACGCTTATCGTTTGAAGAAGGCTCTTTACGGCTTAAAGCAAGCTCCAAGGGCATGGTATGATACATCGTCAAAGTTTCTTCTATCAACCGGATTCATCAAAGGAGCATTGATCCTACATTGTTCACCGTGAAGTCGTGCAAACATTTGATTCATGTTCAAATTTATGTTGATGATATTATTTTGCCTCGACCGACCCAATGGAATGTGATCGTTTTCAAATGAAATGAGTTCAAAGTTTCAAATGTCAATGATGGGGCAAATGTCATTTTTCTTGGGATTACAAATTTCACAAAGTCCCGGAGGCATGTTCATAAATCAATCTAAATATGCAATGTAGATTTTAAAGAAATTTGGATTTGATTCATGTGACCTGCTGACACCCCCATGATTGATCGAACCAAACTAGATGAGGACCTCTCGGGATCATGATTGACCAAACAAAATATCGGAGTATGATTGGATCCCTGATGTATCTCATCGCTAGTAGACCGACATCTTGTTCTCTGTGTGCATGTGTGCTAGATACCGTGCTAAGCCTACTAAAAGCACCTTGAAGCGCTTAAACGGGTCTTCGGTATTCCAAGGAACCATCAATATGGGACTATGGTACCAAGGACACCGTATGTCACTAACGGCCTATGCGATGCCGATCATGCAAGTTGTCAAGATACACGTCAAGCACGCCCGAGGTGCTCGGTTTTGGGTGATAAGCTTGTGAGTTGGTCTTCAAAAAGCAAATGAGTACTTCTATTTCCTCTACAGTAGGTGAATACATAGCCATGTCATCTTGTTGTGCTCAAATCTTATGGATGAGATCTCAATTATCGACTATGGCTTTGAATTCAACAAAATCCTCTGCATCGTGATAATAAAAGTGCTATTGCTCTCTCATGCAACAACGTTCAACACTCTAGAGCAAAGCATATCGACATTCGACATCATTTCATCGAGGAAATGTGGAAAAGGTGTGGTGGAACTATATTTTGTGAGGTCTCGAATATCGCTAATGACATCTTCACCAAAGCTCTTCCAAGAGAACGTTTTGAGTTTATTCTTCCACGCCTTGGTTTGAAAAGCCTTCAACCGTAACTCTCAAACGCCTTCGGAGGAAGACGAGGAGTAAAGGTCTATCTTCATCTATCTCTTGTAAATAATTTTGAAAAGCAAAATACAAAATCATAAAACCTTTAAAAAATCAAATAGAAAAATATAAAACTTTCAAAATCCATAAAATTTGAAAAATTCAAAAATCTTCAAAAATATTGTCTTATTGTCTCGTTTCTTTTGGTTTGATTATATCTACGGTCTTTAGCTGTCATTCAAAGAATGACACGGACTTTAGATGTTGTTCGAATTTTATATAAAAAAAAAAAAAAAAAAAAAAAAAAAAAATCAAAAATATTTTTGGGAGAAAGAGAAATGGTTTATTGTCATCTTCGTGCAATAACCCGGTTTTAAAGAAAGAACAGAGCCATGTTTTACCATGTTTTCAAATCCTATGCTCGATTCTATAAACTCATATCTGAAAACTAAATGCTTTGAAAAATAACTCAATCTCTATTTTTGATAATCATCGGGACTTATTTGTCAGTCTCTATCTCTCAATCAACAACCTACGTCATTGATTGAGGGGAGAATGATTTCAATTAAATTAAAAAGTTATTTGGCATTAAATTATTTTCAAAAGATATACATGCATGTTTTATAAATGGAGTTTAAAGTCTTAAAATCCGATCCTTATCGGCTCAAACGCTTTCACAATCATGTCACAATTCTCCTTAAAGCTTTCAAAATCAATTTAATCTATACGAGATCACAAATCTCAAATGATTTGATAATTGTGATCGGGGAGAATGTGTGATTTAAATTAGATTTAAACCGATAATTAGGTAAATGGTTATAAACGAATGTACATGCTATCACCCCACATGTGACAAACGATTTCAAATTTTCAATGCACATGTTGAGGGAGCATCTATCTTAAACATTTGATTTGAAATGTGATCACTCATCCTAATGTGCAGTTCCTCTAGTATGTGCAAACTCTTTTCATACCTCAAGGCACATATTGAGGGGAGCAAATTCATGGAAACCTCATCCTTCCTAAATGCTATACCTACTTGATGCATTGAGGAAGTGATGTTGATATCTTTAGAAAATGGTAATCAAAAGAAGTTAATTCTTTCTCTTGCCTCCGTGTGCAAAACATTTCCAATTACTTGATGCACATGTTGAGGGGGAGTTCTCGTTTAAAATATCAAAACAATTCGGTACAAAAGCTTTGATAATATATCACAAGTATCCGAATTGATTTTCAAATGGTTTCAATTGGATCCAATGGCGATGAACTATACCAAATTGACCTACCAACTTTACTTTATGTACGGTGATATAAGGATGATAAGGTTAGGTATTGGTTCCCATGATCCGCCGTAATCGGAGGGATCTACCTGTGGACAATCCACTAGTTAGTGTAGAAGTCCTTAGGTATGATGATAAAAGGAGAAAATGAGAAATGGGAAGAGTGCGGATGAGACAGAGCTAGTCTCGGAATAAACCCAACAAGGTTCTAGCTATGAAGTCTTGGTAAGCAATCAAGGGGTTGAAGAATTAAAAGAATTGAATGAGAAAAGGGTGAAAACAAATAGCCCTCCATATTTTCAACCTTAGGCGTAAACCGGTTCACTTCATATGCTATCGATGGTAACATCGGTATTGAAGACAAGACGTCATGGACCCAAAGTGACGACCGCACTTCAACTTTCCAAACCACTCAAGTTCCTCTTAAAAGGGCTTGTTTCATTCTCACGGGAACCAACATTATCTATCGACTTTCTTAGAGATGGTTGATATTCAAGAAGGAGACCTCTCCCTAGTCTCCGTTATAGGATCCAAATATGCACAAATTGAGTCTAGAGCCACGAGATCATCAATAAATCTCATTAGGACACTTTCAATGAAGACTCTGCTTCACACAATGTGGAAAGAGATTATATCTTGAGTCCCACGCATTATCCCCGTGGTTTTGCTGAACATCCGAGTGATGTGTTTACATATTCACAATGAAGATGGAAAGCCTTCGAGCCAACATCAAACAAGCTCTGGTAGGTGGCATGTGAGATCTATTATATGGATCAACCATGTGACAACCGAATGTAAACAATGGGTGATTCAATCTCTTGAATCAATCTCGGTTCAAAGTTATGGATTGACGGATACCTTTGAAAACCGGTCTTTGTGCTTAAAAACACTTTTCTTTAGCACATCGACCGTGGTACTCATTTTTTTTCAAACCAAAAGGTATTTTATGATTGATAATTGATTTTCAATAAAACCTTCGTTGTATTGCAAAACAATTTCTATTGAGCAATACACGATTGTTTTTCAAATCTCTTTTCATCAATCGGTGGACTTAAAATTATTTGGTTCACTCACTCCGTGTTGTCTTCTTTGAGATGTTCCGGTTTGAGAACAAATGAACAATTTGCGAAACCCCGTCAAGGAGATTCTTAGGAATACTACCGATCACAGCAAGATTTGTAATCGATCAACGGGAACCGTGGGCCGTGTACTCAATTCAACGAAGTGATCAAAGACACTTTCGTGCGATTTGTTGCTAATCGTTGTATGCAGTACGCCGACGCTTGCGGTGATCGTAATGAAGCGGTCAATCCACGTACCGCATGCTCACTTAACACATTCATCTTAAAAGAAATCATGATTAGTGCATCAATGACTCGATATTTTCACTCCATGCTTCGCTACGCCGCCAATATCGTGAATCAACTAAAGCTTCCGCTACTCGGATGAGAAGATATCATGATCCGTAATGTGAGCATGTCGGTCCCAAAGTCACAAACACCACAATGGATGTCTCGAGATTGTTGATAGTCGATGATCTCAAATGATGGCTCAAAATTATCATCACGTGGATCAAGAAAAGACCTCCACTTGGAACAACCAAACATGCAATATGAAGAATCAATGACTACGAGCTCAGAGCAAAGGACTACATCAAGAATGCAAGATCAATTGTTAAATGTAATATCTATCTCGTATTCAATGTAATTTTGGTACATGATTGAGGTGACCTCCTTGGGGAGATTGTTAGGAATTAGAAATTCACGGTATTAAAGAGTCGGTCACCTCAAGTATATGTAATCGTTAGAAAGCTCGTAGTCGTAGTTCTTTAAGTTAAGTAGTAATTTAGTTAAGTAACACCGTGGAGGACGGACGGGTCTTTACCCACTGTATGCCCTGATCCATGACCCAAAGTGTGGCGAGTTATGTAAGACTATAAATACTCTCTACCTCCAAGGTAGAGAGTTGGAGCTCATAATAATATCTTTCACTTTCTCTCACTAAGTTCCCTAAACCTCTAACTTTCTCTCTAGAATTCCATCTATATGTTACTTTGTGTTATGATTTGATGTGCATGTGAAAAGTTATATCTTCTGAGAAAATTCGAGTGAGTAATGGTTTAAAAGGCAAAAGCCTTATGCAGATTGTATAACCGATCCGGTTGCACAATGCAACCGACCGCTGGATTTGGCCAAAAGAGAATCGATTCGGTTGCTTTGCAACGAATCCAGCCTGTGTTCTCGTGTTGAAATTTTTGAAATTTTGAAGTGGACCTTAGAGGGTTCCATGAACCTTCCCGCTTGTTCTAACACTCTTATATTGTCTTATAGTTATGATTTCTACAGAGAATTGTTGTAGGTAGCTCAAGCTCGAGACCGCCCAATGAACCCGATTGTTACAAAGTTTTGTCAAAGGAACGAGAGGAAGAAAGTCAAGTATAGCTTGAAGATGAAGCAAATGCCAACTTAAAATTCAAAGATCTCACCGACGGGAGAAGCATGATTCGGGAGAGGTTATCAAAATTGCAAAATAGGACATGTTTGGTTCCGAGGGTGATTGATTGGGATTTGTTTATGGAGTATGAGTGTGAAGAGGAGTTGGAGGAAAGAAGAAGAGGAGAGTTCGTTCGAGATTGTGGACGAAAACTATGTAACCTAGAGTGATGATGATGATGAGTATGATGATGAAGAAGGGACTAGATGAGCGAGGACGACGAGTGATCGTGGATCATTCGTGATTTGTGGTTTCAAAGACAATGGTTATGATGTGTTAAACAATATTATTTCTATCTCTTTAACTATTTCTTTAGGATGATTAACATATTTTGCTTGGTTTTATCTTGTTTTTAGTAGCATTTGCATTTGGATTGTTTTGTTTTGTTTTGTGTATTGTGTATTGTTGTTTTTTGTTTGCAGGATGGATGTGCTCAAGCTTATTTATGGTCAAATATTTGGAGTTGGATAACTCATATGCTTTCTTATGACCCAATATGCGTGTTGCATATTCTATCCGTGGTATCTTTTAACTATTTCTTTTTCCCATTTTCTTTACTTTGAAGTTCATTTTATTACATTGAGGACAATGCAAAACTTAAGTATGGGGAGGAAGAAAATAGGAAAATGATACGATTTTAATTTATTTTTAGATAACTTTTGGATGCAAGTAATTAGAAGAAATTCGCCTTGATGGTCTAGTTGTTTTCACGCATTATTGATAAATATTAAAAATAACGTAATATGAGGTTTTTGAAAATTTTGATTTGAACCAAATTACGGAAGTAATTCATTTTGGATTCGATAGCATTTTCTAGCACGATTATAGCCTTTTTCCACGCAATTGTGAGGTTTCTTTTGTATAAAACACATCTTTTGTTTTATATTTGCTATGAGTGTGCCAGGTGATTATGTCGATTCTAGAACTTGTACTAGTTATGCATTACGGTTAAAATCACTCGAGTGATATAAATTTGTTCAAGTGATAAGAGGCATCGAGGATTTAACCCAAATGGTTTACATATACCATTATATGAGTGTTGAGTGAATTCTTATACCCACCAATATATGAGTGTTGAGTGAATTCTTAAAATCATTCGTGAGGTGTTCTAGTTATGTTATCTAAAGTGTTTGGTTCATTTTAAAAGTTTTCACTTATTAAAAGCAAACTAATGATTATCTCTTTTGGGATGATTGTTACATTTTGGAACCATGGTGTCAAGACTATTGAAATCAATCTTTGCAAATGTTAGACCTACTGAGGGCAAGTAGAACTTAAGTGTGGGGAATTTGATAATGCCTAAAATGAACACGTTTTTAGTAGCGTTATTGTTGGTTTTGTGCATGATAATCGGCTATATTTACTCATAATCTGTTGCAAAAGTGCAAAGATGCGTGATTCGTATGTATATGTAGCCGTGTATCACGAATGACGAAGAAATGAAGTTTTTATGTACATTTGGAAGATTCTCGAAGAAGGAAGTCGAGCAAGGAAGCTTTTGGATTCAATGATTGGGTAGCACAATGATTTCTAAGTATCATCACGAGAGCAAAGAATGAAGCGTATAAATAAGAAAGGCATCAAAAGTCAAATCGGACAAACCACCGGTCGGTCAGAATCAGAATCGAGCCGGTCGATCGAACCAGTAACCGATCCGGTGGGCAAATGGTCAAATCGCAATCGATCCGGTTGCCATCGTAACCGATCCGGTTGCATGAGCTATGATTACACAAAGTTGCATTTATTGTTGCCTTAACTCCCATAATCATTGGAGGTCGATCATTTCTTGATATTAACTTGTTGGGAACGTTTTGGTCGGGTTGAGCAAGTTTATTTGGCTATATAATGAACCTAGTCCTAGTTTACTAGGTGTGACACAACCAAAAGTGTATTAGTTTACATCAAAACTAATACCAACCATATTATTCAGCCCAAAAGCTTAGTTCTTCTTGAAAAACGCCCGAGAGCAAGGAGGAACAATTCTCATCCATAGTTTTGGTACTTTGAGTTATACGGTGAATCTAGGTGATTGGAGTGCGTGGTTGCTACAATCCACGAATTCTAATTCTTTGTAATCGCAAAAGTTTAAGTATTCAATGAACTCATTATGGATTTCTATTCTCTTGAATTATTAGAATTACTTTGTTATGATTTGTGTTTAGTTATTATTATCATGGAGTAGTTTTGAGATATACTTGTGTGTTGGGATGTAGTTAATCATACTAGCGTTCTCATATTTGATGCATGTATATATGATCTTGTTTAAATAAGTTTGTTGGAAAAATACTAGTCTTGGTTTGATTTGTTGATAAAACATGTTTTAAGAAAAAGAACCGAAAGGATTTCTCTTGTGTTTTATTTCAAAAAGTTGAGTGACAAACTAGTATGGGGATATGGTGATTGACAACCACCATGTTTGCTTATTAAAACAAGATAGGAACATTTTCATCACAAAAGGGTCGAAAGATTCGTAAGAACAAGTTTAATAAGAACATGTTGCAAACAAATGGATTTTCTAAAGGATACTCATTAGGATAAGGACCGAAAGGATTACCCATATGTTTTATTCTTAGAATGATTTTTACAAACATATACCATGGTTGGGGATCATTTGCTTATGATTTGTGCATCACATCAAGAGTTTACACCAAACCTTCATGAACACTATTTATGATTGTTGTAGACTACATACAAGTATATATATTTCTTATTATTGAATTTCACTATAAACATCACTATTTGAGGAAGCCTTGACAAGCTTTCTTGTTGGAATCTTTTCATAAAAACAGTTTCAAACACAAAATCCTTGGGACGATCTCGACTTACCCAACTTTGCTATCACCGACGAGTATACTTGCTCGTATGTGTTAATAGAATTAGACGGTTAAATCGTGTTTATAAATTTTAAAACTTGCACTATCGTAACACATCGTGGATCAATAACCCAAACTCATTAAGAGGTTGAACGACAAGGTTCCCCAAACCTTTGATGAACTTATGAAACGCACAAGGTCCATTATCCAGGAGAAGCCGCGACAAGAAGAAAGGCTATTCAAACTATAGGTCACAAGAACCGCCTAGAAGGCAACCTAATGACCGAGTAATAATCGCAACAAAAACTACCGTGGTCGGGAGCGGGACAGTAATAAATATACCCGCTAACCAAGACTCCAAAGGAGATATTCGCAACGGAAGGTGCGAATTTCCGAGACCCCACCAATGCGCACCGCAAAAGAATGGGCGATGGGAACGGATATCGTGACTACCATGGATGTAAGGACACACCACCAACGAGTGTGTCCAATTGCGCCAACTAATTGATAAACTAGTAAAAGAAGGCAGATTGGACCATCTTGTTAAGAACATCAAGGAGGGAAAAGATAAGCAAAAAACGGAAACAAGAAAGAAGCACCCAAGGATAAGGCTGATACCATTTACATGATACAATCATGGCAGCGAAAGACTAAGCAGAGGATCAGCCAAAAGTTTTCCTGGGGAAGCGAAATTTCTTTCCCCACCTTGACGGTGGACAACGCAGTGGTAGAACCGCTTACCATTGAAATTAATGTAGGGGGTCACGATATCCACCGCATGTATGTTGATGGAGGAGCATCCGCAGATATAATGTATGAACATTGTTTCAAGCGATCGCGACCGAAATTCATACCGCTAATCCGGCCATGACGCCGTTGGATGGTTTTACAGAGAAAAGATATGGCCCATGGGCAAATACGCCTACCGGTCCATGTTGGTAATCGTGAACACTCCACGACTGGATGAACTTTATGGTGATCAAATCCCTTCGCCATACAATGGTATTATTGGAAGGCCGAGGATATCGGCCGATACGATCACGATCTCAAAAGACATGGGATGCTCAAGTTCCAGGTGGAGGAGGCATTGTTACTCTCACAATACCACCATACCACCAAGAATGTAACACGATTACATGCGAGACGGAACAAATTCCGTAAAAAGACATAACTAAAGTATCAAACCTTCGTCGCAATTCATCCCGACACCGAGCAAGAAATATCGATCGGGGATCACCGTCCGATCTTGGTGGCGTGTGCAGCACTCTTGAAAAGAATCTAGACATCTTTGCATGGGAACCAAAGCACGCGACTGGTGTGCCACGCCGATTCTGAACACAAGTTGAGAATCCGACAAGGATACTCCCAAGATGACAAAAGAAGCGCGCCGAGCTCCGAGCCGCAAAAGCCATTTGGAGGAAGTTCATAAACTTGTGGATGCAGGTATCATGCGAGAAGTCTACTACCATGACTGGTTTTCCAACCCAGTGATGGTCAAGAAGAGCGATGGTAGTTGGAGGATGTGCGTGGACTTCACGGATCTCAACAAAGCATGTCCACAAGACTGCTACCCACTACCAGAGATAGATTGGAAGATAGAATCCTTGTGCGGATACCCACTGAAATGTTTCTTAGACGCATACAAAGGGTACCACCAAATCCAAATGGCTAAAGAAGATGAGGAAAAAATGGCCTTTCATACAAGCCAAGGCGTCTATTGTTATACAAAGATGCCCTTTGGCTTAAAGAATGCATGCGCTACCTACCAGCGATTGGTAGATAATGCATTTGACAAACAGGTGGGCCGCAACCTGGAAGTTTATGTTGACGACCTTGTCATAAAAAGCCATACGGAGGACGAATTGGTGCGACATCGAGGAAACATTTAAGACTCTACGGAGATCAACATGAAGTTAAATCCTAAGAAATGCACCTTTACGCCTCTGAGGGCATGTTCCTTGGATATTTGATAGAGCCCGATGGCATTAAACGTGTCCAACTTCCTTCACCACGCACGCTGAAAGAAGTCCACTCTTAATGGAAAACTAGCTTGGTTTGAATAGATTCTTGTCCAAATCACAGATAAATCACTCCTCTCTTCAAAACGCCAAGAAGTGTATAAAAAGGGAGACTTTTACCGGACTACGGAAGCGTAAGAAGCCTTCATACAACTTAAACAACATTTAGCAAAGACTCCCACACTAGTTGCGCCGCCTGTGGGAAGAATTAATTATGTATTTGTCAAGAACCCATGGAGTGTACCAACGGTGCTACTAATGATGGTGAATTCAAAGGCAAACACCGGTGTATTTTTCAAAGAAAGCACTCAAGAAAACGGAGATTAATTACAACAAGAATGGAAAAGTTGGTCCTAGCATTAGTATTCGCCGCCAAACGGCCACGCAGTACTTCCAGCGCACCCAATAGCAGATGATTACGCATCCGACCTATCAAGCAAATTATCTCCAAACCCGACGACGGACGCCTACGTATGGAGTGTGTTGCTAGGTGAGCATAACATTTCCTATAGACCACGACCGCGGTTAGGGGCGATACTAGCAGACTTCATCATCGAAAAACCGAACACTGACGATGCACCTTCACAAAGCAAGGTGGAACTACAAGAACCATGGATCTTGTTCACGGACGGATCTTCATACGTAGACGGGTCAAGCGCAGGCCTTATCCTCACTAGTACAGAAGGAATGGAATTCACTTACGCACTGCGTTTCGAATTCACAGCCACATACAACGAGGGAGAATATGAAGCCATGATCGCTGGATTACGCATTGCAGCCCGAATGGGCATACGCAACCTCGAAGCAAATGTGGACTCCCGGCTAGTGGCCAACCACGTGTTGGGCGAGTATGTGGCTAAGAAGGAAAACATGATCCAATACCGACAAGACCAAATCACTAATTCGTAGTTTCGGACAGTTTACTATCAAGCAAGTTCCTAGAGGGGAAAATAGAAAGGCGGACGACTAAGCAAGATTGCTTCCACAAGCTTTACAAGACCACAAAACAAGTGTTGGTGGAACGAAGAGCAAGTCCATCTCGTAGATGGAAATATCCACGGTGATAGAGGAGCAAGGTCCTACATGGATGACCCCAATAGTCGAGTTCATAAGCGGGCGATTTCCCAAGAGCGTATGACGCCTGAAGGGTACGGTGCACAAAGACGAGGTTTGAACTCCGGACGGTATACTATATCGACGCCCTTTCTACAACCATGGCTTCGATGTGTCGGACCACCGCAAGCAAATTACGTACTCCAAGAGATCCACGCCGGTTCATGTAGTATGCACTCGCGCCACGATCCGTGGTGGCGCGCGCTTACGGGTCGTGATACTACCGCCTACAATGCACCGTGATGCACGGGACTTAATAAGAAAGTGTGGCGACCGCCAAGTTCGCTGCATCTGCTCCACGCCAACCACAACAAGAGCTAACACCTATTACGTCGCCATGGCCATTCTATAAATAGGGCATCGACATTGCAGGTCCCTTCCCTGTTGCAACAGGAGGATTGAAATTCCTCATAGTAGCTATCGACTATTTCACCAAGTGGATTGAAGCAAAGGCGGTCGTGACAATCACAGGAAATCAGGTAAAACGGTTTGTTTGGGAAAATATTTTGTGTCGTTTCAGATTACCTGGGGAAATTATCTCAGACAACGGAAAACAATTCTGTGACAACCCTTTCAAGGAATGGTGCGAAAATCTTAATATTACACAACATTTCGCGTCGGTTAAACACTCACAAACCAATGGCTTAGTCGAGCGTGCAAATCGAAGTCTGGGCGAAGGAATTAAGGCACGCTTGGACAAGCACAAAGGGAGGTGGGTGGAGGAATTAACGCATGTTTTGTGGGCGCACCGCACTTCAATCAAAATTAGCACGGGAGACACTCCCTTTTCTCTTGTCTATAGGACACAAGCAGTCATACCAGCTGAAATTGGGATGCCAACTATTCGCACTGCTGAAGTTAATGTTACAACCAATGACGATGACCGGCGTATTGACTTGGACCGTCTCATTCAGAAGGGATACTACGATGCTAAAGTTCGAAGCGTCTCATTCAGACCAGGCGACTTTGTATATCGCGCCAATGATGCGAGCCACGCAGAAGATACAGGAAAACTTGGACCAAAGTGGGAAGGACCTTATGAGGTCACTGAAGCATTAGGAAAAGGCGCGTACAAGTTGCGAGACAGGGATGGTCGTGAGTTACCACGCACATGGAACATCTGCAACCTCGAATGGTGTTATCTCTAGAAACGTCTACAGATTTTATTTTTTTACTTAGGCAAATATCTTTCTTCTTATTATAAACACTTGCAAGTATTAATAAAACGTCGCGGTTTCTAGCTAACTCCGCGACACATTTCAATTAGTCATATTACTTATGTATTAACATTGTTATCTTTTTCGTACATGCACTTACTAAACCCACGATGGTCAAAAAGGATGAGTAAAGCTACTAAATAACTCGTTGAGTAAGAGGGTTGCAAACCCATCAACATTGGATAATGCATCCTTGTTAAACACCTTATTTTCAAGACGTTGGAATAAGTTCAATGCGCATTCCACGACGGATGTGCAACAATGCATACCGTATGCTGCTTAACAAAACCAGAATCAAGACTCTTGGCTCCTTACTATGATATTTACAGTACGCTGCATATCACACCATACACGATTATGTTAAAAATACTTAGACATTATATTATAAGTATGATAGGTCATACATGATTATGAACTCCACATATTATTCGCGCTTGTGTAACAGTTTGATTCTTAGACAACAAGTACGTTTTTTATTCAAAGACGGATAACTAAGTACAAACATTATAAGTCGCAACCACATCAACAAACATTCAACAAAAGGAATATTTCATTAAGGACCATGAGTTCTTACAACATGATATTTACAAAAGAAGCTACAATCTATATGCTACTACAACGCCTAAGACGAGAGCTCTCCACATGGCTTGCAGCGTCCCCAGCCTCCTTCAAATTTCTTCAACAAATCGAGTCCCGCGCGACATCGTTGCCACACTCACTGTGTACCCGTCGGATCTAGGAAGGTCTTGTTACGCCAACACCACGAGAATGGCCTTTCCTTCACGCCTTCTTCTTGGCAAGCTTCATAGCATGGGCCTCTAAGGATTCCTTCAAAGGAATTTCCTTCTCCAAGATGAACGGGTTCAAGAGGTCGCGGGCGAGCAAAATGGGCACCTACAGGTTGTGACTCATCAGCTTCGTAAAAGTCCTACTGCATCTCCACCATCATCACGGTGGCGAGCCAAAGTTAACCCTCCATAATCACACTTATGGGGTAATCTTGGTCGCTACCCATCCGGGCAATATGAGGAAGCTCCAATATTTTCATTTTCTCCATAGCAAAGAACGAGCCCTCATAAGCATGATTATTGTACCCAGCACCGAGCAGCCAGCCCACTTTCGTAAGGCCACTCGTGAAGCTCCTCATAGCCTCGGCCTTGCCACGCCGCGCATTGCACAACCTCCCAAATTTGTCTACCACCTCGGGACTCAAAGTACCGAGGGCAAGAAGGCGCAAACCATGGTCGATAAGCCATCTCAAGGCCAAGAATCGTTGAAACCAACTCGAGGGTACAACTCTTCATCATATTCAATCTCGAGCTTGTGCAACTTCATCTCTCGCTCTTCCAATGAGCTCCCACAGCTTGCACCAAATTTCTAAGCGAGAGAACAACTCTTCCTTTCCTTTTTCCAAATACTTGTGGCTCTGTGCACTAAGCCTTGTAATCACGACGCAATACGCTCCCGATTTATTTGGCTCAAGAAGACATTTTTCTTCAAGAAGCTTTTGGGAGTGAGAGCTCACGCCTCTACCTCATCCCGGCACTTGCCAAACGTGCCTCCAAAGAACGCAACTGCTTGTCCTTCTCAAGGCCCGCTACTTTCCCCAGAATACTTTGCCTTTAGCTGCGCAACCAACGTAGCTTGGTGCGCGGCAGCCAACACTAGCTCCTCAACAAGCTGACCCATTGGCGCGCCACCAGATGCCAATGGCTCATTGGGCTTTTTGGTCCGTAAGATTCAGCGAACGGACTAGCCCTGGGGGCGACTCCCAGAGTGCTCAAGATCGCACGCAGAAGAGAATTAGCGATTGTCTCATAACATAAACAGGAATGAGATAAGGGCTTTGCAAATAAAACTTACCGGGAGAAGCAAGATCGTGAAGGGGGCGATGCATCATCCGAGGACGACTCCACGCCCGTAATGACAGTCGCTTTCTTCCTAGATGAGCTTGCGCCATCACCACCAAGCGCCTCGCGCTTTAGCCCATGGATTGCCTCCTCCATCTCTACATCGGCGCCTTCGGTTCTCTCCGCCACATCCGTGGTGTGCCTGGCCCACTAATCGGGAAGGTACCTTAGGGTCGGGCACGCTTTGTAGAGGGTCGCCCCAAAGAAAGCTGGGAGCCACCCCCGGTCCGCCAAAACCATCTCCATGTGCGCCCGTGGTAGCCTCCGAATAGGGACTTCTCTTTCAATGGGCCCACCCTACAAGAATTGTCGTGGCCGCCAAATTCACAACGCCGAATAGATCCATCTCACAAAGACGAAACAAACAAATAACAAAGTTATATAAAGTACAAAAGTGAAAAGAAAGGCTCACATCAATAAAGTAAGCGAGTACGAAGGACGAGCACCCACCCCGCCATCTCGTCTAAAAATGTTGGCACCTCACCGTGCCTATCAAAATAGTTACGATCGATGCCCATGTGCACCAAAAATTCCTCGGATAGGAACCGATGGGAATACGATTGGCATTTATCATTTCCGCATCATCTCGCTACAGTATGTTCCGGGAGGGCGCCATCCTTCTGGGAGTGAACCCCGGTATAAAGTCAAGTCCCATGGAAATAACGCTTATCAACCCGAAAAAATTCTCTCTCCGTTCCTAAGCGCGTCTAATTTTTCGGTATAACATTGCGCCTCCACGGGCGCTTAGCGAACGACACCCACCCGCTTGACCACGTTGTGTAAAACGCGCTAAGAGGTAGATAGTGGGGTTAATCGCCAATAAGCGGCAGTTAACCTCGAAGTTTATTATTTTTGCCGCACCTATACAGTGAAGCTGGGATATGTGCAGACGATAGTAGTTTAATACGTCGCACACGAATAAGGATACAAAATTTGATTGGGTCCAAACCGTCAAGTTTTATCACTCAAGCTGACCACTTGTGAATGGCCAACCGTAACAAACTTAAAACAGCCTGGAACCAAATGCAATTAAGATCAGAGGAATATAGTGGATTCCTAGGTCGTTAAGTCCCGGAGGATGAATTGGTGTTTAACACAGACAGATGTCGAATAATCACTAAGGATAGTGATCAAGAAGGTTTTTGAAATATTTATACCTAAAGAAAAGATTTATAAATTACAGGGCTTAAATGCAAATTAAAAGAAATTAAAAGTTAAAATATATTAAATAAACGCTATCACTATTTTTAAAATGATGAACGCTTAAAACCTAACACGACGTTTAAATAAAATTACGAACGCACAAAATAAAACGTGAGTTTTAAGAAATAAAAGGCCTACAAATATAAAAATGACATTTTTACAATCCTAATAATAAAAGAAAATTATTAGAATTAGAAAATTATTTTTAAAACTATTTATTTAATTATTATTAATTAAAACTATTTATTAAGTATTTAAAATGCACTAAAATATAAGAAAATACAAAATTAACCTAGAAAATGAAATTATAACTTAGAAAAATCTAAAATATGATAAAAATTATTTTAAAACTGAAAATATATTTTTAGACTTTTATGTATTTATTATTAATTTAAAACTATTTAAAACTAATTAAAATGCTAGAAAATACTTTTTAAACTAAGAAAATTATGGAAAATATTTTTGGCTTTTTATATTTATCTTAATCTAGAAAAATTGAAAACATATTTTTAAAACTTTTCTCGATTTATTTGTATTAAAAGCTATTTAAAAGGATTAAAACTGTTTTAAATAAGGAAAAATACTAAACAGTGATGGAAAAATCTGGAAAATTCAGGAAAATACTAAAATATTATTCTTAATCTATGAAAAATATAAAAACATATGCTTATGTGTGAGAATATGAGGCTGCAGTGTAACTGCCTATGAATAAGCACTTTCAAAATAAGCCAAAGTCCTCAAATGGACACCAATTAAACACAGAAGCTAACTAATGCTATATTAAGTCTATATTAACTATTTAACAGTACTCTTAATTATTAAATAAGCTTAAACTAGTTTTGAGTTTATTGGATTAATAATGAAAAACAATGATTAGGTGGCTTACTTTAAGCTAGTGCATAAGTAATCCAAATAAGCTAAAAGGAAAAACAGATATAGGGACCTAAAGATCACCTAGCCTACTATACTAGAACCAAGAATCAGCTCCTCACAAGCTTGAATGAAGCTTGTGCAAGGGCTGCAAGTTGTGCTTGTGCACACTCAGTGAATGGTGAGTGTGTGCACAGGGCATGCTTTTTGACAAGGGTCTAAAAGAAGCTGATGAATAAGCTATTTATAGGCTGAGAAGAAGTAAGCTTATATTTTTCTAATTTAGTTAAGCAACAAAATTTTATTATCCCAAAAGCTGATAGACTAAATCTTAATAATAAACACACACTAAAATTCTGAATTTTATTCAAAAACTGCACAAGGGAAAATTTGACTTTCTAAGATAGTAATGAAAAGTTGACTAAAATGAGATTTGATTCAATGTAATGAATTGAGATTGATGTTTTAAACATATAAATGACCTAATAAAGCTATCTGTATTAATCCTACTCCTAAGTACAAGCTTGTGCAACTTTAATTCTACTAATATAAATCCTAATCAGCCATTAAACTAAATTTGACTATTAAGATACTAACTAATGACCAAATTAACTCAAGAGGGCTTAATTGAGACTGAGTATACAGATTTCAAGCACAAACTAAAGCTCAATTTCACATATACTAACTGATCCAAACACTAGTTCCACTACTGATTTGCAAATTTACAAAGACAGTTAACACTAAATCTTACTGCAAACCTTAATTCTAATACAGATAATCAAATTCCAACTAAATGATGCATATAGAATGCATTGAAAGGAATGAAATAGCAATAAGTACTTACAAAAGTCCTAGCCACAATGGCTTGAAATTTTGAACATTGAACCACTATCCTACAACCGATCTCATTCCCAAATCAAAACAATATCCAACTCCAATACAACTTTATACCGCCTCAGATTAACCTATTTCCAATCTTGTACCGCTTTTACCTCCGATTGACTTTCGTTGACCAAAGTAAATTTTGAGATTAGAATCGAGTAGTCGTGTAATAAGTGACTAATAAGCTAGATTGAGCTTATAAAAGCTTTTGTAGAAACTTATATGGGCTTATAATTGCATAACATCAATTACAAATAACATTCACATGAACTTGATACTTTGAACTTGAAAATTGCATAAGATTAATTCGCACTTAAAATTGAATCTTGACAAAGGTTTATAATATCTTGAGATTACATAACAAAGTATTTAGAAGCTTAAATAAACACCGAAATTTAAAGATTAACTAAAACGACATTACCTAAACTAAATTACACTACTTGATATCTCCATAACGCTTCTTCCTCTTATTTATTGACTTCATTTTGTTCCTTGTCGACCTGAAAGTGTTTCCCACCATTTCTCAAACCATTGGATCATTGAAATTCATCAAAACCACATGTGGCATTTTGGCGGAAAAAGTCATAGAGCGAGTTAGTTGCATTTAATGCTTCTTGGGTGTATGTAGAGGTGGAGGGTTGTTAACCATTTGGGGATAAGGTGGAAAGGTGGTAGTGAGGTGGAAGGTGGTGAAACCACTGGTATTGGATTAACAGGTGAGGGGGAGAAGGTGCTACAGTAACGGCGGTATTTTTGTTTTTAAAATGTTGGGCCGGGTTATGGTATTTGGGTTTGGGCTTTGGGTTTAGATAATATAGGGTCCGGTTGGTTTAGTTAAGTAACTAGGACCATTCATGTAATTTTGCATACTGAAGGACTGAAAATGCAACTTTCCTAAAGTTATCACAAGGGTGAATTTTGCCAAGTTTCATTAGTACAAGGACCAATATTGCATAAAGTTCCATTTATATAAGTCCAGGGACCAAAACTGTCAATTTTGAAACTTAAGGACCAAACATGTAATTTTCTCAAAACTTATCATAAAGGACCAATTATGCCACAATTAAATAGTACAAGGTGTAGTTTGAATAATTTCTATTTTTTAAACTCACTAAGGACCGATTTTGACATTTTCCAAACTTGAGGACCTTTTTCGCCATTTGCCCAAAGATTCATTCAAGGACCATTTTGACAACTTAGAATATTTCAGGACCTTGAATGATATTTTTACAAGTTTTTGAATTTCGTGGACTAGATTTGACAACTTTTGAAACACGGGGACTAAAGCGCCAATTATGCAAACTTGATACGCTTTTTCATCCGATTTTGGTTATTTTGCATTTAAAACACATAAAACACTTATTTGTGATATTTTCATCATTTTGATGCATTTACGAGTGTTTCCGGATGTTTTGGCATTCTAACAAGATAAAATGATGAGTATTTAGACACTGATCACGGGCACACGCTGATTCGCAACTCAAAAACGCGTGTATACCCCTACCTTCCTTCGGAAATCCGCTATTGCGCGCGCGGCCGGAACTACGGATGCGGCCATGAGTGGGATATAATAATCCCACGTAAACTCAAAGTTCATCCTCGGTCATGTCGAGGCAAAGCCGCTAAACCACGGACAATGATATAGTTTTTTAAAGCGCACGCGTTACCTTTGGAATATTAAGGGTTTCGGGTTGCGTTTGAGTTTTCAACAATGGTGGAAGTAGCTTTTCGTGATAAACACAAGAAATGGGAGGCGATGGTTTATATAGATTTTTACATCCACGCGATGATCGACACGTGGACCCCACTATCTCTAAATGTGTGGATAGGATCTGTTGACATGACACATTTTCAATTACTTTCCCACGATTTACGAGGTATGCATTTGAAATATTTTGACTAGATTCACCGTGTATTCTTCAAGGCGGGAACCTTTTTAGCTTCTCTGATACGCTTCGAAAAAATTATGGGCTACAACTATTAGTCTAGCATCCGCAGGTTGCCACTGCGCATACTAGACTGGGGGGACATGATGACGTATAGTTCGCATTCGGGTCACAAACCCGACCAAGGACTGCTACTTGCGAGCCCTGTATGACTGGGCTAACCTGATAACAGTTTGGGCTCACGAAGGCCCAAACTCAAAGTTATTTATGGCTTATGATATCGGATATCTCTTATCTTGGGAGATAAGTGTTGAATAACCGACTTAGGCGGGATACGCCGAAGTTTCGGGAACACGAAAACAACAAGGATTTCGTGTGTATATAAAGGGCATCTCGGCCCTCATTAAAGGTACGATCTAAAACCCTAATTCTCCACTAAACCCTAAAACCGACATTACTCACACGGAGGATAATCGTGGAGACAATCCCACGATAAGCCTAACGGTGTTTTTTGTTTTCTTAGTGCGCAAGTCTCAAGCATTAAGATCCAATTGATACGGGAACCGGAGTCTAAACAAGGAACGTCCAACTTTTTTATCAACAGTTCCCTCTTCCGTTTTGGCCTCAATAGTTTCATACCTTCTCTTCGGTTGGAGTTTGCAAAGTATTTGATAAAGGTACCCTCCACTCGGTCCAGGAGATGATTAACCTAAAGTGTAAAAATATTATAAATAACTCATAAGAGCTTACATGAAGTCCTTGTGAAAACTTCTGTCATCTTTCTCATTTCAAATATAATTTTTATGTCAGCTGATGAAATCTAACAGGTGTTATTTATTTCAGCTTAAGGTTTATTAGAAAAGGCCAGCTGTCAAATGTGTCATCTTTTCACAAGAAATATCACCATATATGAATGAAATAGTTATAAAAAAAATGTCGAGCAAACCTCATCACAGCTTCCAATGTAAGAGTCGTCCACAGTTTTCATGTACGACCTTGCTGCCTTTCTTTCTGCAACATGCATATGGACAGTAAAAGTTAGATTCAATCCGTTCATGATCATTTTTATAATATGGATTCAAAATGCAGTCATTTTGTTTACTGGAAAAGTAAGATAATAATAGGCTTCGAGTATATAAGTAGTTCTCTAACCTTTTCATATTTTTTCAATATCTTCGAGAAAGCTAGGAGATTTACATAACTGTTCCATTCATAAACAAAAATATAATTAGTTATGTTTCCATCCCATATGCTATCGCACAATAAAAGATCAATATAAATAAACAAATATAATTATCCATTTAACACCTGAAAATCTGAAATGCTTCAGAAGATGAAGTTTGCGATAAAATTCAACAAAGACAACTTTCAGCCGTCCTTCCGCTTTAGCAGCTGGATTTTTCTTGTATTTCACTTTAATTTGCATCTCTCAAATGCGCTTAAAGCACCAACGTACATTAATAAAGGCTTTAGGCTTGTATCAATAATTTAACGCAAATTATTCATAAATTTTAATGAGTATAATATTAAACCAAAATTTTAAGGCAGACTATGTGTGTGTATTTGTCATAAATTAACTCACCTAAACAAAATCAAGTTCTACTTGTTTATTCTGACTTGGTCTAGCTGCTTTCTTAACATCAGTTGTCTTCACCGGACCAGCCTTCTTAGCCGCAAGCTTGAAAAGCAGTAGAGACAATAAATTTTGGGATCAATACCGAAAAGAAGAATAATATATTTTACAGATTCAACTCAATATAATGAGATGGATCATAAACGAAAGTCACACCAGCTGTAACAGGTTTTTTCCGACCAAGCATGCTTGCTACTGAATTTCTAATAACATCTTATGAAAATTTTGTGTCAAGAATGGCTGTAAAACGTGTATGTATCTTTTCTCCTACAATATACTCTTGTAAGGGACTAAGAGGGAGACCCATGTAAGGAACGTTACTGTGTTATCTTGAATGTTCTCTTCTGTTTTGCACCTAAGTAGATGAAAAATTAATCTCTAATGATGCGATGATATATTAACAGAGACACTAAATATAGAAAACAATTGCCAGCAATTTCGGCCTATTTATTAAATTGGTAGAAGCCACAATTATGTAATCAATAGAAAATTTCGACAATAGTTCATCTCAGTATCTTAAAATGGTTAGCAGACAGCTTCTTCCTTGTATTCAAGTGTGCAAGTTCTTTCAGGGGTTCAGGCGTACCTTCATGATCAATCTATGTTGTAACACAATAGTATAACCACAAAAAGATACATAAAGAAAGAGCCCACATAATTGTTTAGAAAATCGCTCACCAAGATCAAACATACGATGATAATTCTTGATGCAACTAATCATTTTCTGATTGTACTCAAACCGTGGGTTCAATATCAATGAGCCATATCCAAACACCTAGAAAACCATGACTTGAAACTCTTCAAAAACTACAAAACTTCTTGTTGATAATTAGTCAATGCTTACTATATAAACAAAATCTAAAGTTATCGATAAAACCTGTTAAACTTAAAAGTCGATAAAACCTGTTAGGGATTAGTATGATTACGAATAAAACAATAGTGTGTATTTATACACAAAAAATAGGTTAAAAATATATAAGGTATAATTATCTTGTAAGGTAATATATATCATCTTTTTTTAAATTGTTATCTTCATAATATACATTCCAAAATTACAAACTGCATAATTTTTTAGCATGTCCTTATTTGTATTGATTTGGAACATATAAATCAAAAAACAATTTAGTCTAGTGGTAAGTTGTTTACATAACTTATGAATGACCCAAGTTCAAATCCAATATATGTCTTCTTTTTAATTAAACCGAATTAAAATTTAAAACACACAAATACAAACCGAATTTTAAAATTAAAAATTTTAAAAACAACAAAATTCAACATAAATTTAAAATTGTACATAAATTAAAAAAAAAAAAATACCACATGTCATTAAAAAAATGCCACATAAATACAATGATGACATGGCATTATGAGATGCTTAAGTGGCATTATATGCCAGACGCCTCCTCTTATATATAATGTATATATATATATATATATATATATATATATAGAGTGAGGATCATGTCTGATTTTTAATTTTAGTGCGGACGACAGACGATCCGGACCACCTATTTCAGATCGATCTTGACTTTTGTAAAAAGTCAAGATCTCTGCTAACTTCACTAAGTAGAATTGACCATGTAAACGATTTTTAAATTTTTTTCCTTTTGAGCGAACCTTACTATTGTTATCTTCTTTCATTTTTTTATTTTTCTGATTTTTCGAGCACTTTTGTTTTATTGATTATGAGTTCTACCGTGATATTAACGATATTATGAGTATTAGTGTGATATTATGAGATAACGCCACACGCTCGCTCGGGGTCAAGGAAACTTCCTTTTCTTCGAGCAAGTTTTATAACACCCTAGCAAGCAATGAACCTAATCGTTGTAGTGTAGTAATTAGGGTAAGCCACGGTATTGATATCGCTCTCTGGGGAATAGGAATGCTAGTAAGAAGTTACTACGCTAAGGTTAAGGTTGAGGAAGATTATTTTTGTATTTTTATATTTTATGAAATGGAAAGGTACGAATCTCGGTATTGGATTTGGGGGTTGGTATTTCACCGATTACTCTACTATTATCTAATTATCTAAACTAAGGTTGTGGGAGTCTATGTCTAATTAATGTGTGCTCGTATGATAGTTTAAAGATGTGTTTACTTAGGTTATACTACTCCTTAATTATCTCCTATTGATGGTTGAGTTGTCACGCCCTTATTCTTAGTTGCGTTGTGTGTCTAAAGTTGTAGGTATGCTTTCTCCCTAACTCTTTGAACTTACCAAAGGGTCTCGCCTACAAAACCCACTAGGATGATAAACTCTTACTCTAAGGCACTCTTTGGATAATTTAGCCTACAACTACTCGTGTAATCATATTCTAAGGTTCACAAAGATGAATCAAGCATTATACACAACGAATGACCTATCGCATTACTAGATCATTAATCAACTAAGATAAGAAACAACCAATCAATATTCAATAATTAAGTTTCATACTTCCTAAGCAAACACACAAATAAATTAGCCGGACATGGAGAACATGCAAGCATACACACAAATAATCAAAGACATAATTGAATTAATGAAGTAAATACTTATCTTGATGTAAGATAGGGTTTAAAACCCTAAAATATCTGTACAAGACACCTTAGGTTCGGTTTTAGGTTTTCACCCAAAAGACTCTCTAAAACCGAAAAATTCGGATTCTATATATAAGATTACATATGCGACGCGCCACCTTATGTTTCGTGACGCCGCCGTGTCGCCGCCATTAGGGTTTCGCCTTGGCCACGTTAACCTTGCGACGGCGCCACCTTATGTCCGTGACGCCGCCTCTTCGCCTTCGACGCCGTCTGGTCACATCTAGGCCGCCCGAGTAGCGACGCCTACTCTTTTAAAGCCCGACGTCGCCACTTGTAAATGAGCAATTTGGCATCGAGTCGTCACAAAAGTGATGCGACGGCGTCATAGCTAACACCGACGCCGCCCCTTCGGGCCCAAAGAATTGAGTGGCTCGATTCTTGACTTTGGCCATTTTCTTCAGATATTCGCGCTTTTCGTCCAAATAAGTGCCATTCCAAAGATTTTGCCTTCAAGAGACCTAAAAGTGAAAAGGAACGAAATTAAGCAATAACGGATACAAAAGTGATCAAATAAGGGCTAAAACGACCCTCAAAATGGTACCTTTAAAACCTTATCAAATATCCCTACACTTGTTATTTGCTTGTCCTCAAGCAAATGTGCTTTTAGCCAATTAATTTATAAGTTAGGGGTCATGAAGCATTAATTCAAAACGGTCCACAACACATATAAGCCCCAAGAAAGTCATAACAAGCACGGAATTACATACTAGCACCTCACATGGGGTGTTTGGGTACTCACATCTCTCTCGGTGTATATATGAAATATAACAAATAGGAAATGGAAGATAAACACTCATTAACCGGTCCTAGTACATAGATTACCATAGGCTTGAGAATAGATCAAACCTCCATCGCTTTGGCGAAGCACCTAGGAAAGACTATCAAAGAGGTCTTTAAAGGGTTGTAATGTTAGGCTTACGGTAGGAAACAAGGGTTTGGTGGGATAGGCTATTTAGTGGTGGCAAGTCAAAATCTCTATGTTAAATGCATACGAAGAATGGCGTTGCTAAGCCAAGACTCGACACTCTAAAACTCTAGGTAACGGAAATAAACAAACATAAATTTAAAGGATAGATGTAGGATGGTAGCCCGTATTTTTTTTTTTTTTTTTTTTTTTTTTTTTTTTTTTTTTTTTTTTTTTTTTCATTTTTTTTTTTTTTTTTTTTTTTTACACTTTTACTCTACCATCCTCTACGGTAACATCAAAATGATAGGGATTTATAGGCACATCCCTACACTTGAGTTTTTATTATTCTAACACTAATTTGACCCGAATTGAAAAGATCAAAACACTTGGGGTACATTATTACGCAAACAAAGGGAATTTGAATTTAACGTTCCTTCCCGTCATTTCATAAACTTTAACTTTTCCCATGAATCCCAATCGTCCCAAAATCAGATACAAAGGATATGACTCGACTTAGCAACTTATGCAAGCAACTAGATAATTGAACTAAGGGTTTAGGGTGATAACAAACATTTGCACTAAAAGTGAGTGCATAAGGGGTAGGCTAAGGCGATTTGGGTGTATATTTGGGGGGGGTGTAAACAATGTTTTCATTGATATTCGAAAAACGAAACATCACGAGAACCGCGAAAAGGATAGGCTCGAGGGGTTAACTAGGGTATCGTGTACTAAAGATGAGTACAACGCAAAGGTGTGGGGAATTACTCAACCGATGTGGAAGAAGTAATTATATTACGGGTATCAAACAAGGGTTATCCTAATGCCTCTTATCATTTAGTTATTCCTAACTACACAAGTGTAGCCTCACTTATGATCTCGAATGCATCACAAAACAAGTTCTAGAATCTAATATACTACCGGTTCACACTCTAAGCATTAAAGATGAATGCTTTAATTCCTACTAATCTAAGGGCGATCCTCACATTTTGGGTGGAATTTAAGTGGTAAAGGGTTTTGTGCTAGTCATGCAACTTCCTATCCATGAGACGCTTTTGTTAAGACTAATGGCCCACTCCTATATGTCATGAAAAATTTTAAATTTGGTGCCAAAATTACCCTAACCGACATTTTCTCATGGTTTATTACACAAATGCAATTGGACAAAGCAAATAATCAAGGATAAGCATAGTTTCAAAGTTCCCGTTTTATTTTCCCTCCCTACACTTAAACTGAACATTGTCCCCAATGTTCCCGAAAGTATCAAAGTTATGATAATGGAAGGTAATTAAAACGAAAGAAACTAATACTCCCCGATTAGCTCGGTAGGATCCGTAAAGTGGTGGTTAAATCCTTTTCAAGAAGAATTATTGCGTGAAAAGCTCCTTCCAATCTTATGTAACTTCTTCTTGACAAACTAAACCGCACACTTGAAGAAAACAAACGAAACCTTCGCAGTAAAATCGGCGGTAATAATATATATAAGACTCGATTTAAACTAGGATATAATGCTTGTGGAATGGATGTTTACTGAATTTCTAAGAAAATTAAGACCCGAAAATTCCAAAATTTATAAGTAGCTCGTAAAACGAGAAAAAGTAATCGATGTTTTACTCCTTCCCGACGCCGTCAGTTGCAATCTCGACCGTCAGTTATCCCGACAAAACCGGTCTCGATTTTTTCGAAAAATTTCGGAAAATTTACATCTTTAGAACTGGAAAAATTTCAAAAACATCCATTATGACTCGATACAAGCATTTGACTCGAACAAACAAACATAAATATCTTTTAGTTAATTGTTATTCTCATGTTTACGTTTCTTTTGAAAACGTGTAATCCTCCCTACACTTATCCCTTATGTAAAATACCTTTATATGCAATTAAGACGAGGTTAAAAACAAAATAAAGCATTTTTACAAATTTAAACATGAGGATAAACAATTAATAAAAGATATATGACACTAACAAGCAAACAATTAAGCATGGGTTGCCTCCCACTAAGCGCTTTTCTTTATTTAAGAGTCTTGTAGCTAGACTCATAGTCGTGCTCCCACGTTGCTTCACCACCGCCTCTTGACGGTCTCTATCTGGGATTCCATGTTGTAGAAGTGTCCTATGATGCACCTTTCTAAGAGTTCGTCCTCTCCCCACTCGGTCCTATATTTCGTCCTAAATTCAAACAATCTTTATAGAACCCAAAATCTTAGCCATAACATAATCTACTCCCTTTCCCTATCCTCATCATTCTCGTAATAGACCGACAGCTTTAAGTTCCTTTTCATCATTAGAGAATGATGAAAACTTCTCAATCTTAAACGGCATTTGGTAAGCTATGTCGCCGGTCTCATCCTTGAATCGCACTATTCCTAACGAGGGTTATAGGTCATCCTGCTTTCTATGAAAGGTTTTCCTAGAAGAACGGGACAAGCTAGGTCAATGGCCGTGCTAATATCATCCACAATTATGAAGTCCGTAGGAACGTGAAACTACCTACATAGACGGGCAATCCCTTAACTCTACCGAGAAAATTGCACTTATCACTAGGATTATCGGGTCTTGCCTAGTTGGGATAGGCTTCTTCATTATCCAATTGTAGTAGGTGCTAGTCATTATGTTAATTGGGATTTGCGATCAATGTAGGCCTTTGCCACAAAAAGGTGTCCTATGCAACATGGTATGTTAAGATTCCAAGGGTTCCCAAACTTGATTCTAGGACTTTTCCTAACATACATGTGACGGAGGTCACGCACTAAGTGAGGGTGGCGGATAGTTCTTTTTCCGTAGGAAATTTGTTGAAATAGTCAATGTCTACTTCATCTACTTCCTCGGTGTTTCATCATCCACAGTGTATGGTCCTCTTCGTCATCCGTTTCTATCCGGTTTCACTAAGGCGATGGTATTGACGAATTGGACGTGCTTAGTTAGCTTGCTTGGATCCTTAATCTCTATACCAAGGCTCGGAGTTGAGATAGCACTAACCTTCTTATCACTATTAGTTATGGCTTTCAAAAGGTTGTCTATTTTCCTATCCATCTCGGCTTGTTGATGGTTAAAGCGGTCCGAGAGCTTAGCCATTTGGGTTTCTTGGGATGCAACTAGGTTTTGCAACATCCCTTCGACGCTTTGTTGGTTAGGACCGTTAGTGGGGCCATGAGAAATCATTGAGGTGAATTCTTTGGTTTGTCCCCGTGAGAAGTCGGGCTTGCTTTTCCATGCCTCACGGGTTTCATTGAAATTCCTAGGTCCGGTATTGTAGGAATCTTCCTCCTGCTCCATTAATACGCGAGGATGCGAGTCAACGGAAGCATGTTCGGGGATCGGTGCTATGCGCGTGTTATGAGGATCATAAACGGCTCGCACGAGGAAGAAACTTTGTTCACATGGTATGAAGACTTAGGATTTTCGTAAGAACTCATGAGGAAGCTAACTTGATCTTCAAGTTCGATCATCCTACGGTCGGAAGGTTGTGAGTTGATGGAAGGCAAGGAGATCGCTTTAACGGTTTTAGGTAGCTCACGGGGTCGCCCCAACTTTCGCTATCGTAGAGGGCAAGGTCCTCTATTATACCCCATGATTCTTCCGCGGTGAGATCACTAAGTTTTCCACCGCCGCTTGGTCAATGGATCGCTTAGTGGGGAAGTTGACATGATCATAAAAGATTTGGACTTGGAGCCAAAGATCAATGCCGTGATGAGGGACTTTATGAAGTAAGTCCTTGAATCGGGTCCATGCTTCAGAGAGATTCACCTTGACGTTGTTGGAACATCAAGATGTCATTCCTAAGCTTAGTGGTTCTCCCGTGGGAAAAATTGAGCAAGGAAGCGAGAGGTAAGATCATCCCAACTTGAGATGGAGCCATGGAAGTCGCCAAGCCAATTACTAGCTTGGTCCCGTAGAGAGAATTGGAAGAGACGCAGCGCGTGGTCTCCCGAGTAGTAGCATCAAGGTCGATGGAATCGACAATTTTGAGGAAATCCTCGATGTCGATTTGGATCTTCTAACGAAGTCCATGGAATGCACATCCGCTTTGCACCAACCGGATGGTGTCGGATCGCAGGCCGTAGTTTGGGCTTGGTCGGAAGCTCAATGGTGTTCCTATAGCCTAGGTGGCTTGGTCTTGAGTATTCACCAAGAGTACGGGCTCTTGGCGGGTCATTTGGTGGTGGGTTGATGAGTGGTGGTTGGTTATCATCCTCCATGATGAAAAGTGATGGGTGTTACGAACAAAGGTCACGAAGAAGGGGATAGACTAAGAGAAAGCTAAAATGAGAAAATTTACTTGATAGGAATCAAGCAAAGAACCTAAACGAGGTGGACTACTAACTAGCTATTCTATTCCCCGCAGCCGCGCCTAAAACTTGATAACGCCACACGCGCGCTCGGGGTCAAGGAAACTTCCTTTCTTCGAGCAAGTTTTATAACACCCCAGGCAAAGGAACCTAATCGTTGTAGTGTAGTAATTAGGGTAAGCCACGGTATTGATATCGCTCTCTAGGGAATAGGAATGCTAGTGAGAAGTTACTACGCTAAGGTTAAGGTTGAGGAAGATTATTTTTGTATTTTTATATTTTATGAAATGGAAAGGTACGAATCTCGGTATTGGATTTGGGGGTTGGTATTTCACCGATTACTCTACTATTATCTAATTATCTAAACTAAGGTTGTGGGAGTCTATGTCTAATTAATGTGTGCTCGTATGATAGTTTAAAGATGTGTTTACTTAGGTTATACTACTCCTTAATTATCTCCTATTGATGGTTGAGTTGTCACGCCCTTATTCTTAGTTGCGTTGTGTGTCTAAAGTTGTAGGTATGCTTTCTCCCTAACTCTTTGAACTTACCAAAGGGTCTCGCCTACAAAACCCACTAGGATGATAAACTCTTACTCTAAGGCACTCTTTGGATAATTTAGCCTACAACTACTCGTGTAATCATATTCTAAGGTTCACAAAGATGAATCAAGCATTATACACAACGAATGACCTATCGCATTACTAGATCATTAATCAACTAAGATAAGAAACAACCAATCAATATTCAATAATTAAGTTTCATACTTCCTAAGCAAACACACAAATAAATTAGCCGGACATGGAGAACATGCAAGCATACACACAAATAATCAAAGACATAATTGAATTAATGAAGTAAATACTTATCTTGATGTAAGATAGGGTTTAAAACCCTAAAATACTGTACAAGACACCTTAGGTTCGGTTTTAGGTTTTCACTCCCAAAAGACTCTCCAAAACTGAAAAATTTGGATTCTATATATAAGATTACATATGCGACGGCGTCACCTTATGTTTCGTGACGACGCCGTGTCGCCGCCATTAGGGTTTCGCCTGGCCACGTTAACCTTGCGACGGCGCCACCTTATGTCCGTGACGCCGCCCTTCCTTCGACGCCGTCTGGTCACATCTAGGCCGCCCGAGTAGCGACGGCCTACTCTTTTAAAGCCCGACGCCACTTGTAAATGAGCAATTTGGCTCACCGAGTCGTCACAAAAGTGATGCGACGGCGTCGCAGCTTAACACCGACGCCGCCCCTTCGGGCCCAAAGCACCGAGTGGCTCGATTCTTGACTTTGGCCATTTTCTTCAGATATTCGCGCCTTTTCGTCCAAATAAGTGCCATTCCAAGATTTTGCCTTCAAGAGACCTAAAAGTGAAAAGGAACGAAATTAAGCAATAACGGATACAAAAGTGATCAAATAAGGGCTAAAACGACCCTCAAAATGGTACCTTTAAAACCTTATCAAAGTTGTTGAGATGCTTCATCCACATTACCAACAAAATAAGTTTCATTTAGGTCACCCGCAAAGCCAGCAAGCAGTCGTGTCATCAACTGCATAGACTATTCTTAACCACAACGTATACGGACAAAGTTCCTCACCATGGACCCCTTTATAATAGATGGATACATCAATGTTGACAATATCTCCATCTTCTAGTTTCCTGTAAGCACACAGGAAAAAATAATAATAAATAATAATAAAAAAAAACTTATCAGGCTTAACAGATTCAGCTGAAGTAACACTAAGTACCGGTAATCAAAACTATACTGAATCTTTATATAATACATTACATGATGAATGTCAATGAAAACCAAGAGAACAGGTAGAAAAATAATATAATTCAAAATTTTCCAATACGGTGGATTGGTGGTGTGAATGAGTAACAACTTAAAAAATAACAAAATATACAAAAGTAGTTTAAAAATGCATAGGGTGGATACCTTCCTTCCGGAATCCCATGGCAGATTACTTCATTGACAGATCTCGCAACATAAACACTCATGTTAAAGAAAAAGACAGTAGAAGTCAAAATCGAGAATGAACTACACGTATACCTACGTGCAAAGATGACTTTGGGAAAAATGATAGTTAAGCGGAGACGGATAGGCTCCTGCAGAAGTGATATAATAAAAAAACTTAATCAAAGTGGTCATATCGGCAATTGCATATAGACTTTTATTTGGTATGTCAAATATAGTACAATTCAAGGATGAGATACTAAAACTCGACAACATTAATTTCATATGCTTAGATTATATCAAGGAAAACAAGACCTACCACTTTCAAATGAGGAAGAAGACCTAGCCCATCTCGGACTGTTAGGCCACATCCAATTAAGAATACCAATGATTTAAACTTTATTAATTTGTTTGATCCTACACACCTAAATTTCCGCACCCGCTATTATCGTTTAGATTTAATCGAGAAGTAAGGCATGTGATTGACAATCCTCCTTCAAAGTTCATGCTTCTTCCGATGCTACCGCCACCACCAATATTTCCACCAACTCGTAATCCGAGAGCTAGGATTTCCTAAAATTGGTGACACCCCAAATCCGTAAATAGAATTTGATTCATTGATTGTTGTAGTGGTAGGAAGAATTCTCGAATTGAACCACCAACCGCATACAATTATTAATTTAGTTGTATCTACTTGTACTCAACTAAAAAGTACTTTCATAACTTGCCATAGTTGAGCTATTTAACTCGTGTCAATGAACTCTTACCCTTGTCGATTCGTCCAACCGAGTCAAGTCAAAAAGACCATTGGAGCAATGAAAATTGAATCATAAAGCCAATAACTTGTTGTTTCACAAGACTCAGAAACCAATATCGCTTATGATGGTTAAACCGAAAAGCATAATCCTTTTGAGATGACAACATAATCTAAGAGTTAAAGTGTAATGAATCCCGACATTCTTGTATCGACATGGAATGTCGCTATTCGTAGAACTAATCACAGTTGTACCTTTTCCTTAAGTCACATGTAAATAAAATACCGCAAACACCAAGAAGGGTGAACATGAACATGTGAAACGATCGAACATTTTGGTCTATAAGCATCGCTACATGATCAAGAAAGTTACAAATCCTTGATTTTATTCGACGGACACAACTTTTATATATAATAATAGTTTTAACATCTCTAATGTTGTTTTTACTTGTTTCTTTTATGCTCTTTTCGAGAATCTAGTGATTCATCACCATGGATTAATCACGAAACAGAAAGGCGGTACTTATCTTTGGCTATGTTTAATTGCAATAACATGTTGAAACATCTATTGTATCAGATTGCAAAAGAACAATAAATAGATGCGGAAAATATATATTTACTTCAAATAAGCCAAACAGACAATAACAATAAATAAATACGAAAAAAAGCTAACCATGTTCGTCCTCCTCCTCCTCGCCTTCATCTTCCGATTCGCTTACCGAACCTCGGTCTCAAAAATTCTTTGCCGATTCGCACGCTTCCGCCACGTCCGCCACTCACCGTAATCCTCATTATCGTCATCCTCCTCATCCTCATCATCATTTAAACTTTATTAATCTGTTTGATCCCTGCACACCTAAATTTCCAGACCCGCTATTACTGTTTAGATTTAATCGAGAAGTAAGGCATGTGATTGACAATCCTCCTTCAAAGTTCATGCTTCTTCCGATGCTACTGCCACCACCAATGTTTCCAGCTCAACCTGTAATCCGAGAGCTAGGATTTCCTAAAATTGGTGACACCCCAACTCCAGAAATAGAATTTCGGTTACTGATTGTTGTAGTGGTAGGAAGAATTCCTGGAATTGAACCACCAACTGCATACAATTATTAATTTAGTTGTATCTACTTGTACTCAACTAAAAAAGTACTTTCATAACTTGCCATAGTTGAGCGCAAACTTCAGAATAAAAAATAACAAAACAAAAAGAAATAGGTAAGAACAACAAATAAGGATATACATAGGCGTTTAATGTTGCTCATTAGAGTTTTTTAGTTGAGCAAGTTGAAGATCTTCGATCGACTTGTTGCTTCTTCTTTTCACGTAAAGGTCAATTACGTATTTACACGTGAAGAACATCAAAATCGAGCCAATGAAGATAATATAATGGATTTGATCACAATCATCGATCCGAGAGTCAGTACATCATGTAATGTAGCCATTATCGAAGAGCTCTCTTATTTAAGAATGCGAAAATTGAATATCATTAATCACATAAAATAGAAACACAAAGAATATCAATAGATTATTGGTGCACATTGTGTCCATTGCTTCTTGATTAATAGTTGGATTTGAATGTGCCCACAGATTATCTAAGCTCTCTTTTTTTTATATTTTTCATTAGCATATTATAAGAGTTGTTGATAAATAATACATGGGTGGTAAATGGACATGGTTGTGTTATTTAAGTAATGAAACATTACAGACCTATTATAGGTCATGATCTTGATTACTTGCAACTCGAGCTTTTCACCACCCGGCAAAGCCTTATCTTCATCCCCATGCCTCAATGTCTCCACCAAGTACTCCTTCACATACATACCCTTATCCGCTTCCTTACCAAACATAATACAATAAAACTCAACTAAATACATAGTGAAAGCAAGAAAACTTCTGTTGACATGTATATTACTCATCATGTACACTCACCTTTACCCTTTAGGGATACTTTTTGATGAGGTTGGGTTCCTGGTTCAACCTGCAAATCAGAAACAAATAATGATACTCAAGACAACCGAAACACAAATATGTCAATAACTGTATTGTCTACTTTTCCAAAGAGTCAATGCTTCAAGAGGTCAGATAATGACACATTGGTGATAAACCGATCATAAAGGTTTCAAGCCAAATTACTCAATGTACAATATGACAAAAGTTTAGAAGATCAACGTGACATACCGGTTTGATGTACATGTGATGAAGAAAACACAAAAACAAATATAATGAACTCGATATAATTTTTATGGATCATTAGATGAGATTGTGAGGAAAAAGGATATTAGGGTTTTGAGAAAAAATTTATGAACCGTATATAATTTTATGTATATGTTTAGTTTAGGTTACCTAAGTTGTAGGGATTCTCCTACATAGTTGCATAGATTTATTATATGATTCCAATAAAATTATAGCCATTTATATATTATAGTATGCAACATAATTATCAAAATAACTTGTTGCCTAAGTGGTAAACACACAAGTTATTTATCAAAACAACCAAGGTTCAATCCTTGCAAGGAACCTTTTATAAACAATTTTCAAAATCTTTAAAAATTTCCGAAAATTACAAAAAAAATAATAAAATTGAAAATTAAAAATTAATTGCAATTTTCAAAAATCAATTAATTACTTAGTTGGACCAATAATGCTTATGTGGCATTGAGGTGGCATTGAGTTGGCATTGAGGTGGCATTAATGCCAAATGCCTCCTGTTATATATAATATAGAGATATATAGGGTAAAGTTAAAATAAAAAGACAAATATCGTAAAGAATAAAAAGATTTGTTTTTTTTTTTTTAAATTCTCAAAATTTCGAAAAAAATCCAAAAGATCGAGTATGTTGGTGCATAAAACTTTGTGAAAACATTTTTATAATTTTGAGTTTTGATACGTTTTTTAATGCACAAAAACGAATTTTGATCATAAAAAATTTTGATGCACAAAATTTTCAACTTGTTTTAGTTAGATGCTAATGTTATTTTGATGAAAAAGTCAAAAGAAGTTGGGTGCAAAACCAATTTTGATGCACAAAAACGATTTAATGCTAAACGTATTTTTTCATAATTTTTTGGAAAAAATATCCACTTTTAGAAAAAGTTTTTCACAACTTTTCATGCACCATCATACCCGATCTTGTGAATTATTTTTAGAATTTTTCGAGAACTTTTTTTGAATTTTTATTTTTTTATCTTTTTACGGATATTTGTCTTTTTATTTGATCTTTATCCCAATTCTAACTCCTAAGAGTAAGACGGCAAGTGAAAACCGCAATTTTTTATTGTACATAATATGCCAATTATAATATACATAAATGACGAACTCGAAGAAAGATGAATCTTCCCATTTATGTAAGATTTGAAATCAGATTTTTCGATTTTGGCAAAACAATCCAGTAACCAAATGACAAACCATAATGACTAATGACTAATGACTCAAAATTGTCGATGAGCATTCATTAGTTGGTTAAAACCACTTAAACCAGAATATAAAAGCTAACATACATAAACTAAATTCACATATACTATAATACAATATAAATGTCACCTCTCATATATATCATTGTGTTTTTCTTTCCTGGTTTCCATTATATTCATTTTACACCAATAAAATAGAAGTCATTTATAAACCAGTGAAAACGTTACACTATTAAAAGGAACTGAATCTTATAATCTTCTGGAAAACCATATTTCCCAGATCATCAAGTTTGGTTTCCAACGTGCTTTCTCCTCCAACGTGTTTTCTCCTCCAACATCATCAGATTGAGCGTCCAAAAACTCTCTTTAGTATGGCTTTTTCCTTAACCATTTCAGAATCTGGTCTCTCGTCTACGGGCTAATGTTCTTATAAGAACCATATTTATCATAAATTTCAGAGCCATATGTATTAAGAACTTCATTAAAGAGATACATCGACGATAAAACCATTGACCATTCCTTTTTCGACGTGTAATTAGCCATTGTTATTTGTGTTTTGTGAGAATTGACGATTGGGTTATTTGTGTTTTGCCGAGATGATCAGTTAGGTTATATATAAGTAAAACTTTGGCGGGACGAGTTGGCGTCAAATTTTTTTGGCGGGATAATAATGCCGACGCCCTGTCGTCGGCATAGTAAACACTCATAATATTATCATTTTCTTCCCGAAAGGGCGTCGGGATTATAATGAGCTAAGTAATTAGCACTACAAACACTAATCTGCCAAGATATAGTTAACTTTTACTTCCCGACGCCTGGTCGTCGGGAACATTTAAGCGCGAAAAGAACCCGCCAAAAATTAGGCTGAAAATCCAAAGTCAAATTTGACTATGATGATGTCGACGCCCCATCGTCGGCATTATTTTGGCAAAAAAAATCAATGCACCAGCCCCCTGGTCAAGCGCTTTTTTGTCGTTTAGCGTATATTGCCGACGACAATGTGTCGTCGGCAATATTTCGTAGCCTGTTCTGCCAATTCTTGTAGTGCTGGTGACAGTGGTGGTTCATACCCAGCTGTGAGAATTGTGGAAATGGAAACCGAGTCTGGTTCAGGCCCATATGATATTGTACGTCGAAAAATAAACAATGCATCGAACAAAAATCTTATGTTTAACATAACTTGTAAGCATCATGTTCCAAGAAACTATGCCTTTGGACGCAATTCTATTGAACACTTTACGTGCATGCCCTCACAATGTCACCAAACTTTGCATACATGTCCACCAGCCTATTAAGCACAAGCCCATTGTTCGCATACTCGCAACGAATTATCTCACGATGAACTTGCTCACCGACGTGAATCATCCCAATGCCACCACAAGCTTTAAGAACACTGGGAAACGTGAACTCATCTCGTTTCATGCCCTCTTCCACCATTTTAAAATACAACGCCAATACATCCTCAAACAAACCCATTTCAGAATAGCCCGATATAAGTGAATTCCAAGAAAAAGCAGACATATTTATCTCAGACATGCGATCAAACACTTGGTGTGTGATAAGGATTTAAAACGTACACTTTTAAGGGGTTGAAAAACTACAACGATTAGGTTCACTACCTAGATGGTTGAAAAACTTGCTCGAAGAAAAGGAAGTTCCTTTGACCCCGAACGCGCTTCCTACGCGCATCAAGTTTTTGGCGCCGCTGCCGGGGGATAGAATAACTAGTTAGATTAGGTTCCCTTGGTTGATTCCTATCAAGTAATATTTTTTCTCAGTTTTAGCTTCCTTGTAGTCTATCCCCCTTCTTCGTGACTTTGTTAGTAATCCCATCACTTTTCATCATGGAAGGTGATAACCCACCACCAATTGACCCGCCAAGATGCCGTACTCTTGGTGAATACTCTAGACCGAGCCATCAAGGCTATAGGAACACTATTGAGCTCCTCGATCAAGATCAAACTACGGCCCTGCGATCCGACAACATCCGGTTGTGCAAAACGGATGTGCATTCCATGGACTTCATTCCGAAGATCCTAATCAGCATCTCAAGGACTTCCTTAAAAATTTTGATTCCATCGACCTTGATGCTACCACACGGGAGACCACGCATTTGCGTCTCTTCCAATTCTCTCTACGGGACCAATCTAGTAATTGGCTTGAGCGACTTCCCACGGATCCATCTCAAGTTAGGATGATCTCACCACTGCTTCCTCGCCCAATTTTTCCCAACGGGAGAACTACCAAACTTAGGAATGACAACTTGATGTTCCAACAACGTCAAGGCGACTCTCTACGAGGCGTGGACTCGATTCAAGGACTTACTCCATAAAGTCCCTCATCATGGCATCGATCTTTGGCTTCGAGTCCAAATCTTTTATGATCATGTCAACTTCTCAACTAGGAAAACCATCGACCAAGCGGCCGGTGGCAAACATAGTGAACTTACCGCAGAAGAATCGTGGGGTACAATAGAGGACCTTGCCCTCTATGACAACGAAAGTTGGAATGATCCCCGTCAGTTGCCCAAAACCGTCAAGGCAATCTCCTTGTCTTCCATTGACTCACAAACTTCCAATCGTAGGATGCTCAAACTTGAAGATCAAGTCAAATTCCTGATGAGCTCCTACGAGAATCCTAAGTCTTCACGCCAAGTGAACAAAGTCTCTTCCTTGTGTGAGATACGTAGTGGTCCCCATGACACTCATACTTGCACGATACTCCCCGAACAAGCTTCCGTGGACTACGATCCTCGCGCACAAATGGAATAGGAGGAGATTCCCATAACACCGGACCTAGGACTTTCAATGATGCCGAGAAGCATGGAGGGCAAACCCGACTATAATTGGGGACAAACCAAAGAATTCACCTCTAACGATTCCCCATGGTCCCACTCTTATGGCCCTAGTCAACAAAACATAGAAGAGATGTTGCAACACCTAGTTACATCCCAAGAAGCTCAAATAGTCAAGCATTCGGACCGCTTTAACTAACAACAAGCCAAGATGGATAGGAAGATAGATAACCTTTTGAAAGTCATGACCAATAGTGATCGGAAGACCACCGAAAAGGTTAATGCTATCTCAACTCATTCTCCCGAAGCTTCCGGTGTCAAAATTAAGGACCCAAGTAAGTACTTCGAAACTAGGGATCCCTCTTCATCCAAGCATGTTCAATTCTTCAATGCCATCACCTTAGTAAAACCAAATACGAATAGTGACGAAGCGAACCATGAGACTATGCTTGAGGTTAGTGAAACTCCTAAGGAAGAATCGACCAACGAAGTAGAAAAAGTAGGTGATGAATACTTCAATAAGTTTCCTACGGAAGAAGAACTTTCATGCCACCCACACCTAGTGCGCGACCTTCGTCACATGTATGTTAGGAGAAGCCCACGAATCATCTTTGGAAATCCTAGAAATCTCAACATACCTTGTTGCATAGGACATCTTTTCGTGGCAAAGGCCTACATTGATCGCAAGTCCCCAATAAACATCATGACTAGCACATACTATAATTGGGTGATGAAGAAACCTATCCCAAATAGGCAAGACCCCGATGATCCTAGAGTTAGTTGTAATTTCCTTGTTAGAGTTAAAGGATTGCCCGTCTATGTGGGTAGTTTCACGTACCTTACGGATTTCGTTATTGTGGAGGATATTAGTACGGCTATAGATCCTAGCTTGTCCCATTTAGTTCTAGGAAATCCATTCATAGAAAACACCGGGATGACTTATGATCCGTCGTTAGGGATAGTTAGATTCAAGGATGAGACCGATGATGTAGCTTACCAAATGCCATTTAAGATTGAGAAATTTTCATTACTATCCAATGATGAAAAGGAACTTAAGCTATCAGTCTACTATAGGAATGAGAAGGATAAGGAGAAAGGAGTAGATTATGTGATGAATAAGATTTGTGGGTTCTATAAGGATTGTTTGTGTAGGATCGTAATATTTATTGTGTTGATGATTCGGGTGGTCTTGGATGATGGAAATACATGTTTGCCATAGTTAGAGAGAGAAAGAATGAGAGGGTGTTCTACTTAGAGACTTGCTTTGTAAATTATCAAATGTTAGATTGAGAAGCACCACCCCTTCCATGGATGGAAGGGGTATTTATAGTTACACAAGATACGTCCTCCTGTCGGACTGTGGATCAGGCATACAGTGGGTAAAGACCCGTCCTTCCTCCACGGTGTTACACTAAACTATACTACGCTACAAACTAACTAATTAACTACTAAATAACGTAACTAACGACAAGTCTACGAGCTAACATATGCTAGACTATAATTGGGGTGGCCGACACTTTAACATGGAATTTCCAATTCCTAACAATCTCCCCCTAAGGGAGGTCACTCCATGAAATACATTTTGCATCCTAGCATTCTATTCTTGATTTTGTTCTTGAGCTCGTAGACTTCAATTATTCAATTCCACAATCTTTGTGCTTTAGTAGCGATTTTTCAAAGTCCGCATTGATTTGTACTTTTAGTGGAGGCCTTTAACTGATCCACATCTTTGATGATCTTTGAGCTTTCTTTGAGATCATCACCACGAGAAATATCCGGATCACCCATTGTAGTGTTGCCATCATGTGAAGTTGTGACTTTCGGACCGACATGCTCACACTTTTGAATCATGACATCTTTCCATCGAGTAGCGGAAGCTTTTATGGTTCATGATATTTGCAGAGCGTAGCGTAGCATAGTATAAAAATATCATAGCCGTGTTATGTAGATATGCACCATCATGATTTCTTCAATTAAGTGTGGATCTTGTGAGCATGCGGCTTTGATTGACTCCTCAATTCGATCACCGCAACCGTCTAAATGTACCGCAAACAACGATTAGCAATAAAACACACGAAAGTGTCTTTGATCACTTTCATTGAATTGAGGTACACGACCCACTTGCCCCGCTGAACAATACAAATCGCCTGTGATCGTATAATTCAAGAATTTCCTTGTGGTTTCGCAATGTTCTAGTCGTTCTCAACCCGAAGGTCTCAAAGAAGACAACACGGAGTGAGTGAACCAAATAATCGAGATTCACTGATTGATGAAAAATGATTTGAAAAACAATCGCGTATTGCTTAGAAGAAAGAGTTTTGCAATACGACGAAGGTTTTATGAGAAAGATCAATTTTCAATCATAAATACTTTTTATATTTGAAAAGAGTACACATTCAATGTGCTAGATAAAAGAAGAGATTCGCACATCGAACGGTTTTTCCAAAAGTATTTTTTCAATCAGAGATACTTTTTGTGTTTGAAAACATAAATACACATTCGATGTGCTAGAGAAAAGAAGATTTGCACATCGAACGGTTTTTCCAAAAGTATTCGTCAATTCCATTCCTGGACCAAGGTTGATTCAAGATTGAATCTCCCATCGTTCTATCCAGCTTGTCACAAGTTTGATCTTACGAGAAGATCTAACATGTCACCACCAAGAGCTTGTTTGATGTTGGCTCTGAAGGATTTCCATCTTCATTGTGAATATTTTACATATCACTGGATGTTCCGCAATATCACAAGGATAATGCGTAGGACTCTTAATATATTCTTACTTTCCACATTGTGTGAAACAGCAAGTCTTTAAGAATAGTGTCCTAATGAGATATTGTGGATGATCTCTTGGCTCTAGACTCAATTAGTGCACTTTTGGTTTCCTATGTCGGAGACTAGGGAGAGGGTCTCCTTCTTCAATATCAACAATCTCTAAGAGAAAGTCGATAGATAATGTCGGTTCCCCGTGAGAATGAAACAAGCCCTTTTAAGAGGAAAATGAGTAGCTTGGGAAGTTTAGTGCAAGGCCTTTGGGTCCATGACGCCTTGTCTTCAATACCAGTGTTAACTTGGTAACAACCAAGAGTATATGTATTGAACCGGTTTCACCCTAAGGTTGAATAATTGAGGGCTATTTCTTTTCACCCTTTTCACATTCATTTATTTTTCATTCTTCAACCCTTCAATGCTTACCGAGACTTCATTACTAGAACCTTGTTGGGTATATTCCAAGACTAGCTCTGTCTCATCCGCACTCTTCCCATATCTCACTTTTCTCCTTTTTCATCATACCTAAGGACTCTACACTATCTAGTGGATTGTCCTCGGTAGATCCCTCCGATTTCGGCGGATCGTGGGAACTAATACCTAACCTCACCATCCTTATAACTCCATTCATAAAGTAAAATGGTCTGTCTTTTGGTACAGTTCATTCCTTCTCGAAACCAATTGAAAAATCATTTGGAAAGTCAATCAAGGTACTTGTGATATAAAATCAAAGCATTTTGTACCTTAATAGTTTTGATCATTTAGAAATGCTCCCCCTCAACATGTGCATATGATCTTGAAATTGTTTAGCACATGGAGGCAAGAGTTCTTTGAAATATTTTCTTTGATCACAATTTTCATAGAAAAAGCCATTTGATTTTCTTTGGTAAATTCTCCCCCTCAATATGTGCATAGGATATTTGAAATCAGTTTATCACATAGAGGAAAGAGTTCTTTGAAGTACTTTTCACGATTTCCAATATAAACCATTCGCTCCCCCTCAATATGTGCCTCGATATACGAAAGAGTTTGGCACATATTAGAGAGAATTTGCACTTTGAATCAAAACGATCATCTTTTATCAAATTTCATATTAAATCACAAATTCTCCCCCGATCAAAAATATCAAACCCTTTGAGATATTGGATCCCAAGTGATTTAATGAGGTTTAGAAAACATGGGAGAAAATGTGCTTGATTTAAAAACTCTTCTGGTTTATGGATAAATGCTCCCCCTCAACATGTGCATTGTATATTTGAAATCGTTTGGCACATGGAGGCAGGAGTGCCTTTAAAGGACTAAAACCAATTCCATTAAAACATACAAGAGATTTAAATCACGATCTCTCCCCGATCAAAAATTTCAAACCAATTGAGATTTGTGATCCCAGTTGATTTAAATTATTTAGAAAATTTTAGGGAAAGACGTGGCAAGATTTGATTTTGAAAAATGACGATAAGGAACAGATTAAGACATTAAAGATTGTTAGTGTCGTCGTATGATTGTTTTAAGAGATCTTTAAGTAAAATAAAACAATTTCACAATCAAACAAGAACAGAAAAAATTTCATTTTGAAAGACCTTGATTCAAAAGAAAAATCATACCATGACATAACATTAAATCTTTAGATCACCACTTATTATCGTACAAAACGGACTTTTATGAAGAAATATCGTTTGAAAATATTTTATTTTAAATCACACTCTCCCTCAATCGATGACCGTAGTCGATGATTGAGTGACTTAAGTTTTGATAAAATGAAGTCCGGTGATTTTCAAAATTAAGTCCAATTAATTTTCAAAGCAATATTTTCCATTTTCAAAAACAATAATTTTTCAGAAATTGTTTAAAAATGGTATCATCACAATTATCCCGCACAAAGATACGTTAGGTGGTTGAGAAGCTTATGTTGTTCTTTGTAGGGCTTGGAAGAAAACCGTCTGGCGATGCAGTGAGACGCCTTACGTTGCATTTTAATGCCAATCGAGGTCAAATTAAGCTCCGTTTCTTCATTTCTCGATGAAGAAAACCATCTCACGATGCAATGAGACCTCTTACATTGCATTTTCCATGCCAACTCTCCATAGAAGTCCAATTAAGCTCCGTTTCTTCATTTGTCAACCCAAGATATAGTTACCCTTTCCTTTCGGCATCCAATCATCTTTACTTGTGGGATCCGGATCGGGAACATTCTTTTAAACCATGTTATCTGCATACGTTAGTGAACACAGATAGACATATATGATGGTCGACAACACCCAAACAACAATCGACTAATAAAAGTCAATTCAACATATCAATCAGATCATAAAAGGTATGTGAATAATGTGTTCATCAATCTATAATCATCTAATCCTAACAATCACATCCTAGAAACCTAGTCCTTCAACATAGGCAATTATATTTTTCCAGACAAGCACGTAGGATGATAAAGAAAGTCCGTTAGATGATGTAAATTTAAAAACATTCTCCCCCTTAATCAATGACTTATTTTCTGAAAAGGTTAAAAGCGTGGAAGTCATTGATTGAGTTTGCAAATTTTATAAAAACTCTGAATTTGATTGTTTTTACAAGCAACTCGTTTACCACCATTTTGTTAAAATAAATATTTACAAAGATAGAGTTTAGATGATATAGTTTAAAAAGATGATGATACGAGTACCGAGATAAGGATATCGAGCAGTACGTTGTAGAAGATAGAATTCGCTATCTCTTAAACTTTCACCACCAAAGCTTCCGAGGCTCCAGAATAGAAGATATAACATGAGCCTTTGAGAAAGAGAGACTTTGGCAGCTTCCCCCAAACCGAAAATCCATTAGATGAGCAGATTCGAAGCTCTATTTCAAGCTTGCCTTAGCCAGGTGCACATAGAAGCACACCATTACCATAAATCCCGCTGCTCCTTTTAAGAACGATAATCGAGATTCTCCATTCGGGTTATATCATCCAATAGAACAAAGAACGTATCATCCCACACCATAAAACAATCTTCTCATATTTCTTTTCTACTAACGTCAAGCGATCCATACCAAAAAGATGTCAAGAGACCACTTCCCCAAGTAGATGAATTGATGCGCTACCTCTTAGACTAGAGCTCACGAACCCGAATACACATACCAAGACAAAGAAACTTATACCATCAAGTAGATTAAGTCCAATAGCCAAAGAATAACCCCGATGTATACTTTTCTCTCCCCAAGAAAGTGTATGAAGCTCAAGAACCCAAGCACCGAATGCCCAAAGAGAGAATAACCGATAACATTGAAGAAGCGCATCGAATCATCGATTATCTCTGCGGATGACTATCTCTCATGACGTCAACTCCTAATAAGTGATTATATCTCGAATCACCGATTAAGCACTCAAGTGAAACAAATTGAGCGCCCCAATGTACACAATTTTCTCCCCGATGATTGCAATAACATCGAAATTATCACACACTTGTGTACCTCTTTATCTTCATAAACTTTCTTTTACATCAATTCCCTACGTCGTTGGAATAATAACACTAAAAGCCATGAGTCAAACCTTGAGTTTCTCTGCGGTAATGACAATAGTCTTCCCGGATATCTTCAATCACTTAGAAGAATTAAGTTCATCAAGTTTACTCGCTTTGTGTTTAGATGTGTCTCCTCCCCTTGTCGGTTTTGACACTTCGTAATCAACAACATATTTTAAGCCCAAATACTTGAAATCTTTTGAGAAGAACATCATTAGCTCGGATGTATCTCGTGAGAATCAACTTGTCAAGAATGTGAGCAAGTCTAATTAGGGATTAAATCAGACATTTCACTCTCCCCCAATTAGTGCTCTCCCCAAAGCTGACAATCTTTATGATGAATGTCCGAATTAAGAAGAAGTCTTTAGATCGTTAAATGCAACTCGTCTTTAGTCTTCTATCATGCACCAGAAAGTGTAGAACAGACTGTAGACTCGAAATTCTTCAAGATTGTCTAGTTGGGGAATAGTTAGTTAACATCTTCATCACACCAAAAAGAATCCCAATCATCTTGCAAATCCCCTTAACTTAAAATCCCTCCCAATCAAACAAGAACAGAAAGATGTTCATTAAGGAAATCAGCAATCAGCCCGCAACGAACACACGAAATGGTAACACCAAGCAAACAATCACATCAAACATCATTGCTATGATCATTGCTCTCAAGTGGATCTTCAAAGTAAAACTTGAAGAGCATGGTGATGTGTTAAATAACAAGAATAGAAGGTTGTTCGGAATCATCATGTTGATGTGTACGTGAAGCATTAACCGGAAGCACTTTGTCGTTAAACTCAAACCAGCTTGTGAAGATGTAAACCAACGGCTCTAAGAATAAAACTCCATGTGAAGATGACCCAATAAGAAGAAGATCGGTTCTTACATGAGTTTGGAGCCGTTTGACCATTTTATTCTCAGATAAAACTCAACATGCAGAGTTATCATACTTTTTCTCCCCCTCAAGAATTGCATACGGAGTTGCCATTCTTGATTGAATAAGTGAAAATCTTCAACAAATGTAGTCTATTCACACTTCTCCCCCGCAAAATTAGCATGTGATGTCGCCATCGTCATTATAGTTGAGCAAGTGGAATAAGAAAACAATCAACAAGAGCCTGTTCACTTGATAACCGAAAGCGTGGAAAAATTATGAAGCATGTTGATGAGAATGGTCATTAATGAGAAGATTTCTTCTTCCGAAGATAAAGCGCATTGACACGTACACTTTTCTTTTCTTTAGAGTACTAGGTTTGAACTGAAGTATTCAAATGTCATAAATCTCTCTCTTTTCATCATCTCTTGGCAAAACGTGTAATCCACCCCATTATCATTCAGTAGGCTCTTTGTAGTGACAGCTGATGGAGAAAACCCAATATGATGAATTTGAACTTGAAGTAAACAAACCCGAACTCGTGACTTAAGCTTGCACATATGTAACAAAGAGCGGTGTCGAGACTTCATCCTCCATTGAATCTCTAAGTACTATATACTATTCATCCAACCAACCATCAAGTATAAGACGTACATCACCTCTTGAAAATCCACAATTGAATGTGACACTGAGCACTACAACGTAACTCCTTAAAGTGATAGTTATTTTGAGGTGGTAAGAGCCCAATTCCCCCAAGTGGTAAAAGAAAAGGAAAAGTCACCCAACAATAACTAGATTTCCAAGTCTTCGTATTTGATAATAAGCTTGAACAAGGATCTCGAAGAATCTTCATCCAACCATCCCCGATACCTTCAGATACTAAGTACACTCGCCCGTGATATTTCACTTCAACCTCAAATAAATAATAGTGAATTAACCCCATTGTCACATATTCTGGTTAAAAGCACATAACCCCGTAAAACCATGTAATAACCAAACTGCCATGACGATTATCCAAACACACATCCAATTTATGAAGTACACTCTTTTATCCCTTCTTCGAAATAGAAACCGTAGCACCAACATCAAATAAGATCCCGAAATACGCTTTCCTTTCTCCAGGATGGTTCCATTATTACGGGATTTTACAATTCTATGGTTTAAACCGAGAAATAGTTTCTTCATGGATTTTACAAAACCAATAATAAACCGTAAGATAGATCCGAAATGCACTTTACAATTACCGGGATGTTTCCAATGTCACGGATTTTACACGCCTATGATTTAAACCGAGAAATAGATTCTTCATGGATTTTACAAAATCAAGACAAAACCGTAAACAATGTCACTTGAATGTGTTATGACAACTTTGGTTTCGGTGAATATCATTTTAGGGTATATGCGTTGGTTCATCAAGCGGTTCATTATCCAACATCAACAATATCATCAACCATCCAATAAGCACTTTGGTAAACACATCATTCACGCATTATGTCGGCTAATGCAGTGACAACATGGAGATGTAAACCCGATATCCCAAATTTGAACATGAAGTGAAATTCCCCAGATTTGTTTCTTAAACTTGTACTAATCCTTGTGAAGAAGAAACGGTGTACCCAATGTACAAAACCTCTTGACGTATCCTCAACTGCGTGAGACACCGAAGTGATAGTTACATTGTGGGTTAAGCGAGAAAGAATCACAAAAGTAACTAAATAGCCAAGCCTTTATCACAATCTATAAATGCCCAGACAAGTCATCTTCGAGGAAGGGTAGAAAGAAAGAAGACAAAATAAGTAAACATGCCCGGAAAGACCTCACTTCAAATCCAAATAAGAAATACCATCCAAACAACCCCGCAGTCACTTTGATCAATCATCAATCCAAGCCGAGACATACAATATTTCGTGAAAATGCATAACCCAAAGTATCAACCCTCATAACCAAATCTCATCATCGTACCAAATTTCAATATCAAGTCTCAACGTTTTAGCCAAATGAAATACCAACATTAGCCGTAAACAAATGTATCATTTGTTGAAAGTTAATGACCAAACATTGTTTCATTTGTCCACAAAGTCCACCATAATATTCACTGACCTCCTCAATAAGTCAGCACATCCAAATAACTTCAGCATATCAATATCGCACCACAACTCATATACCCGAGCCATTAGTATTTCAAAATACCACATATCAATAAGAAGGATCTTGATTTAGTAATAACAAAATCTCTGCCCATGTCAATTACACGAGGCCCAATAATTCCCCAACAATATCACTAACACCAAGATGCATAAATTTCGGTCCAATTGAGATTTCAATATTAGCCAACGACCAAAATCAGTTCCTCCTAGCCAATTTACATTCTCGGCCTATTTAGAAGATCCGAACCAAAACCTTCCCAACCCTAATCATAAGGGATATATAAAAGCCACTTAATACTTACACTAAAATACCGTAACTCACACAAACCCTAAATCATATTCAGTCCGCCCCCATCTTATACCTTACTCTCTTTAATTCTCCGCCTCCTTCTCAGATTTTTCATCAAGACGTAACAATCACAGGAAGAAACCCTCAAGACTCGTTCATCAGTTTGAGGTTGCCACAGAGATGGCTTAAATCCTCACAGAAAGGACTCGTTTCAACAAGCTTAGTATGCTTAAGGTAGGTTAAATTTATTCTTTGTTGTTTTTTAGTCATAAACGAGCCAAGGATTTGAGTTAACATAATTGTTAAACTCATTCCTTTATTTCGTATAGAAACAAGGTTGGATTTATGATGAATATCGTTCAAATAAACAAGTCTGAAAACGATTGAGATCATGGAACTATTCTGAGATCCTTTTGATGATTTACATTAGATATAGGAGATGGTTTGAGACATGATGTTTGTGGATCTGTGATGTGTTCTAGTTCACACAAAGTATATGATGTGATTCGTATGAAGTGAACAAACAAAGAACTGAGATCTGTTACATGGTTATGGATGGGTTGAGTCTTGATAGGAGTCTTGGAAGATTTGTTGTTGAAAGATTTAGTTGAAAGTATAATAGGTTGATGTTGATGGTTTAATGTAGATGTTGAAAGTTAGTTTTGTTTTATGACAAGTTGCTAGGCTTATTCATTACAAGTCGCTATAAAAACAGCATCTTCCAAAATTCATAACAACTCGCTACTTCATTAACTTGACAAATCGCTACATCATTTTTTGAGTGAGTCAACAAGTCGCTATGTCATTTTGGAGTCAAGTCGCTATACTGTTTTGGAGTCAAGTCGCTGCATCATTTATTTGACTAAATAGTCAAACAACCACAAGTCGCTAAACAGCCTACAAGTTGCTACGACTTGTAAATACAAGTCGCTAGGCAGATATATGACTCAACTCGCTACACCAAGTCGCTATAAATAAAGTACACTGAATCTGGACACTTAGACAAATCACTAGAAGAAATAAGATTTTTTTTCCGATGAGTTTTCTGACCACTTTTCCGACCATCTTCATAGAAACCCAGAAAAACTCAGAAAACTGCATAAAAACTGCATCTTTGCCCAGTTTGACCAAGAAACAGCATACCAAAATCTGACCATATGACCACAAAAGCTTCATGATTTGGTACCAAGATAACAACTATTTTTGATAAAAACTGTTTATTTCAATAACACATACAAATTGTTTAAAAACTGTTTTGTACCAAAAGCTTCACGATTTTATACCAAAGCGGGATATAAAGTTTGTATAAAACTATTTTGATAATATTCGACCATAAAAGTGAACAAAAACAGTTTCAACAACACATATAAATCCGACATAAATCAATAACACATAATAACTATGGTACGAAACCACAAATTAACACAACACAAAAACCTTGGCTCTGATACCATTTGTAGGATCGTAATATTTATTGTGTTGATGATTCGGGTGGTCTTGGATGATGGAAATACATGTTTGCCATAGTTAGAGAGAGAAAGAATGATAGGGTGTTCTACTTAGAGACTTGCTTTGTAAATTATCAAATGTTAGATTGAGAAGCACCACCCCTTCCATGGATGGAAGGGGTATTTATAGTTACACAAGATACGTCCTCCTGTCGGACTGTGGATCAGACATACAGTGGGTAAATACCCGTCCTTCCTCCACGGTGTTACACTAAACTATACTACGCTACAAACTAACTAATTAACTACTAAATAACGTAACTAACGACAAGTCTACGAGCTAACATATGCTAGACTATAATTGGGGTGACCGACACTTTAACATGGAATTTCCAATTCCTAACAGTTTGAAATTAGGACCGGAATATAGAACAAATTGGGGGGGAATATCACTTCTTAGAAAGATGCACAATAGGGCATAACTATACCATGGAAAACCCCAATAGAGATCGTCATGAGGAAGAAGATAACGATAAGGAAGTCACGTAGGAGCACGACTTCGAGTCTAGCTACAAGACTCATAAATTAAGAAAAGCGCTTCGTGGGAGGCAACCCATGCTTAATTGTTTGCTTGTTTGTGTGTCATATATCTTTTCATTGTTGTTTATTCTCATGTTTGATTTTGTGAAAATGATTTATTTTGTCATTAACCTCGTCTTAATTACATATAAAGGTATTTTACAAAAAGATAAGTGTAGGGAAGATTACATACGTTTTTTAAGAACGTGAACATAAGAATTACAATTAGTGAAATTGATATGGACAACTATAAACAAGCATGTATACTGGATTTTATCAAATAAGCTTGTAATAAGCTAATAAGCAATTCAACAGTAATCCGAATACCATCAACCATTGCAAAGCATCTTGAGGAGTCATGGTAATGGTGTAAGTTCACTGATTTCTCAGTTAACTGTTATGAGTGGGCAAACAACAAGCTCTAAATTACCTTATGTAATTAGCTCATGAGAGCTCAACCAGCACTGAAACTGAGTATGATAGATTAGCCTCACAGGAAGCCAAAGATCACAAGCTCAAGTTCAATGAGGAACTTTTCATGAGCTTGGGAAAACAACTCCAACTACACGCTTTGCTACGTGTAGTGAGTAAGATGGAACAAAATAAGGGTGAAAAGCTATCTAATTTAAGCTACAAACTCAAAAATAAAACATAAACATAACAAATAAGCAAGTACATCAGCAGAATTCAAAATACTGAATCAGCAGAATCAAATCATGATCAGCAGAATCAGCAGAATAAATCAGCATATGAAAAAGCACTTAAACATGGAAACTAAAAATTAGCAAAAATATACTAATGAAGACAAGCAACATAACATTAAAACTCTAAAAGCACTAAACATAAAACTAAACAACAAAGACATACGAAAATAAACAATTAAATCAAAAACAGGAAAACTAGAAATTTGACTTTTTTTAGTTTATGATCAAAGTTGAATAAGGTGAACTTTGATCCGAATCTAATGACGTAATATGGAATATTAAACAACATAAACATGAATTAAACAAAGATAAACAACAATTAAACAGATATGCAAGATTATGAGTTCTAACAATCTCACAAAGGCTCATAATGAGATTGTCAAGTGTCAAATTGACTTTCTACCATGCTACACCACTTGATTAAGGTTTCACCGAGGTAAAGGTCATATGAGGAATGCATCAAACAAGAACAACCACAAACATAACCCTAAACACGATTCACTATTAGATCCAAACAATCTTTTAATGGATCATATGCGCTTTTCAAAACAAAAGACTATATAAACCAATTTCATCAAACCCGTGAGGAACCAAAGTGTCAAATGGACCTTTTTCAAGATAAACAAGTAGTCACAAATGTTCAAACCTAGGATTGTCAAAACTAGCATATTGACAAACAAGTGCAATATCAAACCACAATCAAATCCAAAACATAACAACCTAAGATAAAGCTATAATAACACTAACAAACAGCAAAGAAACATAGAAACATGAAAATTAAAGCATATAAAAGGCTAGAACAATAAAATGCAAAAAAAATGGTAAAAAGGGCTTACAAATGAAATCCTGCTTGAAACTGAGAGCCATGGTCACAGAACACATCCTAAGGCTTTCTACAAAGCTTCTAAACCAAAGGCAATCCACAATTAACCTTGCTCCATGCAGTTTCACCAAGATCACTTCATTATTTTTGGTTTTTCATTGTTTTTCTTGATTTTTATTATTTTCTGAATTTTAAATACTAAACTTGTTTTAAGGTCTCTAAAAGCTTTAAAACTTTTTTCAGGAGCTTATGTGAGCTTAAAGAGTCCATTAAACAACTACATAACATGAATTTAAAGTGACTTGAAAATTTAAAGGTATTTAAGCAAGAACTTGAAATTGAAATGATACTTGAAATTAAACTGGAAATAAAGTTTCAATACACTAATTTAAGGAAAATTACAACATTAAAACTGTAAATGACAAGTAATTTAAAGAAAGCATTTTTGAAATTACACTACGTGACCATTGGCTAGTCCAAGGTATTTAATCTAAAGAAAGCATTTAAATTCTATACTACACGACCAATGGCTAGCCCAAAAGTAACTTCTTCTCTTGCCTCTCCTCCGATATTTATAGTCATTTGAGTTCCCACCATCTTCCTCGTAAAATCCCACTTTAATTTTGACCATTGATTGAGCAGAGATGATCCTAGTTTTAAATTCACTTTTGGCGCCAAAAGTAATACTAGTAGATTGAGGCGCTCGCAACAATTAATGCTTCTTGTTCACTTGTAGAGGTGGAGGGACATGTTTGGTGGGTTTAGAGGTCAAGTGGTAGAGTTGATAGCAAAACAGGTATGTGAGGTGAGGTGAAGTGTTTGTGGTAGAAGGCATTTATTGATTGTGGGGTGGTATAGGTGAAAGGATGGTAGTGAGAGTTGTTAAACAACGGGGTAGTGAGGTGGAAAGGTGGTAAAGAAAAGGTGGTAGCAAGTGGCAAAACCGTGCAAGGTGGAGGAGTGGTTTTGACCGATATTATTTAGGACAAGATATTTTAGTGGAAGTATCTCATTAAACGTATGCCTTCAGCAGAAACCATCAAGATTATATCTTCGTCGCTGAAACCATTTATTCAATAGAATCACAATAGGCTTCAAAGCAGAAACCATCATTATCGCAGAATCAAACTGCTTCAACTCTTTTGTACCGATTCACATAAAACACATTTTCATGATATTTGTAACATTTATAAAGTCATTTGTGTGTTTTGGCTATTTTTGTGGGTTTAAACAATGTAAAATATATGTGTTTTTAGACACATATCGAAATTGATGTATATGTGTGTTTGTTAGAGTCAAATGCTTGTATCGAGTCATAATGGATGTTTTGCGGTGAATATTTCCGTGTTTTAAAGGTGTAATTTTTCCGTAAAATGCAAGCAGACCAGCTTTTTGTCATGACAACCCGACGGCTTCAGATTAAAGCGACAACATCAGTCAAGCATAAACAGCTTATACAATTTTTTTTTTTCGTGCTACTTATAAATTTTGGAAATTCTCGTGTCTTAATTTTCCGGAAAATGCAAACATCCATTCCACAAGCATTATATCCTAGTGTAGTTGTGTCATATATAGTTTTACCGCCAATTTTACGCGAAGGTTTATTTTTTTCTTAAAGTGTGCAGGTTATATTTGGCAAGAAGAAGAACCACAACATTGGATGGAGCTTAATATTTACACATTCTTCTTGAAAAGGAATTTAACCGCAACTTCACACGGATCCTACCGAGCTAATCAGGGGAGTACTAGTTTCGTTCTCTTTTACTTACCTTCCTGTTAGGAATTAGAAAATTCCATAGTGAAGAGTCGGTCACCCCAAGTATTATCTAGCATAAGTTAGCTCGTAGACTTGTAGTTATTTACGTTATTTAGCAGTTTATTAGTTAGTTTGTAGCGTAGTATAGTTTAGTGTAACACCGTAGAGGAAGGACGGGTCTTTACCCACTGTATGCCTGATCCACAGTCCGATAGGAGGACGTTAGATTTGTAACTATAAATACCCCTTCCATCCATGGAAGGGGTGGAGCTTTTCAATCTAATCTTACAACTTTTGTAAACCAAGTCTCTACCAAGAAATCTCCTCTCTACTTTCTCTCTCTAAAATGGTAAACATGTATTTTGATCATCCAAGACCACCCGAATCATCAACACAATAAATATTACGATCCTACATTTGGTACCAGAGCCAAGGTTTTGTTGCTTATGGTGATTCTCGTGGTTCGATTCATGGTTTTGTATACGGTTTGTTCGGGTCTAGTTTGCGTCTTGATATAGCTGGTTGTTGGTGCTACTGGGTTTTTTGTTGTTGTTGTTGTTAAATGGATATGGTTTAGTTGTTACGGGTTGCGTTTTAACAGATTTGGTTTGTGATGTGGTGTTAAAAAAGGTTTCCACTATCTGTTTCTTATGTATCTAGTTAGCGTGTTGTCAAAATGTGGTTTTTAACAGATTTGGTCTTTAACAGATAAAACATAAAGTCTTTCATGTCATTCAATGAGAGTTTCTTGTTAGCGATTTGAGGTCCCTGTCCAGATTCATTGTGAGCTCAAAAAGATTTAAATGGGTCATATGATCAGTTTATGCTGTCAAACTGGGTATGCTATGAATATGGTCGGAAAATTCGCCGGTGAAAAAATGTCTTATTTCTTCTAGCGACTTGTGGCTGTTCTTCTTAGCGAGTTGTGTCAGATTCTGTCCATGTACAATGTATCTGTTGCATAGCGAGTTGTGTGACTTAAACCTAGCAACTTGTATTTACAAGCTAGCGACTTATGTCAAGAAATGATCTAGCGACTTGCTTTGAAAAACTGCTAGCGAATTGACTCATAATATTAGCGACTTGACTCTTATAATCGGTAGCGACTTGTTATTGAACAAGTTAGCGAGTTGTGCTTCATATAGCGACTTGGGTTGTTTGACTTTTGAGTCAAACTGAAAAAGTAAGCGACTTGACTGTAAAGGTTATGCTAGCGACTTGACTCTTTACCTAGCGACTTGACAGAATGAAGAAGAAGAAATGAATATTAAAACCTCAACCACAAGACCATTCACCAAATACCAAAATAACCACAAGACCATTCATGATCTAAGAAGTAGAAGATTCGTCTAAGTTGACTCGACCACAAATGAAAACCATTTACCAAAAGAATATCAATCGACCTCAACTGATGCACTTAAGTAATCGTATGAAATTGAAGCAGCTTACTGATTCTACTCAAATCAATGTTGACCAACAATTTATCAATCGCTAAACCAACACAACCTCTAATCCATCCTAAACCCCTTGACTCCAACTGTAAACAAAACGGATCCAAAAAGCAAAAATTTCATGAGATCTCAGTTCTTTCAAACGTTTTCACAAATCTTATAAAGATCTTTTCTCGTTTAAACTTAATCATCACAGATCCGACACTACAACATAAGTAATAATAAAAGAAATGACTTTGTAAAAGAGTTTCAACTCTCAAATTCATCTCGTGATAAATCATTATGTTTATCTTGACCTCGAAGATCAATATTCACGAAAGTATCATCACTGAATTCGTTCTTTTGTTTCGTTTCTTATATGCTAATATCCGAATGTAAAAGGAAGTTAATAACAATTATGTTACCACTTTCCTTTTGATTCGTGAATGTCTATGAAAATTAAGGATGAAGTGATTCGGTCATGAGTCAAATACAAGATTGAAACCTACCTTGAATCACTGGATTAGATCTCGATTCCATACCCTATCAATCCTACCATCTCTGTGGCATTAATAATTAGTTCATGCCATCCCTGAGGCGAACTTAGTTAGTTCATTGTAGGCATCTATATTGATTGTTATGTATGTAAGTTCTGAAAATGAGAGGCATACTTTGTAAGTGAGGATGAGGCGTATTTTTTTGATTTGGAAGGGAGAATTTTTTTATGAGAAGCAGTGTAAATGGGGGCGGACTGAGATTAGGTTAGGGTTTGTTGGGGTGATTTTTTTAGGGTTGATGTGTGTGTGTGATGGTGTGTTAAATACCTGAAAATTAGGGTATCACTTGGGTAGGTGTTTTAATGGATCGGAATTCATTTTGTTTTCATGGGCTGTCTGATTTGGTTCATGGGCTGCAATTCGTGATGGGCTAGCATGATGAGACATCCATGAAGTTGGGTTGCGTTGCAACACAAAATGATTTTATGTCATCCTAATTTTGTTATACAAATATTATTTTGGATACAAGTCTTGATATGTTAGTTTGGTATGGTATGGTATCTTTGGTATGGTATAAGTTTTGGAGGGTGAAAATTGTCGGCTTGAGCTTAATGTTTGAGAAATGAAATTTACCATAACGGGAGTATAAGTGATTGATATACAAGTTTACTTGAACATTGGGCCATGAAGCTTGGATTTGTATGACGGTCATATGGGCTTCTGAATTTGAGATCGACTTATGTGTATTCAAGATGAGATTGAATGATGAGATTTGTTGTATGAGGGTTGATACTTTGGTCTATACATTTTCATGAAGAATATGATGTCACGGCTTGGTTTGATGGTTGAACAAAGTTGACTTGGGGTTGTTTGGACGGTATTTCATAATTGAATTTAAAGTGAGGCTTTCCGGGCACGTTTACTTATTTCGTCTTCTTTCTTTCTACCCTTCCGCGAAGATGACTTGTTTGGGCGTTTATTGAGGGTGATAAAGACTTGGCTATTTAGTTACGGTTGTGATTCCTTTCTCGCTTAACCCACAACGTAGCTATCACTTTGGTGTCTCAAGCAGTTGAGGATATGTCAAGAGGTTTTGTACATTGGGTACACCATTTCTTCTTCACAAGGATTAGTACAAGTTTAAGAAACAAATCTGGGGAATTTCACTTCATGATCAAGTTTGAAATATCGAGTTTACTTCTCCAAGTGGTTACAGCAACAGCCGACAGAATGCATGAATGATGTGTTTACCAAAGTGTTTATTGGATGGTTGATTATGTTGTTGATGTTGGAAATTGAATCGTTGATGAACCGCTTCATGTTCCCCTTAAAACAGATATTCTCTGAAACCAAAGTTGTCATAACACATTCAAGCTGACATTGTTTACGGTTTTGTCTTGATTTTGTAAAATCCTGCGAAAGAAACTATTTCTCCGTTTAAATCATAGACTTGTAAAATCCCGTGACAATGGAAACATCCTCGTATTAGTAAAGTGCATTTCCGGATCTATCCTACGGTTTATTCTTGGTTTTGTAAAATCCCGAGAAAGATACTATTTCTCGGTTTAAACTATAGAATTGTAAAATCCCGTGATGATGGAACCATCTTGGAGAAAGGAAAGCGTATTTCGGGATCTTATCTGATGCTGGTGCTACGGTTTCTGCTTCAAAGAAGGGATAAAAGAGTGTACTTCATGAATTGGATGAGTGTTTGGATATTCTTCATGGCAGTTTGGTTATTACAAGGTTTTACGGGGTTGATTCGTGCAAAACCGTCAAGTTTTCTCACGCAAGCTGACCACTTGTGAATGACCAAACCGAAGAAACTTAAAACAGCTTTAAACACCAATGCAATGAAGATCGAGAGAGTATAGTGTTTCCCTGTGTCGTTAAGTCCCAACGAGTGTGCGAGAATAGTCAAACGTAAAGTGATCGAGAGGATTTGAACGGGAAATGATAGTGATTGATCTATACCTAAAGAGAAAGCCCATAAACTACAGGGGCTTAAATGCAAATTAAAGAAAGTTAAAAAGATAAAAAAAAAATGTTAAATAAACGCTATCACTATTTGCAAAATGATGTTTTTGATTTTATGTTTTTATAAAACTGAAATTAAAAACTACGTAACGTACAAACGAAAAAGTGAAACTAAATCAGTATTAACCCTAAAAATATGAAAATTATATTTTTACAATCCTAATGATAAAAGAAAATATTTAGAAAAAGAAAATTATTTTTATAACTATTTAATTAATTATTATTAATTAAAACTAATTTTAACTATTAAATAATAGCCTAAAATACAAGAAATTAGGAAATAAAGCTAGAAAAATAAAATTTTGACTTAGAAAAATCTAAAATAACAAAATAGAATTTTCAAAACTATTTTTGTATTTTTCTGATTATTTTTCTATTTTCTAGGAATTTTAAACTATTTAAAACTAATTAAATTACTTAAAAATACAAATTTAACTAAGAAAAATCGAGAAAAATATTTTTTTTGTCTTTTTATATTTATCTTAACTTAAGAAAAATGAAAATTTATTTTTTTGAACCTTTTCTTAATTATTTGCATTTAAAGCTAATTAAAAAGTGCTAAAAAGTAATTAAAATGCAGAAAAATAGCAAACCAACTTGGAAAAATCTGAAAATTTCAGGAAAACTCTAAAATAATATTAGGAAGCTAGGAAAAATAGAAAAACAGGGGGTTGTGTGGAGGAATTTGAAACTGCTCTAGCAAGTGCTTGTGAATAAGCACTTGAATAAGCCAAAGAGACACAACAAGCCACCAACTGAAAACAGGAACTATAATATGCTAAAAGAACTAAATGCAACAAATCTCAACGCTTATAACCTCTGGAATGCAAGTTACCAAGATTTGAGGATATGAGCTTTGGTGCAAAACATATTTAGGTAGGCAACTTAAAGCATAAGCACAAGCTACTCCATAAGCTAAAAATGAAAACCAATACTTGGGATCTAAACTAGACCTGGGTGGCTATGCATAAGCCAAAAATCAGACCTATGTGAGCTCAAATGAGCTTTGCACAAGCTCTGCAAAACCTGCAAAATCCATGTGCAGACTTAATGCCCTGCACAAGGCATTTAGTACCATTTTGACAAGCTTATTTGGGGCTTATAGAAAATTAACAAAATTATACAAAAATGATAACAAGAAACTAGAGCAGTAGGACTTTTTAAAACAACAAGTTGCATTTGATTTGGCCCAGAACTGAGCTTGTGAAAATTCATCCCATTTGGCTCAAAACTGAGTTTTCAGTATTTTGACTTTTGTGACAGAATTCAAAAATTGACTTTTATGAACTTTGGGCTCAATTTAAGGACTGATATAGAAGTAATGTGATGAAATTGAACTAATGCAAGCTAGACCTATGAATTTTGAACATAAAACAAACTTTTGTTTTTCCAAATTCCAAACAGTTAAGAGATTAAGATAATTAAAAAGTAATTTTGACTTTTGATGTTATAAGCTGCAATGTGGTGATAGATATGAATACAAATGATCTTAACAAGCTTGAAGCAACAGGAAAATACCACTGCACTAGCCTATAACACAGATAATGCAGCTAAACCAAACACCACTTATTGGACTGATATAAGCTTAAACCTACACCACCTACTGAACCAGCATGCCATATTGATCAAATTAAGTTCATATGCTATAGTTAACACTAAATAAATAGACTTAAACCATAGGTAACCACAGATACATCTACAATCACATTATGCAAAATAGACTTGAAAATTGAAAAGTGAGAAATTCACTCACATATGCCCAGCTTGTTTGCAGCTTAAAACCAAAACCAATACTACACTAAATGAGACTATTCCAACCCAATTCAAGGATCTGCAACACCCCAAACTCCAAAACCAAACCAATTTCACCCAAGTTGACTTTTGTTGACCTTGATCCAATTTTGCTTGAAATGGATGCATAAGCTTACAAAAAGCTTTGATAAGCTTAAATAAACTGATTTGAGATAAAACAAAGCCACTTGAAAGCTTTGATACAGGAATTTGAAACTAGCTTTTTCAACAGTGAACTTAAAACTTGGAACTTAAACCAAACTTTGAAATTGATTCTCAAAAATACAATACACTAATGTTTTAACTTAAAGGAGATACAAATAAACTGAAACTACAACATTTTGCATTAAACTAAGACATTTATAAAAAAAACGACATTAAGAAAATTTTATAAAACTAACTACTACCTATTCTCTCCTTCTTCTTCCTCTTTTATAGCTCCAAAATGTGTCTCTCTCTCCTCTGACCACTTCCCACTGGTTCCAGCCTTTGGATAACTTTTGTGGATTTTAACCACTTTGTCAATTTTGGCGGAAAGGTGGATTTTGACCTCTGTGCCTTCCGAGCTAGCAACTAGGGGGTGGATTGTAGGGTGATGATGAGGGCAGAGGTGTTGGGATAAGTGAGGTGATGGGAGAGGTGGTTGCAGAGGAGTAGCAAAAGTGGGAAGAAACCCACTGGGAGGAAAGGGTGTTGGTTTGACTTTTATTTGACCAAAGGTTCAAAATAGGGAGGTCAAGGGTTTTGACAGGGGCTCAAAAGGGTGTAAAGGCGGGGGTCAAATGAGTTTTGACAAGGCTAGCTTTAATATGACAAGGACTAATATTGATAACTGATTTTGAAGGACCAAACTCGTAATTATTCCAAGGTTAACACAAGGACTAAAACCGACAACCTTCAATAGTACAAGGACTAGATTTGACAATTTCAATTTTCCGTGGACCAAACTTGACATTTTGAAAGTTGAGGACCTTTTCGCCATTTAACAAAAGATTTATTCAAGGACCATTTTGACAATTTAAAATATTTCGTGGACCTTGAATAACATTTTTCTTTATTTAGATTTACAGTGGACTGCTTTTTGAAAACTTTTGAAACTTGGGGACTAAACCGCCAATTATGCAAACTTTATACGCTTTTCACCGATTTTGATATTTTTGCATTTAAAACACATAAAACACTTATTTGTGATATTTTTATCATTTTGATGCATTTCGAGTGTTTTCGTGATGTTTTGCAGCTTAAATGGTACAAAATGATGAGTATTTGACACTCATCAATCCCCACACTAAGATATTGCTAGTCCCTAGCAATGTTTTTGAGAAAAATTAATGGATTTCATCTCTTTACCAAAAGCCATTACTCGAGTAGCCAAATGTTTCAGTTCAAGTAAGAACCTTGGTACATCGATAACCAAATGATTTTGAGCAAATCATCGACTTTCAACGGATTTGATTTGTCTTTACCGAGCCGCTTGCTCGGACTAGCCAACTCTTAGATAAAATATCTTTGGTGAGTGATTACCAATTATGGTTTTTCCACCGCCTTTACCACAAGCCATATACTGCGGGCTAGCCAACTCTTCACTTTTAAGGATATGGTGAATAACACCATACAATTTTGGGCAAATTGCAAGTCGTCAACGGATTTGAGATATCTTTACCAAGAGCCGCTTGCTCTCGGATTAGCCATCCTTATGTGGGTTAGACATGGTAGACTGATTACCATTTGTTGTGTTTAGTACATAGTACTTCCACTAAAAAAAATTTAAAATTTGGCCATTTTGGGGAAAAAGGGACTAAAAGGGTACATTTATGATCAAAATTAGCTGCATTCCCCACCTCCCCCACACTTAGAAATGAATATTGTCCTCAATATTCAAAGTACCGGCCGTTATGCCGAAACTTAGAACGAAAAAGATAATATTACTAGCTAAGTGTAGAAACACAACAATTATTCTCTTTTTAATATTTACAAATTTCATTCATTTTTAGATCTATATACAACATGCGGGCATCTCCCCACACTAGGGTGGTACACACGGTGAAAACCCATGTTTAACTCATCGTTTTTGATTACCGAAGTCGCTAGCTTGACTCGACCCTAATTAATTGGTTCATGGGAAGTAAGTGGAAGAGACAATCTCCATCGGACTTTCATTCAAGATGTTTGATAAACATTGAAGTACGTGAAAGTTCCACACCGACGAGATATACGCATGCACCCGGCTCAAAAATGATAAATGAAAATGCCGGATCAAAAATAGTGTCCTCATTCTCAAGGAGAAAAGGAACGAGAAACCACACCATTTGTGAAAAATGGAATAAAGATGTGCATCACAATGCAATCCCATTCTTCATTGAGAGGAGCAAATCACCATTTGTTAGATTTTTAAGCTTAGACTGAAGCTTGAATGGTGATTGGCAACAAAATTTCCGGAGGAGAGTCGGAAACGGTTCTTCAATCAATGATTTTCAAGAAAGAGGATGTCTCCTCCGAATCATAGTAAGTATTGTCAATCCTCTTGGAATTGACTCATCACTAAGAAAAGCATCGACTTCCTTCCAAAGTTATCATCTTCCTCATCCGGAGAGAGAAGGAATGGAAGAGTCGGAAATGGGACAAGAAATGAGTGGATGATCATTATATAGGAGATTTTTAGTTTCTCCAAGATCGGCTTCAAATCAAAGAGATCATCGTCACTTTCGATGAAAGTGGATCATGTGAGTGAGTTCATCGGTGAACTCCTCAAGAAGAGGATCGATCGTGGGAGTGATGCTCAACATACTCGATGTCTCCATAAGAAGTACAAATCGCTAAGATCGGAGAAGGTATCAAAATGATCTTTGAACACTCAAGAGGAAAAGGGATATCACACATATGGTCAAAGTTCCTCGTGACTCTCTCGGATCGGGATAAGGTTCTCAACACTAGACTTTATGAATTCGTCCGATTCCTTTTCGTGAACAAGGTCAAGATGCTCATCCCCATGTTCGTAGAGTGAGTGGGAATATCGTGTGATAACAATGATCGAGGGAGTTTAGAAGGACTAGCATACATATGTTTTATACTTTCCATTTGTTCTTCGCTAGTAATTCCATCATAGTCTTTTCTCCCCGATTTTCATGGAAGGAATTTCAACCGATGAACTTGATGAACTGCATAAAGTCGACTAATATTAAGGGTAACTTCATCATCATCGCCATCGTGAATGAAACGAATCGAGAGCTAGATTTGGTGCTTTTCTTTTGCAATTGATTCCTAATAGATTTTTCAAAGACAACTGGGAATCTAATTTAGCATCCGCTCTTCACCTAACAAAACTTCCATGGATTGATTTGGATTATCTTGGGATGTTTACATTCCTTCAAATCTTTCACTAAATCCAAAAGATCAAGGAGAAGATTTTGAGGAAGTGGCTCAGCCGAGGTAGTGCCCGATTCACTTGGTATTGTGGAGGTTGGTTATGATACGAAGAGTCGTAATTGTTACAAGGAAATGGATTCTCGCTTGACAATCGAGCTAGAGTGAGGACCTCCACAATACTCACAACAAGAAACCGATGCGGTCGTGAGTCATATGTGTTGTAGTCTTAATTGTTATCGTGAACCCGCCATAGACAAGCGTGTTTCCGATTGACAATCGAATCGGAGTGTGAACCACCACAAGACTCACAACAAGAAATCGCTGAGTATCACAGGTGGTAGCTTATGGAATAAATCGCTTGTTTTATGGTAGGAATAGGGATCCCGGTTATAGACAGACCGCTTCCCGATTCCACCATGCTACAACCGGGCAATTGCCACCATTATAAGGACCACCACACCATTGACAACCAAGAGGGTGAGGATAAGACATAGAAAGAATCAAAGGTTTACAGAGGGTAAGAAATGAAGAATCAAAAGGGTAAGAGGGTAAAGAGGAATATTTTTGGTATTTTTGAAAACATGTTGTAAAAACAAAGAATGAAAATCTTTTGGGTTTTGATTTTATAAGAAAATATAAACACATAGATGGTATAAACAAGGAGTGAATATTCAAATCACTAACTGCTAAACGTAAGACTATTAGCAATGCTCCAAGCAATGGCGCCAAAATTTGATTCGTGCAAACCGTCAAGTTTTCTCACGCAGTCGACCACTTCATGAATGACCACCGAAGAAACTTAAAACAGCTTTAAACACATCAGAGAGTATAGTGTTTCCCAGTGTCGTTAAGTCCCAACGAAATGCGAGAATAGTCAAACGTAAAGTGATCGAGAGGATTTGAACGGAAATGATAAGTGATTGATCTATACCTAAAGAAAGCCCATAAACTACAGTGGGCTTAAATGCAAATTAAAGAAAGTTAAAAGATAAAAAAAATGTTAAATAAACGCTATCACTATTTGCAAATGATGTTTTTGATTTTATGTTTTATAAAACCGAAATTAAAAACTACGTAACGTACAAACGAAAAAGTGAAACTAAATCAAGATTAACCCTAAAAATATGAAAATTATATTTTTACAATCCTAATGATAAAAGAAAATATTTAGAAAAATAAAATTATTTTTATAACTATTTAATTAATTATTATTAATTAAAAACTAATTTTAACTATTAAATAATAGCCTAAAATACAAGAAATTAGGAAATAAAGCTAGAAAAATAAAATTTTGACTTAGAAAAATCTAAAATAACAAAATAGAATTTTCAAAACTATTTTTGTATTTTTCTGATTATTTTTCTATTTTCTAGGAATTTTAAACTATTTAAAACTAATTAAATTACTTAAAATACAAATTTAACTAAGAAAATCTAGAAAATATTTTTTGTCTTTTTATATTTATCTTAACTTAAGAAAATGAAAATTATTTTTTGAACCTTTTCTTAATTATTTGCATTTAAAGCTAATTAAAAAGTGCTAAAAAGTAATTAAAATGCAGAAAAATAGCAAACCAACTTGGAAAAATCTGAAAATTTCAGGAAAACTCTAAAATAATATTAGGAAGCTAGGAAAAATAGAAAAACAGGGGGTTGTGTGGAGGAATTTGAAACTGCTCTAGCAAGTGCTTGTGAATAAGCACTTGAATAAGCCAAAGAGACACAACAAGCCACCAACTGAAAACAGGAACTATAATATGCTAAAAGAACTAAAATGCAACAAATCTCAACTGCTTATAACCTCTGGAATGCAAGTTACCAAGATTTGAGGATATGAGCTTTTGGTGCAAAAACAGATTTAGGTAGGCAACTTAAAGCATAAGCACAAGCTACTCCATAAGCTAAAAATGAAAACCAATACTTGGGATCTAAACTAGACCTGGGTGGCTATGCATAAGCCAAAAATCAGACCTAGGTGAGCTCAAATGAGCTTTGCACAAGCTCTACAAAACCTGCAAAATCCTGTCAGTGCACTTAATGCCGCAGGCATTTAGTACCATTTGACAAGCTTATTTGGGGCTTATAGAAAATTAACAAAATTGTACAAAATGATAACAAGAAACTAGAGCGAGAGGACTTTTAAAACAACAAGTTGCATTTGATTTGGCCCAGAATCGAGCTTGTGAAAATTCATCCCATTCGCTCAAAACCGAGTTTTCAGATTTTGACTTTTTGATGTAATTCAAAAATTGACTTTATGAACTTTGGGCTCAATTTAAGGACTGATATAGAAGTAATGTGATGAAATTGAACTAATGCAAGCTAGACCTATGAATTTTGAACATAAAACAAACTTTTGTTTTTCCAAATTCCAAACAGTTAAGAGATTAAGATAATTAAAAAGTAATTTTGACTTTTGATGTTATAAGCTGCAATGTGGTGATAGATATGAATACAAATGATCTTAACAAGCTTGAAGCAACAGGAAAATACCACTGCACTAGCCTATAACACAGATAATGCAGCTAAACCAAACACCACTTATTGGACTGATATATGCTTAAACCTACACCACCTACTGAACCAGCATGCCATATTGATCAAATTAAGTTCATATGCTATAGTTAACACTAAATAAACAGACTTAAACCATTGGTAACCACAAATACATCTACAATCACATTATGCAAAATAGACTTGAAAATTGAAAAGTGAGAAATTCACTCACATATGCCCAGCTTGTTTGCAGCTTAAAACCAAAACCAATACTACACTAAATGAGACTATTCCAACCCAATTCAAGGATCTGCAACACCCCAAACTCCAAAACCAAACCAATTTCACCCAAGTTGACTTTTGTTGACCTTGATCCAATTTTGCTTGAAATGGATGCATAAGCTACAAAAGCTTTGATAAGCTTAAATAAACCGATTGAGATAAAACAAAGCCACTTGAAAGCTTTGATACGTGAATTTGAAACTAGTTTTTCAACAAAGGAACTTAAAACTTGGAACTTAAACCAAACTTTGAAATTGATTCTCAAAAATACAATACACTAATGTTTTAACTTAAAGGAGATACAAATAAACTGAAACTACAACATTTTGCATTAAACTAAGACATTTATAAAAAAAAAGACATTAAGAAAATTTTATAAAACTAACTACTACCTATTCTCTCCTTCTTCTTCCTCTTTTATAGCTTCAAAATGTCTCTCTCTCTCCTCTGACCACTTCCCACTTGGTTCCAGTGCCTTTGGATAACTTTTGTGGATTTTAACCACTTTGTCAATTTTAAGGAAAGGTGGATTTTGACCTCTGGGCCTTCTGAGCTAGCAACTAGGGAGGGGGGTGGATTGTAGGGTGATGATGAGGGTGAGAGGTGTTGGGATAAGGTGAGGTGATGGGAGAGGTGGTTGCAGAGGAGTAGCAGGCAAGTGGGGAAGAAACCCGGTTGGGAGGAAAGGGTGTTTGGTTTGACTTTATTTGACCAAAGGTTCAAAATAGGGAGGTCAAGGGGTTTTGACAGGGGCTCAAAAGGGTGTAAAGGCGGGGGTCAAATGAGTTTTGACAAGGCTAGCTTTAATATGACAAGGACTAATATTGACAACTGATTAAGGATCGATCTGCAAGAAACCGCCAAGTCGTAATGACTTAAAACAAATTTTAAGCACGAAATCAATGAGGATCCGAGGAGTATAGAGTCTCCCGGTCGTTATGTCCCAATGAGCTATGCAATGGATCAATCAACGATAGTGATCGAGGAATTTGAACGAAAAAGTGGAATTTGAGATTATTATAACTACGAGATAGCCAACAATTAACAACGGCTTAAATGCAAATTAAAGAAAGTTAAAAGATAAAAGATATTAAATAAACGCTATCACTATATTTAAAATGATGAACGCTTTAAAACTTAAAACTAAAACTTACGCTTAAATTAAAACGAACGTACAAAATAAAAAGTGAATCTTATACAATATAAATCCTAAAAATATGAAAAATACATTTTTACAAACCTAATGATAAAAGAAAATATTTAGAAAAAGAAAATGATTTTTATGACTAATTAATTAATTATTATAAACTAAAAACTATTTCTAACTAATAAATAATTACCTAAAATAAAAGAAATTAGGAAATAAAGCTAGAAAAATAAAATTATGAATTAGAAAAGTCTAAAATATCAAAAGAGAATTTTCAAAACTATTTTTGTATTTTTCGATTATTTATCTATTTTCTAGAATTTTAAACTATTAAAACTAATTAAATCACTAAAAATTACCAAATGAACTATGAAAATATGGAAAATTACTTTTTTACTTTTTATATTTATCTAAGCCTAAGAAAATGAAAACTTATTTTTTGAACCTTTTCGAATTTTTGTATTAAAAGCTAATTAAAAGTGCTAAAACTAATTAAAATCAAGAAAAATAGCAAAACAGCTTATAAAAATCTGAAAATTTCAGGAAAACTCTAAAATGATGTTAAGAAGCTAAGAAAAATGGAAAAACAGGTAGCTATGTGGAAGAAAATGAAACTGATGTCACAAGTGCTTTGTAAATAAGCACTAAAATAAGCCAATTGAACCAAACAAGCTACCCACTGAAAACAGAAGCTATAATACACTAAATATGACCAAATGAAACTTAAATCAACAAGCTACAATCACTGATTAACAAGATAACTGAGATTTGGTGATTATGATATTAAGCTAAAACAGCTTTTAAGTACTAACTTGCGATCAACAAATAAGCACCCAAATAAGCTAAGAAGCGTAATCCAATTGTTGATACCTAAACTAGACCTAAGTAGCTATCTATGACCAAAAGACCAGCCTTTGACAAGCTTTAATAAGCACGTGCAAGCTTGGATAAACCGAGAAAAGCTCAAGAGTCGGTGAGCCCCATGAAAGCAGCACTGGGCTTAACTTTGAGCCTATGCACAAGCTCAACCGAGGGCTTAAGCTAAAAAAAGTGATGAGGTCTTAAAGACCACCAAGTAGACTACTTGTAAACCAAAAACCAGAACCTGCAAAGCCTTATTGAACCCTGTGCTCAATCTGCAAGTTCTGCAAAAAACAGGTTTTTGACATTTTTGACTTTTGAAAATGGTTGTACACTTTGACTAAAATGAAACTTGAATCCACTTAGATGACTAATATTGATGTTTTTGAATGAAAAGAACACAATGCAACCTCTGGTTAACACTTCTTAACACAAATCAAGAGATTTCAAATCCAAATCCATAACAGATCTCACAGTAGGACAGATTGAAACTAATTTTGACTATAAGGGTTGTAGACTCAATTCTAATGACTCAATTGAGCTCAAATATGCTAAGTAAACTTAAACCAACAAGAAGCTAGCACTGATTTCACCTGTGAGACAGGTATGACAGTAAAACAAACACCCCTTAATATCTTGGTTTGCCAATTAAAATGATATAACAACTGACTAAGCATGTACCAATGATCAAGCTAGATTCTCTTAACCTAATTACTACTTTTAGAACATGTTTTAACTAATTATGAGCATAAATACATTGTATGCAAGATTTGTGAAAATCACTTACAATTTGTCCAATAGCCACTATGGCCTGCCAACTGTGAAACCAAGAACCCAAGATCACTAATCCTATATAAACCACCCAATTACTTCCATTTCAACCCATTTTCCTTTCTGAATCAAACCATATCACCCCTGCACCATTCTTGTTCCAAATTTGACTTTTGTTGACCGGTTGCCAAAGTTGCATGAAATGTATAAATAAGCTTATACAAAGCTTTGACAAGCTTATCGAGCTTGTTTAAGCTTAAAACTACATCGCTAAAGGATTTGACAATGATTTTGAGATTAAAAATTTCAACAAGAATATAAAATTTGGAAATTGAACTTAAAACTTGAATTGATATCGAAATTAAGTTGCAATACACTTAAATGATTAACTTGAATACAAATGAACTTAAAATACTAGTACAAAGCTAACTTAGACTAAGGAATTGAAATTCGACATACAATTTTTAAAACTAAGACTAACTCCTTCTCTCGCATTCCTTCTTGGTTCTTATATATCCCAATCTCTTTTCTCTCTTCCGAATGTTTCCCATCTCGCTTTCTTAGCCATTGGATGGCTTGGAGTGATCCCGCCTTTGAAATGGTTTTTGGCGCCAAAAGGAGATTTCACAGTTGGGGTTGATATGGTGGGTAAGGAAGCAATAAATGATCCTTGGAAGTTAGTTGAGGTGGGGGGGACAGGAAGGTGATATGGCGAGGCTAGGTGGTGTGTTGGTGGTCGGGTTTCTGTATACTGGGAGGAAAGCACGGGAAAGGGAAGGGTTGGTTTGGGTTTGACTGGTTTGACCAGTTGGGTTGACTGACCAGGCATATATCAAAGGGGGGTCAAATTGAATTATGACAGGGGGTCCAAGGGGAAAGGCAGGCCAAAAAGGTTTAAAAAGGATTAATAACTATAGGGGCCATATGTGTAAAATCTGAAAATGAAAGGACCTAATCTGCCAATTCATCAAACTTGATCCAAGGGCTGAAAATGACACTTTCAAAAAGTATAAGGACCAGACTTGCCATTTTGCAATTTTCCAGGGGCCATTTCTGCCAAATTTGAAACTTGAAGGACCAATTTTGTAAATTTCTCAAACTTTGTATATTTTTCACCAAAGGACTTATTTTGACAACTTTTGATTTTAAAAGGACCTTTGGTGACTTTTGCTTTTGAAATTATGGCTCGGGGACTATTTTGACAATTCATGAAACTTGGGGACTAAAGCGCCAATTTTGCAAACTTGATATCGTTTTCATCCGATTTTGATAATTTTGCATTTGAAACACATAAAACACTGTTTTGTGATATTTTGATCATTTTGATGTGTTTCGAGTGTTTTCGATGATTTTGCGTTTATTTTGTACAAAAATGATGAGTATTTACACACTCATCAATCCCCACATCGAGATATTGCTAGTCCCTAGCAATGATTTGAGAAAACATAATGGATTTTAAACTCTTTACCAAAAGCCATTACTTCGGAGTAGCCAAATGTTTTAGTTCAAGTAAGAACCATGGTACACCGATAACCATGTGATTTTGAGCAAACCACCGACTTTCAACGGATTTGATTTGTCTTTACCGAAGCCGCACCTTACGGACTAGCCAACTCTTAGATAAATTATCAACATTATCTTTGGTGAGTGAATACCAATTATGGATTTTCCATCGCCTTTACCACAAGCCATAATCTTGCGGGCTAGCCAACTCTTCACTTTTAGGATATGGTGAGTCGAATACCATACAATTTTGGGCAAATTGCAAGCCATATAAACGGATTTGAGAAATCTTTACCAAGAGCCGTTTGCTCTGGATTAGCCAATCCTTTAGTCTTACGTACATGGCGGATCGATAACCAAATGAGAAAGTGTAAAACACTTACTCCAAAAAAAATTTGGCCAAAACGGGGATTAAAGCGGTATAATTATATAATAAAATTCGTGAGAATCCCCCACACTTAGAAATGAATATTGCCCTCAATATTCAAAGTACCGCGGTTATGCCGAACCGAGAACGTAAAAGGAAATACTACGGCCATTATTTAGAAAGGTTTTTTTTTTTTTTTTTTTTTAACATGTGGGCATCACCCCACACTTAGTGGTAGAAAGGGTAAGAAGTCGAAATATGGGTGAAAACCCATATGGTGTGTGCTCTTGTTTTTGATTTCGAGTCGCTAGCTTGACTCGACCCGCATTCATTGGTTCATGGGAAGCAAAGTGGAAGAAACAATCTCCATCGGACTTTCATTCAAGATGTTGGACAAACATTTGAAGCACGCGAAAGTTCCACACCGATGAGATATACATAGAACCGCTCAAGAATGATAAATGAAAATGCGGGATCAAAGATAATGTCTTCATTCCGAAGGAGTGAAGAACAGAGAAATCACGGATAGGTGAAGAAGAGATAGAAAATCATGATAAAAATCATGACTAACTCATCTTCATCTATAGGAGGATCCATAATTTCGTGATTATGAATCTCATCATTTAAGCTTATGTGATCAAGACAATTCTCGGGAGTGTCTAGATCAGTAGAATTTATCATACTCCCGCGGAGATATGATATGAGTGAGTTCATCGAGAACTCCATGAAGGTGAATGAATCATATTCGAGAATTGATATGAGTGGGTTCACCGCGAACTCCTCAAAAGCAAATGATTCATAATCGAGGAGAGAATTATGAGAATGAAAAGTGGTCGCCACTAATCTTCTCTCCCATATTATCAAAAAGAAGGCTTTCATTTCGAATAGAATCATCGGAAAGAATGTCACTACCCTTAATGGGGATAGGAGATGAAATAGGTTTCTCTTTGAAAGCCTCGATTTTAGAAATGAGAAGACCGACATTCAATAATGTTGCTCAAGAGCTTCATCTTTGATTTCGTGTCGAACTTCATCATTCTCTTCTTCTAAGCTAACAAGCTCGAAGGTGAATCTTCCACATAAATGATGTCTCCACAAGATAATGAATCATCATCATCGAATCGGAGAACATCTCAACATGATCCGTTTGGAAGACAAGAGGAGGATATCACACACATGATCAAGAGTTCCCCGTGACTCTTGGGATTGGGACAAGGTCCTCAACACTAGACTTTATGAATTCGTCCGATTCCTTTTCGTGAACAAAGGTCGAGATGCTCGTCCCCATAATAAGAGAGTGAGTGTAAATCTCGGGTGTGATAGCGCTTGTTTGAGATGGAATCTCAACTGGCGGGATATCATCGATGAACTTGATGAATATTTATAGAATTGAAGGATATCAAGTGTATCCTCATCATCACCGTCATCGAGAATGAAACGGAATCGAGAGCTAGATCTGGTCGCTTTTGTATTTTAATTAATTCCCTAATAGAGTTTTCACCGGCAACTGGGAATCTAATTTAGCGACTGTTCTTGACCTAACAATTCTTCCATGGATTTTTCATTTGGATTATCTTGGGAGTGTTTAGATTCCTTCAAATCTTTCACTAAATCCAAAAGATTAAGGAGAAGATTTTGAGGAAGTGGGTCAGCCGGTAATCGTAGAGGTTGGTCATGATACGAAGAGTCGTAATTGTTACAAGGAAATGGGTTCCTGCTTGACAATCCGAGCTAGAGTGAGGACCTCCACAATACTCACAACAAGAAACCGATGTGGATGCGAGTGGTATGTGTTGTAGTCATAATCGTTATCGGGAACCCGCTCATAGACAAGCGTGTTTCGATTGACAATCGAACTTGAATGTGAACCACCACAAGACTCACAACAAGAAATCGCTTGAGTCTCACGGTGTGGTAGCCGATGGAATAAATCGGTTGTGTTATGGTAAGAATAGGGATCTTGGTTATAGATGGACCCGCTTCCGATTCCACCATGCTACAACCGGGGCAATTGCCACCATTATAAGGACCACCACACCATTGACAACCAAGAGGGTGAGGATAAGACATAGAAAGAATCAAAAGTTTTCAGAGGGGTAGGGATGAAGAATCAAAGATGTGAGAGGGTAAAGATGAATATTTTTGGTATTTTTGAAAAACATTTTGCAAAAAACAAAGAATGAAAATCTTTTTGGGTTTTTGATTAAAAGAAAATATACACACATACAGATGGTATAAACAAAGAGTGAATATCCAAATCACTAATCTGCTAGACGAAGATTATCAAGACAACGACAAGAATGGCGGCTAAAATTTGATCTCACAGAAACCGTCAAGTCGTAATGCACTTAAAACAAATTTTAAGCACGAAATCAATGAGGATCCGAGGAGTATAGAGTCTCCCGGTCGTTATGTCCCAAATGAGCTATGCAATGGATCAATCAACGATAGTGATCGAGGAATTTGAACGAAAAAGGAATTTGAGATTATTATAACTACAGAGATAGCCAACAATTAACAACGGCTTAAATGCAAATTAAAGAAAGTTAAAAAGATAAAAGATATTAAATAAACGCTATCACTATATTTAAAATGATGAACGTTTTAAAACTTAAAACTAAAAACTTACGTTTAAATTAAAAACGTAAACGTACAAAATAAAAAGTGAATCTTATACAATATAAATCCTAAAAATATGAAAAATACATTTTTACAAACCTAATGATAAAAGAAAATATTTAGAAAAAGAAAATGATTTTATGACTAATTAATTAATTATTATAAACTAAAACTATTTCTAACTAATAAATAATTACCTAAAATAAAAGAAATTAGGAAATAAAGCTAGAAAATAAAATTATGAATTAGAAAAGTCTAAAATATCAAAAGAGAATTTTCAAAACTATTTTGTATTTTTCGATTATTTATCTATTTTCTAGGAATTTTAAACTATTAAAAACTAATTAAATCACTAAAATTACCAAATGAACTATGAAAATATGGAAAATTACTTTTTACTTTTATATTTATCTAAGCCTAAGAAAAATGAAAACTTATTTTTTGAACTCTTTCGAATTTTTGTATTAAAAGCTAATTAAAAGTGCTAAAACTAATTAAAATCAAGAAAAATAGCAAAACAATTTTATAAAAATCAAAATTTCAGGAAAACTCTAAAATGATGTTAAGAAGCTAAGAAAATGGAAAAACAGGTAGCTATGTGGAAGAAAATGAAACTGATGTCACAAGTGCTTTGTAAATAAGCACTAAAATAAGCCAATTGAACCAAACAAGCTACCCACTGAAAACAGAAGCTATAATACACTAAATATGACCAAATGAAACTTAAATCAACAAGCTACAATCACTGATTAACAAGATAACTGAGATTTGGTGATTATGATATTAAGCTAAAACAGTTTTAAGTACTAACTTGCAGTCAACAAATAAGCACCCAAATAAGCTAAGAAGCAGAATCCAATTGTTGATACCTAAACTAGACCTAAGTAGCTATCTATGACCAAAAGACCAGCCTTTGACAAGCTTTAATAAGCACTGTGCAAGCTTGGATAAAACTGAGAAAAGCTCAGTGTCAGCTGAGCCCTGTGAGCTGGGCACTGGGGCTTAACTTTGAGCCTATGCACAAGCTCAACCAGAGGGCTTAAGCTAAAAACAGTGATGAGGTCTTAAAGACCACCAAGTAGACTACTTGTAAACCAAAAACCAGAACCTGCAAAGCCTTATTGAACCTTGTGCTCAATCTGCAAGTTCTGCAAAAAACATGTGTTTTGACATTTTGACTTTTGAAAATGGTTGTACACTTTGACTAAAATGAAACTTGAATCCACTTAGATGACTAATATTGATGTTTTTGAATGAAAAGAACACAATGCAACCTCTCGGTTAACACTTCTTAACACAAATCAAGAGATTTCAAATCCAAATCCATAACAGATCTCACAAGAGATGATTGAAACTAATTTTGACTATAAGGGTTGTAGACTCAATTCTAATGACTCAATTGAGCTCAAATATGCTAAGTAAACTTAAACCAACAAGAAGCTAGCATCGATTTCACCGTGAGATGTGTATGACAAGAAACAAACACCCCTTAATATCTTGATTTGCCAATTAAAATGATATAACAACTGACTAAGCATGTACCAATGATCAAGCTAGATTCTCTTAACCTAATTACTACTTTTAGAACAGGTTTTAACTAATTATGAGCACAAATACATTGTATGCAAGATTTGTGAAAATCACTTACAATTTGTCCAATAGCCACTATGGCCTGCCAACTGTGAAACCAAGAACCCAAGATCACTAATCCTATATAAACCACCCAATTACTTCCATTTCAACCCATTTTCCTTTCTGAATCAAACCATATCACCCCTGCACCATTCTTGTTCCAAATTTGACTTTTGTTGACCAGTTACAAAGTTGCATGAAATGTATAAATAAGTTTATACAAAGCTTTGACAAGCTTATGGAGCTTGTTTAAGCTTAAAACTACATCGCTAAAGGATTTGACAATGATTTTGAGATTAAAAATTTCAACAAGAATATAAAATTTGGAAATTGAACTTAAAACTTGAATTGATATCGAAATTAAGTTGCAATACACTTAAATGATTAACTTGAATACAAGTGAACTTAAAAATACTAGTACAAAGCTAACTTAGACTAAGGAATTGAAATTCGACATACAATTTTTAAAAACTAAGACTAACTCCTTCTCTGCATTCCTTCTTGGTTCTTATATATCCCAATCTCTTTTTCTCTCTCTTCTGAATGTTTCCCATCTGCTTTCTTAGCCATTGGATGGCTTGGAGTGATCCTGGCCTTTGAAATGGTTTTTGGCGCCAAAAGGAGATTTCAACAGTTGGGGTTGATATGGTGGGTAAGGAAGCAATAAATGATCCTTGGAAGTTAGTTGAGGTGGGGGACAGGAAGGTGATATGGTGAGGCTAGGTGGTGTGTTGGTGGCTGGGTTTGCAGACATGGGGAGGGAAAACGGGGAAAGGGGAAGGGGTTGGTTTGGGTTTGACTGGTTTGACCAGTTGGGTTGACCGACTGTGCATATATCAAAGGGGTCAAATTGAATTATGACAGGGGTCCAAGGAAAAGCGCAGCCAAAAGGTTTAAAAGGATTAATAACTATAGGGGCCATATGTAAAATCGAAAATGAAAGGACCTAATCGCCAATTCATCAAACTTGATCCAAGGGCTGAAAATGACACTTTCAAAAGTATAAGGACCAGACTTGCCATTTTGCAATTTTCAGGGCCATTTCGCCAAATTTGAAACTTCAAGGACCAATTTTGTAAATTTCTCAAACTTTGTATATTTTTCACCAAAGGACTTATTTTGACAACTTTTGATTTTAAAAGGACCTTTGGTGACTTTTGCTTTGAAATTATGGCTCGTGGACTATTTTTGACAATTCATGAAACTTGGGGACTAAAGCGCCAATTTTGCAAACTTGATACGCTTTTTCATCCGATTTTGATAATTTTGCATTTGAAACACATAAAACACTGTTTTGTGATATTTTGATCATTTTGATGTGTTTCTGAGTGTTTTCAGATGATTTTGCAGTTTATTTTGTACAAAAATGATGAGTATTTACACACTCATCAAGGACCAAACCTGTAATTATTCCAAGGTTAACACAAGGACTAAAACTGACAACCTTCAATAGTACAAGGACTAGATTTGACAATTTCAATTTTCCAGGGACCAAACTTGACATTTTTGAAAGTTGATGGACTTTTTCTGCCATTTAACAAAAGATTTATTCAAGGACCATTTTTGACAATTTAAAATATTTCAGGGACCTTGAATAACATTTTTCTTTATTTAGATTTACAAGGGACTGTTTTTGAAAACTTTTGAAACTTGGGGACTAAAGCGCCAATTATGCAAACTTTATCGTTTTCACCGATTTTGATATTTTGCATTTAAAACACATAAAACACTTATTTGTGATATTTTTATCATTTTGATGCATTTAAAGTGTTTTAGATGTTTTTGCAGTTTAAATGGTACAAAAATGATGAGTATTTAGACACTCATCAGGGGTTATGTGCTTTTAACCATGGTCGGGATGAAACCATTATCATAGTTCACGTAAAAAGTCAAATGAGGCTAGATTTGAGCTTTGAACCAGAAGATGTGACAACGGAGTTAATTCACTATTATTTATTTGAGGTTGAAGTGAATTATCACGGCGAGTGTATTTAGTATCCGAAGGTATCGGGATTGATGGATGAAGATTCTTCATGATCCTTGTTCGAGCTTATTATCAAAAACAAAGACTTGGAACTCTAGTTATTGTTGAGTGACTTTTACCTTTTCTTTTACCACTGGGGAATTGGGCTCAGATCACCTCAAAATAACTATCACTTTAAGGAGTTACGTTGTAGTGCTCGATGTCACATTCAATTGTGGATTTTCAAGAGGTAATGTCGCCTTATACTTGATGGTTGGTTGGTTGAAGAGTATAGAGTACATAGAGTACTTAGAGATGCTAATGGAAATCGGCACCGCTCTTTGTTTCATATGTGCAAGTTTAAGTCACAAGTTCGGGGTAGTTTACTTCAGGGTCAAATTCATCATATTGGGTTTTTCTCCATCAGCTGTCACGACAAAGAGCCTACATAATGATAATGGGGATGATTACATGTTTTGCCAAAAGAGAGAGATTATGACGTATGAACACAACAGTTCATGCCTCGTTCTCCAAAGAAAAGAAAAGTGTACGTGTCAGTGTGCTTTATCTTCTGAAGAAGAGAAATCTTCTTATTATGACCATTCTCATCAACATGCTTCATGCTTTTTCCATGCGCTTCAATTCTCAAGTGAACCGTGGCTCTGTTGATTGTTTGTCTTATTCCACTTGCTCAACTAATATGACGATGGCGACATCATGTGCTAATTTTGGGGAGAAGTGTGAATAGACTACATTTGTCAAGATAGTCACTTTTTAATCAAGAATGGCAACTCCGTATGCAATTCTTGAGGGAGAAGAAGTGTGAATTTTTGCATTGTTGATTGATATTTGAGAATATAAATGGTCATACGGCTCTAAACTCATGTAAGAACCGAGCTTCTTCTTATCGGGTCATCTTCACATGGAGTTTTTTCTTCTAAGAGCCGTTGGTTGACATCTTCACTCGGATTGATGAGTTTATCGACAAAGTGCTTCCGGTTAATGCTTCACGATACATCAACATGATGATTCCGAACAATCTATCTCGTTTGTTTGATGTGATTGGTAGTTTGGTGTTACCATCTTGTGTTTTCGCTATGGCCCGATTGCAGATTTCCTTGATGAACATCTTTCGTTCTTGTTTGATTGGGAGGATTTTAGTTAAGGGATTTGCAAGATGTAAGTTAATGGGATGCTTTTGGTGGGATGCTTTTGGTGTGAGTTGAAGATGTTAATTATCTATTCCCAACCGGACAATCTAGAAGAAGGTCGAGTCTACGCTTGTTCTACATTTCTTGCTATATGTTAGAAGACCAAATACGAGTTGCATTTTATGATCTAAAGACTTCTTCTTAATCGGACATTTATCAAAAGATTGTCGGTCTGGGAGAGCACTAATTGGGGAATGTGATATGTCAAATTTAATCCCAATTAGACTTGCTCACATTATTCAGCATGTTGATTCTCACAAAGACTTCAAGCGATCTTCTCAACAAATTTCAAGTAATTGGGCTTATATTTGTTGTTGATTCTGAAGTATCAAAACCAGAAAGGGGCAAGGAGACACACATCTAGACACAAAGCGAGTAAACTTGATGAACTTAATTCTTCTAAGTGATTGAAGATATCCCGGGAAGACAAATGTTATTACCGCAGAGAAACTCAAGGTTTGACTCATGGCAAGTAAACTTGATGAGCTTAATACTTCTAAGTGATTGAAGATATCCCGGGAAAACAAATGTCATGACCGCAGAGAAACTCAAGGTTTTACTCATCAAGGCTTTTAGTGTTATTATTCCAACTACGTGGGGGAAGTGATGTAAATGAAAGTTTATGAAGATAAAAGAGGTACACTGGTGTGTGATGATCTCGATGTTATCGCAATCATCGGGAGAGAGAATTGTGTACATTGGGGCGCCATTTGTCTCACTTGAGAGCTTAATCGATGATTCGTAGATATAATCACTTATTCCGAGTTGACATCCGCAGATTGTCATCCGCAGAGATAATCGATGACTCGGCCCGCTTCTTCAATGTTATCGGTTGTTCTCTTTTGGGAATGTGTGTACTTGGGTCCTTGAGCTTCATACACGATCATCGTGGAAGAAAGCCATTGTTTACCACAAACATTGGGAGGTGTTTTCCTTCCGGCATGATGTGTATTCGGGAGAGTTCTTGGATATTGGTGTACGGGTTCTTGAGCTTCATACACATTCATCGTGACGAAAGATGTGAATATTGGGAGTTGTTCTTCATTACCCTCATGATGTGTATTCGGGAGAGTTCTTGAGCATTATACAAAGATATTGACCGCATCAATTCAACTACTTGGGGAATTGTTCTCTTGACACCTTTTGGAATGGATCGCCTGCACGTCCGTTGAAAGGAAATTTGAGAAGTGTTATTTAAATGGGATGATACATTGTTGTTGTTCTATTGGATGATATAGCCTCGAACGAAGAATCACGGTGATTATTCTTAAAAGGAGCGAGATGGGTTTATGATAATGGTGTGCTTCTTTGTGCACTGGCTAAAGCAAGCTTGAAATAGAGCTTCAAATCTGCTCAACATAAGGATTTTCGGTTTGGGGAAGCGCCAAAGTCTCACTTTCGGATGGGTCAATTTCTCTCATTTAGGAGCCTCGAAAGCTTTGGTGGTGGAAGTTTAAGAGATGACGAATTCTATCTTCACGACGTCGCTTCGATATCCTTATCTCGGTATCGTATCATCATCTTCTTTACTATATCATCTTTCTATCTTTGTATATATTTATCGAAAAACAAAATACAAAAATATAAAACCAGCAAAAACAAAATAGAAAAATATAAAACCTTCAAAACCCATAAAAATCGAAAATTTGAAAAATACCAAAATATTGTTTTCTCATGACATGTCTTTCGTATCGATAACATCTACGGTCTTAGAAATGTCATTCAATAATGGCACGGACCATAGATGAAGTTCGAGCGGGAGGTGTAAATATTCTTTCCAAAACATGTCACAAACTATGGCTTACGATTACTTCGATCGTGACCGTGCTTAAACTATGGTTGCTATTATTTGAGATAGCAACCCATTCTTTAAAGAAAGGAAAGTGTTGCGCTAAACCTATTTTCAAAATATTTCGTGCACTTATCCTAAAACAAAACAAGGAAAGTATGTCGAAGGACTTCTTCCTACACAAATGTTTTTCCGTCTAAAATTCTTCGTAAAAATATTTGGTGTTTTCAAAATGGTGGTAAATGAGTTGCTTTTAAAACAATCGATTCGAGTTTTTGTAAAATTGAAAACTCAATCAATGACTTGCCGCTTTTAAACTTTTCATAAAATGAGTCATGGATTGAGGGGATAATGTTTTTCAAATCTACATCATCTAACGGGCTTTCTTAAATTATCCTAATATGCTTAATTAAAATGATGTTAACCTATGTTGAAGGACTAGGTGCCTAGGATATGATTGCTAGGATTAGATGATTAGAGTTTGATGAACACATTTTCCCATACATTTATATGATCCGATTGATATGTTGCATTGACTTTTATTAGTCGATTGTTGTTTGGGTGATGTCGACCACCATATATTTGTATGTGTGTTCACTAACGATGCGGTATATTGGTATAAAAGAATGTTCCCGATCCGGATCCCACAATTGAAGATGATTGGATGCCGAAAGGAAAGGGTAACTATATCTTGGGTTGACAAATGAAGAAACGGAGCTTAATTGGACTTCTATGGAGAGTTGGCATAAATGCAACGTAAGAGGTCTCACTGCATCAGCTGATGGTTTTCTTCTAAGTGATTGAAGAAACGAAGCTTATTTTGACCTCAGTTGGCATTCAAAATACAACGTAAAAAGAAGTCTCACTGCATAGATGGTTTTTCTTCCAAACCCTACGGCAACAAAAACGGAAGCTTCTCATCCACCTAACATATCTTTGTGCAGGATAATCGTGATGATACCATTTTTCTAAAAATTTGAAAAATATTGTTTTTGAAAATGGAAAAATATTGTTTTGAAAATATATTGGACTAAATTTTGAAAATCACCGGACTTCTTGTTATCAAAACCTAAGTCACTCAATTATTGACTTCTGTCATGGATTGAGGGAGAGTGATTTAAAATAAAATATTTTCAAACGATATTTCTTCACAAAAGTCCGTTTGTACAAAATTTGTGGTGATCTAAAGATTTAATGTTATGTCATGGTATGATTTTTCTTTGAATCAAGGTCTTTCAAAATGAAATTTTTCTCATTCTTGTTTGATTGTGAAATTGTTTTATTTTACTTAAAGATCTCTTAAAACTATCATACCGACACTAACAAACTTTAATGTCTTAAATGGTCCTTATCTCGTCATTTTCCAAACTTAAATCAAGCCACGCCTTTCCCAAAATGTTTTAAATGATTTAAATCAATTGGGATCACAAATCTCAAAAGGTTTGAAATTTTGATCGGGGTAGAGATCGTGAGTTAAATCTCTTATCTGCTTAAATGGAATTGGTTTTAGTCCTTCAAAGGCACTCCGCCTCCATGTGCCAAACGATTTCAAATACACAATGCACATGTTGAGGAGGAGGATCTATCCAAAGACCGATGAGTATTTAAACAAGGCCACATTTTCTCCCATGTTTTCTAAACCAAATTAAATCACTTGGGATCCAAAATCTCAAAGGGTTTGATATTTTGATCGGGGAGAATTTGTGATTTAATAATGAAATTTGATAAAAGGTGATCGTTTTGATTCAATTGTGCGTGTCGCTCTCAGATATGTGCTAAACGCTTCGAATCTCAAGCATATATTGAGGGGAGCATTTTAAAAGAAAATAAACTATTGAGGTACAAAATCTTTTATGTTTTAACATAATGTACCTTGATTGTGTTTTCAAATGGTTTCTTAAATGGCTTTTGTAATCGTGGATGTGCTTCAAAGAACTCTTGCCTCTATGTGATAAACCGATTTCAAATATCCTATGCACATATTGAGGGGAGAATTTACCAAAGAAAATCAAATGGCTTTTTCTATGAAAATTGTGATCAAATAAAATATTTCAAAGTCCTCTTGCCTCCATGTGCTAAACAATTTCTAAATCATATGCACATGTTGAGGGGAGGTTTTATAAATGATCAAAACTATTAAGGTACAAAATGCTTTGATCTCGTATCACAAGTACCTTGATTGTTTTTCCAAATGATTTTCAATTGGTTTCAAGGAAGAATGAACTGCACTAAAAAGACCCACCATTTTACTTTATGTATGGAGTTATAAGGATGGTTAGGTTAGGTATTTGTTCCCACGATCCGCCGAATCGGAGGGATCTACCAGGACAATCCACTAGATAGTGTAGAGTCCTTAGGTATATTGAAAAAAGGAGAAAAATGAGAAATGGGAAGAGTGCGGATCGAGACAGAGCTAGTACTAGAATAAACCCAACAAGGTTCTAGTAATGAAGTCTCGTAAAGTGAAGGGTTGAAGAATGAAAAAGAATTGAATGTGAAAAGGGTGAAAATAAATAGCCTCCAATAATTCAACCTTAGGGCAAGAACGGGTTCAATACATATGCTACTAGTGTTTACTAAGGTAACACCGGTATTGAAGACAAGACGTCATGGACCCAAAGGACGACCGCACTACAACTTCCCAAGTTACTCAAGTTCCTCTTAAAAGGGCATGTTTCATTCTCACGGGAACCGACATAATCTATCGACTTTCTTAGAGATTGTTGATATTGAAGAAGGAGACCCTCTACCTAGTCTCCGACACAGAACCAAATGTGCACTATTGAGTCTAGAGCCAAGAGATCATCCACAATATCTCATTAGGACACAAAATTAATGAAAACTTGTCTGTTTCACACAATGTGGAAAGTGAGAATATATAGTGAGAGTCCCACGCATTATCCTTGTGGTTTTGCCGTAACATCCGAGTGGTATGTAAAAGTATTCACGATGAAGATGGAAATCCTTCTAGAGCCAACATCAAACAAGCTCTTGGTGGGTGACATGTGAAATCTTGCAAAGATCAAGCTTGTGACAACCGGATAGAAACGATGGGGAGATTCTTTCTTGAATCAACCTTGGTCCAGAATGGAATTGACGAATACTTTTGGAAAACCGTTCGATGTGCAAACCTTCTTTCTCTAGCACGTCGAATGTGTACTTATGTTTTCAAATTCAAAAGTATCTCGATTGAAAAAATACTTTTGGAAAAACCGCTCGATGTGCGAATCTCTTCTTTTCGCTAGCACGTCGAATGTGTACTCATTCTCTAATACAAAAGTATTTTGTTTGAAAATTGATCTTCTCAAAACCTTCGCCGTATTGCAAAACTCTTTCTTCAAGCAATACGCGGTTGTTTTTCAAATCATTTTCATCAATAAGTGAATCTCAATTTGTTGGTTCACTCACTCCGTGTTGTCTTCTTTGAGACGTTCGGTTTGAGAACAACTAGAACATTGCGAAACCCCGTCAAGGAGATTCTTAGAATCTACCGATCACAAAAGATGCTTGTATCGATCAACGGGAACCGTGGGCGTGTACCTTAATTCAACGAAGTGATCAAAGACACTTTCGTGTGTTTTATTGCTAATCGTTGTTTGCGGTACATTTGACGATTGCACCGATCGTAATTGAGCGGTCAATCGAAAGCCGCATGCTCGCGAGATCCACACTTAATTGGAAGAAATCATGACCGGTGCATATCTACATAACCGGTTCGATATTTTATACTATGCTTCGCTACATCGCCGCAAATATCATGAACCAAGAAAGCTTCCGCTACTCGATGGAAAGATGTCATGATCCAAAAGTGTGAGCATGTCGGTCCGAAAGTCACAACTTCACATGATGGCAACACAATAAAGGGTGATCCAGATATTTACTGTGGCTGATGATCTCAAAGAAAGCTCGAAGATCATCAAAGATGTGGATCAGTTAAAGGCCTCCACTTAAAGTACAATTCAATGCGGACTTTAAAGAATCACTACTAAAGCACAAAGATTGCGAAAGTGAAGAATTCAAGTCTACAAGCTCAAGAACAATGTCAAAGAAAGAATGCTAGGATGCAAAATGTATTTCATGGGGTGACCTCCCTTAGGGGGAGATTGTTAGGAATTAGAAAATTCCATAGTGAAGAGTCGGTCACCCCAAGTATTATCTAGCATAAGTTAGCTCGTAGACTTGTAGTTATTTACGTTATTTAGCAGTTTATTAGTTAGTTTGTAGCGTAGTATAGTTTAGTGTAACACCGTAGAGGAAGGACGGGTCTTTACCCACTGTATGCCTGATCCACAGTCCGATAGGAGGATGTTAGCTTTGTAACTATAAATACCCCTTCCATCCATGGAAGGGGTGGAGCTTTTCAATCTAATCTTACAACTTTTGTGAACCAAGTCTCTACCAAGAAATCTCCCTCTCTCTACTTTCTCTCTCTAAAATGGTAAACATGTATTTTGATCATCCAAGACCACCCGAATCATCAACACAATAAATATTACGATCCTACACTTCCTTTATCATAACTTTGATACTTTCGGAGAACATTGGGGACAATGTTCAGTTTAAGTGTAGGGAGGGAGAATAAAACGGAAATTTAGAAACTATTCTTATCCTTGATTATTTGTCTTGTCCTTGGTCATTTGTGTAATAAACTATGAGAAATATTTGTTAGGGCAATTTTAGCAAAAAATTTAATTTTTTTATGACATGTACGAGCTAAAACTTTAGTCTTAATAAAGCGTCTCATGGATAGGAGTTATATGACTAGCACAAAAACCGCTTACCACTCAAATTCCACCCCAAAAATATGAGGTTCGTCCCTAGATCTTTAGGAATAAAAGCATTCACCTTTAATGCTTAGAGAGTGTACCGGTAGTATAATAGATTCTAAAACTTGTTTTGTGATGCATTCCGAGATCGCTAGTGAGACTACACTTGTGTAGTTAGGAATGACTAAATGATAAGAGGCATTAGGGTAACCCTTGTTCAAAACCTGTATTATAATTACTTCTTCCACATCACTTGAGTAATTACCCCACACCCTTGCGATGTACTCATCTTTAGTACACGATAACCCTAGTTAACCCCTCAGAGCCTATCCTTTTGCGGTTCTCGTGATGTTTCGGTTTTTCAGAATATCAATGAAGAGCATTGTTTACAATCCACCCCCAAATGTACACCCAAATCACCTTAGCCTACCTTGTATGCACTCACCTTTAGTGCATTATTGTTATCATTACTAAACCCTTATGTTAATACAAATAAACCGTAAAAACGTTTATTAATATTTTGTGATCTCTTTGTGTTTTGTTGATAACAAATATAATGTTATCTTAAGTACAATTATAAGGATACATGTTATTTTTGTAAAGCATTTACATATAGCCATTTAAATACAAAATGTTGTAATTAATCATTTGTTGTAATAGTTTATTAGGATGGGTAAAAATCACAACCCATAGATCATATCCATAACCCATGGTATTGACCCATACCCACAAGACTAGATACATTGTACTCATTAGATACATTGAATCTAAAAGAATACCCATGGACCAACCCATAACCCATGACCCATGACCCATAACCAAAAAACCCATGGGCAAAGAGGAGCGTCCCACGGATCCCTAGGATTACACTAGACGGATCCCTCGTGGGAGGGATCCGTGGATCCGGGGAGCAGTGGCGATTTTGCCTATAAATAGAGAGCCATTTTCTTTATTCTAACTTACCCCTCTTCTTACTAATTCTCTCATATACTCTCATTCTCTTCTAACAAAAGATCACTTGATCTAGAGAGTACTTCCTTCTTTCTTTCTTTAGTGATTCTCATATAGGTCCTTCTCTAAGGCGAGATCGCGAGCATTCTACAAGTCATCCAAGCTAGGGGTCCTTGATTGATTTGTTCCTCCGCAAGATTTCGGTAGCAAAGATCTTGTATTTGATATTTCACATATTTGTTGTGTGATAGTCGTGTTGGTTTGGTCCACCTTGTTACAGACTCGGTATTTAGCTTTGTACCGGAAAAAGGTGTAAGCAACGTTGTGAAGGCTTCTCCGCCAAGTTGAAGGAGTTTGTTGACATATTGCTTGAACTCTCGAGTAGGTGACTCGAGGAGTGGAGTAGGGCAAGGAAGGAGTCCTTGTATCCGAACCACTATAAATCGGTTGTGTCATTTCTATCCCTTTGCTTTACTTTATTTACTTGCTTTATCATTAGATCTATACTTTCTCTACATCCATACGATCTCACATATTATCGAATCTAATGTTTTTGAAACTAACTTAAAATCGGCAAAACTATTCAACCCCCCCCCCTTCTACAATTGGCATCAAGAGCTAAGTTTATAAAAGTTTTAAAGTAAACCGTATTTTAAAAACTTTCCGATCACTATGGGTTCTGAAAATTATAAAGAAGGGCAATCTATGCAACGACCACCACTACTTGAAACCAATGGTTTTATATATTGGAAAAATAGATTCGAAAAGTATGTGAAGTCTAAAGATATTGATCTTGGTACATTATTGTTGAAGGCGATTTTGAGGCTACCTCAAAAGATGATAAAGGAAATTTAGTTAACATACCTCATGATAAACTAAATGATGAAATGAAGAAAAAGCTTTCTAAAAATAGTGAAGCTAAAATGGTTTTGTACAATGCTTTACCCAAAAAGAAATTCGAAAGAATTTCTATGCTTAAAACCTCTAAAGAAATTTGGAATTATTTAGTTGTAACTCATCAAGGTAATCAACAAGTTAAAAATAATAAAATTGATTTATTTGTTCAACAATATGAACAATTTTCAATATCGGATGAGGAAACTATAGATCATTCATTTGCTAATTTTAATACTATTATTACATCTTTACAAGCACTTGATGAATCTTTTTCTAGCCGTAACCATGTTAGGAGATATCTAAGGGCACTTCCATCCAAGTGGAGATCCAAGGTGACGGCGATCGAAGAGTCAAAAGATTTGACAATCCTCACCATTGATGAACTCATAGGCAACTTAAAAGTCTATGAGCTTGTCCTTTCTAAAGATTTCAAAGCCTCAAAGGTGAAAGAGAAACACAAATCTCTTGCCCTTAAAGCCAAAAAGGCTTCAAGTGATGAAGAGAACTCCTCTTCGGATAGTGACGACGAGGAGTATGCTATGGCGGTAAGGACTTTAAAAGTTCTTTAGAAGGAAGGAAGATCGTCAAACAACCGTATGACGACAAGAAAGGATTCCGGAAAAGCAAAGAGGACGAAGCCGGGGATGATCATGCTTGCTTTAAATGTGGGACCCAAACCACTTTATTAGTAAGTGTCCCAAACGGGATGATAAAAAGGCTCGTGAGCGCACGTAGGGAATGAGTAACGAGGAGGACGAAGAAATTTGTCTCATGGCAAATGACGAGGTATGTCACGAATACTATAGTAGCTCATCACTAGATGACGACTCATTGCATAATGAATATGACAAAGCGTGCAATATTAGCTTTAAACTAATTAACAAAACAAGGTTTTAAAAAGTCAAAACCAACGTTTAGATAAAGAAGTCATAGAATTAAAAGCAAAATTGAAACGTCTAGAAAAGGGTAAAATAGCAAGTGGTTGATAAGGTTTTAAATGTACCTTTCGAGAGGTCGTTTAAGCCCTTATTTGATCACGTTTGTATCCGTTATTACTTAATATCGTTCCTTTTCACTTTTTAGGTATCTTGACAAAAATGTGGAATGACACTTATTCGGACGAAAAGGCGCGAATATCTGAAGAAAATGGCCAAAGTCAAGAATCGAGCCACTCGCATCACTGGAACGAAGGGGACGCATCAGTGTTATCTGCGACGCCGTCGCATCACTTTGTGATGGCTCAAGAGCCAAATTGCTTATTTACAAGTGACGGTGTCAGCTTTAAAAGAGTAGGTCGTCGCAACTCATACGGCCTAGTTGATCCGACGGCGTCGAGACGAAAGGGACGTCACAAGCATAAGGTGACGCCGTCGCAAGACTAACGTGGCCAAGACGAAACTCTAATAACGGCGACCCGACGGCGTCACAAATTTAAAGGTGACGCCGTCGCGAATGTAATCTTATCTATAGAATCCGAATTTTTTTAGTTTTCAGTGTGTAGTCTTTTGGAGTAAAACCTAAACAGAACCAAGGCTGTCTTGTACAGTATTTTAGGGTTCCAAAACCTATCTTACATTAAGATAAGTGTTTTACTTCATTAATTTAATTATGTCTTCAATTACTTGTGTGTATGCTTGCATGTTCTCCATGTCCGGCTAATTTACTTGTGTGTTTGCTTAGGGTATATGAAACTTAATTATTGAATATTGATTGGTTGTTTCTTATCTTAATTGTTAATGATATAGTAATGTGATTGTCACACCTCCGGAGGCGGAAACACGAGGTGTAACGGAAGGAACATAAGCACAAGATAATAGAACATACCAACGTTAATATTTAAAAGAAAGAGTACACCATTACAATACCGGTTTTAGTCATCGGCAAATATATTACAAAGTTTAGATTCCAAAATATTTCGTTCTATTACATAACGATTTGTAGTGACAAGTGAAAACTTCATTATGCAAGACCTAGTAGAAAAAGCTTACTAACGATCACCGAAATGCATGAGAGAAAACGGGTCAACTATGAAAATAGTTGGTGAGTAAACATGTTTAGCAAAATAAGAAAACTCGTAAGAAATAGTCAAAGGTTTCGGTCATCGGAAATAGTCCACAAAGCAAAGGCATTGTAAATCCACTCGGCCCAAGTTCGCCCATACAAAACTTGCAACCTGTGTGTTCACAACCCATTGCACAAAATATAGCGTATGAAGTAGTCAAGTATAAGCGGTCATAATAGTTCACAATATAGTACCACGATATAATAATTCAGGATGCTCTGATGAAACCAAATTATCTTGGGTGCCACTACCCAAAGTTATGTTGGGTGCCTCTTCCCAAAGATATATTGGGTGCCTCTTCCCAAAGATATCTTGGGTGCCTCTTCCCAAATATATATCTTGGGTGCCTCTTCCCAAAGATATACTCCGAACATAGGAGACTTTATAGTGATGCTCGAACATAGGAGACTTTATAGTGATGCTCGAACATAGGAGACTTTAGGTCAAGGTCATAACATGTACGGTTCAATAAATTCCAACAAGTCATAAATTGTAATTAAGTTCAAGGATTTGATTTGAGTTCACAAGTTCTAGTCAAAAGAGTTCACAAAAGTAAGAATCAATTTAATTCAAGTATGGTTCATGCATTCACCCCAAAATATAGTAAAACGGTAAAAGGGGTGTGATTACTCACTTGATGAATAGATGCGATGACAAAAGTGGTTACACGAAATGTAGCGTGAATCTCAAACCGACCTATTATGAATGATATGATATGCAATAAGTCATGATGTAATGTTATGCACGCAATTCGGATGATATTTATACCACTTATGTATTTTTGAAAACAATACTTCTCGTCGAAAATATAATCTTTTAACGTCTTGACCATTTTTAAATTACCTCACATGTATTTACTTTGAAATGATATCCAACGATAATCATTTAGTGATTAATTAAGAGAATATAACTTTCGTCAGTAAAATAATGTCGTTGAAATTTCCATGAAAGTTACTAAACGGCCTCTAAAAGCTAGTCGTAAAATGGTGCACGTCAGTGTTAGGAAACAAACTCAACGGTTTTGGGAAGCTCGTATGATAATCTCAAAGTTTTAGTACATACATTTCCATCCTAGAGGTCTCGAACATAAGGAAAATATAGGTTAAGTATGGTACTTGTGTGTTTAAGAGTGGTTTTCGTAAACTTTGAGCGACTATATTTTATTCATTACAACTCCGCTTGACGAACGGTTGGATATTTTGGAAAATATGGTTGGCGAACTTGATTTTACTAGAAGACATCTTTTATAAAGAGTATCCTATCAATGTTAAAACGACCTCAACATGGCCCCTAGTTGCCGTAGTATATGTTTAATAGAAAATATATTAATGTTGCTAATAGAATAAAGTTACGGCAACTTTGTTTATCGCGTGTAATTTACTCGTTACAAGTCCGTTTTCTCGTTTCTATATGTCCTTAGATTCGTGTCAAAGTATACTAATATATTTTTGATAAGTCGACAAAATTTATAAAGCTTAAGACTCATTTTGACTCAGAAGAGTGACATTTTCATGCTGAAATTTCGGAATTATTACTTTTCGTCGTCAAACTTCAAAAATTCATAACTTCTTCGTTATAGCTCCGCTTTAATCCGTTCAAGCGCCACGGTTTCGCTTTTAAAGTATATTTTCTAAATATCTAGGCCAAAATATTTTGCTTACTGTCGGATTTTCCAGATTTTAAAAATAAGGACAGACCCTTTTCCAAACTTGTCGAAATGAGTTTTTCTCGCGCCAAACCTATTCCAACCCATTCAAAACAACTCCGAAGCTATTCTAATCCTACCATACACCTTCTTAGGGTGTCATGGGTTCCTAGACATCACCAAAACTAAAATCTAGCAAGGAGTAATTATAGGATGAATTATATATATTTAACACATAAAAACCTTAAAAACCTTAAAAATGGTATAAACATCATGAGCCTTGCATGTTTCTCAAATAAAATGATATGATCATGAAAATAAATATGAAATAACAATATGAATATGGATGCTTACAAGTGATATGATGAGGTTTAAGGACAAAGGGTTTTCCTAATCACTTGAGGTTTTATTGCAAAACCTATACAACAAGTGATACTAGTGTGTAATAAAATCTTTGTCTTGAAAAATAAAATGGTCTCTTCTTGGTCCTTGGTCAAGTGGAAGAGAAAAAGAAAGAGAATGGTTTTGATCTTACTTGCACAATGAAGTGTATGTGTCAAGTTTATGTGTATAATACATTAACTTTGTAAGATATTTTGTAAAGTCCATACATGACTCACCCTCCCTTGTCGACAAGGGAGGTTTGTCATCCAATCATATGTATTTTTTTTTTAATTTATGTACAAGAGTAGTTTAGTGTAAGTAAATTGAGGATATGTGATAAGTTAAATACACATTTGAGTATTTAGGGTAGCGTTAGATAAAAATAACTTTTAACGGGTCAAGATAAAATAAATTGAGGTCATAAAAATCATAAAAATACATTTCTTACATAAGTTGAGTGAAATAATAATTATCGTGTCGAATTTAAGAAAATCGTCGTAATTATATAAATTTAACAATTTATATACAAAATAAATTTAAAACACTGGTAACCTCATAATATTATTTTATAACTTAATATGAGTATAAAATATATCGGGATAATTTTGGAAGTAACGGATCAATTGTTCAAAATAATTAGTTACGCGATAACGTTTATTTAATATGAAAATTATACGTTTAGTGTAAAATGCAAAACCATGCATGAACTAATATGATGACAATGATGTTAATGAAATGTAGACTAAACTTAGTCTATATGAAATGACCTCGATGATATGATCATGAATTCACAGCTAAACCATTACGGTTACGTGAATTTGATACTCGTAAACCTAGTTTACGATAAACGATGAAATAGTAAATGCGAGAAATGACCGGAAATTGAGAATTGTGACATTCTTCCCATGTCAGCGGAATCACGTCCTCGTGATTCGATTAATGATACTATGGTCCGAACCTCGACAAGGGTTCTAAAAGTTTATGCTCATACGAACAGTCTAAATGATCATATCAATGCCCATGCGTACCGGTTCCCCATTCAACTAAGTACGTGCCCGTGATTAGATTGGATAGGGTAAACTTACCCAATATCGAACGTAGCCCTCAAAAGACCTTTAGATAGTGACTTGAGTAAACTTGTTTCTTAGCTTGACTTTCGCAACTCATCAAACAAGAATCGTCACTAGATCAAGCTAGAAACAAGTCTTTGAATGAAGTCTTTGAAAGATTCGCTCGATATTGGATTTGCTTACACAAATCAAATCAAATCAACAAAATATAATACAACTAAGTTCGATATCGATGGGTCACAAATTAATCAATGCCGTGAACGTGGTAAAATTGGAAGGAAGTTATGCACTCAAAATCATGTCGCATGTAAATAAGGTAGTTGTTCGAAAGAATGTACCCATTACGCATCATGGGCTTCCTCGGTACCGGATAGAATGCTCGACCACGCGGGAGGAACTTCAATGTTCGATCTTGTGGGCCTTCTATTGCCAACGCCAGTTTGGACGATTACCTCCTTGATTGGGATTTCTTTTCGATTTTGGGATGTATTGCGAAGGTGATCTAGACTTCCACACTCGTAACATGCTTTTCTCGTCCTTGATTTCCGCTTTGTTTGAGCAATTCCGCGTGAAGTGACCCGTCTGTCCACATTTGTCGCACCTTGGGCGATCTCCGAGTGGTGATAGTTACATCGAGTGCACAAAGGATGTGGGCTCAGATATCCTTTGCGCTCCCGAGTAGTCGCTCCATAGTTCCCGGTTATTCGTTGCCTCTTGTCTTGCCGACCGGTCTCGGCTTCCCGGTGATCCTCCCGTCGCTTTCGTCCATTGTCATTCGCTTTTGCTAGTCCTCCAGACCTGATCACATCATTTGTCAAGCGATACGCCATACCCACAGCGGCTTGCAGAGTGGTTGGGTTTGATGAGGTGACATCCCTCCTAATTTCCGGTATCAATCCCCATATATATCGGTCGATCAACTTCTCCATAGTGGAAACCATGTGAGGAACCATCCTAGTTAACTCGTGGAAACGGATCGTGTACTTGTCGACTTCTACTCCAACCATCAAGTGATTCCAAAATTCCGCTTCCAGCTTCTGCACTTCATCTTTTGCGGTACTCATCGCTTAGTAGTTTCTTAAATGCTTCCCAAGATAACGCATTTGCGGCCCTCTTCCTCTAGTCTCGCAATTGGTTGTTCCACCAGTCAATGCTCGACCTTGTAGTAGACCACCAGAGAACTCAACTTTGTTTCCTTCAAGACATTTCGTGATACTAAGTTTCGACTCAACATTCTCGAACCGAGTTAGCGATTCAATGGCACCCTCGGTACCATAAAATTCCATCGGCTTGCATGTCATGAAAGTTTTGTAGTGCATCCTTGACCGTTTGATGTACCTTCTCCGTTGTTGGTTCGCCTAGCATCGAGATGTGTTATAATTTGGGTGAGTAGATCCGCTATTCCAAAGAAGCGTTGTTGTTTGGATTGTCATTGTTGTTTGGGTTGCCTCCCCGAGCGTGTGTTTGTTGTTGATCCTCTCTGGAGCATGTGTTTCTTTGCGAAGTCCATGATCTATGTCTAACAAGTCGAAAGGTGGAAAGAGAGAAGATATAAACAAGATACGGTAATGTAGACGTGAACGTAAAAACATGCTATGCATACCCACCCGACCAATGCAACTTGGTGACCGGACTCAAAAGACTCGACTAAACATGATTTAAATTTACCACTCTTATCATCAAGATGGTTCTTCATAAATTAGACATAGTTGATCGGGCTATGTATAATTTATGATTAACGATGCAACGATAGGACTAGATGACTCGGATGATGTTCAATGTTTAATAAAAAAAATTCGGTTATAGTTGTGATTTTTATTTTTGAAAATCGGCATTCTCTATAACCTTTGGCTCGATACCAATCATCACACCTCCGGAGGCGGAAACACGAGGTGTAACGGAAGGAACATAAGCACAAGATAATAGAACATACCAACGTTAATATTTAAAAGAAAGAGTACACCATTACAATACCGGTTTAGCCGTCATCGGCAAATATATTACAAAGTTTAGATTCCAAAATATTTCGTTCTATTACATAACGATTTGTAGTGACAAGTGAAAACTTCATTATGCAAGACCCGTAGAAAAAGCTTACTAACGATCACCGAAATGCATGAGAGAAAACGGGTCAACTATGAAAATAGTTGGTGAGTAAACATGTTTAGCAAAATAAGAAAACTCGTATGAAATAGTCAAAGGTTTCGGTCATCGGAAATAGTCCACAAAGCAAAGGCATTGTAAATCCACTCGGCCCAAGTTCGCCCATACAAAACTTGCAACTGTGTGTTCACAACCCATTGCACAAAATATAACGTATCAAGTAGTCAAGTATAAGCGGTCATAATAGTTCACAATATAGTACCACGATATAATAATTCGTGGATGCTCGATGAAACCAAATTATGATGGGTGCCACTACCCAAAGTTATGTTGGGTGCCTCTTCCCAAAGATATCTTGGGTGCCTCTTCCCAAAGATATCTTGGGTGCCTCTTCCCAAAGATATCTTGGGTGCCTCTTCCCAAAGATATACTCCGAACATAGGAGACTTTATAGTGATGTTCGAACATAGGAGACTTTATAGTGATGCTCGAACATAGGAGACTTTAGGTCAAGGTCATAACATGTACGGTTCAATAAATTCCAACAAGTCATAAATTGTAATTAAGTTCAAGGATTTGATTCGAGTTCACAAGTTCTAGTCAAAAGAGTTCACAAAAGTAAGAATCAATTTAATTCAAGTATGGTTCATGCATTCACCCCAAAATATAGTAAACGGTAAAAGGGGTGTGATTACTCACTTGATGAATAGATGCGATGACAAAAGTGGTTACACGAAATGTAGCGTGAATCTCAAAACCGACCTATTATGAATGATATGATATGCAATAAGTCATGATGTAATGTTATGCACGCAATTCGGATGATATTTATACCACTTATGTATTTTTGAAAACAATACTTCTCGTCGAAAATATAATCTTTTAACGTCTTGACCATTTTAAATTACTTCACATGTATTTACTTTGAAATGATATCCAACGATAATCATTTAGTGATTTAAGAGAATATAACTTTTCGTCGTAAAATAATGTCGTTGAAATTTCCATGAAAGTGACTAAACGGCCTCTAAAAGCTAGTCGTAAAATGGTGCACGCGTCGAGCGTTAGGAAACAAACTCAACGGTTTTGGGAAGCTCGTATGATAATCTCAAAGTTTTAGTACATACATTTCCATCCTAGAGGTCTCGAACATAAGGAAAAATATAGGTTAAGTATGGTACTTGTGTGTTTAAGAGTGGTTTTCGGTAAACTTTGAGCGACTATATTTTATTCATTACAACTCCGCTTGACTAACGGTTGGATATTTTGGAAAATATGGTTGGCGAACTTGATTTTACTAGAAGACATCTTTTTATAAAGAGTATCCTATCAATGTTAAAAACGACCCTCAACATGGCCCCTAGTTGCCGTAGTATATGTTTAATAGAAAATATATTAATGTTGCTAATAGAATAAAGTTACGGCAACTTTGTTTATCGCGTAATTTACTCGTTACAAGTCCGTTTTCACGTTTTCTATGTCCTTAGATTCGTGTCAAAGTATACTAATATATTTTTGATAAGTCGACAAAATTTATAAAGCTTAAGACTCATTTTGACTCATAAAGAGTGACATTTTCATGCTGAAATTTCGGAATTATTACTTTTCGTCGTCAAACTTCAAAATTCATAACTTCTTCGTTATAGCTCCGCTTTAATCCGCTCAAGCGCCACGGTTTCGCTTTTAAAGTATATTTTCTAAATATCTAGGCCAAAATATTTTGCTTACTGTCGGATTTTCCAGATTTTAAAAATAAGGACAGACCCTTTTCCAAACTTGTCGAAATGAGTTTTCTCGCCAAACCTATTCCAACCCATTCAAAACAACTCAAGCTATTCTAATCCTACCATACACCTTCTTAGGGTGTCATGGGTTCCTAGACATCACCAAAACTAATATCTAGCAAGGAGTAATTATAGGATGAATTATATATATTTAACACATAAAAACCTTAAAACCTTAAAATGGTATAAACATCATGAGCCTTGCATGTTTCTCAAATAAAATGGTATGATCATGAAAATAAATATGAAATAACAATATGAATATGGATGCTTACAAGTGATATGATGAGGTTTAAGGACAAAGGGTTTTTCCTAATCACTTGAGGTTTTTATTGCAAAACCTATACAACAAGTGATACTAGTGTGTAATAAAATCTTTGTCTTGAAAAATAAAATGGTCTCTTCTTGGTCCTTGGCTGCCGAAGTGGAAGAGAAAAAGAGAAAGAGAATGGTTTTGATCTTACTTGCACAATGAAGTGTATGTGTCAAGTTTATGTGTATAATACATTAACTTTGTAAGATATTTTGTAAAGTCCATACATGACTCACCCTCCCTTGTCGACAAGGGAGGTTTGTCATCCAATCATATGTATTTTTTTTTTAATTTATGTACAAGAGTAGTTTAGTGTAAGTAAATTGAGGATATGTGATAAGTTAAATACACATTTGAGTATTTAGGGTAGCGTTAGATAAAAATAACTTTTAACGGGTCAAGATAAAATAAATTGAGGTCATAAAATCATAAAATACATTTCTTACATAAGTTGAGTGAAATAATAATTATCGTGTCGAATTTAAGAAAATCGTCGTAATTATATAAATTTTAACAATTTATATACAAAATAAATTTAAAACACTGGGTAACCTCATAATATTATTTTATAACTTAATATGAGTATAAAAATATATCGGGATAATTTTTGGAAGTAACGGATCAATTGTTCAAAATAATTAGTTACGCGATAACGTTTATTTAATATGAAAATTATACGTTTAGTGTAAAATGCAAAACCATGTATGAACTAATATGATGACAATGATGTTAATGAAATGTAGACTAAGCTTAGTATATATGAAATGACCTCGATGATATGATCATGAATTCACAGCTAACCGTTACGGTTACGTGAATTTGATACTCGTAAACCTAGTTTACGATAAACGATGAAATAGTAAATGCGAGAAATGACCGGAAATTGAGAATTGTGACAATAATTCAACCATCAATAGGAGATAATTAAGGAGTAATAAAACCTAAGTAAACACATCTTTAAACCACCATACGAGCACACAATAATTAGACATAGACTACCCTCACCTTAGTTAATTAGATAATTAGATAGTAGAAGTAATCGGTAGAAATACCAATCCCCAAATCCAAACCCCGAGATTCGTACCTTTCCAACCTAAAAATATAAAAGATAAAAATAATCTTCCTCAACCTCAACCTTAGTGTAGTAACCTCTCACTAGCATTCCTATTCCCCAGAGAACGATATCAATTCCGTGGCTTACCCTAATACTACACTACAACGATTAGGTTCACCGCCTAGGTGTTGAAAAACTTGCTCGATTTAAAAGGAAGTTCCTTTGACCCCGAACGCGCTGTGTAAGCGTATCAGTGGTGAATGTGAACTTTGCATTCAACTTCAAACACTAGTTGATCAACTAGATTCTAAAATTGGTAGAATGAGTACGAATACTTTAGATATGATATTAGATAGTGTTAAAACCGGTAACAACCAAAAGGTTTAGGTATTCAACAACTTGATCCATCAACCATGAAAACAAAGAAACAAAATTTGTTAAAGCACTAGAAAACCAACCACTGTTGTGGCGGATCCCACGGATCCCATAAAAGGGAACCGCTAGTGTTATGCCGTGGATCCGTGGGTCTCGTCAGAACAAGCAAATGGTAATAACATAGCTTCTTCATCTAGAACCGATTTTGTTATCGTTAATAAGAAGAAACCAACTCATTTTACCACTAGACAACCACTTCCAAAATATAATCCCATTTTTGCAAGAAACAAGGCTCCATCTTTTTCAAAACCACCCATCTAGGAGACCTAATAATGTTTACCCGAGAAGTAACCATCAAATGGGATGGAACCCAAATATGCAAAATGGATTTCCTTTTCAAAACTTTGCACCATGGAATGCATACTCACCTTATCCATACATGTCTAACATGAATGGAACGTTTAACACTAATGGACCCATGAACAAATGGGGACCAAACTTTTGAGTTAATTGTTTTGTTAGGTGTGCTTAAAGGTCGACCTAGACCCGGATGAATGGGTCAAGGATAGCGGGCGCACGAGGCACATGACCGGCAATAATGATCTATTCTCCACATATGAATCCTTCAATGGAGGTAATGTGGTGTTTGGAAATAGCAAAAGTAAAATCATCGGTAAAGGTACGATTTCTAACAAATCTCTAACCATTAACGATGTGTGTCACGAGAAAACCTAAACTTTAACCTCTTAAGTATAGGACAAATATGTGATAAAAGTGCAATGTACTTTTACCGAAACCGTAGTAAGATATTAAAAATGGCATAACCATATGAAGAGGAATTAGGAAACATGGAGTCTATGTCATTAAAATCGGTAATGAACCGAAAGACAAACTATGTCTTACCTCTATGGATGATACTTCGACCTTATGGCATCGAAGATTGGGTCATGCCAATATGCGACTTCTTCAATTGCTATCATCCAAAGATCTAGTAAGAGATCTACCTAAGTTAAAATATGAACATCACTTTTGTGATGCTTGTAATGTAGGAAAACAAGTTCATTCTAGTCATAAAGCTAAAAACATGGTGTCTACAACTAAGTGTCTAGAATTACTACATATGGATTTATTTGGTCCATCCGCTATCCAAAGTTATGGAGGCAACTACTACACTCGGTCATAGTGGATGATTACTCTAGGTATACATGGACAAAATTATTAAAGAACAAAACGAAACGCTCAATTATTTTGAAATATTAAGCAAGAAAATCCAAAGACAACTAGGAAGTCCTATAGTGTCTATTAGAACGGATCATGGTAGGAATTCGATAATGAAGTGCAATTTGGAGCCTTTTGTGACGCTAATGGTATTACTCACAACTTCTCGGCCGCGCCTCCATAATCGAATGGGGTAGTTGAAAGAAAGAATAGAACCCTACAAGAAATGAGTCGCACCATGCTTAATGAGAAATCAATACCTCAAAAGTTTTGGTGCAATGCCGTTGATACTTCAACATACATACTCAATCGAGTCTTAATTAGACCAATCTTAGGTAAAACTCCATATGAGTTACTCCGAGGCAAAAAGCCTACGTTAGATCACTTTAGAGTCTTTGGTAGCAAATGTTTTCTTCTTAACACTAAAGATTACCTTACAAAATTTGATCCTAAATCAACCGAAGGTATCTTTCTAGGTTACTCTCCAAATAGCAAAGCTTACGTCATATTAAACAAAGAAACAATGAAGGTAGAAGAGTCATTAAATGTAAAATTTGATGAAAGTCCACCCAAACCCTCTCCACCTCTTGTCGATGACGAGATTGTAGAAAGTGAAGCTATAGTAATAAAGAAAAAGATAAATGAAGAAGAACCTTTAAATGATGAAGTCATAAATATTAAAGATTCCAAAGATCACCTCGTAGATAAGGTCATAGGAAAGCTAAACAAAAGAACATTAAGGTCTCAAGTTCAAAACCTAAGTAGCTTATTTTGTTTTGTTTCAACCATAGAACCTAAGAATACACAAGAAGCCATAAAAGATGAAAGTTGGGTAATGGCTATGCAAGAAGAATTAAATCAATTTGTTTCTAATGATGTTTAAACACTTGTCCCTCCACCTAGTTATCAAACCATAATAGGAACCAAATGGGTTTATAAAAACAAATTAGATGCAAACGGAGTAGTGTCTAGAAACAAGGCTAGACTCGTTGCCCAATGGTATAACCAACAAGAAGGAATAGACTTTGATGAGACCTATGCCCCCGTGGCTAGATTAGAGTCTATAAGAATACTTCTTGTGTATGTTTGTGCTAATGATCTAAAGCTTTATCAAATGGATGTCAAAAGTGCTTTTCTAAATGGTTTTATTAATGAAGAAGTATATGTAGCTCAACCTCCGGGCTTCATCGATTTTCAAAAACCTAAACATGTGTATAAGTTAAAGAAAGCCCTTTACGGTCTTAAACAAGCTCCAAAAGCTTGGTATGATAGACTAAAGTCATTTTTAATTAAACACAACTATACCATGGGGTTAGTTAACAACACAGTTTTTACTAAGAAAAGAGAGTCACATATAATCATAGTTCAAATATATGTATATGATATTATATTCGGATCCACTTGTCAAGACATGTGTGATGATTTCTCTAAAATCATGCATGACGAGTTCGAGATGAGTATGATGGGAGAACTTAGTTTCTTTCTTGGTTTACAAATCAAACAAGTAGAAGATGGTATCTTCTTTAATCAATCTAAATACATAAAAGAGATGTTAAAGAAATTCGGATTAGAAGAGTCAAAACCAATTAGGACACCAATGTCATCCGACACCAAACTCACTAAAGATGAATACAGAGAATCCGTAGATAATACTAAATATCGTGGCATGATTGGTAGTCTTTCACCTCACGGCTAGTAGGCCGGATATCATGTTTAGTGTTTGCTTATGTGCTAGGTTTCAAGAAGACCCTAAAACATCACACCTAGAAGCCGTAAAAGAATATTTAGATATATTAAGGGTACAACACAATTAGGATTATGGTATCCTAAGGGCACGGAGTAGAAACAATTGTATATGCAGATTCTGACCATGCAGGTGATTATGTTGACCGAAAAAGTACAAGTGAGGTATGTACTTTTATTGGATGTTGTTTAACATCTTGGTTCTCAAAGAAACAAAAGGCATTAGCAATATCAACAACCGAAGCCGAATACGTCTCCGCCGGCAAAGCATGCCAACAAGCACTATGGATGAAACAAGCGTTAGTTGACTACGACATTCATCTAAGTGACAAAGCCATTCTATGTGACAACAAGGGTGCCATAGATTTAAGCAATAATCCGGTATTACATTCTCGCACAAAGCATATAGAGATTCGTCATCACTTCTTAAGAGACAATGTTCAAAAGGGGAACATCTCTATTGAGAAGGTAGCGTCCGAAGACAACATAGCTGACGTCCTCACCAAACCGTTGAAGCGGGAACAATTCAACCTACTTCGTCTTGGTCTTGGTCTCATAGAACAAACGTCGTAATTTTTTTTTGACTCTACAAGGTATGTAAACACTAGCCTTCTTCTTTCTGAGTCTAGGATCTCTATTTCACGCACAACTCACAAACAATACAGGAATTTTCAAAACCCAAGATAAGTTTTTTCACTAATAACTCATAGTCTTTCTTATTTTTTTATAAGTACAAGCTGAAAACACATAATTACATACACATCCTCTTTTCAAAGGATAAAACGAGTTTTAGAAATCCTTATTGCTTTCTAAAAGGATACATCTTCCCGTATCAATTTCACAAAAGCAATTTCTCACATCTAGGACAAATCACTTTTTCATTATTAATACAAAGTAAAAACCCGTTTTCATTGCATCTCATGTCTTTTGAATGCTAAAGGGACACATAACTAATATGTGTTTTCGGCACGCTCATTTAAGCCACAATGAATTAGGAGCATTGGTAGCAATCGACTTACGTACTCAAGTACTAAATATGTGTTTTCGGGTTATCTCACATAATAGTATGCTTTTTCACTTCTACTTTATTTTTCTTTTCTTCTTAGGAGTCAAGATAACCGCAACTCTAAATAGTTTGCATATATGCACACACTAGGCAAAAATGTTTCCAAAAGGAAAATTTTGTGTCTTGCTCGAATCACCGCATCCACCGGATCTCGGCCTTAATGTCGGACGGATCCCTCAAGGAAGGATCCATGGGATCCGTGAGATGTAAGCTTGTTTAACTTCTAGTTTTCTCATTTTCTTTTGGAGTATGTGAATTAATGCTTGTTTTCTCATGATCACATGCCTTAAATTCATATCTAATCATTAGATTTTAATCCATATTTTGGGTCAAGCATTCATTGCAATGCACATTTTTTTTTATATAAGTAAGGATTCCCAACATTGTTTGCTATTCATCTCATCCTCACAAATAAACACCACCATGTCTTCCAAAAGACCTTCCAACTTAGATGAATCACCTATGCCAAACAATCCATTTCAAGAATTTCAAACTTTCGTACTCCCAACTTCCAAAATACCACAATCAAAATCTAGGACATCTGCACGGATTAGCTTACAATCTTGTTGCTTAGCAAAACCATCATCGAATGGCTCATCACCAACCACTAACTCACCACAAGATGCTTCTATTATAGCACCTCCCTCATCACCAACAAGTACACCAACTTCATCAAACATCAACTCACCACCTAAAGTCACTCTTTTGGAACTCCTTAAGACTCCAACAAGATCTCATCAACCAAAACAAAAAGAACTAGCCTTTTTGACTCCTCCCACTTCACCAAATACAACTTTTCAAGACTTTGAAACATCACCACCCTTAGCTCCCATTAAACTACAAGAACATCTAGGTTCTTTTCCACCACCACTTCCAACCATTCCGGATTTTGATCTATATTTTCCTATTTTTCCACCACATCTTCCGCAACTCACAAATCAAAACAACCCGGAAAACTTCCGCACTCATTACCCACATCACTTACATTGTGATCATTGCCAATCCACTAGGGAAATTGCAATAGAAGTTAAAGAAGAAATGCGATTCATACTCAACCTCATCCTTGATCGCATCAATACCATTACTCATCAAAACCTCCATCCATAACCTTATGCAAGCATGGAAGGAATCATTATTACTATTTTCTATTTTTAGTACTTTTTCTTTTGAGTCATTTTCAAGAACAAGTCTTGTTCTTATTTTTACATGCTTGTAGGTGGCATACATACCATTACACTTTGTTGTTTATTACAAGGCCTTGTTTACATACCTTGGCTCCCAATCTTGATTCTCGTCAATCATAAGATTATTTAAGCATGTTACTAAGCTTTCTCTTTGTAGGATTTTTTTATATTTTTCTTCACTTAACGCCCCAAACTAGGGGGAGCTACCGTCGAGGGGAGTAAGTTTATACGTGGACCATTTATTTTTCCACACTTTTATTTCTTTAATGGTTAACTTTTGTTTCGACAAAAGGGGAGAAGAAGTAAAACTTAGGGGCTTTCAAAATATACATCTATTCTTAAGTTTTACTAATCATAACATTATGTTTTGTCATCAACAAAAAGGGGGAGATTGTTAATACAAATAAACCGTAAAAACATTTATTAATATTTTGCGATCTCTTTGTGTTTTGTTGATAACAAATATAATGTTATCTTAAGTACAATTATAAGGATACATGTTATTTTTGTAAAGCATTTACATATAGCCATTTAAATACAAAATGTTGTAATTAATCATTTGTTGTAATAGTTTATTAGGATGGGTAAAAATCACAACCCATGGATCATATCCATAACCCATGGTATTGACTCATACCCACAAGACTAGATACATTGTACTCATTAGATACATTGAATCTAAAATAATACCCATGGACCAACCCATAACCAATGACCCATAACCAAAAAAACCATGGGCAAAGAGGAGCGTCCCACGGATCCCTAGGATTACACTAGACGAATCCCTTGTGGGAGGGATCCGTGGGATCTGGGGAACAATGGCGATTTTGCCTATAAATGAGAGCCATTTTCTTCATTCTAACTCACCCTCTTCTTACTAATTCTCTTATATACTCTCATTCTCTTCTAACAAAAGATCAATTGATCTAGAGTACTTCCTTCTTTCTTTCTTTAGTGATTCTCATATAGGTCCTTCTCTAAGGCGAGATCATGAGCATTCTACAAGTCATCCAAGCTAGGGGTCCTTGATTGATTTGTTCCTCCGCAAGATTTCTGTAGCAAAGATCTTGTATTTGATATTTCACATATTTGTTGTGTAATAGTCGTGTTGGTTTGGTCCACCTTGTTACGGACACGGTATTTAGCTTTGTATAGGAAAAAGGTGTAAGCAACGTTGTGAAGGCTTCTCCGCCAAGTTGAAGGAGTTTGTTGACATAGTGCTTGAACTCTCGAGTAGGTGACTCGGGGAGTGGAGTAGGGCAAGGAAGGTGTCCTTGTAGCCGAACCACTATAAATCGGTTGTGTCATTTCTATCCTTTTGCTTTACTTTATTTACTTGCTTTATCATTATATCTATACTTTCTCTACATCCATACTAAAGTTTTTGAAACTAACTTAAAATCGGCAAAACTATTCAACCCCCCCCCCCTTCTAGTTTTCCACACCTTAGTTCAATTATATAGTTACTTGCATGGTTGCTAAGTCGAGTCATATCTTTTTTACACAGTTTTGGGATGATTGGGACTCATGGGTTAAAGTAATATTTTATGGAGTAACGGGAAGGAACGTTAAATTCAAATTCCCTTTGTCTACGTAACTAAATACTCCAAGTGTTTTGATCTTTTCAAATCGGGTCAATTTTTGTTAGAGAAATAAAAACTCAAGCGTAGGGATGCTCCTATAAATCCCTTATATTTTGATGTTATCGTAGAAGATGGTAGAGTAAAAAGGTATGAAAAAAAATCTAAAAAGAGAGTGAAAAAAAAATGAAGAAAAACATACAGGCTACCATCCTACATCTATCTTTATGTTTATGTCTTTAAATTTATGTATGTTTGTTTCAAGTTATCTAGAGTTAGTGAGTCGGGTCTTGGCTTAGCAACGCCACGGTTTTCATTCTTGTAACATAAGATTTTTGACTTGCCACCACTAAATATCGCTTATCCAACAAAACCCTTTGTTTCCATACTGTAAGCCTAACGTTACAACACTTGAAAAAACCTCTTAGATAGTTGTTCCTAGGTGCTTACGCCAAAGCGGTGGAGGTTTGATCTAGTCTCAAGCTTATGGTAATCTATGTACTATGCCAGATAATGAGTGTTATCTTCCATTTCCATTTATTATATTTCATATAAACCCGAGAGATGAGAGAATCCAAACAACACTTGTGAGGTGCTAGTATACAATTTCCGTGCTTTTTATGACTATTGTGGTGCTTTTACTTGTTATGAATTATTCTAAACCCATGTTTCATGCTCCCTAACTTATAAATTGATTGGCCAAAAGCACATTTGCTTGAGGACAAATAAATACCAAGTGTAGGGATATTTGATAAGGATTTAAACGTACACTTTTAAGGGGTCATTTAAGCCCTTAATCGACCACTTTTATATCCATTACTGCTTAATTTCATTTCTTTTCACTTTTTAGGTCTCTTGGAAGCAAAATGCTGGAATGATGCACATTTGGACGAAAAGGACTGAATACATGAAGAAAATAGCAAAGTCAAGATCAAGCCACTCAATCTACTCAAATTGAACTCGACGGCGTCCCAATCAATGGGCGACGCCGCCCTCTATACTGATTTGATAAAAACATGCACCGACGGCTCAAGAGAATATTTGCTCATACAACCGACGGCCAAGCTTTGAAGAAGAAGGCGCCACTCGGACTTTTCATCTCGCATGACCCATATCCGTAATCATGACGACGTCCCACTTGAAGATCGACGGTGTCATAACTCTAAGGTGACACCGTCCCATCGATGACTTGGCCAAGACGAAAACCCTAATGACGGCGGTGACGGCGCCCCACCTATAAGGTGACACCGCCGCACTTGCAAATCTATATATAGAATTCGATTTTTTGCATTTGGAGATGTAGACTTTTGGAGTAAAACCCTAAACGTTTGTAGTCCGACTTGACATTATCATAGGGTCCCAAACCCTATTTTACACATCAAGACAAGTGTTTTAATCCAAAGTATCATTATGTCTTCCATTGATTGTGTGTATGCTTGCTTGTTTAACATGTCTAGCTAAATTACTTGTGTGTTTGCTTAGATCTATGAAACCTAGTTATTAATTATTGTTAGGTTGTCTCTTATCTTAATTGTAATTGGCTTAGGAGTGCAACTAGGCTTTCGTTGTGTTTAATGCTTGAGTAATCTTTGTGAAAGTTTGCTTATGAATGAAATAGTTTAAGGACTTACGGATTTCGTAGGCTAAACCCAAAGGTAACCTCAAAGAGTTAGGGCATAGGCACACCCTACGACCTTAGGAATTACAACGCGATTAAGATAAGGTGTGACAATTCAACCGACCAATAAAAGATAACTAGGGAGTAATAGTATCTAGGTAAACACATTTTTAATCATTATACGAGCACACATCAATTAGACATAAACTACCCATAGTATTAGAATAGTAGAAGTAATCGGTAGAAGTACCACCCCCCAAACCAATTGCCCCGAGATATTTACCTTAGCTTTCTAAAAAAACCAATAAAAAGATAAAAAAAAAAGAGTCACCCTCAACCCCCACCTTCTCGTCATACATTTCTTGCTAGCATTCCTATTCCCCTAGAGAACGATATCAATCCCCGAGGCTTACCCAATACTACACTACAACGATTAGGTTCACTGCCTAGGTGGTTGAAAAACTTGCTCGAAGAAAAGGAAGTTCCTTTGACCCCGAACGCGCTTCGTACGTGCATCAGTGTGCTTCTTCAATATATCCATGAGACGCATACAAACCTTAAATTTAGATGAGAGACCCACATTTATGTGTACACGTTGCGCCGGTAAATATGTGACGACAACAAAACTAGCATGGCCGTACTAACCTGTTGGTGGTTTTCGATGGTGACTGTGACATATCCAACGGATGTTGAGTGGTGATAGCCATTGATTTGGTGGTTGTGTGCAGATGGTGAAGAAGATACGTGACGGTTGGTGGTGGCCGATCGAGATTTAGAGAGAGAGAGAGAGAGAGAGAGAGAGAGAAAGTTAGAGTTTAGTGAGAAGAAAGTGTGTTTCAGGGAATAATAAGTTTGTTCGTTTATGTTCAGTTCATCTTACAACATAACCAATAGGTTTGTTGTGCTTTTATGTTGTTCTAGAAAGTGTGTTGTTGATTTTTTGGAATTTCAAGATTGTGTTTATTAATCTATATGGTATTTGGGAATTAGTTTTGTGTTTGATGATATTTGGGAATGAATTTTGAGTTTGATGATGGTGATAGCGGTCGTGACAAGAAGATGATGGCAGTGAAGGTGATTGAGTTAGTGGTGGTGTGGGTGAGGGAGGTAAAATAAAATGAGAGTGAGAAGAATACGAGGGTAAAATAGTCATTTCACATGAATAATGAGAGTTGCCAATAGATAACGGGAGTTGACCGAAAAAATAATAGGATAAGGGATTCATTTGTTACCAAACCCTTGAAAAAAGGAATCCCAATGACGAAGAGGTCAAAGTACGACCCCAAATGATGTTTTTGCACAAGTTTGGGACTAACGATGTATTTTACTCTATACCCGATGTTTAAGCAAGGTAAGGGAGATGCAGAATATTTTATGCACATGTTTTTTACGGAACACGAACCCGCAACCACCAGGTTGTAAATGCAATTAGGGTACAAGCTCTTTTTTGAACTTTGTTGATTTTGATATTAATCTATGAAGGTATATTGGTTTATTTTATGAATAAACTATACTTTTATGTATTTAGATTACTTTTGAAAACTAAGTCTTATATTTAAAATCTAATACCATTTCTTACACTCTCACATAGAAATAGTGAAAGTATAAGTCACGCTTAGTATCATTATTACTCTTGAGTTATTAGGGAGTATAGAAGATACTCGCGCAATGTGGCAGCAGATACCCGTGACTATTTTTGTGGCGAAAAATTGTTTTTCATTTAAGCCTTTCTTATTTGGTAGATGGCAGCGACGGTTGTGGTTATTATGGCAGCAGTAGGCGCCGACGGTTGATGGTGTCACCAGTTTATGGTGGTAGAGTGTAGGGGTGAGCAAACGGACCGGATGGACCGGACCGACCGACAAAACCGACTAGACCGAACCGAAACTGACCGGACCGATGGACCGGCGGTCCGGTCTCGGTCTATCGTTTTTGGCAAATTCGATCTCGGTCTGGACCACAAACCGAAAATTTAGCCTTGTTGGACAGGACCGACCACATTCGGTCTCGGTCTAGGGTTTTTACCGGATTCGGTCTCGGTCCAGTGCGGTTTTTCTCGGTCCGGTCCGGTTTTTGCCCGATGAGCAGCCTTAGTAGAATGAGAGAAAAGAGAGATAGTGTGTGTTTTTATTTGTTGGGTGTGTTTATTTTTTAAAGATTCCAAACATCATGTAAAATGTATAGATCTAAAACACATTTAGTGGGTCGTTACAACTACATAAAAATTTAATACTGCTCGACTATAGCCATCGGGGTGGGGATGAGGCAGAAACACTTGTCGCACGTGATAATGTCACATTAGATAGAACAATTCCCTATCAATGGAAGCCTTCGATGAAGAAGGTAAGTAATTGTTAGATTGTTTACTAAATGTATTGTTACAACTTCACATTTAATGGGCTGTTACAACTTTGTATTTAATGGGTTGTCACAACTACATTTAATTTACAGATGTTGAAATAAGCCGTTACTATGATCATGCGTTCAAACTAATACATACAATTTCTTTAATAAGAAATATTTTTGGTCTTAAACTTTTTAATACTTATTTATTTAAAACGTGCTAAATCTTTTATAAAGAAGTATAGATTAGATTATGTTAGGAATTGGAAATTCCATGTTAAAGTATCAGTCACCCCAATTATGGTCTAGCATATGTTAGCTCGTAGACTTGTAGTTATTTACACTATTTAGTAGTTTATTAGTTAGTTAGTAGCGTAGATTAGTTTAGTGTAACACCGTGGAGGAAGGACGGTCTTTACCCATCTGTATGCACGATCCACAATCCGGCGGGAGGACGATGCTTTGTAACTATAAATACCCTTCCATCCATGGAAGGGTGGTACTTTCTAATCTAACCTTTCATAATTTACAAAGCAAGTCTCTAGCAAGAAACACCTCTCATTCTTTCTCTCTAAACATGGCAAACTTGTATTTCCATCATCCAAGACCACCCGAATCATCTAACAACATAATATTACGATCCTACAAATGGTACCGAGCCTAGGTTCTATTGTTTTGATGATTCGTTTGGTTTTAAATGCGGTTTGCTCGACTTTTGCACGGTTTGTATGGTGTTTGGTTATCTTGCTTTGATGTGTGATATGGTCTATTGGTAATATTTTTGAGTTATATGAATCTGGTTTTAAGGGCTTGCTTTGTCGTCGATTTTGTCGTTGATACTAGTAACGTGTTATCGCTTTGGTTTTGTTGATGAAGATTTGTTTTAGAGCACACAATATGTCTATAAGCGCTTTTTGCATATTGTACAAGGTCGAACAAAATTGTCAACAAGTCTTTAAACTATTTTGATTATTACTACTTACTCGTGATTTGGGTCAAAATGGTAGATCTTGTCATTGTTTTGTGGTCTAAATGGGTCTAACATGATGAACTTTAAGTAGTTTTCCGGGTTTTTTCCGGTATTCTTGGTAGCAACTTGGTGTATGAAAAATGCCCTATAGTACTTTTTGTCCTTATTTTTGGCAATGACTTGTCATTAATCGGTTCTTCATAGCGACTTATCCATGAGTATTTACTCATGGTAGCGACTGCCAAAGCGAGTTGCTAAGTAGCGTCTTGTGACGTAAAAAGATTAGCGACTTGTTTCAAGAAAATGTAGAGACTTGACCTAGCGACTTGTTATTTAACAAGGTTTCGAAGTTGTGATACAAATGACTTGTCACATGTAGCGACTTGACAAAACGTTTAGCGACTTATTGACTCAAACAATACCATTACCAACACACCATAACTCTTTGACCTCGTACATAATCCATCATCGCTCACTAAGGTATTAAATCGAAAATAAAGTCTCAAGTCGTTACATCTTATACTCGACACAACCATACAACTAAACATGACTCATCGACTACCATACATCTCCAACACTCATCTAATCAACAATTTATGTTTTCCAAGATCTCAAAACTCACAAATCTTTCAAGATCTCGACAAAAGAAGCTACATCATTGATCAACGAGTCGAACATAAATGAAAAGAATAATTAAGATCTCGATTTTTTCTTCGTGGTATCTCAAATACACAAGGTCCTTTACAAGAACAATTACACGAATGAAAGATATCCTCACGATCTTTGACGAAATCATTTAATTTCGATTGGTTTCATGAATGTTCAAAGACGAATCAAAACCATTATGGTTACCACGAAAATTTCATCATCACAAATTAATACAATAACAACTAGTGATCTCACTATTTCTTTTATTAAAAGTATCAAGACTCAAAGGTCGATCTAACGAAGAAAGCAAACCATCATCGATCATATTAAAGCAAAGCTTCATTTCATGTTCGAATTTAAGAATCAAATAATAACATGTGTTATTTTCATGTTCTCATTCGCTTGTCTCATAAGGTCAAAGCATCAAATCAACAACATAAAGTATAACCTACCGGATAAAGTCTCGATTCAAACCATCCATGTGGTTGTTTCAAGTTGCTCATGGCCATCCCCGTGGCATGGTATAGATGAGCTTGATCGGTTTTATCTATGATGAGAAAGAGAGAAGTATTTTTTTTCTCGTGTCTGCGTTGAGATGAGATGAGTTAAGTGGGAGGTGGATGAATGAGTTAGTGAGAGTTTAGGGTTTGTTTGAGATGCTATGGGCTTTTGTTTCTATGAGATATGAATGGGCGGATATTGGATGATTGGATTGGCTGGTTATTGGTGAGTTGCTTTACATGGCTATGAACATTCGATGTAAAGGGGTGTAATGAATTGTTTCACGGGGCGGATATTGGGTCACCGGATCTATCAGCGCAGTATTATGAATATTGTTATCCTAAATGTTTAAATTTGGATAGACATAGCATTTGTTGTGGTATAAAGTTGTTTGTTTGGGTATTCAAATTTCACGAGAGATACTTACTTGAGGTTGTAATTGATCTTTATTCAAGGTTCTTATGATGGTATGGATGTGACGACTCAAACTAAAATGGACTTGGATCCCGTCAAATTCTTTGCAATTTGTTATATGTCAAAGATATCGGAATGCATGGTTAACCATTGCAAGAATTTACATTGACCGGATCGGATTGCATAGTTATTTGGATCGTGTTGAAAATTATTGGATGACAAGATTTGTGATGATGAGATTTGATGAATTGATGAGATGATGAGATTCGTTGTATTACGAGGTTTGATACTTTGGTGTATACTTTTCACAAAGAATATTTTGTCACGGCTTGATTGTTATTGGAACTAGGTTGACTACGGGGTTGTTTGGACGGTATTTCTTATTTGAAGTTGAAGTGAGGCTTCGTGCGTGTTTACTTATTTTGTCTTCTTTCTTTCTACCCTTCCGTGAAGATGACTTGTTTGGGCGCTTATAGAGGGTGATAAAGACTTGACTATTTAGTTGCCTTTGTGATTCTTTTCACTTAGCCCACAACATAACTATCACGGTGTCTCACTCGCTTGAGAATGTCAAGAGGTTTTGTACATTGGGTACACCGCTTCTTTTCACGAGGATTAGCACAAGTTTAAGTAACAAATCTAGAGAATTTTACTTCATGATCAAGTTTGACATATCGGGTTTACTTCTCCATATGGTCACCATAATAGCCGATGTAATCGTGAATGGTGTGTCTACCAATGTGTCTAATGGTTGTTGATGTTGGTGAAGGAATCATTGATGAACCGCGCATGTTCCCTAAAACAGATATTCACCGAAACCAAAGTTGTCATAACACATTCAAGTCGACATTGTCTACGGTTTTGTCTAGATTTTGTAAAATCCCGCAAAGAATCTATTTCGGTTTAAATCATAGACTTGTAAAATCCCGTGACAATGGAAACCTCCCTGTAATTGTAAAGTGCATTTCGGATATATCTTACGGTTTATTCTTGGTTTTGTAAAATCGCGAAAGAAACTATTTCTGGTTTAAACCATAGAATTGTAAAATCCGTAATAATGGAACCATCCCGGAGAAAGGAAAGCGATTTGGGATCTTATTTGATGCTAGTGCTACGGTTTCGCTTTGAAGAAGGGATAAAAGAGTGTACTTCATGAATTGGATGTGTGTTTGGATATTCGTCATGGCAGTTTGGTTATTACAAGGTTTTACTGAGGTTATGTGCATTTAACCATGGTCGGGATGAAAACCATTATCATAGTTCACTTAAAACGTCAAAGGAGGCTAGATTTGAGCTTTTAACCAGAAGATGTGACAACGGAGTTAATTCACTATTATTTATTTGAGGTTGAAGTGAATTATCACGGGCGAGTGTACTTAGTATCTGAAGGTATCAGGGATGGATGGATGAAGATTCTTCATGATCCTTGTTCGAGCTTATTATCAAAAACGAAGACTTGGAAATCTAGTTATTGTTGAGTGACTTTTACTTTTTCTTTTACCACTTGGGGGAATTGGGCTCTTATCACCTCAAAATAACTATCACTTTAAGGAGTTACGTTGTAGTGCTCAGTGTCACATTCAATTGTGGATTTTCAAGAGGTGATGTACGCCTTATACTTGATGGTTGGTTGGATGAGGAGTATAGAGTACTTAGAGATTCAATGGAGGATGAAGTCTCGTCACCGCTCTTTGTGACATATGTGCAAGTTTAAGTCACGAGTTCGGGTTAGTTTACTTGTGGTCAAATTCATCATATTGGGTTTTCCATCACCGTCATGACAAAGAGCCTACTGAATGATAATGGGGTGATTACAAGTTTTGCCAAGAGAGCTGAAAAGAGAGAGATAGTGACGTATGAACACAACAGTTCATGTCTCGCTCTCTAAAGAAAATAAAAGTGTGCGTGTCAGTGCGCTTTATCTTCTGAAGAAGAGAAATCTTCTTATGACGTATGAACACATCAGTTCATGCCTCGTACTCTAAAGAAAAGAAATGTGTATGCTTCAGTGCGCATTATCTTCAGAAGAAGAGAAATCTTCTTATTATGACCATTCTCATCAACATGCTTCATGCTTTTTCCATGCGCTTCACCATCAAGTGAACGGACATCGATAATTACTCTTATTCCACTTGCTCAATATAATGAAGATGGCGACATCATGTGCTAATTTATGGGAGAAGTGTGAATAGAATACATTTAGATAATCACTTGTTTAATCAAGAATGGCATCTCCGTATGCAATTCTCGAGGGGAGAAGAAGTGTAAATTTATTGCATGGTTGATTGATTTCGAGAATAAATGGTCAACGGCTCCAAACTCATGTAAGAACCGAGCCTCTTATCGGGTCATCTTCACATGGAGTTTTCTAGTAAGAGTCATTGGTTAACATCTTTTGGTGATATGATTAATGACAAAGTGCTTCCAGCTGCAAGGCGGATGATGAACATCTTTCGTTTTGTTTGATTGGGAGGATTTGAATTAAGGGATTTGCTATTTACAAGTTAACGGAATGCATTTGGTGTGAAGAAGATGTTAACTTTCTATTTCCCAATTGGACAATCTTAAAGAAGGTCAAGTCTCTACGTTTCTACATTTTCTCGCTACATGTTAGAAGACTAAAGACGAGTTGCATTTAAAGATCTAAAGACTTCTTCTTAATTCAAGCATTCATTATAAAGATTGTCGGTTTAGGGAGAGCACTAATTGGGGAGAGTGAAATGTCGAATTTAATCCCAATTAGACTTGCTCATATTCTTCAAAGAAGTTGATTCTCACAAGTCTTCAAGTGTTCTTCTCATAAGATTTCAAGTATCCGGCTTACAATGAGTTGTTGATTCAAGTGTCAAAACCAAAGAAGGGGAAGGAGACACGTATCTAAAGGCGAGTAATCTTGATGAGCTTAATACTCTAAGTGAATAAAGATATCCCGGAAGACTATTGTCATTACCGCAGAGAAACTCAAGGTTTGACTCATGGCGTTTAGTGTTCTTATTCCAACTATGTGGGGAAGAGATGGAAGAGTTAGTTTCTAAAGATGAAAGAGGTACACAAGTGTGTGATGATTTTGATGTTATCACAATCATCGTGGGGAGAGATTGTGTACATTGGGATGCTCATTGTTTTACTTGAGGGCTTAATTAGTGATTCGAGATATAATCACTTATTCCCGAGTGGACATACGCAGATATTGTCATCCGCAGAGATAATCGTGATTCGGCCTGTTTCTTCAATGTTATCGGTTATTCTCTCTTTGGGCATTGGTACCGGGTTCTTGAGCTTCATACACTTTCTTGTGGGGAGAGAAAAGTATACATCGGGTTATTCTTTGGCTATTGGACTTAATCTGCTACTTGATGGTATAAGCTTCTTTGTCTTGGTATATGTGTATTCGGGTTCGTGAGCTCTAGTCTAAGAGATTGACTGCATCAATTCAACTACTTGGGGGAAGTTGTTCTCTTGACACCTTTAGAATGGATCGCCTGCACTTGATGGAAAATAAATTTGAGAAGAGGTATTCAAATGTGGGATGATACGTTGTTGTTCTTCTTCTTGATGATATAACCCGAACGAAGAATCTCGACTATCGCTCTTAAAAGGAGCAATGGATTTATGATAATGGTGTGCTTCTCATGCACCTGCTAAGGCAAGCTTGAAATAGAGCTTGAATATGCTCATCAAATGGATTTTCGGTTTGGGGGAAGTCGCCAAAGTATCACTTTCGATGGTTCTATTTCTTTCTTCGATTCAAGAGCCTTGGAAGCTTTGGTGGTGAATGCTTAGAGATGATGACTTTATCTTCTACAACGAGGTCGCTCGATATCCTTATCTTGGTACTCGTATCATCATCCTCTTAAACTATATCATCTATTCTATCTTTGTAAATATTTATCAAAACCAAAATAGAAAAATATAAAACCATCAAAAGAAAATAGAAAAATATAAAACCAACAAAACCCATAAAATCGAAAATTTGAAAAGACCAAAAATATGTTTTCTCAAGACATGTCTTCGTATCGATAACATCTCAAGGGTCTTAGAAATGTCATTCAATAATGGCATGGGACCATAGATGAAGTTCGAGCAGGATTTGTAAATATTCTTTTCTAAACATGTCTCAAAATATGGCTTACAGTTATTTCAGATTATAACCCACACTTCAAAAATGGCTTACAGTTATTTCAGACTGTAACCCGTGCTTAAAGCTATGGCTTGCTATTATTTCCGATAGCAACCCGCTCTTCAAGGAAGGAAAGTGTTGCGCTAAACCAATTTTCAAATATTTCGAGCACTTATCCTAAAAACATAATGAGGAAAGTATGTCAAGGATCTCATTGTTCCTACTCAAATATTTTTCGTCTAAAAATTCTTGAAAAATATTTGTTTTAACTAAATGGTGGTAAAATGAGTTGCTTGAAAATCAATCGAGATCGGAGTTTTCATAAATTTGCAAACTCAATCAATGACTTCGCGCTTTAAATCTTTTCATAAAATGAGTCATTGATTGAGGGAAGAATGTTTTCAAAATTATATCATCTATCGGACTTATCTAATTATCCTAAATGCTTAAGCGAAAATGATGTTAACCACGTTGAAGGACTAGGTGCCTAGGATATGATTGTTAGGATTAGATGATTATAGATTGATGAACACATTATTCCCATACTTTACATGAACCGATTGATATGTTGGATTGACTTTTACTAGTCGATTCTTTGTTTGGGTGTTGTCGACCACCATATATATGTTTGTATATTCACTAACGTATGCATATAGCATGGTTTATAAGAATGTTCCCGATCCGGATCCCACAATTGAAGAAGATTGGATGCCGAAAGGAAAGGGTAACTATATCTTGGGTTGACAAATGAAGAAACGGAGCTTAATTGGACTTCTATGGAGAGTTGGCATGGAAAATGCAACGAAGAGGTCTCATTGCATCACAGATGGTTTTCTTCATCATCAAATGAAGAAACGGAGCTTAATTTGACCTCGGTTGGCATTAAATGCAACGTAAGAAGTCTCACCGCATCGCAGACGGTTTTCTTCCAAGCCCTACAAAGAACAATGTAAAGCTTCTCAACCACCTAACGATCTTTGTGCAGAAATTTGATACCATTTTTAAACAATTTTCAAATAATATTGTTTTGAAAATGGAAAATATTGGTTTTGAAAATAAACTGGACTAAATTTTGAAAATCACCGGACTTCATTTTATCAAAACTATAAGTCACTCAATCATCGACTACGGTCATCGATTGAGGGGAGAGTGATTTAAAATAAATTATTTTCAAACAATATTTCTTCATAAAAGTCCGGATTGTACAAAATAAGTGGTGATCTAAAGATTTAATGTTATGTAATGGTATGATTTTTCTTTAAGAATCAAGATCTTTCAAATGAAATTTTTTCTTCTTGTTTGATTGTGAAATTGTTTTATTTTACTTAAAGATCTCCTAAAACTATCATACCTGACACTAACAATCTTTAATGTCTGTTATTGGTCCTCATCTGTCATTTTTCAAAATTAAATCTTGCCACGTCTTTCCCCTAAAATTTTCCAAATGACTTAAATCAATCAGGATCCAAAATCTCAATTGGTTTGAAATTTTTTGATCGGGGGAGAGATCGTGATTTAAATCTCAAATCGGTTTTAAAAGGGTGATTGTTTCTAAAGCACTCCTTCCTTCATGTGCCAAACGATTTAGAAATACATAATGCACATGATTGTGGAGGAGCATTTAACCTTAAACCAGAAGAGTATTTAAACAAGGCACATTTTCTCCCATGTTTTCTAAACCTTATTAAATCACTTGGGATCCAAAATCTCAAAGGGTTTGATATTTTTGATCGGGGGAGAATTTGTGATTTAATAATGAAATTTGATAAAAGATGATCGTTTTGATTCAAGTGTGCATATTGCTCTCCCATATGTGCTAAACGCTTTCGAATCTCGAAGCACATATTGAGGGGGAGCATTTCAAAAGAAAATAAACTTTCAAGGTACAAAGATTTCTATGTTTCAACATACGTACCTTGATTGATTTTCTAAATGGTTTCTTAATGGCAGTGTAATCGTGGAAGTGCTTCAAAAGAACTCTTTCCTCTATGTGATAAAATGATTTAAAATATCCTATGCACATATTGAGGGGGAGAATTTACCAAAGAAAATCAAAAGGCTTTGTCTAAGGAACTTGTGATCAAAGAAATTATTTCTAAAGAACTCTTGCCTCCATGTGCTAAACAATTTCATAATCTTATGCACATGTTGAGGGGGAGCATTTCTAAATGACCAAAACAATTAAGGTACAAAATGCTTTGATATTATATCACAAGTACCTTGATTGATTTTCAAATGATTTTTCAACTGGTTTCACGGAAGAATGAACTGTACTAAAAGACCGACCATTTTACTTTATGTATGGAGTTATAAGGTTGGTAAGGTTAGGTATTAGTTCCCACGATCCCGCCAGAGCCGGAGGGATCTACCCAGGGACAATCCACTAGATAGTGTAGAGTCCTTAGGTATGATGAAAAAAGGAGAAAAGTGAGATATGGGAAGAGTGCGGATGAGATAGAGCTAGAACTAGAATAAACCCAACAAGGTTCTAGTTATGAAGTCTCGTAAGCTTGAAGGGTTGAAGAATGAAAAAGAAATGAATGTGAAAAGGGTGAAAAGAAATAGCCTCAAATAATTCAACCTTAGGGCAAAAACCGGGTTCAATACATATGCTCTTGGTGGTTACTAAGATAACACCGGTATTGAAGACAAGACGTCATGGACCTAGTGACGCACCGCACCTAACTTCCCAAGCTACTCAAGTTCCTCTTAAAAGGGCTTGTTTCATTCTCACGGGAACCTACATAATCTATCGACTTTCTCCTAGAGATTGTTGATATTGAAGAAGAAACCTCTCCCTAGTCTCCCAAGATAGGAACCAAATGTGCACTATTGAGTCTAGAGCCAAGAGATCATCCACAATATCTCATTAGGACACATAATTAATGAAGACTTTCGGTTTCACACAATGTGGAAAGTAAGTATATATTAAGAGTCCTACGCATTATCCTTGTGGTATTGCGTAACATCCGAGAGATATGTTAAATATTCACGATGAAGATGGAAATCCTTCAGAGCCAACATCAAACAAGCTCTTGGTGGGTGACATGTGAGATCTTGCAAAGATCAAGCTTGTGACAACTGGATAGAAACAATGGGGCGATTCAATCTTGAATCAACCTTGGTCCAGAAATGGATTGACGGATACTTTTGGAAAACCGTTCGATGTGCAAATCTTCTTTCTCTAGCACATCGAATGTGTATTCATATTTCAAACACAAAAGTATCTCTAATTGAAAAATACTTTTGGAAAACCGTTTGATGTGCAAATCTTCTTTCTCTAAGCACATCGAATGTGTACTCTTTTCAAATACAAAAAGTATTTATGATTGAAAATTGATCTTTCTCATAAAACCTTCGTCGTATTGCAAAACTCTTTATTCTAAGCAATACGCGATTGTTTTCAAATCAATCTTTCATCAATCAGTGAATCTCTATTCGCTGGTTCACTCACTCTGTGTTGTCTTTTTGAGACATTCGGTTTGAGAACAACTAGAGCAAGTGCGAAACCCCGTCAAGGAAATTCTTCAAATTATACCGATCACGAGCGATTTGTATCGATCAACGGGAACCCGGTCGTGTACTCAATTCAACGAAAGTGATCAAAGATACTTCGTGTGTTTTATTGCTAATCGTTGTTTGCGGTACATTTGGACGATTGCGGTACCGATCGTAATCGAGAAGTCAATCCAAAGCCGCATGCTCACAACATCCACACTTAATTGAAGAAATCATGGTGGTGCATATCTACATAACTCGGTTCGATATTTTTATACTATGCTTCGCTACATCGCCGCAAATATCATGAACCAGTAAAGCTTCCACTACTCTGATGGAAAGATGTCATGATCCAAAAGTGTGAGCATGTCGGTCCAAAAGTCACAACATCACATGAAGGCAACACAACTATGGATGATCCAAAGAGATTTGATGTGGTTGATGATCTCAAAGATAGCTCGAAGATCATCAAAGACGTGGATCAGTTAAAGGCCTCCACTGAAAGTACAAAATCATCGGACTTTAAAGAATCGCTACTAATGCACAAAGATTGCGGAACTTGAAGAATTGAAGTCACGAGCTCGAGAACTAAAGACAAATAAAGAATGTTAGGATGCAAAATGTATTTCATGGGGTGACCTCCTTGGGGGATTGTTAGAATTGGAAATTCCATGTTAAAGTATTGGTCACCCCAATTATGGTCTAGCATATGTTAGCTCGTAGACTTGTAGTTATTTACGTTATTTAGTAGTTTATTAGTTAGTTAGTAGCGTAGATTAGTTTAGTGTAACACCGTGGAGGAAGGACGGTCTTTACCCATCGATGCACGATCCACAATTCGACTGCGAGGACGTATGCTTTGTAACTATAAATACCCCTTCCATCCATGGAAGGGTGGTGCTTATAATCTAACCTTTCATAATTTACAAAGCAAGTCTCAAAGAAGAAACACTCTCTCATTCTTTTCTCTCTAAACATGGCAAACTTGTATTTCTATCATCCAAGACCACCAATCATCTAACAACATAATATTACGATCCTACAGATTATTATCTATTTTCTACAATTTGGGAATAATTAATTAAGGTACGTTTACTTGGACCCCAAGGGGTTATGACTAGGCGAGAAAGTGATTAGAAAACTTTCAAGAAACAATTTTAGTTATTTAGACCGCATGTAATAGCAGTGCAAAGACACATCTTGTTCTTGGTAGCATTCCCAAAACGTGTTAGTCATTAAAATATCATATCTGACCAACGTGTCTCATGGCCAAAATTTTCAGAAGTCGATATGTCGACCAACCGAGTTGTGATGTTCATTGTAGATGTGTGTGGGTGTATACTGTGTGTATATTTGTGTAAAGTGGGGTATGTTTTTGTGATAAAACCATTGGTCATATATTACAACTTATTCGTAGTAGGTGAAAATGTGATGTGAAATTGAATTATCGATGATAATATTGATCACTACTAAACACAACCTTAAATGAATATTGCTCAGTAAACACAATTCTTATGACTTGGCAACTGTTTGGACCATATTATAGCTTTTAATAGTGAAACTTGCATGAATGATACACCATTAAATTAACTTATATAAATTGTAGCACCCATCCTATAACAACCTGTCATAAGTTGTGAAATGTGTACATATTAACACATCAATTCATTCTTGGGCCCTCGTAAAGATGCCTTGGTGGTGACCCACGTTGGACTGTAATGTGACTATGTTCTTTAACTTTGCCCCTAAATATGCTCCACCACTTCGGACACCTGCCGGCGTCTTCTCCACCACCGTCCTTTCGTCGTTCAAGAATCAGCTCCGCATTTTTTTTATAACATGATCAATCAAATGAGTGAATTCTGTTCGTAATTAAGAAATTTTAAGAAGTAATAAGCGATTAAAGATATTTTTGTTTAAACATTCTATATATCGTCTAATCTAAATTTTCAATAAATAGTTTGTGAACAACGACCATAAAAGCAGTTGTTAGCATAAACGTTAGTAATATTACTAAGAAGTGAAAATATGACTAGCTAGTGATAATCTTAAAGTAGGTCACTATTTTGGTATCAACATGTTACTGGCTTAGAAATAGATAGATCCGAAATGTGACCATGTGGCGATTCAAGCTTTGAGCTAACGATTCAAGACATACAATCATCTGAAAAGCTAACGAAAAATATCGTTTAGTTAAGTGAAAAGAATCAATATTTAGTTTGGATCAGTTCCAAATTGGACGTATCACGTATGAAACCAAACATGTGCTGTGCCTATAGATGTATACAACGAAGCTGATAGCTACAATATTAATTATAGTAGTACCAAATCCATTCAAAATGGTTTTAAAAAGTCAGTTTAAAGTTTGGTATTTGGTTTTGATTCACTCCTATGCATAAGTACGTAAATAAATGCTTATCATAAACCCTTTAATTTCAACATGACTTATCGAATGTCTCAATATTTTCACTTTCAAAAAAGTAAAAGTTCTTAAACATAGCAATGTAAATAAGTTGATTTCATAGCCTTTCGGTGCCCACATTCCCCTGTCACTATCACCTTTTCCCTCTTTCTCTGTGGACAAACCTAAAAATAGGTATGTTTATTTGTTTCTTCATTTTATATAGTGTATGCTGTTTAAACAAATGAAAAGGTGATTGTGATTTGTGGATATCATATACTATGAGAGGGTTCAGTTGGAATTTGCAAACGATAAACAAAAAATAAGACAAATGGTCTAACCAATAAAACTCTTACAAGATGACTAGATGAGTTTTCAAGATATGATAAAATCACATACAAATTACATATCTTAGACGAAGACACGCAGCAATGCAAGAATCTGTGTCTAGCTTTTTTCAACAAATTGTATTTGTAAGCGTAAGCGAATCATTTTCGAATAACTATAATTCGATGTGTGGTTGCATAGCGTCGAAATATACGATTCAAAAAATTATGTGGGTCGATCAAGTGTGGGAGTATATTTTAATAGGATTATTTTAACTTTTAGTTATTAAGATTTTAGTAATAATGATTCAAGATTACAAAAGAACAAAGATTATGTAGTTGACAATATTATATTGTATTTTAGATGTATAATAACGTGTGTGGCTACGCTTTTCTTGTTTTGTCAAGAATTTTGGTGATAACTATTTTTTTTACATGTGTAGATTTATTATTTAGTGTGTGCTTTTAAACTTATAACCTTACAAATTTAATATCACCATAATAAGATTATCTTGTCTTATCAATTTGCATAGATATTTAAACATTGTTCAAAGTTTATTTGTTTGGGGTGCAAATAGTTATCGCTAAAGATAACAATACTATTTAATTTTGTGATTCTAATAAACTTACATAACATTATTGATTTTAGGACAAAAGGCTATACAATATATATTAACTTTAAAAGATGATTCATATATGTTAATCCTTTAAATGGTGCAAGACCAACATTTTTCAAAATAACATTATGCGAATGACAACCTACATGTGTCAAAACAAAATAAACAACAAAAAATACAATCACCGGTCTATCATTTTTCAAATTTGTCACGGGTTCCACAACCGCTTCATCATTTCATATAATTTTGTCAAATTTGAAACCCGGTTCGACCGGGTGGTTCAAGCGGTTGAACCGTTTCGCTAAAAAACAATTCGATTTAAACCGATTCAACTCGACGGGTTGGGTCGAAAACAAGTCAAATTAAATCAGTCAACTCACGGGTTTAGGCGTTGCCCGGCAACTCGGTTTTCGATGTGTATTAATAATTTCCTTTTGAAATATATGTCTTCAACATTTCAACTTTTTACTTTTGGTTTTTCCTTTATATATAGTATATAGCGAGGAACTCATGTAGCAAGGCATGTGACTAATGACGATTAAAGCGTAAATAGATCTCGATGAGACCGATTCACCAATTTGTATTGGTTTCAACGGGTCCTCTCGTTCGTTTTGGATGGCTTTAATTGGTTAGCCGACCGGTGGCGACACCTTGGCCCGGTTGAATATGTTGGTCCGTCTGTTTTCAAAACTATATGTAACATCAACATGTTAAGCTTGTATGAAGTTTTGTGTGTTTTATTAATTTGTATAATGTGTATAATAACATGTACTTTTCATTTAGGGTGTTTTAAAAATATCATTAATTAGTGTGTTTAATTATTTTATATTTTGGATTATGTCGTAGTTTCTTTAAATTGTACATTATAAAACTTTTATTGTCTTTTTTAGTAAGGGTGTTTTAATTGGTTGTTTTAATTTGGTAGATGTCTTTTAATTGGTTGTACAATGTGAATAAATTAATGTCTTTTAAGAATGCGGTGTTTTAATAAAAGATTAATTACACTACGATTTCTCTCTCATTCGACCAATTTCAACAATTCAACTTTTCAATTTTTCACCTTCAATCGCTTTTTCTATTAATATTTGAAAATTGGTTATTCTTAAGTTAACATTTAAGGATTCCGACTTTTTAATATTTGAGCTTAGATGACAAACAATAATATGTTGAATCCACAAAAATGTATCATAAAGTTAAATTTATCTCAAAATATGTATTTATTATTCTCTAAGATTATATTTGTCTGGATACTTGATATACTTCTTAATTCGAATCATACCAAAAACCAGTTTCTTTGTTACAAGCGGATCAATATACAGGTTCAATACATTTTTTGAAAAAATTTTGTACATGAGACAAACAACCTTTTTTAAAAGTTTACCTAACCATTTTAATAATAAAAGCCTCTCATTCAATCAATATAAAAGCCACCCATACAAATCACAATCTTTGGCCTATATAACATGTCTTCTTTCTTTTCACAACATTTTTACATTCAAAAATAAGCCATGGCTGTTGATGTTTGCTCAACTTCTGAAGTTCTTGTAAGCCCAAGAATATCATTTTCTCATGATCTAAATGACCCTTCATCCGAAATCGACTCAATCCACCCGATCCGATCAGACCAATTCCTTCTATCACCCGGTTTTGATTTCGACTTATGTAACAACACATCAAGTCTCACACCAGCTGATGAGTTATTTTCTAATGGTAAAATCATCCCTACACAAATAAAAACCATTCAAAAAATTCAAGTCCATGACCCCATAACAAAAAATGTACAAGTAGCATCACAAAATCCAAATTTGGATAACCAAAAGAAAAGGCTAAAGGAGTTCATATTTAATAAAGATCAAGATCAAGATCAAGACCAACAGAAAACGACACCAACATCGACAACAAGATCATTTTGGCAATTTACGCGAAGTGTGAGCCTTAATATTGACAATAGCAAAGGACCAAAAGGATTGCTTAGATCATTATCAATCAAAAGCTTGTCAAGAAGCAATTCAACTGGCTCTGCTTTAAATCCGAAAAGAAATGTAGGTCCAAAAGTTTTCGAAAAATCGAAAGATCCTACGTTGTTAAGAAGGTGTTCAAGCTTAAATCAACCTCCACCTTCTAATCATGTGTACTATACTTATCAAAATTCGTATAATTCTAAGAGTTGCAAAGGGGGGATCAGAATTATTCCGATTCTGAACATCCCCCCAGCTTATAATATTTCAAAGGGAACCATAAATTTTTTCGGGTTTGGTTCACTTTTTTGTAATGGGAAAGTCAAAAAGAAAACGAAATTGTAAGTGAGTATTTTGTATTTTGCTTGTTGTTTGATGTAAGCTTCTTCTTCTAGGTGATGTACATATGCACTTCAACAAGTTATCAAGTAGGTTATTTTGAAATTTGAAAATGTTTATTTTCGTACTTTTAGACTAAAAAAACAATTTGAGGACAAAATTATACTCCATGATTTGCTACTCGGATCGTATACTGTAACAAGGTTGGAATTAAGATTACAATTATTTGATATAAAATATGTGTCTATGCATGCATTATGCATATACACCGTGTATAAGTATTTTAGATAGTTTAAGTGTGTCTGTTAATAATTGAGGGTTAAGATTAAATTTCAAAAATCATTGAACTGATTTTAATTTCAGAAGATGTAGTTAGATAAAAAAAAGATGGGGTAGACTTGTTAGATTGGTACAAAAATGATTAAATGTGCATGAGCATGTCTATTGATTGGGAAACATACCAACAAAGCATCCTTGTTTTATGCTTTCTCCCTCTTCACTTTGCTTTTCTATTCTTACTATTTTTAGATGGGGTTAATATTTTTACCATTTTTAAACAGGGTTAATATACAAATAGACCCATACAAATATCTAGGTAAATGTTTAAACATGAAATTTTAAACATGACATGACATTTGGAGTCACTAAAAATTTATTTTGTTTATTTGGGTTATTGAATTTATGAAATATGATATTTGGGTCACTGAACTTATAAAAATATTAGTTAAAAAAAAAAAAAAAAAAAAAAAAAAAACTTATAAAAATATATGTAAACATCTTTAACTTGTAAAAATACGACACTTATGTTACTTATCTATCTAAAAATATGCGTTCAGTAACCCTAGAAATATGAAAAGCAATCTAATTTATAAGTTTAGTAATTCAAATGAACAAAAATTTTGTTACTTTTGGCGCACTTTTATGAAAAGTTTAGAGACATGTTGATAACTTAAATTAATTTAGTTTTACTTTTATCGGAGTAGCTAAATGATAGTGTTAGAATCATGTTATCATAAGTCCTTCAAGATGATATCTTATTAAGGTGTCGAACGACTTAACAAAACGGACATGAATAGCATCAATTTTTAACGAACGAAATGAACTTGAAGTTTCGTTCATTTAAACGTTTATATTTATTCATTTGTTTAGTTAAACTTAGATAAACGAACATTTACCCAAAAAATAAACAAGTTTGTGTCCGTTTCGTCCTATTTGTTTACGACCGGGTTGTTCTAGTTGTTTTATACATGAAATAAGATACCTATTCTTGTGGCATGTAACCATGTAAGTGGTTTGTCTAAAAAACTATGTAAGTGGCTTTAGATATTTGAGGATTTGAGTGAAAAATATATATATATATATATATATATATATATATATATATATATATATATATAGAGGTTGGTTATTGTGAAAAGTAGATTTATGTAAAAAGGATAAGAAGGATTTTCAACCATTTGATCTAGCTAGCCAAAATTGATCAATGGTTTAGATTAATAAGGGGGTTGTAATAAATATTTGAAAATTAGTAGCATGACTTTTCATTAATAAGGGTAAATGTGGTATACAAAATTATGTTCTTTGACTCATGTGTAAACGTTTTCTTTTAATATAGCTAATTTTCATACATTTAATGATCATTATTAAATTTATAATGACACATTAATGTTCACACATTTTTGTGACCGTGTATTTTGATAAAACAATTAGTGACACCTTACAAAAATTTGGCACATTTTTATTTTTCTATTGAACTTCATGATATGTATATAGTGAGACGTCATTTTTTTGACACATTTGTACGGTAACTAAATTCTTAATACATATATAGTTACACACTAAAACTTTAATATACATTTAATGACACACTTCAAAATTTTGCATGTTTGTAGTGACACACTATATTTATGACACATTTTTAGTGACAAACTAAGTCTTTTGACACACTTAGTTTCATAATACATTTCTATTGACACATTAAGTTTTTTAACCACTTGATTATACATTTCTAATGACACATTAAGTGTTATGACACATTTTTTGTGAAACACTTCTTTTTTTGATACATATATATTGACACACTATAATTTTCGTATATTGTAGTGACACTAAATTTATTCATACATTTATAGTGACAAACTATGATTTTTGTACGTGTTTAGTGACACACTAAAAAACTTAATAGATTTATAGTGACACACTTTGTTTACGCAAAACTTTCTTAATATACATATGTAGTGACACACTAAATTTTTTAATAAGGCACTAACTTTATGACACATTTTTGGGACACCGAAAGTTTATTTTGACATATTTTTAAAATGGTAAAAGTTAAGCCTTTTATCCTTTTTACCTTAATAAACTTTTTATTTGATCCAACCTATATATATATATATATATATATATATATATATATATATATATATATATATATTTGTGAACATAGAAAAATATTAGATATTTGAACCACCTCAAATTATATTAAAACTCGTTCGACTTACATAACGTCTGTATCCGAATTAGCGTGTTCAATTTGCATAATTATTAGCTATTTAGCTTATAGCGAGTAGCGCTATTTGTTCATATATATATATTCTATAAACTAGTCTAACGTGTACGTCATTTATGGGTTTGTTGTACCTATTACACTTCTTTGAGTTATCTCAGTTTTTAGCTGACCGTAAATATGACCGTCTGGTACATTAGCTTTTCAACACCACAAATATAATAACACAATCAACATTACCACCAAAACATACTCCATTTACATACAAATATTCTTTACAATACACACACAAAAAATAAAAGAAAAAAAAGACGACCGACTTGTAGTCAAAAATTATCTAAGAGACGTGTCGATCGCGATAAGCATTATAAGAGAGGCATGTTGATAGTGGCCTTAGGAAGCATCTATTGACACTTAGGGCTCGTTTGGTTTGTAAGTGGGTTTAGAATTGGATTTAAATTTGAGATTGGTTTGAAATAAAAAATAGGAGAGAGAAAAAATATGATAGTATAAATTATTGTTTGTTTTATAATATGGAATAGATAAAAAATTTAAGATGTATGATTATTTTAATATTAATTAAAGTTATTAAAAATTGATGGGTCTTATATTTACGGGTTTAAGCTATTAAATAGCCACGTGCTTTCTCAAATGTTCCGATATGGTACATGTACTTTTTTTTCAACCTGGTTAGGTAGTGTACTTTTTTTCTGTGTTGATATGGTACATGTACTTTCTACAAACACGTGGCTTGCCAAGTCATATGGCTTACCTACGTGAAAAAAATAAAATAAAAATTAAAAATTTTTTTTCAAATAATTTTTAAAAAAAAAAAAAAAAAAAAAAAAAAAAAACTTTCGTTTTTATTAATCGAAATCGAAAAACTTTACGTTTTTCAAATAATAGTTCGCAGTTAGTCATAGTTAATAATAGTTTTCCGTTTTGTCCGTTTTATCCGTTTCGTTCGTTTTTATCCGTTTCCCCGTTTTTTACGCCGTCCGCTTTCATTCGTTTTTAAAGTTTTTGTCCGTTTTTCTTACGTTTTATCCGTTTTCTTATGTTTTGTCCGTTTTCTTACGTTTTATCGGTTTCATCCGTTTTTGTCCGTTTTCTTACATTATTCTTAGATTTTTATCCGTTTTTTCACGTTTTGCTGTTTTTCGTACATTTTATCGGCCATCCGCTTTTCGTACTGTAGTAGAAAACTAGAAGGGGGTTGAATAGTTTACCGATTAAAACTTTGTTTTGAACTTATTGAAAGATCAATTTATATTGATCTTAAGTACGTTAATGAAATATGCAAGCAATATGTAATAAGTAAATAAGGAAAGAAATGATCAAACCACAACAAGTTGTTTATAGTGGTTCGCCTACAAGGACTCTTTTTCCTTGCCCTACTCCACCCCCGAGTCTCACACTCGAGAGTTTAACTTCACTAGTCAACAAGCTCCTTTCACCGCGGAGAAAACCTTTACACTTCGCTTACACTATTTCCGACACTAAGCTAGATGTCGAGTTCTTTCCAAGGGTACAACTACTCCCACACACAATGTATTTTGAGGACTAAAATACTAACCACTCACACTCACAAGATTATGATGGTTTGATACAACAATGAAGTATGAATCAACACTAGATCATACAACACTAAACAAACAAGACTTCCAACTTCTCGTTGAAGCTTGAATATGACTTGATCTTCTTTGCTACAAAAGAGATCACTAATATGATATGCAACCGAGTTAGAAAGGTTAGAGAAGATATGTATGAGAGTATGTTAGAAAGGGATGAGAAACTACTTGGCTTGGCATTGCTATTTATAGCCAAATGGACAGAGTTGCTCACGGACGGCGGACCCTTAAAGGGTTCCGCCTGTACCATTTTGGTACCGCCGGTCCGACAGTCAAGATATCAAATCTTGCTTAAAGTCAACTCAATCTAAGAGAGATTGTGCAAGATATGGAGAGTATAAATCTTCACAAAATATCTAATGGAATCTACAAATGATTCCCATGATGTAATACATGATGTTAAATGTTGTATTACTATTAATAGAAATATGCAAATGCTTAAGTAGTGTTTGGTTTTAGGAACCTAACACATTCTACAAACTACTATCATACATAATGATTAGAGTCATATCAAGATGTTACTAATCATAAATGTAAATGCTTGAATGATGAATATATTTGTTTAAGAAAGCTTGTTTTAATATCTAATAAACTTGACAAGCTTTAAGCTTTTATAAATTAAATTTACTTTTGTCGTTAACAAAACTTAGGCAAAGATCAAAATATAAATAACGCTTAATGACGATATTTGTATTAACAATCTCCCTTTTGTTGAGGACAAAATATAAATTTTATTTTATAAAAGAAACAAAGTTTGTACAAGAGTTATAAAATATTAGTTTTAGAACTTGAAAAGGAAATGATAATGTAAGTGTATGAAATTTGACTTTTATGAAAGTCAAAGAATTCACTAGTTGATGCATGATGTTGACTTTTCGTAAAGTCAGTATGCGCTTGACTTTTAAGAAAAGTCAAGTATTATCAATGAGGGTTCTGTTTGACTTTTAGAAAGTCAATTGTAAGCGCTTGACTTTTCGTAAAAGTCAAATATAAATAATTTCAAGTTCTATATTTTCCCCTTTTGTCTCAACAAAAGAAGAAGCTATGCGGAATGTAATGAGCCCGAGCTTATTATCTCCCCTTGTTCAAAGCTCCCCTAAATTGGGTGCTTTAATGGGAAGATACATGGATTGTGAAAATAAAGCTACAAAAAAATGTTAGTAATAATGATCATTCACAAGCATTTCCAAACACTATGTAATGACACCAACAACATAATAAACAACATTCATTTGTTAAAATTTTCATGAGTAAAGGTCATGAAAAGAGAACACAATGATGTGTTTCTAGTACAAGAGAAAAGAGAAAAAAAATTATCCTAAAAACAAAAACAAATAAAAGACTATTCTAAAACCATCCTAAAGAGATGGTGGATGGGAAAGAGCGTTGAGACGCCAAGAATGTGGTTGAGGATGAACCTCATTTCCTCGTGGAAGTCATGGACCATAATCCGGTCCGTTTCACGGTTTGACCCGCTTGCTCACAAGTTGAGCAACCGTGCCTGGAGGGTAGAAAGTTTGCGGAGGTTGTGGTGGTGGAATGGTTGATGTGTTGGTGGTGTTGGGATGTTTGGAGTGGTCATGATGGATGCAAGCAAAGCACTTTGCATTTGCATTGTCTCACTTAGTGAGAATCCACCATGCCTTTGAATTGGTGGAGGTTGTGGAGTTCGCTTGAATCTCTCTCTAGTGGGATTGTCATCCCACATGCTCTCCGGAATGTCCTCAATGTGAGGGACATTGATGATGGAAGTGGATGATCCCGATAAAGGACCATGAATGTCCTTGTGAATGGGGTGGAAAAGGAGAGGTCTTGGCCCTAATGGGGCGTTTGGGTCAATGGATGACCGAGGTGATTCATGAGCGATTCGCTCAATGGTGCCAAAGGATGGCAATGGTGGTGGGTGACTTGGCCTAGAGGCAAGTCTTCCAAGTCCTCTAGGAAAGGATTTGGTGATGTTGGTGGAGTTGAGAATAACTCCATGGGAGTGAGAGTGGGAGACCTTGGTGAAGGTGGTGATGGTGTTTTGGATGTTTGGATGGGTGCCGTGGAGGTGAAGTAGGTGCTTTGATGGTGGTGGAGTGGTGATCACAATGTGTGATGAAGTAGGTGTAGCCAAGGTAAGGTGTGTATCATCTCTAATGGGAGATGAGATTGTAAGTGGTGAGGAGTCGGATGATGAGCTAAGATGAGTAAGACAACAAGGCCTTACGCTAATTCTAGCGGTTTTCTTGCAAGGTTTTGGTGATGATTTAGTCATTTTAACTTGGGTTTTGATTTGCTAGATAGTAATGAGAATAAGAAAGGTGTGAGGATGATCATGGTAAAGCCTTTCAATTTATAGAGGTGTAAAAATGTTGAGAGATGTGTTTGATTTGATGTTGAACCATTGAAGAGATGAGGTTCCTCATGATTTGGAAGTGGGTTGAATGCTAGTCATGTCACCCAAGTCAATCCATTCAAAGAAGATGGAGTGAAGAAGAAAAGATATGCAATAAATGTGTTCTAGTGAGTGGAATTTCCTAATATTCAGATTACCCACGGATTTGAAGGTACCAAAATTTTGGTTCCTTCCTTTATGCAAAAGGGCTCCTTGGGTGGATTTTTCAAATTTTTGAATTTTGGTGGGAAATGGTTTTCTTACATTCCTTAGTGAGTAATACTAGTTCTAATAACAAGATAAACTAGTTAAGATTGATTTATGAGTGATGGAAGATAATTTGGAATTACGAAAGAGTCGAAATTTAAAATTACCCGGAGGATCCACGGCACCAAAATCATACACGACGGAACCCAAAAAGGGTGCCGCCCCGTCCGCCAGACAGATATGGCGGTACAAAATTCATAAAGGACGGTACCAAAATAAGGGTGCCGCCTCGATCCGTGGAGGTCGAAATTTGGATGAAAGTTTCCTAAAACCGAATTTTCCAAATCAAAATTTTTCTCAAAACCCGTTAAACTAAACATTTCTAGTTAGAAAAGTAAATAACACATATGTAAACATAGTGGAGCATAGATTAAGAGCAGGCTTATTGATTTTCACAATATAGTGAAAATGGGTAAAATTTGATAGCATACTTGTGCTATCCCCGCATGAGATTGTTAGCATACACCATTGTTTCAAGTTATATTATCATCCTACATAATAAAAACAACTAAATAGTATCAAACATTAACGATAATGCATTGTTCCAAACACTCCTTAAAGTACCCTTATTTGTCCAACTTGTAAATCTTGTTCATCATCCTACCAAGGCACTTGAACATTCCCTTAGTTTGCTTGAATTCACCGATTCATTCTCAATTTCGGGAAGAGATGTGTAATACTCTTGAGGTGGAAGACGAGAGCTTGGAAGACCATCCTGAGCTATTTGATGATGATGATGAAGGAGTTGGAGGTTTAGCTCTCTTGCCTTTAGTCTTAGCAACTCGAGCATCACTCAAGGGCACAAAGATGTGAGGATGAGATCATATTGAAGGTGCATCCCTTTGGGGTTGGTGGAATTGGAGCAAAATTTCTATAAAGACGGGTGAGAAGCATCCCGTATGGAAGAGCAACGGATCCTTGAGTTGGAATATCAATCATTCTCCTAGCTATGTAGTAGGCTGTTGAATGGTTGTCGGGTGGACAAGTTGTAAAGCATGTGGCAAAGACAAGCGCTTATGTGATCCCTATTCCTATGGTGCTAATGACATTTGCTCTAAGTAACTCCTCCCATTTCTTAAATTGCTTAAGTTCATTGAGCTCCATTCCATATGGATCTCGGTCTACCTCTTTTCCTTTCGGGTGACTCGGGTTGTATCCGTTTTGGGTTAAAAGGTGTTCACGGATGACATCCTTATCGGCTAAACGGGTTACGTAGGGAGAGAGCGGTCATTGATTGCATCAAGGGCGTGAGTGACCACTTATCCGTAGACACAAGTTCCACGGTTGGGAATTCCTAGTACTCTAGCAAAGTCACTTAAAGTGATGGTGTAATCATTTTGGTTGATTCTAAAGCTAAGACAAAACTCATCATCTTCATCACTAAAACCGTCACACTAGCATAGAATTCTAATACGAACCTAGGACAAATTGGTTCATCAATGTCAAGAAGACAATCGAATTGAATGGCGGCTAGTTCTTCACGAAGATTGGTATGCTCAAGGAAGGATGAGTGAATGGTTCTACCGTGGAAATACCTTGATTCTAGACCCCTAAATATTTCTACTTGTTCCTTGGTGAGTCCTTTGGTTTTGTGGTGTTTGGGAATGTAGTTAAGGGTGTCTTTGTGATCATAGAATCTTGCGGCTACCATGGTTATTCCTAAGGACAAGAATTAACATGTTAAAATGAAAATGAATTTTAATATTTTTGATTCTAGTGTGTGTCTATATGAAAACAATTTGAGTTGCGGTTATCTCGACTCATTTTATGCACAAAATGGTTTTAGTGGAGTGTTTGGCAAATACCATGAGATAACCCAAATGCTCCTAATTCAATGTGGCTACATTTGAATATACCCGGAGTGCATATTAGTTATGCAATACCTTTAGTATTCAAGAGCATGCAAGTGATGAAAATTCTAACGCTTCTATTTGTATTAGCAATGAAAATATTTTCCTATAAGTGAGAAGCTTTTCAAAACTTTTGACATGGGGTGTTTGGTTGTTTGAATAAGGCCTTATATTTATTATCTATCAATTAGTGGGAAACATGATTTGTTTATGCAATATGATAATGTAGTACCTAATTTGAATGACTAGTTATGCAATTTGCCAATTGAATTCATATTTGGTATAAAAGCATACATAGAACCCCATGTAATGATTTGTGATAGTTTTGTGCATAAATAAGAATCCTAGACTCGTAATTAAGAGATGAAATGTAGTTAGGATACTTACAATGATGTTATCTTCATGATTAGTGAGTGGGAAGATGACAATAATGAGCTTGGTTTAAGTTTTACACGCTTTGGTAAAGTGGGTTGTGAGGAAGAAGATGTTATGTTTAAAGTCGTTTTGTTTCAGAGACACTGACGGACGCACGGTACCAAAATTTTGGTTCCGTCCGTGTTGTCGCTTTGTGCCGTGGCTATGAGAGCGTAAACAAGACAAAAGTTTGACTATTCTAATGTTTTAGGCTATGTTTATTCTACATGCTTGGTTCCATTAACCCTAAACCAAGTCTAAGAAGATTAAAAGGTTCTCGCTTAAGAGGTTTAGTAAGGATGTCGGCAATGTTGTCTTCGGAGGATACTTTCTCGATTGAAATGTTTCCTTTTGAACATTGTCGCAAGAAAGTGATGACGGATTTCAATGTGCTTTGTACGAGCATGTTGAACGGGATTCTTGTCGAGATCGATGGCTCCTTTGTTGTCGCAGTATCACAATGTCGTTGAGATGAATTCCATAGTCACGAGAGCTTGCTTCATCCAAAGAGCTTGTTGACATGCTTTTCCTACCGAGACGATTCTCGCTTCAAGAGTAGAGATGGCTAAAGCCGCTTTGCTTTTGCAAACCATGAGGTGAGACAATGTCCAACAAAAGTGCAAATACCACTTGTACTTTTTCTATCGACATAATCACCGGCATGATCCGAGTCGGCATACACTATGGTTTCTATACCCGCTCCTTTGGGATACCATAATCCTAAACATGTTGTTCCCTTAATATATCTAAAATCCTTTTAATGCTTCTAAGTGTGATGCCTTTGGGTTTTCTTGAAAGCGAGCACATAGACAAACACTAAACATAATGTCGGGTCTACTAGCCGTAAGATAGAGTAGGCTACCAATCATTCCTCTATATTTAGTGTTATCTATGATTCACCTTCTTCGTCCTTGGTGAGTTTAGTGTCCAAGACATGGGTGTTTTAGTTGGTTTGGAATCTTCAAGACCAAATTTCTTAAGCATGTCTTTTATATATTTAGATTGGTTAAAGAAAATACCATCTTCTAGTTGTTTAATTTGAAGTCCTAGAAAGAAGTTTAACTCACCCATCATACTCATTTCAAACTCGTCATGCATGATTTTAGAGAAATCATTACATAGTTCTTGACAAGTTGATCCGAATATAATGTCATCAACATATATTTGAACAATAATAATTTGCGATTCTTTTTCTTAGTAAAAGAGTATTATCTACTAATCCCATAGTATATTTGTTATCAATAAGAAAAGTCTTAAGACGGTCGTATCAAGCTTTAGGTGCTTGTTTAAGGTCAGATAATGCTTTCTTGAGTTTGAAGACATGATGTGGTTTCTCAAAGTCGGTAAAACCGGAGGTTGAGCAACATACACTTCTTCGTTAATAAACCCATTAAGAAAAGCACTTTTAACATCCATTTGAAATAATTTGAAATCATAAGCACATGCATAAGCAAGTAATATTCTAATAGATTCAAGTCTAGCTACCGTGCATAAGTTTCATCATAGTCAATTCCTTCTTGTTGATTATAACCTTGTGCAACAAGCCTAGCTTTGTTTCTAGATACTATACCATTTTCGTCCATTTTGTTTCGAAGACCCATTTTGTTCCAATTATAGTTTGATCTTTAGGTTTTGGAACTAGTTTCCAAACATCATTTCTAATGAATTGGTTTAATTCTTCTTGCATGGCCATTACCCATGATTCATCTTTTATTGCTTCATTTATGGTTTTGGTTCAATGGTGGATACAAAACAAAAATGATTACTTTGATTTTGAGCTTGTGATCTTAAGGTTCTTTGATTAAGTTTTCCTATGACCTTTCTAATGGATGACTTTTAGATTCTTTTATGTTGACAATTTCCTTATTTAATGGTTCATCTTCCTTGTTATTATTAATTTGACTTTCAATTATTTGACTTTCAACTAAGTCATCATCTACCAAAGGTGATGTCTTAGAGGAGGTGGACTTTCGTCAAATGTTATGTTCAACGATTCTCGACTATCATTGTTTCTTTATTTAGGACAATGTAAGCTTTACTAGTTTGAGAGTAACCAAGAAAACACCTTCATAAGACTTTGGGTCAAACTTGGTGAGATAATCCTTAGTGTTAAGAATAAAACATTTGCAACCAAAGACTTTAAAATATCCTAATGTTGGCTTTTTACCTTTATAAAGTTCATATGGTGTTTTGTTTAGGAAAGGACGATTAGGACTCTATTTAAAATATATGTAGAAGTATCAACGGCATTACACCAAAACTTTTGAGGAATGTTTTGTTCATTAAGCATTGTTCTACTCATTTCTTGAATTGTTCTATTTTTACGCTCTACTACTCCATTTGATTGAGGTGTTCGTGGAGCGGAAAAGTTATGTGTTATACCATTTGCATCACAAAAGTTTCCAAATTGAGTTTCGTTGTCAAATTCACGACCATGATCCGCTCGGATCGACACAATTTTGACACCTAGAAGATTTTGAATTTTCTTGCTAAGTATTTCAAATTTATCAAAAGCTTCATTTTGGTTTTCAAAATAACGTCCAAGTAAACCTTGAGTAATCATCTACTATGACCAAAGTGTATAAGTTGCCTCCATAGCTTCTTATAGCGGATGGTCCAAACAAATCCATATGTAATAATTCTAGACACTTAGATGTAGATATCATATTTTTAGATTTGTGACTACTATGTGTTTGTTTACCAATTTTGCAAGCGCCGCAAAAGTGTTGGTCATATTTTAGTTTTGGCAAATTCCTAACTAACTCTTTTGAAGATAGGTTTTGTATAAGTCTCATATTAGCATGACCTAAGCGCCTATGCCAAAGAGATGAGCTATCGCTAATGTTGTTAGGCAAAGTTTGTCATTATATGTTTTATCTATTTTCATGACGATATGTTATTTTTCCTAACTCCTTTAGCTATGGTGATACCATCTTTTAGTATTTTACTACCATTTTCATCAAATAGTACTTTATACTTTTTATCACATAGTTGACTAATACTAAGTAGATTAAATCCTAACCTATCCACATGAGCAACATTTTCAATGGTTAGAGAGTTATGAGCAATCGTACTTTGCCAATGATTTTGCTTTTGAGATTGCTACCGAAGTGACATTACCTCCGCCATACTCTTGGTATGATGAGAAGAGACTTTGTTGCCCGTCATGTGTCGTGAGCATCCACTATCTTTTATCCATTCATCGTGTTCCAATCCAACTTTCAAACATACCTAAGAAGCGAATAACTCAAACATTTGGTCCCCAATATCTCATGGGTCCGTTTGGGTTAAACATACCATTTATTTGATTCATGTATGGAAATGATTGATAAGGGTTCCATGGCATGTAACTGGAGTTTGATATGGTCTAGAAAGTTTTGATTCCAACCGTTGTGTTGGTAGTTATGTTGAACGTTGTGGTTGCTCTTAGGAAAGGGCGTTTGGCAAAAGAAGTTTTATGTCGTTGTTGAGTAGTTTTGATCTAAATTCATTTTTAATAAGTCCTACTCTCGATATAATGGCTGGTTTTAGTTTAACATTATCATTGGTTTTCTTTGTTATTTTAACAAATTCAAGACGGTCCAGATTGCGAACATTCTGCTCATCAAGTACCATGTACTGCTTTTTACAACGGACGGAACCCTTTTTGGTTCCGTTCGTCCCGGTCAGACAAAGCAGCAGATTTGATGTAATGTTCGCCTTTTTCGGCCGCTTTGTTTTGACTCTTAGGTATTAAAACTTCATTAAACCCTAGCCCATTCATGTCTCCCGGTGTTTTATGGATTTTAACTATTTCATCGGCAATAGCGATGTTTTTGTTAAACCTTTAAACTTAGAATTATTTTCTATTAAAACTTCTTGTGTGAGCTTTAGTTTTTCTATTTCAAGATTTAGCTCTTGACATGATTTACAATCATTGTCATTTGCTTTTCCTTTTCAAGTCGTTTAGCTTTTTCTTTTAACTCATATACCTCATTTTCCAAAACTCCTTTTAGTTTTTAGAAATTTATTTTAGTTATGATTTTTAGACTTAGCTCACACAATTGATTATATTGTTTTTGCAAGGTGTCATCATCTATGGAAGAATAAGAAGAATCGGAAAGTACCTCATTTGACTCATGTGCCATTAGAGCGATCTCTTCCTTGCTTGATTCTTCATCGCCTTCACTATCACCCAAGCACCGCTTACAAAAGCTCGTTGAGTTTTGCTCTTAGGTGGCTTGGGACATTCTCCTATGAGATGACTTGCATCACCACATCTAAAACACTTTCTTTCACCTTTGTTCTTCTTATCATCCCGATCTTTTCGAATGGCTTCTTTTCTTCTCGAGGTTGTCTTACAAACTTTCCTCTTCTTCTAAAGAACTTCTTGAAATCTCTAACGCCATGGCATACTCCTCATCTTCACTATCGAACAAGATTCACCATCATCGCTGATTCCGCCTTTGCTTTAAGAGCAACGGATTTGATCTTCTCCTTTCTTCCTTTGATGATCTCGAATCTTTCTCCATTACCATTTCGTGAACTTTGAGGTTGCCAATTAGCTCGCCTAGTGACATTATTGAGAGATCTTTTGATTCTTCAATAGCGGTCACTTTAGCTCCATTTGGGATGGAGTGCTCTAAGAAATTTCCGACAAAGTTCTTACTACGAAAAGATTCGTCAAGTGCTTTAAGTGATGTAATGATAGTGTTAAACGAGCAAAGCCACAATCAATGGTTTCATCTTCGTGGATAACAAATTGTTCATATTGTTGAACAAGAAGATCAATTTTGTTATCCTTGACTTGTGAATTACCTTGATGTGTAACAATTAAAGATTCCCAAATATCTTTAGCGGTTTCACACATAAAAATTCTTTCATATTCTTTTCTAGGTAAAGCATTATAAAGCATCATTTTAGCTTCATTATTTTTAGCAACTAATTTCTTTTGTTCATCAACGGAAATATCTTTTGTTGTAGAACTAAAATCTCCTTTAACAATAATAAACCAAAGATCTATATCTTTTGATTTTACATATGTTTCAAAACGGTTTTTCCAATAGATAAATCCATTGGTTTCAAAGAGTGGTGGTCTTTGCATAGATTGCCCTTCTTTAAAGTTTTCGTAATCCATGGATCGCTTCAAGTTTATAAAATACAAGTTATTTTAGAAATTCTTGAGCAACGAGGCTCGTACCAATTGTAGAAAACTAGAAGGGGTTGAATAGTTTACCGATTAAAACTTTGTTTTGAACTTATTGAAAGATCAATTTATATTGATCTTAAGTACGTTAATGAAATATGCAAGCAATATGTAATAAGTAAATAAGGAAAGAAATGATCAAACCACAACAAGTTGTTTATAGTGGTTCGCCTACAAGGACTCTTTTTCCTTGCCCTACTCCACCCCCGAGTCTCACACTCGAGAGTTTAACTTCACTAGTCAACAAGCTCCTTTCACCGCGGAGAAAACCTTTACACTTCGCTTACACTATTTCCGACACTAAGCTAGATGTCGAGTTCTTTCCAAGGGTACAACTACTCCCACACACAATGTATTTTGAGGACTAAAATACTAACCACTCACACTCACAAGATTATGATGGTTTGATACAACAATGAAGTATGAATCAACACTAGATCATACAACACTAAACAAACAAGACTTCCAACTTCTCGTTGAAGCTTGAATATGACTTGATCTTCTTTGCTACAAAAGAGATCACTAATATGATATGCAACCGAGTTAGAAAGGTTGAGAGAAGATATGTATGAGAGTATGTTAGAAAGGGATGAGAAACTACTTGGCTTGGCATTGCTATTTATAGCCAAATGGACAGAGTTGCTCACGGACGGCGGACCCTTAAAGGGTTCCGCCTGTACCATTTTGGTACCGCCGGTCCGACAACAAGATATCAAATCTTGCTTAAAGTCAACTCAATCTAAGAGAGATTGTGCAAGATATGGAGAGTATAAATCTTCACAAAATATCTAATGGAATCTACAAATGATTCCCATGATGTAATACATGATGTCAAATGTTGTATTACTATTAATAGAAATATGCAATGCTTAAGTAGTGTTTGGTTTTAGGAACCTAACACATTCTACAAACTACTATCATACATAATGATTAGAGTCATATCAAGATGTTACTAATCATAAATGTAAATGCTTGAATGATGAATATATTTGTTTAAGAAAGCTTGTTTTAATATCTAATAAACTTGACAAGCTTTAAGCTTTTATAAATTAAATTTACTTTTGTCGTTAACAAAACTTAGGCAAAGATCAAAAATATAAATAACGTTTAATGACGATATTTGTATTAACGGCGGAAGGGTTAAACAACAGACTTGAACTCGGATGAAGGCTCTTGAAGACAATGGCCTTAGGGTGAGCAGAGAAAAGTCTGAATACCTGAGATGTGATTTTAGGAGGATCGTGTCAGGTCACCACGAAGATCTGGATATCATCATAGGTGATCAGATCCTGCCACCTAAGGAATCTTTTAGATACCTGGGATCGATGATTCACAAATCAGGAGGGATTGATGAGGACGTAACCCACAGGATTAGAGCGGGTTGGGCGAAATGGAGGGCGTCGTCGGGATTCCTTTGTGATAAGAACGTCCCATTAAAGATCAAGGGGAAATTCTATAGGGTGGCGATTAGACCAACTATGTTGTATGGCTCTGAGTGCTGGCCCATCTCCAAGGCCCACGCTAACAGGGTTGAGGTGGCAGAACTGAGAATGCTTAGATGGACATGTGGTAAAACCTTGCTTGACATGATTCCGAACGGAGTTTTCAGAGAAAAACTTGAGATCGGGAATATTATCTCGAAGATGAGAGAAGGAAGGTTAAGGTGGTTCGGGCATGTCAGGAGGAGGCTACAATCAGCACCAGTAAGAAGAGTCGAAGAGCTTGTAGTAGATGGTGTGAGAAGAAGGGGTAGACCCAAACTCAGGTGGGAGGATAGACTCAAGCTCGACATGAAGGAGCTTCTTTTGTCGGAGGACATGACCTCAGATAGGAAGGGGTGGAGGGATAGAATTAGGATCTGCGGGTAGTCCGTGCTAGGTGCTTTTTGGGGTTAGGTTGTTTCTTTTAGGTTATAGACTTTTGGCCGTTTCTTTGTGGCCTTGATCCTGCGTTGCTTCGCTGTAGCTTTAGGCCCCTGGCGTTGCTTTTGCTTTACTTTGTGCGCTCCCTATGGTTTTCTGCTTTGCTGTGCCTCGCGTTGTGTTGTTGCCTCGTTTGGTGTCTTGCCTTATCTTTAGGCCCCGTGTTAGTGCTTGCTTTGCTCTGTGTTGCTCCTTTAGGTTAGTCGGCTTTCCTTTGTGCCTTGGCTCTTTTGTTTGCGCTTTGCTTTTGTGTTCTTTTGCCTGGGTCCCTTTCCTTCGGGACCTTTTGTTTTTGCTCTGTTTGCTTGTTTTTGCTTGCTCTCTTTTGCCTGCTTTTGCCTGTGGTTTACGGTCTTCTCCTTCTTTCCTTTCTTCTCTCCACCGCACACCGCACTTGCCGGAGGTCTCGTTGGAAGCGCCTCTACACCAGATTTATCCCTGGGGTAGAAATGAGATCTGTCTACATTTCTACCTCCCCATACCGCACTGGCGGGATTGGGCTTGTTGTTGTTGTTGTTGTATTCAATTCAAAACAGTGCCACACCTGGAAAACAAACGGCTCCTTATTACCACTAGTCTAAGATAACTACAGTGTAACGTATGGATAGTTTGTGTCCTTAAAAACCTATTGGAGAACCAAACATTTTTCGAGGCTTTATTGGCATGTTTGGTAAAAATAGATTATGCTGGTGCTAGTGTTGTTGTTGATGTTGGTGGTGGTGCTGTTGTTGCTGAAAAGATTATAAAAAAATATTAATTTTATAAGCTACATGAAGTAACATTTTATTTTCAGATTATGAACGATTACTTTTTTTATAGTCTCTTATAAATTATGTTTGCCAAACAAATATTATTTTAAAAGTAGTTTATTTTTTGAAAAAATAAGTATAATCTCTTCATAATCTCATGTGCCAAACATAACTATTGATTCATTATATTTAATTATCTTATAATAAAGGAAGACATTTCTTTATTAAATGTCTTAATTTTAAGCAATAAAATTTAAAATGCAACATGTACAAATGATTAATGCTATGTATAATATATTAAAAAATTATTATTTTACACATAATTATTTAGAGCATTCATTAATGTAAGTTTAATGATAAATTTTTGTTTGCTTGTGAACATTTAATTTTTATAAAATTCGCATATTCAAAAAACATTTATCTCAAGTTTTGTGAAATCCTAATCATTTTGCAATAAATTTGATTGATAAAAATCGTACACGTCAAAGTACGAAAATTTTCAGATGATCTATCAAGCATGGAAACATGCAAATATATAAAACACGGAGATTCTCTATGTTTACACGTTACATAGGGTATGTTTGGCAAAAATAGATGGTGTTGGTGTTGTTGCTGATGCTGATGCTGGTGCTGAAAAAATTATAAAAAGATATTATTTTTATAAGCTAAATGAAGTAACATTTGATTTTCAGAGATTATGGAAGATTATTATTTTTATAATCTCTTATAAGTTTTTCTTAGTCTCGCTTATTTGTAAAGATAACGTCTTACACGTAAATTGGACTTGATACGTAGTAAGTTGCACCCGTAGGGACTACTTATGCAAACGAGGAAAACTTGTAGTGTATTGAGCCTATAAATACCCCTCATGACTCTCCATGAGGGGTGTGAAAAAATCATTGTAACCTTTCACTTGTTTTAATCTAATAAACTTTGTGTTTTTCTCCACACTCTCTCTACTTTCTCTCACTAGAAAAATGCATAGATTAATCATGTTTGATCAACCTCGACCTCCCGAACACATAAATCATTCTAGTTTTTCGGTCCTACAATTGGTATAAAGAGCCCAGGTTGTTGTGTCATTGCTTCGTGTGGATTCGTATCAAGTTTTTAAACTGGTTTACCATATTTTTATGAATCTGGATTTTTTTCCTATTATCTTTGTGGTAACAGTTTTAGTGTATCCAAAGTGGTAAAAGTCTCAAGCTTTCATCTTTTGTTGTACATCTGTTTTTGTGGGTCTTAATATCACCAACCACATACTTGTATAACTCATCATTTTATGACTTTTTGTACCATATCCATGATAAAAGTGGTAAAAAAACGTGGTATCTATATTGGTCGGAAAGATTGGTCAAAATCTGGCCAGAGAAAGTACAACAAGGGTTTTATCGCAGTTACAACTAGGGTATATCGCAATTGTCATCAAACATCTCTTATCGAACTTGTAGAAAACTAGAAGGGGGTTGAATAGTTTACCGATTAAAAACTTTGTTTTGAAACTTATTGAAAGATCAATTGATATTGATCTTAGATATGTTAATGAAATATGTAAGCAATATGTAAAGAGTAAATAAGGAAAGAAATGATCAAACCACAACAAGTTGTTTATAGTGGTTCGACCACAAGGACTCTTTTCCTTGCCCTACTCCACTCCCGAGTCTCACACTCGAGTTTAACTTCACTAGTCAACAAGCTCCTTTCACCGGCGGATAAACCTTTACACTTCGCTTACACTATTTCGACACTAAGCAAAATGTCGAGTTCTTTCCAAGGGTACAACCACTCCCACACACAATGTATTTTGAGGATCTGAAATACTAACCACCACACTCACAAGATTATGATAGTTTGGTACAACAATGAAGTATGAATCAACACAAGATCATACAACACCAAACAAACAAGACTTCCAACTTCTCGTTGAAGCTTGAATGTGACTTGATCTTCTTTGCTACAAAAGAGATCACTAATATGATATGAAACCGAGTTAGAAAGGTTAGAGAGAAGATATGTATGAGTATGATAGAAAGGATGAAAAACTACTTGGTTTGGCTTTGCTATTTATAGCCAAAACCATCGCTAGCACCACGGACCGCGGATCCCTTAAAAGGGTTTCAGTTATGAGTTTTGGTGCCATTGAGGTCCGACAAAGAAGATATCAAGATCTTGCCAAATTCAACCATATCTATGCAAGATTGTGTAAGATATGAAGAGTCCAAATCTACACAAAATATCTAATGAAATCTTCCAATGATTTCCATGATGCATCACATGATGTCATGTGTTGTTTTTCTATTTTTAGAAATATGCAAATACATAAGTAATGTTTAGTTTTTAAGAAACTAAAGCATTCTAAAAACTACTATCATACATGGTTAGAGTCATATTAAGATATGATTAATCACAATGTAAATGCTTGAGTGATGAAGATATTATTTAAAAAGCTTGTTTTAATATCTATTAAACTTGACAAGCTTTAAGCTTTATAAAAATTAAATTTACTTTTGTCGTTAACAAAACTTAGGTAAAGATCAAAAATATAAATAACGTTTAATGACGATATTTGTATTAACAGAACTTTCTTGGAAAGAAAGTTCGACAGACCCATTTATTGAACTTTCTTGGAAAGAAAGTCCGATAAAACTTAATATCGACTTATTGCAAAGAAGTTCGATAAGGGATTATCGAAGTTGGTTCTATAACCACTCATCGAACTTGAATCCATGGATCTTGGATCCATCGAACTTTGATCCATCAAACTTTAATCCATCGAAGTTTGACCTTTGACTCATCGAACTTGTGACAGAAAAAAGATTAAGATGAAGTAGAACTTTAAGTACAACAAAATACCATACTCTTTATTGACTTCAATATTGCACATCATTAGTCAATAAGCTTGTTACAAAAATAAAAATAGAAAACGAGACTAAATAAAGACCGAGAATAACACTAAGTTAACCACAACCAAATCACGTCCAATAATCAACCATAAATAAAATCCTACTCTTGACACAACCATGGACCCTCACCATCACTCTTCAACTCACAAACCTCATCTAATTAACGAAGACATGAAAAAGACATCTAAAGATCTCAGATTGTTCAAATTGGTTACCAATTTTTTTAAAATTTTTTTGTTTGAACATATCATCATGAATCCTTTTTTGAAGCTTCACTTCTCTTTAATATCTGAAATCTTATAAGGAAGAATAAAAAAACTTATGTTTTACTCTTACTCATTGTTCGGTTTAAAATAATCAAAAACGAAAACACAACAATAATTGAACCTACCCGAGACCATATAATGATCTTGAAGCCTTCAAGATGTTATCTTTATTCGTTTTCAGCAGGATATATCAAAGTAAAGGTGGGTTTGATTGTAGTTGCACTCGGATTAATGATGATTATGGAGTTTGATTCAGATTATAGATGGATGATGAGATGAGATCAGTGTTTGGTGAGTCAATTTGGTGATGGTAGCGTACAAAATGTGGGTATTTGTTTAGGTCAAATGATAGGAGTGTTTAGGGTTATATCTTTTATCCGTGTTATATTATATTTGTGTGTGGATATTGGCTCAGGTTTTTTCATGGGCTGCTTATAGCTTGATCCGAAGATTTAAAAGTTATTGGGCTGAAATGCTAGATTATCATAATCTTTTGGACTGGGTTTATGGATCGGTTATTTCATTGCAATTGATTGATCCAAATAGTAATGGACTGGACTGAATTATTAAACTGGTTGAATTATTGATCATAAAAATCTGTTATCCGAATATTTTTATTTATAAAATTATATGATACAAAATTTTGATATTGTTTGGTATGAGAGTGGTATTTTGGTATTAAATTTTTTTACGGGGATACTTATTTCACGGCTAAAATTGTTACTTGTAACAAAATGACTTACGGGGTTTTTGCAAGGTATTATTGATTTAAATTTGAAGTGACGTTGCAAGAGTGTACTTATTTATCTTTGAGACGTTGGTTGGTTGGTTGCATGTCTCAAGATAACTTGTCTGGGCATTTTTCATAAGTGATTAATACTTGACTATCTAGTTATAACTAATGTAAGGAGTTACTTTGTAGTGCTTACAGTTTATAGCTATCACTTTAAGGAGTTACGTTGTAGTACTCAGTGTAACACGGAGTTGTGGATTGTTCAAGAGGATATTACATGCATTAAGACACAAAGTTGGGATGTTTACTTCTTTTTCAAGTTGGTTGTATCGGGTTGTCTCCATATGTGGCCACTACTATTAGCCGGTGAATCAAAAGGAGGTTCGATTATAGGTTGGTTTGAGAGAATTGTATTGAGAGTATATTTTTGCGGCATATTCTCATGAATTTATGCTTAAACAAACTATGGCTTTAATATTACATCAAGTACAAGGTAATTCTACGGCATGTACGCAACATTATGATGATTCCGATAACTCGTAACCATCAGGAGGGAGAAGTACATGAAGAAAAATTAGTGTTTCGTCTTCCGTGATTGAATTGATTGAGGGAACTCTGCTTAGTATCGTGGAGGGAGAAGTAGTGTGTACATTGGGGCTTTTTACGATAACCATTTTAAAGGTACCACTTCTTTGAGGGTCAGGTTTTAAATGTAGCCCTTATTTGATCACTTTTGTATCCGTTATTACTTAATATCGTTCCTTTTCACTTTTAGGTCTCTTGAAGGCAAATTCTTGGAATGACACTTATTCGGACGAAAAGGCGCGAATATATGAAGAAAATGGCCAAAGTCAAGAATCGAGACACTCAGTCTTTGGAACCGAAGGTGACGCGCCATCGCTTAACTAGCGACGCCGTCGCACCATATTTTGTGACGGCTCAAGAGCTAAATTGCTAATTATCAAGTGGCGGCATCGGGTTTTAAAAGAGTAGGCGCCACAACTCAGACGGCCTAGATATGATCCGACGGCGCCGAAGATAAAAGCCGACGGCCACAACCATAAGGTGACGCCCACAAGTCGATCAAGACTATCACAACATGCTCGTGAAATAGGCGATCTTGTTTTGGCCATAACTTTTGCATACGAACTCGGATTTAAGTGATTCAAAAGCCCACGCAACCGAACGAGAAAATCTACAGTTTGGTGAAAAATGGTGTGACACCGTCACTCTTTAGGTGTGACGTCGTCACTCTTGCCGACGTAAAATCGCCTATAAATAGAACATTATAACTTCACTTTTTGTAGGCTCTAAACCCTAACTCCGATTCCGTGGCTTAGATAGGTGTTTTCCCAAGAACTTTGAAGGTTTCAATCACTCCAAAACATCTTGTAATGGTTTTTGATTATATCTTAATCCATATATTCAATTTATCATTATGTCTATCCTATGTTTGATTGATTGTGTGTATGCTTGCATGTTTACCATGTCCAGCTAAATTACTTATGTGTTTGCTTAGATATATGAAACCTAGTTGTTAATTATTGTTAGGTTGTCTCTTATCTTAATTGTAATTGGCTTAGGAGTGCGACTAGGCTATCGTTGTGTTTAATACTTGATAAATCTTTGATAGTTTATGAATGACTTAGTGGATTTCGTTTACTAAACCCAAAGATAACCTCAAAGTTAGTTTATGAATGACTTAGTGGATTTTGTTTACTACACTTAAAGGTGACTTCAAAGAGTTAGGAATGCACACCTTACGACCTTAGAAAACACAACGCGTTAAGAATAAGGACGTGACAATTCAACCATCAATAGGAGATAACTAGGAGTAGTAGCATCTAAGTAAACACATCTTTAACTATCATATGAGCACACAACAATAGACATAGACTACCTACACCACTTAGATTAGATAATTAGATAAGTAGGGTAATCGGTAGAAATACCAACCCTCAAATCCAAACCCCGAGATTCACACCTTTCCATTTCCTAAAAACATAAAAGATAAAAATAATCTTCCTCAACCCCAACCTTAGCGTAGTAACTTCTCACTAGCATTCCTATTCCCCAGAGAATGATATCAATACCCGTGGCTTACCCTAATACTACACTACAACGATTAGGTTCACTGCCTAGGGTGTTGAAAAACTTGCTCGACGAAAAGGAAGTTCCTTTGACCCCGAACGACGCGTGTAGCGTTATCAAGTTTTTGGCGCCGCTGCCGGGGAATAGAATAGCTAGTTAGTAGTCCACCTCGTTTAGGTTTCTTTGCTTGATTCCTATCAAGTAAAAATTTTTCTCATTTTTAGCTTTCTCGTAGTCTATCCCCCTTCTTCGTGACCTTTGTTCGTAATCCCATCACTTTTCATCATGGAAGGTGATAACCAACCACCATTCATCAACCTACCACCAAATGACCCGCCAAGAGCCCGTACTCTTGGTGAATACTCGAGACCAAGCCACCTAGGCTATAGGAACACCATTGAGCTTCCCGACCAAGCCCAAACTACGACCTCGTGATCCGACACCATCCGGTTGGTGCAAAACGGATGTGCATTCCATGGACTTCGTTCAAGATCCTAATCAACATCTTAAGGATTTCCTTAAAATTGTCGATTCCATCGATCTTGATGCTACTACTCGGGAGACCACGCGCTGCGTCTCTTCCAATCTCTCTACGGGACCAAGCTAGTAATTGGCTTGAGCGACTTCCCACGGCTCCATCTCAAGTTGGGATGATCTCACCTCTCGCTTCCTTGCTCAATTTTTCCCACCGGAGAACCACTAAACTTAGGAATGACATCTTGATGTTCCAACAACGTCAAGGTGAATCTCTACGAAGCATGGACTCGATTCAAGGACTTACTTCATAAAGTCCTCATCACGGCATTGATCTTTGGCTCCAAGTCCAAATCTTTTATGATCATGTCAACTTCCCACCAAGCGATCCATTGACCAAGCGGCGGTGGAAAACTTAGTGATCTCACCGCGGAAGAATCATGGGGTATAATAGAGGACCTTGCTCTATGACAACGAAAGTTGGAATGACCCCGTGAGTTGCCCAAAACCGTTAAGGCAATCTCCTTGCCTCCCATTGACTCACAATCTTCCGACCGTAGGATGATCGAACTTGAAGATCAAGTTAAATTCCTAATGAGTTCCTACGAAAATCCTAAGTCTTCACGCCATGTGAACAAAGTTTCTTCCTCGTGTGAGCCGTGTAGTGATCCTCATAACACGCGCAGACTTGCACCCGATTCCCGAACATGCTTTCGCTGACTACGCATCCTCGCGATTAATGGACCGGAGGAAGATTCCTACAACACCCGGACCTAGGAATTTCAATGAAACCCGAGAAGCATGGAAGGGCAAGCCCGACTTCTATTGGGGACAAACCAAAGAATTCACTTCAATGATTTTTCATGGCCCCATCTTACGGTCCTAACCAACAAAACATTGAGGGATGTTGCAACACCTAGTCGCATCCCAAGAAGCTCAAATAGCTAAGCTCTCGGATCGCTTTAACCAACAACAAGCCGAGATGGATAGGAAGATAGATAACCTTTTGAAAGCCATGACCAATAGTGATAGGAAGGTTAATGCTATCTCAACTCCCGAAACTTCCGGTAGAGATTAAGGACCCAAGTAAGTTAGCTAAGCACGTTCAATTCGTCAATACCATCGCCTTAGTGAAACCTAATAGAACAAATGACGCGAACAATGGATGATACTTGAGGTTGAGAATAATGAAACAACCGAGGAAGTAGATGAAGTAGACAATGACTATTTCAATAAGTTTCCTATGGAAGAAGAGCTATCTCGCCACCCTCACTTAGTGTGTGACCTCCGTCACATGTATGTTAGAAAAGCCCTAGAATCAAGTTTGGGAACCCTTGGAATCTTAACATACCATGTTGCATAGGACACCTTTTGTGGCAAAGGCTTACATTGATCGCAAGTCCCCAATCAACATAATGACTAGCACCTACTACAATTGGGTAATGAAGAAGCCTATCCCAACTAGGCAAGAACCCGATAATCCTAGGATTAATTGCAAATTTCTTGGTAGAGTTAAGGGATTGCCCGTTTATGTAGGTAGTTTCACGTTTCATACGGATTTCATAATAGTGGATGATATTAGTACGGCCATAGATCATAGCTTGTCCCACGTTATTCTAGGGAAACCTTTCATAGAAAGCACCGGGATGACTTATGATCCCTCATTAGGAATAGTGCGATTCAAGGATGAGACCGATGATGTAGCTTACCAAATGCCGTTTAAGATTGAGAAGTTTTCATCACTCTCCAATGATGAAAAGGAACTTAAACTATCGGTCTATTATAGGAATAATGAGGATAAGGAAAAGGAGTAGATTATGTTATGGCTAAGATTTTCGGATTCTATAAGTATTGCTTGAACTTAGGACCGAAATATAGGACCGAGTGGGAGAGGACGAACTCTTAGAAAGGTGCATCATAGGGCACTTCTACAACATGGAATCCCCAATAGAGACCGTCATGAGGAAGGAGATGACGGTAATGAAGTCACGTAAAGGAGCACGACTACGAGTCTAGCTACAAGACTCATAAATAAAGAAAAGCGCTTCGTAGGAGGCAACCCATGCTTAATTGTTTGCTTGTTAGTGTCATATATCTTTTATTGATTGCTTATTCTCATGTTTAAATTTGTAAAATGCTTTATTTTGTTTTTAACCTCGTCTTAATTGCATATAAAGGTATTTTACATAAAGGATAAGTGTAGGGAGGATTACACACGTTTTCAAAAGAAACGTAAACATGAGAATTTCAATTAATTAAAAGATATATATGTGTGTGTGTTTGTTCGAGTCAAATGCTTGTATCGAGTCATAATGGATGTTTTGCGAAATTTTCCATATTCTAAAGATGTAAATTTTCCGAAATTTTTCCGACCGCTTTTTGTCGATTTCGACGTCGAGATCGCAACTGACGGCGTCGTGAAGGAGTAAAACATTAGATTACTTTTTCTCATTTTCGAGCTACTTATAAGTTTTTGGAATTTTCCGTGTCTTAATTTTCCGTAAATTGCAGTAAACATCCATTCCACAAGCATTATATCCTAGTTTAATAGAGTCTTATATATATTATTACCGCCAATTTTACGTGAAGGTTTAGTTTGTTTTCTTCAAGTGTGCGTGTTTAATTTATCAAGAAGAAGAAACAAAAGATTGGAAGGAGCTTTTCACGCATACATTTTTCTTGGAAAGGATTTAACCACCACTTCACACACGGATCCTACCGAGCTAATCGGGGAGTACTAGTTTCTTTCGCTTTTAATTACCTTCCATTATCATAACTTTGATACTTTCGGGGAACATTGGGGACAATGTTCAGTTTAAGTGTAGGGAGGGAAAATAAAACGGGAACTTTGAAACTATGCTTATCCTTGATTATTTGCTTTGTCAAATTGTATTTGTGTAATAAACCATGAGAAAATGTCGGTTAGGGTAATTTTGGCACCAAATTTAAAATTTTTCATGACATATAGGAGTGGGCCATTAGTCTTAACAAAAGCGTCTCACGGATAGGAAGTTGCATGACTAGCACAAAAACCCTTTACCACCTAAATTCCACCCAAAATGTGAGGATCACCCTTAGATTAGTAGGAATTAGAGCATTCATCTTTAATGCTTAGAGTGTGAACCGGTAGTATAATAGATTCTAGAACTTGTTTTGTGATGCATCCCGAGATCGCTAGTAAGACTACACTTGTGTAATTAGGAATAACTAAATGATAAGAGGCATTAGGATAACCCTTGTTTGATACCGTAATATAATTACTTCTTCCACATCGGTTGAGTAATTCCCCACACCTTTGCGTTGTACTCATCTTTAGTACACGATACCCTAGTTAACCCCTCGAGCCTATCCTTTTCGCGGTTCTCGTGATGTTTCGGTTTTCCGAATATCAATGAAGAGCATTGTTTACACCCCACCCCAAATATACACCCAAATCGCCTTAGCCTACCTTGTATGCACTCACTTTTAGTGCATTATTGTTATCACCCTAAACCCTTAGTTCAATTATCTAGTTGCTTGCATGAGTTGCTAAGTCGAGTCATATCCTTTGTACGTTTTGGGACGATTGTGACTCATGGGAAAAGTTAAAGTTTATAAAATGATTGGAAGGAACGTTAAATTCCATTTATTTGCGTAATAACATACCCCAAGTGTTTTGATCTTTTCAATTCGGGTCAAATTAGTGTTAGAGTAATAAAACTCAAGTGTAGGGATGTGCCTATAAATCCCTATCATTTTGATGTTACCGTAGAGGATGGTAGAGTAAAAGTGTGGAAAAAAAAAAAAAAAAAAAATACGGGCTACCATCCTACATCTATCCTTTAAATTTATGTTTGTTTGTTTCGGTTATCTAGAGTTTAGAGTGTCGAGTCTTGGCTTAGCAACACCATTCTTCGTATGCTTGTAACATAAAGAATTTTGACTTGCCACCACTAAATAGCCTATCCCACCAAACCCTTTGTTTCCCTACCGTAAGCCTAACATTACAACCCTTTAAAGACCTCTTTGATAGTCTTTCCTAGGTGCTTACGCCAAAGCGATAGAGGTTTGATCTATTCTCAAGCCTATGGTAATCTATGTACTAGGACCGCTTAATGAGTGTTTATCTTCCATTTCCAACTTGTTATATTTCATATACACCGAGAGATGTGAGTATCCAAACACCCCATGTGAGGTGCTAGTATGTAATTCCGTGCTTGTTATGGCTTTTATGGGGCTTATATGTGTTGTGGATTGTTTTAAACCAATGCTTCATGACCCCTAACTTATAAATTAATTGGCTAAAAGCACATTTGCTTGAGGACAAGCAAATACCAAGTGTAGGGATATTTGATAAGGATTTAAAATGTACCTTTTTGAGTGATCATTTAAGCCCTTATTTGATCACTTTTGTATCCGTTATTACTTAATATCATTCCTTTTCACTTTTTAGGTCTCTTGAAGGAAAATTGTGGAATGACACTTATTCGGACGAAAAGGCGCGAATATATGAAGAAAATGGCCAAAGTCAAGAATCGAGACACTCAGTCGTTGGCCCGAAGGTGACGGCATCGCTTAACTATGACGCCGTCGTGCATATTTTGTGACGGCCAAGAGCCAAATTGCTAATTATCAAGTGACGGCATCGGGTTTTAAAAGAGTAGGCGTCACAACTCGACGACCTAGATTTGATCCCGACGGCGCCGAAGATAAAGCCGACGGCGTCACAACCATAAGGTGATGCCGTCACAAGTCGCATCAAGACTATCACAACATGCTTTTGGCCATAACTTTTGCCATAACTTTTGCATGCGAACTCGGATTTAAGTGATTCAAAAGCTCACGCGACCGAACGAGAAAATCTACAGTTTGGTGAAAAAATGGTCGTGACGTCACTCCGTCACTCTTTGCCGACAGAAAATCTACCTATAAATAGAACATTATAACTTCACTTTTGTAGGCTCTAAACCCTAACTCCGATTTCGTGGCTTAGATAGGTGTTTTTCAAAGAACTTTGAAGGTTTCAATCACTCCAAAAACATCTTGTAATGGTTTGTTGATTATATCTTAATCCATATATTCAATTTATCATTATGTCTATCCTATGTTTGATTGATTGTGTGTATGCTTGCATGTTTACCATGTCTTGCTAAATTACTTGTGTGTTTGCTTAGATATATGAAACCTAGTTGTTAATTATTGTTAGGTTGTCTCTTATCTTAATTGTAATTGGCTTAGAGTGCGACTAGGCTATCGTTGTATTTAATACTTGATAAATCTTTGATAGTTTATGAATGACTTAGTGGATTTCGTTTACTAAACCCAAAGATAACCTCAAAGTTAGTTTATGAATGACTTAGTGGATTTCGTTTACTACACTTAAAGGTGACTTGAAAGAGTTAGGGAATGCACACCTTACGACTTTAGAAAACACAACGCGTTAAGAATATGGACGTGACAATTCAACCATCAATAGGAGATAACTAGGGAGTAATAAAACCTAAGTAAATACATTTTTAACTATCATACGAGCACACAACATTAGACATAAACTACATACACCTTACTAGATTAGATAATTAGATAAGTAGAATAATCGGTAGAAATACCAACCCTCAAATCCAAACCCGAGATTCGTACCTTTCCATTTCCTAAAAACATAAAAAGATAAAAATAATCTTCCTCAACCCCAACCTTAGCGTAGTAACTTCTCACTAGCATTCCTATTCCCCAGAGAACGATATCAATTCCGTGGCTTACCCTAATACTACACTACAACGATTAGGTTCCTCGCCTAGGGTGTTGAAAACTTGCTCGAGAAAAGGAAGTTCCATTGACCCCGAACGGCGTTATCAAAGACTAAAGAGATTTTATGAAAGAGAGTTGCGTTATCAATTTGTGTTTTTCTCGCACCATCTCTACTTTCTCTCACTAGCACTACTACAAAAAATCTCACAGAAACCGGTCAAAATGGCCCATGAAGAGTGGTTTTGAGACCACTCTCTGAAGGGGGGTATCTCCATGATCGAAACATATAGAAACCGGTTTGGTAACCAGTCTCTGTTAGAAGCATCGACACCGGTTTTCTCCTAAGAATCGGTCTCCATATTAGAGTAAACACACATGTTTTTATTGAACATTGGCACCGGTTCTCCCACAACCTGTCTTTATATAAAGTAAAAAGATATGTTTTTATATCAAAACCTGTCTTTTTGTAAAATTCTTTTATTAAAAAAATAATAATAATTGTTTTTGAAATTTTCCAATTTTTTGAAATTTCATAATCTACAATTTGATTCACCAAAATAAAGAAATACAAATGCAACAAATATATATATATAAAGTGATTTAAATACACCAAAAATGTCAAAATCAACAAAGTAAATTAAGATAATATTTCAACTCAACAAAACATAAATCCTAGACAAAATCCAAATTGAAATACTAGAATTCAACAAACTATAAAGAAAAACACTAGAATTCAACATAACTAAACATAATTATTGAGATCGATCACGCCACAATGTAAACCATGCACCTGCTGTTCAACTCTTTGTTCTCTAACGGACGGTAGTCACTCCATGGTCCCTATATGTAAAATAATGAAATAAAAACATTAGCAATCAAAAAAACAAAAAGTTTTAGAAAGGATGAAACTATTGCACGTCTAGTGAGTTATTCAAGATTAATAAAGTTCTGACCAAAAGGTGTGGGTTAAGAACCTGGTTGCATCTTTTGAACTTCTTTATTTTTGCCAATGTTGGATAAGTTTCCAATGTGGTCTATGGATGATGCATAAAATGGGTAGATTTTAAACACTTCTAAAACTGAAACAAGTGAAACAAATAATAATACTATTAAATCTTAACTTACCTGGTATATTTTATACTAACTAATCCTTTTATTGCTAAGCCTTTCAAGTACGAAAAACAGGAGACTAATCCTTCTAAAGTACTCAATTCGTGGGCTTTTGTTACTCTTGACAAGCATGATAAATTAGAGACAGAATTAGCAATGTAAGTACAACCTTAAATTCTCATGAATTATGGTATAATTTTGAATCTTGGTCAAACCCGCTGTAGGAAGAAAGAAACGTTATAAAAACAAGTTGTATGCCTACAAAATATTATGAAATATACTATATTTCTCCTAAAGTGTGTTGTTCCATTTGTGGGCATCTGTCTTGAGTCAAAGTTAACATTTTTAAAGGTGCAAATAGAATTCCAAAAACACGCTGAATAACCAAAACATACCTTGGATTGTCAGAGCAAAGTAACCGGTTCCATAGAGCAGTAAACCCTGACCTCATTTTATCAATTGCGCCATTGTGTTTCATTTTCATGAGGACTTCCAAAAAGTGATTCCCAATAGTTTCTAGTTGTTTGAAGTCGAGCACAACATTCTCGGTCATGCTTTGACCATTATGAGAATCGGATAACAGACTATTCATGATGTCTGATGTGGGCAGCGAAACTTTCCTTATAATAGTCCCCAGAAGAAGACTCACCTGAAATAACATAACAATGAGCTTTTGCCATTAACGGGTTGTTTGGAGGCAGGTTTTATGGTGACTATATGATACTAGATAATAAAATCAGATAACCAGCTAAAGTAAAAAAAAAAAGGTTAAGCCACAAAAGAGACGGTGTTTAAATGTGCTGATGTTGCTGTAATAAATACCTAGTTTGGTATCAAGTCCATAGTTAAACTCGTATGAATCGACTCATTTCACATCTAAACAGAGGCGACTCAAGACATGGCTCAGTTAATGTCGACTCGACCCTAACTCAAGAGTTTTTCATGACTCAACCCCCGGTGACCCACTTTGAGATTGGTGAAGATAGTGACGCAATCAGACAAGAAAAAGTTGAATAGATAAGACTTATGCGTTACTTATCGTAAACAAATTTTTTTTTTGAAGAAACCAAATAACATGTAGATTGCCAAATAATATAAGAATAAATCAAAATGATGATGGGTTTGTTATGTTGCATGATTAAATGCATAAACAACAAAATGTATCTCATCGTTAAGAAAAGCTGGGTTGAGGTTTCGAAAAGTGAGCCACCAAACGAGCTTTTTGAGAAGCCAAAGAGACTTGTCTATTAGAATGTTAATAGTGGGATATTTACCAGAAAAACTAAAACGCAAGGGATCCCAACTTTTCGTGGGTAGATTAATAATCCTTTAAGCATGTAAGATGATCATATGATACATTTAAGACATTTCATAGTACATTCATTAAAAGTGAAATCACGGTTAAAGATATCAATGTTACATTAAAGGCTTTAGTGTACCAACGATCCTTTGCCAAACGGTATCCAATGTAACATTAAATGCTTTAGTCATCTAGCATCATTCTAATGTATATTATACTACTTACTAAAATGAATGTGACTATACATAAAAAAAGATGCAGGACCAAGTGAGACAAAGAAAAGAAGTTGTACATATATAGTTGGTTGGTTTGGGTTTCTATGTGATGATAATTAGGGCAATTTCCATTATTAATTTCTAACATGTCTATCGTTGTAGATCTTATATGTGTTTCCATGGCGACATTCGCTAGAAATATATGTAACTTCTTTTATAATCAGGTTGGGTGCTCCCTCTAGCACACTACTTATCTGATTATTTCAAAAAGCATAAGCATATTTTATAAGAAATCCCAAACACCCACCTTCAATATTCGTATTATCCCTGAATGCAGGTCACAATAATCACTTCTAAATCGCACACCAAACACCGGATATAACATCATTGATGTATATTTGTTTATCGCGAATAAGATTCAATGATGTCTATTTAGCTATAAATGACTAAAATCTATCAAAATATTTGCAAGAATAATGGCAGAACTATAAAAGGAACATATAAATAATAGTGAAGGAGGGGTACCACGTAAAGATCAAATCCAACTTCCAATTTATTAGCAATTTTTTTACATTTTCAATTAGTTGAGTCACTTACTCAAGACATATATTCAAAGGTCCCATAAACCGTAATAAGGATATCGCAAGACCCATTGGTTAAACAAATTGTTAGATTTTGAACCACGAGTTGCGGTTGGTGAGTTTTTACCTTGATCATTGCGATCAAAGGACATAATATCTCCTCATTCATAATCGTGTCAAAGAAATAACGTAGAGGTGGCGAATTACAAGTTTAAGAGCTTTGCTCTGCAAGTCCCACTTCTTCTTTCAAGCCCAAGCCCGTGATACTCATCTTACCAATATTACCTGCACATTTAAATTGTTAAATCAATAACTGAAAAGGGTAAATTCAGTCTAAGTCATATAACCAAAAGTCTCCTAATGAACATAGTTACCATGAATTGTAGTCCCTTGTTTGTGCTTTTCATCATAATAAAAGTACACCCCTTACCATCATGGAAACAAACTTGTAAGCATTAGGCTGAGCGAGTTGCGGTGTGGGTCAATATCTCCAAAACTAACCACATCAGCGTCTCGCACGGACTTCTTTCTAGACTTTCACACGAAATGTAATACCACCACCTGATGCTGTTCTCACCACCAACAATCTTTGCGAGAACAGCAACCATACACGCCTGAATCATGCGAGAGCAAATTATACATGATTTGACATTTACGATTATAAAACCACCACTTGAAGAACAACCACCCTTAGGGTTAGGATTTTGACTCATAAAATAATTCAAAGGCGTCTTCTCTTAGTCTCCGGCTATGTAACTACAGATACCCCAAGTCCGGCCGTCGTTCTTCCGGCAACGATGTCGTGGTTGAGCTTGAAACTTGAAGTTTCTTAAAAGCTACGGTTTTGGCGCGTATAGGGACACGGAGAACTGATGATTGTGATTTGTGAACCATCTACCATTGATGTTTCAAAATCGTTAGCTTTAATTTAGGGTTTTGGGAGGAGTTTGGGGCTGTGTCGTGAGTTAAGATGTGTACCTCGCTCCTTTTTCATAAGATTTTTTATAATGAGTCCAATACTTTTAAAATAGAGCTATTAAGGACATGTGTATTTGATTTTCTTTTTCTACGTTTAAGTGAAAAACGATTTTCTGTTTATTATCTTATATACTAAAACCTTAAAATGGTATGTGAGTGAAGCACATAGCTTTATACAATGCATGTTCTATTTGCACATTATTCTCGGAATTTAGGTGTACAAGGACGTGAAGAGTCGTTGAGGGATGGAAGTTCAAAATAGAGAATACTTACACCGGTTGTTTCTTCAAAAGTGGTGTCTATAACATAAATAGATAGAGACATGTTGTTACCTACACACCGTTGTCTTTGATTGTGTAAAAAGACCGGTTTTACCGCAAAACCGCTTTTTATGCGTTTTGTAATATGGAGGCGGTTTTTAAGAAAACCAATCTCAATTCCTACCATTCCCACTAGTTTTTTATCATAGGAATAGGGTTTTATATAACCAGTCTTTATTTGGGGGTGTTTATAGCCTTTTGTGTAGTAGTGTAGAACAATGCATAGATTCATCATGTTTGATCAACCTCGACCTCCCGAACCAAATAAATCGTTTTAGTTTTTCGGTTCTACAGTTTTGTCTGTCAAACAAAGATTATTTTTTAAGTAGCTTATTTTTTTAAAAAAATAAGCATAATCTCTCAATAATCTTATGTGTCAAACATGCCCATAATATTGTGACAAATATTACATAACATCTACTCATTAGCAAAGAGCTTTCACTCTTAGTCATCACAACCTTATAATACTATTGACTAATGTTTTGGTATCGCTATTGCATCGCGATACATGTATACTTAGCATTTTGATATAAAATAATGTGTAATAAAATTATACCTCAAAATTCTAGCCATGCAAAAACTCATTCCCATAACTAGTTGGATACCCGCGCACAGCGGCGGCGATAAATATAGTTATATAATCTATATCTATCTATACTACTTATAATGCACGAAGACACCTCACTCTTAATTTTAAGACGTACAAAAAATTAAGCATGATTTACAACACTTTAATGCACCCAATTTTTAGAATTACAACAAAGTATGCATATTGTACAACAAAATAAAGCGTGGTGTCATTTTAAGACCAAAATTCTATCAAACAACATTAATGCTATTAAAAACACCCCTTCACCAAAAATTACAACCATTTAAGCACAATGTACAATAGCTGCAACCAATTTTCAGATTTACAACAAAATAAGCATAGTGTACAACAAAATAAACATGATGTAATTTCCAGACTTATTTTCAGACTTACAACATTAATCCTATTAAAGTGGTCAATGTTATTAATGACTATAATGACTACTACTTACAAGAAAAGAAACATAGTGTACAACACTTTAATGCATAACCTTCGGACGACAAGACAAGAAGCATAGTGTACAACAAAACACCACATTAACGCTATTTAACGTAGTCAATTATTTAACCTGGACAATAAATACAATTAATACGCTTATTAAAACACCCTTAAATAAGAATACAAATTATCAATCATATCAGACAACTAAATAAAACACAATTCCGATTAAATTTCACTACTACAAATAATAAAACACATTATACAATATTCAAGTTCCGAACGCAATGGCCAATGGGCTTGAGTCCTAACTAGGCGGACCAACGGGCTCGAGCCCGAGCAGCACACGCAATATCGGTTCGAGCCGAACAGATACCATTATAATGAAATTTTGATATTCAGAATTTATTGTTAAAAGAATATAATAAACTAAAATACATTATTCATCAAAAAATTATTTCAAGTACCATGCCACGAACGCGGTATCCCGCTAGTAAATATAGTAAATGAATTGTTAACCCAACTCTTCGCAATTCCTCACCCGCTTAGTTACTTCATTTCACAACACCCAAATGTATATGTGTTAGTTGTATGTGTTTGTTTGGGTTTTCCAGATTCTTTTCCGTGACATCATTATTCCCGATATAGAAAGACCTTCACAATCTCTTACCAGAAAACACTTTATCAAAAGTAAATGATTTTGATAAATAAAGTTTGTATTGATTGAAATAAAGGTTAAAGTTATAAAATTTGAATCAAAATAAAATAAACCTACTAAAATGTAAAACTAAAACTCATAAAAATATATCAAAATGGATGTTGAAATTAGATCATAAAAATTTAAAATAATTAAAAGATATTTAAATTTAAAATAAAGGTGATTAATTAGGTTAAGTACGCGTCAACTCCATTATCGGAAATTTATTTATTTTAGTTTGTTAGTTTTTTTTTTTTTTTATTTTTTAGTTAGGTTTACATACGCCAATTAAACGACGTAGCCCTTATCTTAATTTTTTCATGGTTCACAACTTAAATTCTTTATATATGTTGATCAAAAATTTACTTGCAACGTGGGACGCTTTACTAGTTTTTTTTTTTTTTTTTTTTTTTTTTTTTTTAATCCTAGCCCTGTTAACGCATTAGTTTCTTTAGTTGGGAAGAAACTCCTTAAAAACAGGCGTATGAAAATTTTTGTGACAAGCATACGGTATAACATATTATTTAAAGTTTACTTAATTTTTATGTCTTCGATTGGTTTTCTCACAGCAGTTTGAAGTTTTGAACATGTACAGGTATACGTATACCTTTCAACCACAAGCTCATTGGAATGATTCATTATTGGTGTCCTTTATTACTTTGGAACATTGAACGAGTTTCTTCCTTCTTTTTCTTTTTCATTTGTCTTTGTCTGACATAAATTATATCTAATTTCTTTTCGTATAACAATTTAAATTTAGTTTCTTTTCTATTCTTTTTCATTTTGGTTTTATTTGGCTCTAATTATTGATTCGTTCGTAACAAGATTGGATCTATAGTATAATTCATTTTTAAAACATGTCAATAATTGGTTAGTAGCGCATGTTTGATATATATAATAGTACGTCTCTTTTTTATTGCTATTTAAAAAGTATTTTAATTTTTTATCATTACTTGGTAGAATCATAAAAGAGTGGATACAAGATATCGTCTATTAAAGCATTTGAAGAATGTACTTCAGAATAATTGATAACTTTATTTCTTAAGTTTTCTAAAAATCTATTTCTAAATCAACATCTTCACCCACTCAATTAAGAAACCACACTCTCTTGATATCAATTTCAACAACTAAGAAAGATCGTGTCATAATGAGGTTAAGCTTACTTGTCAAGGCCACCCCGCCACATCAGCATCCCATTTTTCCACAACAAACCCCCTCCTCACTCATAACAAACATCAACCTCTTCATTTAGGGCCCACCACTACCACTTTATTTCTTTTATTCAATTTTCATTTCCAAATAAACTAAATAAATTTATTTCATTCAAATAAAAAATACAATACATAACACAATAATAATAAAAAAACACGATCCGGAAAAAAAAAACAACACGCGTAAAAAAATACAACACATACTACTGGATTTAATCTTCGACATCCCACTTCGGGCAATTTTTCAAAATCTCCTAAACCATATTCACACACAGTTATACATCTCCAACGTATTTAAAATAAAAAAGAAAAAAAAAAATTATTCTAATCAAGCTATATTCACACAGCCATATTCTTTCATATTTCTTTCACATCTCCAACATATTAAAAAAATAAAAATATATATCATCTTCATCCTCCATATATATTCACACACAGTTACACACACAAACCCACTTCCACAATCAACAATCAAGCCATCTCAGCTCAAATCCAACACAAACCCACTTCCAAAACCCTTCAATTTCACAAACCCAGAAAAAAAAAAAAGAGAAAATGACGAAGAGAAAATCAAACCTTTAAAATATATCAATCGGTCCCACTTTGTAGGTGTTTTTACTCGTCGTCGTGCGGTGGTAAGATCAAATGACGGGCGGCAAGAAAGCGGTGTGGCGGCGAGAGACGGCGAGGCTTTCAGCGTGACGGCGAGGAGGACGACGAGAGCCACACCGGATGCTCTAATCAATTAACGAAACTTAAATAATTTTTTTTTTTTAACATATAAAAACAAGTCAAGGAAGTGAAAAGATGAATTAAAAACGACAATGCATCGACTTTTAAAGCTCATGTGGGATGATTCTTAATTCCAACTGATTAATTATAACAAAATTATTATTTTAAAGGTGTTGTATGATTTTTTAGTCAATTCTAGTCTCTCAAGTCTCACCCGACTCACCCTTCAATCATTACAGATTCACAAGAAACCCAAAGTAAAGATTTCCATACTCTTTAGTAGGGGTGGCAATTTCTGACCCGACACGAAATCCGACCAAACCGACACGAAAGTTAACAGGTTTGGGCCATGCTAAATATATTATGGGTCGTGCCGGCCGACCTATCTAACCCGCTTATTAAACAAGGTCGTGCTCGGGTTCGGAATAAATAAGCTGCGTCGATTCTACCAACCCGCTTAAGATGTTTTTTCATAAACTCAAAATTATTTATATCTTATTACGCGGTTAAATGTATTAAACGGCCAATTCGACAACCTGCTTAACCTATTTAACTCGTATGATAAGCCAACTTTTATATATAAAAGGGTTAAATGGTCAACTCAAACCCACGAACCGATTCAACCTGCTTAACATATTCAACCCACAGAACCTATTTAACCCGCCAACCCAAGTATATTATACGGTTAAATTCAAGCAGTTCGAAGCATGTCTAAACAAGCAGGCCGACATAACCGACCGATGATTTAAATAGGCCAGTTTGGGTGGGATTTTCCACCCGCCAACCCGACAACCCGAACCCGCCAACCCGAACCCGACCAATTGCCACCCCTACTCTTTAGTATCATCAATATACTTTATTTCCAAAAAACTTATAAATAAACTACTATTGATACTAACAAATAACAAGTTAGTATCATCAATAGAGTTATAACCAGGATCAGTGTAAGATTTGTATCGTGTATTCTATAGACATATATAACATTTCCACGAGAAGGGTGTTACTCTTCCGGTATCATTTTATCTTTCAAGTTTAAACTATGATCACTAGCTAAAGTGTCGTAAGCCATTGTCCGGACAAATGTCCTTGTGTCATTCTAGCAGTTACCTCTGGTTTTTGGGAGTTGATTTGTACACTCCATTAAATGATTTGCACACTCAAATTGTTTGTCTCTTGACATTTATGACCTTCATCACTTTTAATTATATTCACTCATGTAAGGGTAGATTTTTCAAAACACTAACATTTAAAGTGTGCAAATCATTTAATAGAGTGTATAAATCACCTCCCTTTTTGAAAGATACTTGAATTTTATTTTGACTAAACTCGCACATTCTAGATTCATGAAGCTCGATGATGGATTTTAGCGACGTCAAATACAAGTTATTTTTTAAAAAACAAAATCTATATAGGAATGTACACTTGAACTAAATAACCAAAAACGTTAAAATCCAAATAAAACCTCCGATAATAGTCCTAAAAGAACTTATTGTGGTTGAGTTATACAAATTCAAACCTTGACTTCTTGAAAGGAAAAAATGAGAAAAAGTATAAGAATAACATAAATCAAAAAGCAACGTTAGTTCAGCTTTTACTCTTTTCACTTACCTCTCACTCACACACCTAAAAACACTCTCCACAGTAATTTAATCTAAAACCTCACATTTGAGACTCACCATACCCAATAAAAACACAAAAAAAAAAACAATTAAAAATATAAACAAAAGATACTCTCTCTGTCCGAAATTATATGTCCATTTCTAAATTTCACAAAGTTTAAGAAAATAGGCCCCTTACAATGTTAACTAATAAAATTTCATTCCCACCCATTTAAAAACATTTTAATTGGTTGTTATTGAAAATGAACATTAAATTTGAGACAATCAAAAATACCAAAGTAACTTATATTTTAGGATATGGGAGTATCACATTTGGCGTATGCCAAGATAATTGGCGAATCACTTGACGAGGTGGCGAATCATCTCGGATTGGCGAGTCACACTCGCTATTGCACCTTGTGCTCTAAAGGAGAGAAAAGAAGAGGTAAAGACAAATATGGTGGCAATGCCCGACGTAGTAATGACTATAAAACTACCGTCAATTCTTTAAGTTTTTTGCGTTAGTTGTTTGAAGATTGATTTAACGAATTATATTCCTCAGTTAACTCTAGGGATTTTATGATACGAGATTGGGAGAATATATTTAGTTTGGATCAAGGTTTTTAAGATTGGATTCTACTTAAAATCGTTTTCGTCTTTGCAAAATTATGATTGTAAGATGAGATCGAAATTTTAAGATCCTATTATAGTGTTATTTTCTTAATAAGCGTTGTAAAATTATGTAAATCTACATATTATTATGTGTCATATATCATGAAAATATATGTCAAAATTATGTTTATCAAGTGTTTAATACAATTAGCCTCTTATTTTTTATGTTTTACAAAACATAATATGCAAATTTGTAGCTTTTTAGATTGTAATTCGAGAAAAGTAAGATTATATCGATCAAAATCTTAAGATCATATGGCAAGATCGGAATCCTATTTAGATCCTATCTTGCAAAGATCTGACATAGGATCAGAATCATTTTTGTTTTGCAGTATCGTAAAATCGTAAAATCTTAATATTAGAATCGGGATATTAATAAACATGGTTTGGGTGATGTTAGAGTATTGTCTAATTTATGTTAGGATAGTTTATATTTTCTTTTTATAATAAAACTATATTGACTTGGATCTTAAAAGAAGTAATCTTTCGGTCTTAAAACAAATGTATTTTCTACATATTGCATTCAATATAAAAATATATGACCAATACAATGTGCACTAATAAAATGTCATATTAACTTTTTAAAACCAATTTAATCGCTCGAAAAAAAATATTAACTTTTTAAAACTTATAATTTAGGACACGGGTGAATCACACCACATCTTTTGTATAATAAATGAATTACATTATTTCGGAGTGATTTTCTCAATTCAATTTTATTGAAAAAATAATTAGGCCAATAGGAGAGCTCGATTTCGCCACGTAAGCAAATCGCGTGATATGATTGGTTAATAAAAGTCAAAATTAAATTGATTTTAGTCAAACTTTAATAAATTTTGTGGATAAATTTGGTTGATAAATAAACACATAAAAATATAGGTGTCAAAGTTGTGAAAATAAAAACTTAAAATAATATGAGGTAATTAATAAAACTTTGGTGGTTTAATTTATAAAAGTTATATAGAGTTAAGTGTAATATTATAAACCTTAATGTTTTTTAATAATTTTAGATTATAAACAAATACCCCCTTATACTTTATTCCCTTTATACTTTATATCTTAAAAATACAATGTATATGTTGTTTTAAAATAACAACATATAAATTTGCATAAGATTATATAAGTATCATTTTTTTTACTATATATCGCTCAATAACGACTCATTTATTTCATTTTAAAAGTTTAACTTATGTGAACACGAGTTTACATTTTAAATACGCTAAATTATCGAAACGGAATATAATTATCAAATCAGAAGACGTGTTACTTTAATATAAAAATAAATATACGTGATTGTACTTATAACAATGACTCATGTAATTCTTATTTATTTATATAAGGATATCTAGAAAAACATTTTTATAAAATTTTAGGAGTATACTTTAACTTTATCAACGCTCATTATGTGCTATTAAACTTGCATCATGTGTACAACATAATATCAGTAGTGAAATTTAAATAACAACATCAACATCTTTGTCAGCTAAATAAAAATAAATCCTGAGTTACCTAGCAATTTTTTTTACAAATATTTTATCAAATTCTAATGGATATTAATGCATAATGAAAAACACGTGCATAAGTATTAGTAGTACTTATATCACAATTTTCATGGGCAAATTATTATATGTGTATATACTGAACTAAAAAGTTAAAATAAATTTGATTTATGTGTAAACTTTATGCGTGCACGAAACTTATAACTATATAATTATATGCAATTACCTTTAAAGATATAATATTCAGTATTAGTACAAAATAATTTTGTTTGTCAAAAGCTCGTGCGTGCACGAGTATTATAACTAGTACTTATGACAACAACACTTGCTTTCGTATTGGAATTCTCTTTGGCGTCACTCACCTCTCTTTCCTTTGCTTTGCTCCCGTTTACCACTCTCCTCGGTTTCCCTTGCGTCGCTTGCCTCTCTCGCTGTCAACTAGAGCTCGGATCTGACTCAAACTGGGTTCGTACGAACGCGCCCTACCAAAGCTAGCCTGAAAGAATGTTCAACAAAAATGATTTGACACTTGACAATTGAAAATAAGAGGTTGTGAGTTCAAGCCCCACTCAATACATTTGAAAAATAAAATAAGTGATATAGGGTGTGAAAAGAATTTCCGTCGAAAAAAAGATGAAGCCTCTTTTCCTAATCCCATAGTGCTAAGGAAGCCTTTACTGGCGGGAGTATATTACCGGTAAATATCTTTTCTCAAGAATCAAGATTAGCCTTGAGACAAATGGAAATTCACGAATCCTTCCTTACATATGACTAAAGCATATTTAGGCCCATGAAACAAAATACATACTAAGGCCCATAAAAAAGAGTAACAAATATAGCGAAATTTAGGGGTGTTCACAAATCGGGTAATACTTGCGAGTAGGCGTGTTAATCGGGTCGGGTTGGTCATGTAGAATTGTAAATATTATGTTGTTTGATGATTCGGGTGGTCTTGGATGATGGAAATACATGTTAGCCATTTAGAGAGAGAAAGAGTGAGAGGGTGTTTTTGGTATAGACTTGCTTAACAAAAATGAAAGATTAGATTCAAAGAAGCACCACCCCTTCCAAGGATGGAAGGGGTATTTATAGTTACAAATACTACGTCCTCCTAACGGACTGTGGATCAGGCATACAGTGGGTAAAGACCCGTCATTCCTCCACGGTGTTACACTACGCTAAACTAAACTAATAACTAACTAATAAACTGATAAATAACGTAACAAACGATATGTCTAAGAGCTAACTTATGCTAGATAATATTTGGGGTGACCGACTCTTTACTATGGAATTTCCAATTCCTAACAATCTCCCCCTAAGGGAGGTCACCCCATGATTTACATTTTGAATCCTAGCATTCTATTTTGTCTCCCCCTAAGGGAGGTCACCCCATGATTTACATTTTGAATCCTAGCATTCTATTTCGTCTTATGTTCTGAGCTCGAGACTTTAATTCTTCAACATATGCATCTTTGTGCTTTAGCAATGATACTCAAAGTCCGTGATAGTTTGTACTTTCATGGAGGCCTTTAATCGATCCACATCTTTGATGATCTTCGAGCTTATCGAGATCATCACCACAACAAATCTCTCCGGATCATCCATAGTGGTGTTGCCTTCATGTGATGTTGTGACTTTTGGACCGACATGCTCACACTTTTCGGATCATGACATCTTTCATCGAGTAGCGGAAGCTTTATCGGTTCATGATATTTGCGCCATCGAGCCAAAGTTATGTAGATAAGCACATGTCATGATTTCTTTAATTAAGCGCGGATGTTGTGAGCATGCGACTTTGATTGACTCAATTCGATCACCGCAACCGTTCAAATGTACCGCAAACAACAGCTAGCAATAATACACACGAAGTGTCTTTGATCACTTTCGAATTGAGGTACACGCCCACGGTTCCCCGCTGATCAAGACAAGCACCGCTGTGATCGTGTATAATTCAAGAATCTCCTCGATGTGGTTTCGCAATGTTCTAGTCGTTTCAAACCGAACGCCTCAAAGAAGACAACACGGAGTGAGTGAACCAAATAATAGAGATTCACCGATTGATAGAAAATGATTTAAAATAATCGCGTATTGCTTAAGAGAAAGAGTTTTTCAATACGACGAAGGTTTAGAAGAAGAAATCAATTTTCAATCATAAATACCCTTTATTTTGAAACATAATACACAACAAGTGCTAGAGAAAAGAGTTTTTGAGCACAACGACGGTTTTTCAAAGGTATCCGCCAATCCTTTTCTCGACCAAGGTTGATTCAAGATTGAATCGCCCCATTGTTTCTATCCATTGTCACAAGCTTGATCTTTTCCAAGATCTCACATGTCACCCACCAAGAGCTTGTTTGATGTTGGCTCTGTATGATTTCCATCTTCATCATGAATACTTTACATATCACTCGGATGTTCGCAATACCACAAGGATAATGCGTGGGACTCTTAATATATTCTTACTTTCCACATTGTGTGAAACAGCAAGTCTTCATTAATTTAGTGTCCTAATGAGATATTGTGGATGATCTCTAGGCTCTAGACTCAATAGTGCACATTTGGTTCCTATGCGGAGACTGTGGAGAGGGTCTCCTTCTTCAATATCAACAATCTCTAAGAGAAAGTCGATAGATTATGTAGGTTCCCGTGAGAATGAAACAAGTCCTTTTAAGAGGAACTTGAGTAGCTTGGGAAGTTGTAGTGCAAAGGCGCATTTGGGTCCATGACGCCTTGTCTTCAATACCGGTGTTACCTTGGTAACCACCAAGAGCATATGAATTGAACCCGTTTCGCCTCTAAGGTTGAATTATCGGAGGCTATTTCTTTTCACCCTTTTCACATTCATTTCTTTTCATTCTTCAACCCTTCGAAGCTTATCGAGACTTCATTACTAGAACCTTGTTGGGTTTATTCCGCTTCTAGCTCTTTCTCATCTCGCACTCTTCCCATATCTCACTTTTCTCCTTTTTTCATCATACCCAAGGACTCTACACTATCTAGTGGATTGTCCCTAGGTTGATCCTCCCGCTCTGGCGGGATCGTGGAACAATACCTAACCTAACCATCCTTATAACTCCATGCATAAAGTAAATGGTCGGTCTTTTGGCAGTTCATTCTTCCTTGAAACCAATTGAAAATCATTTGAAAATCAATCAAGGTACTTGTGATACGAGATCAAAGCATTTTGTACCTTAATAGTTTTGATCATTTAGAAATGCTCCCTCAACATGTGCATATGATCTTGAAATTGTTTATCACATGGAGGTAAGAGTTCTTTGAAATAAATTCTTGATCACAATTTCCATGGAAAAGCCATTTGATTTTCTTTGTAAATTCTCCCCTCAATATGTGCTGGATATTTAAAATAATTTTATCACATGAGGCAAGAGGTTTTGAAGTATTTTTCACGATTGCCAATAGAACTATTCGCTCCCCTCAATATGTGCATCGATATACGAAAGAGTTTGGCACATATTAGAGAGAACTTGCACTTTGAATCAAAACGATAATCTTTTATCAAATTTCATATTAAATCACAATTCTCCCCGATCAAAAATATCAAACCCTTTGAGATTTTGGATCCCAAGTGATTTAATAAGGTTTAGAAAACATGGAGAATATGTGCTCGATTTAAAAGCTCTTATGGTTTATGGTTAAATTCTCCTCCACAATCATGTATTATGTATTTGAAATCGCTTGGCACATGAAGGAAGGAGTGTTTTGAAACAATTACCCTTTAAAACCGATTTGAGATTTAAATCACGAACTCTCCCGATCAAAAATTTTAAACCTTTGAGATTTGTTATCCCAATTGATTTAAATCATTTAGAAAATTTTAGGGAAAGACGTGGCAAGATTTAATTTTGAAAATGACGGATAAGGACCAATTATAGATATTAAAGATTGTTAGTGTCAGGTATGATAGTTTTAAGAGATCTTTAAGTAAAATAAAAAAATTTCACAATCATACAAGAACAGAAAAATTTTCATTTTGAAAGATCTTTGAGTTTTAAAGAGAATCATACCATGACATAACATTAAATCTTTAGATCACCACTTTAATTTGTACAAGCCGGACTTGATAGATGAAATATCGATTGAAAATAATTTATTTAAAATCACTCCCCCCCCTCAATCGATGACCGTAGTCGATGATTGAGTGACTTAAGTTTTGATAAAATGAAGTCCGGTGATTTTCAAAATTAAGTCCAATTTATTTTCAAAACCAATATTTTCCATTTTTCAAAACAATATTTTCAAAACTGTTTAAAAATGATATCATCACAATTATCCTGCACAAAGATACGTTAGGTGGTCGAAATGCTTTTGTTGTTGTTGCCGGAGGTTTAGAAGAAAACCATCTCCACGGCGTTGAGACTTCTTACGTTGCATTTTTTTCATGCCAAATGAGGTCAATTAAGCTCCGCTTCTTCATTTGATGATGAAGAAACCATCCGCCGATGCAAGGAGACCTCTTACATTGCATTTTTCATGCCAACTCTCCATAGAAGTCAAATTAAGCCCGTTTCTTCATTTGTCAACCCAAGATATAGTTACCCTTTCCTTTCGGCATCCAATCATCTTCAATTGTGGGATCCAGATCGGAAACATTCTTTTAAACCATGTTATTTGCATACGTTAGTGAACACAGATAGACATATATGGTGGTCGACAACACCCAAACAGCAATCGACTAATAAAAGTCAATTCAACATATCAATCAGATCATAAAAGGTATGGGAATAATGTGTTAATCAATCTATAATCATCTAATACTAACAATCACATCCTAGAAACCTAGTCCTTCAACATAGGCAATAATATTTTTTCAGATAAGCACGTAGGATGATTAAGAAAGCCCGTTAGATGATGTAAATTTGAAAAACATTCTCCCCCTCAATCAATGACTCTTTCTTTGAAAAGTTTAAAAGCGCTGAAGTCAATGATTGAGTTTTCAATTTTTACGAAAACTTGAATCTGATTGATTTTCAAGCAACTCATTTACCACCATTTTGTTAGAACAAATATTTTTCTGAAGAATTTTAGAAGGAAAATATTTGAGTAGAATGCTAACAGTCTTCGACATACTTTCCTCAATTAGTTTTAGGATAAGTGCACAAATGTGAAAATTTTTGGTTTAGCGCAAGACTTTCCTTTTTTGAAAAATCGGTTGCTATCTCAAATAATAGCAAGCCATTATTTAAGCACGAGTTACAATCAAGTAATCAGAAGCCATATTTTGAGACATGTTTTGGAAAGAATATTTACACCTCCTTTCGAACTTCATCTATGGTCCCGTGCCATTATTGAATGACATTTCTAAGACCGCAGATGTTATCGATACCGTAAGACATGTCTAGAGAAAACATATTTTTGGTATTTTTGAAATTTTCCGATTTTTATGGATTTTGATGATTTTAGATTTTTCTATTTTCTTTTTGTTGGTTTTATATTTTTGTATTTTGTTTTGATAAATATTTACAATGATAGAGAAGATGATATAGTTTAAGAAGATGATGATACGAGTACCGAGATAAAGATATCGAGCGAAAGACGTCAGAAGATAGAATTCGTCATCTCTTAAACTTCCACCACCAAAGCTTCCAAGGCTCTTGTACTGAAGAAAGAAATTGAACCATTTGAAAGTGTGACTTTGGCAGCTTCCCCCCAAACCGAAAATCCATTAGATGAGCAGATTCGAAGCTCTATTTCAAGCTTGCCTTAGCCAGGTGCACAAAGAAGCACACCATTATCATAAATCCCGCTACTCCTTTTAAGAACGCTAATCGAGATTCTCCGTTCGGGGTTATATCATCAACAAGAACAGCAACGTATCATCCCACGCTTGAATGGCTCTTCTCAAATTCCATTTCCACTGATGTCTGAAGCGATCCATTCCAAAAGGTGTTAAGAAACCACTTCCCCCAAGTAGTTGAATTGATGCAATCAATCTCTTAACCTAGAGCTCACGAACCCGAATACACATATACCCGAAGACAAAGAAACTTATACCATCAAGTAGTAGATTAAGTCAAAGGCACAAAGAATAACCCGATGTATACTTTTCTCCTCAAGAAAGTGTATGAAGCTCAAGAACCTGGCACCGAATGCGCAAGAGAGAATAACCGATAACATTGAAGAAGCGGTCGAATCATCGATTATCTCATGAGGACTATCTCTCATGATGTCAACTCCGAATAAGTGATTATATCTCCGAATCACCGATTAAGCCCTCAAGTGAAACAACCGAGCATCCCAATGTACACAATCTTTCTCCCGATGATTGCGATAAGATCGAAATCATCACACACTTGTGTACCTCTTTATCTTTAGAAACTAACTTTTCCATCTCTTCCCCACATAGTTGGAATAAGAACACTAAACACCATGAGTCAAACCTTGAGTTTCTCTCATGTAATGACATTTGTCTTCCCGGATATCTTCAATCACTTAGAAGTATTAAGCTCATCAAGTTTACTCGCTTAGATACGTATCTCCTTCCGCCTTCATTGGTTTTGATACTCGTAATCAAGAACATATTATAAGCCCAAATACTAGAAATCAGAGAAGAAGGCTTGAAGTCTTTGTGAGAATCAACTTGTCAAGTACAAAGTAAGCAAGTCTAATTGGGATTAAATTTGCATTTCACTCTCCCCATTAGTGCTCTCCCTAAACCGACAATCTTTTAGATAAATGCCCGGATAAGAAGAAGTCTTTAGATCGTTAAATGCAACTGCCTTTAGTCTTCTAACATGTAGCGTAAAATGTAGAACCGATCAGACTCGACCTTCTTCAAGATTGTCCAGCTTGGGAATAGAAAGTCAACATCTTCAACTCACCAAATGCATTCCTGCTAACATACAAATAGCAAACCCTTAACTCAAATCCTCCCAATCAAACAAAAATGAAAGATGTTTATTAAGGAAATCACCAAAGAATCGGAAGCACTTTGTCATTAATCAAATCATTCAGATGAAGATGTCAACCAACGACTCTTAAAAAACTCCATGTAAAGATGACCCGATAAGAAGAAGCTCGGTTCTTACATGAGTTTGGAGCCATTTGACCATTAATTCGTAAATCAATCAACCATGCGTAATTATCACACTTTTCTCCCTCAAGAATTGCATACGAAGATGCCATTCTTGATTAAACAATGAATATCTTTAAATGTATTATCTTCACACTTCTCCCCGCAAAATTGCATATGATGTCGCCATCGCCATTATAATCGAGCAAGTGGAATAAGAGAACAATCATAGGTAGTCCGTTCACTTGATAACTGAAAGCGCATGGAAAAAGCATGAAGCATGTTGATGAGAATGGTCATAAATGAGAAGATTTCTATTCTTCAGAAGATAAAGCGCACTGAAGCGTACACTTTTATTTTCATTGAGGTACGAGGCTTGAATTGTTGTGTTCAAACGTCATAATCTCTCCCTTTTCAGCTCTCTTGGCAAAACATGTAATCACCCCATTATCATTCAAGAGGCTCTTTGTCGTGACAAATGATGGAGAAAACCCAATATGATGAATTTGACCTCAAGTAAACTACCCCGAACTCGTGACTTAAACTTGCACATATGTAACAGAGAGCGGTGCCGAGAATTCATGCTCCATTGAATCTATAATTACTCTATACTCTTCAACCAACCAACCATCAAGTAATAGACGACATCACCTCTTGAAAATCCACAATTAAATGTGACACTGAGCACTACAACGTAACTCCTTAAAGTGATAGTTATCTTGTGGTGGTAAGAGCCCAATTCCCCCAAGTGGTAAAAGAAAAGGTAAAACTCACCCAACAATAACTAGATTTCCAAGTCTTCGTTTTTGATAATAAGCTCGAACAAGGATCTTGAAGAATCTTCATCCAACCATCCCCGATACCTTCAGATACTAAGTACACTCGCCAGTTACATTTCACTTCAACCTCAAATAAATAATAGTGAATTAACCCTGTTGTCACATCTTGTTAAAAGCTCAAATCTAGCCTCCTTTGACCTTAAAAGTGAACTTTGATAATAGTTTTCATCCCGACCATGGTCAAAAGCACGTAACCCCGTAAAACCATGTAATAGCCAAACTGCCATGAGGACAATCCAAACAAACACCCAATTCTTGAAGTACACCATTTTATCCTTTCTTCAAGTAAACCGTAGCACCAAGATCGATAAGATCCCAAATACGCTTTCCTTTCTCCGTGATGGTTCCACATTACGGATTTTATAACTCTATGGTTTAAACCGAGAAATAGTTTTTTCATGGATTTTACAAAACCAAGAATAAACCGTAAGATAGATCCGAAACGCACATTACTTTAATTGGGATGTTTTCATTGTCACGGATTTTACAAGTTCTATGAATTAAACCGAGAAATAGATTCTTTCATGGATTTTACAAAATCAAGACAAAACCGTAAACAATGTCAGTTTGAATGTGTTATGACAACTTTGGTTTCGGTGAATGTCTGTTTTACGGGGAATATGCAGCGGTTCATCAACGGTTCATCATCCAACATCAACATTATCGTCAACCATCCAATAAACACTTTGGTAAACACATCATACACGAATTTTGTCGGCAATTGCAGTGACCATTTACAGAAGTAAATCCGATATACCAAACTTGAACATGAAGTAGAATTTCCCAGATTTATTACTTAAGCTTTTACTAATCCTTGTGAAAAAGAACCGGTGTACCCAATGTACAAAACCTCTTGACGTATCCTCAACTCGCATGAGACATCAAGTGATAGCTACGTTGTGGGTTAAGCGAGAAAGAATCACAAACGAACTAAATAGCCAAGTCTTTATCACCCCTATAAATGCCCAAACAAGTCATCTTCATGAAGGATATAAAGAAAGAAGACGAAATAAGTAAACACGCCCGGAAAATCTCACTTCAAATCCAAATAAGAAATACCGTCCAAGCAACCCCGTAGTCAACCTTGTTCACTTATCAGTTCAAGCCGTGACATAATAAATTTCGTGAAAATGTATAACAAAAAGAATCAGACCTCATATCCCATCGAATCTCATCATCACACCAAATCCCATCAAAATAATTCGCGATTAATTAAACATTCAACATACTCAAATCCGACATTGGTTCAACTTTCAAGTACAATCTTCAAGACCAAGTCCAATGCTCCACTCTCTGGCTCGACATAACACACGGCATAGTTCAATATCAACCCCCGATCCGTCGTTGGCCCATGAATAACACGAATGCTACGAATGTCAAGTAGTCCATGTGACTTATGTCAATAGCACTTACATAATGATACTCGATACCGAATAGTTACATGCCGATACCTCAAATGAGAGAAATAACACACGACCCATGTAAGTAATTCACAAATGATCCAAATATCCAATTTATGAATATATGTGAGTAAGCATGTACTGTCCTCAATTACTCGACCCAAGACTACATGATTCATTGAACACCACACGGCCCATGTCCACATTCGTTAATATCACGTCCAAGGAATATCACATAAATCAAATGATGTATATACCAGGTCCAAGTACCAACTTAATATCATAGCCCAAATGACGTTAACAGGTCCCGTAAAATCTAATCCAAGAATAAGTGCTGCCCTAATTACACGGTGTATAAAACGCTCACTTAACAACCAACTCAACCCTAAGGCTGCATGCAATAAGGTCGATCGAGAGTCGATCGAGTGTGTTTGGCCGATCGATTACTCTCGATCGCCTCCCAATCCCAAAGAACTTGGTCGCAGGTACGATCGAGTATTTCAAAAGTTTTCATATAAAAAATAACCGTTTATGCAACGGTTTAAAAAAAAATTAACCTTTATAAATACACAATACAAACACACTTCAATCCACAAATCTATTTCACACAATTCAAACTCAAAATACTTTCAACACAAGATTTAATATGGCTTGCCGCCTCCCATTCCGTTGAAGATATGTGCAAGTGTAAGTTCAAAATCAATGCAATAACGACGATGAGGCTCAAAAACGCTATTATATGCGCCATCGAATTGTTTGACCGTGACGAAGGCGGAGAAGGAGCGATGAGAGAAAACTACAAGAGTTGCAACTACATTACTCCCGAACGAAAAGTCATGATCGACAAATTGAAAGATCAAGCCCGCAAAGATCGCGAGGTTCGACAAGTTGTGGCGGTGTGTTCGTAAGATAACGAACAACGCCAAGACCAAAATCAATTGAGCTATCGGAGAACAAAAACGATGGTGTAGGTGCATCAACTTCGACTACCAACTCGAGCTACCGGGAACCTCGCTAGACGAGGAAGATTTCGCTCGCTTCGAGGATTTGCCGGCTCTCGACTCAGTATGACTCGCATGCGGGAGCATTCAGATTAGATTTATGATTTATGTTTTTCAGATCGCTTTTATATTTAATATATTATTGTTTTTATTTCGTATTGTTTTATTTATGTAACGCTTTAATTATTAATAAAAATTATTTTGTGTTAAAATGTTTTTTAAAAAAAAAAAAAAAAATGAACTTGGTCGCCTTATCGGCACCTAATCGCCCAAGGTCGCCGGAGAGAAAGTCGACGTGGCGTTGAAAAGTAAAGGGATTGAATCTCTACTAGTAGGCGCACCTAATAATCCTTCACATATTACGCCTCTTCCAACACTCAAACCCTAATTTATCTCTAAGAAAACATCCGCCTCTTTCGCCTTTTCATACACCACTCTCCCAATAATATTCATATCAATCGAGTACATCCGAAGATTGAATACATCTAACCATAGATCAAACCGACCCATTACCATCCGATTAACACAACATAAAGTTTGTTAGCATCACCATCCATTGATCAATAGAAAACGCCACTGTGGATGGCATGAGCTCTTTCATTAACGCCACAGGGATGGTGTGATTCACATGATTATGCATCAGGTCCAACAAATAAGCACGGTAGGTTTTAATAAATGTTTATCGTTTTTCATCTTTTTAACCGAATCAGGAGGAAGAATAAAACCATCATATGTTTTGTTCTTACTTCAAATTTTCGGATATTTTTATTAAAACTTGATCGATGATGGATTATCTCGTGTGTAAAACCTTTAGAGGTCGGATATATGCCGTTAAAAACACATGAAGAGTCTGAGATCCAGTATGTATCGAATCTAAGATGGTTTATGTGAAGATCCATGATGATTACTCGATTGTATGTTTGACTTATCAAGATTAGATAGGCATTTGTGCATAACAAGCGAGAAAGCTGAGATCTTGAGAGTTTGGTTGTTTATTTTTAATTCGACAAGTTTAATTGAGTCAGAGTGAGATTGGTAATAAGAGGTTGTAGTTATAGATATGAGTTGGTAGTAGTGTAAACGAGTCTGATTGAATCATTTGTTGGTAGTAGAGTCGAGCATGGTGTTGACTGATGAAAGTAAAATAACAACCTGTGGTCTTGATGAGTATTTTGGTTCTTGTTATTTGGTCATATGTCACACTCTTCTTCATCTTCATTATTTCGATAAGTCACATACCAAGTCGCTAGACTGTAAGTCATAGTCATGGTTGACTCAATAGTCAACACGCTTAGAGTAATAAAGGACAAGTCGCTAGGTCTGAATACACAAGTCGCTACTTGTTAAATAACAAGTCGCTACCAAAAATTAAGGACAAAAAGTACTCATACTCCAAGTCGCTATGAAGAAACATAATGACCAATTTTTCCGACCAAGTTGCAAAACCCAGAAACTTACTGCACAAATAGCAACATTTTAACCATTTTGGCCATGAGAAATATACCAGTTTGACCACATTTTGAAATGGCAAAAATGACCAGATTCACATAACCCAGGAAAAAAAACATCATAAGGACTCATCATTTTTCGACCCATTTTGACCTCTAAAATGACCAGATGACCACCAAAGTTCACATATATTGGTAACAAAAATAGTCTCAATGGTACTGTTTTGGAAAAAAGACACAAAACAGATGTAAACATAAAGTCACATGACATTTTTTGACCAAAAAGATTGTTAAAAAAACTGTTTAACTATACGAATAGGAAACAATAATTATCCGACCATAAAAATACAAAACAGTTTTAACATGTTTCAAAAACCACACAAATCGAAACAACACAATAACCATGGCTCGATACCATTTGTAGGATCGTAAATATTATGTTGTTTGATGATTCGTGGTCTTGGATGATGGAAATACATGTTAGCCATTTAGAGAGAGAAAGAGGAGAGGTGTTCTGGTAGAGGCTTGCTTAACAAAATGAAAGATTAGATTCAAAGAGCACCACCCTTCCAAGGATGGAAGGGTATTTATACCCAACGGATCGTGATCGTGCATACAATGGGTAAAGACCCGCCTTCCTCCACGGTGTTACACTACGCTAAACTAAACTAATAACTAACTAATAAACTGATAAATAACGAATAAACGATATGTCTACGAGCTAACTTATGCTAGATAATATTTGGGGTGACCGACTCTTTACTATGGAATTTCCAATTCCTAACAGGTCGGTTTCGGGTTATTCGGGTCGAGTCGAAGTCGGGTCAAGGCTAAAAATATAATACCCGAACCCGACCCTATTTGAACTCGGGTTGGTCGGGTTCGGGTCAAATCGGGTCGGGTCACGCCGTGGCCGGTGCCATTATATAATCCCATAATTTAATTTCTTAAATTTAGTAGTTAAAATCTTAAATAAATAAAAGGCACATGTCTAAATCACATAATTTGTTTTTTGTATTTGTTTGTTACCATTAGGCTTGTTGCAAATTTGCAATTAGCAAAATGTATAAAATTAAAAAACTACAAATGGAATGCAGATTGTAAGTTGTAACTATGCAAATGCATGCAACCATGCATGGTAACAAGCTAACAAATAACAATGACATGAAGTGTATTTATAACTAGTTATCACATGAAAAATTATAAGTAGCATTTTTGTTGGAGACTTGCAGCAGTAGTCTCATTGCAGACTTGCTAGCTTTGCAAGTTGCAAGTTGCAACTTATGCAAAATTGAAAATACTAATAACATATAATAATAAGAAAATAAAAGAACATCTAGACATTAGTTGCAACCTACAAATTGTATCATTCAAATAACAAGTTCACATAATAACAGTTGCATATATTAGACTTTTTGGTCACAAAATTACAATAGTAGGCAACGTTTAATGATTTAACTTAGGCTTTTCAATTGAATAAAGATTAAGCAACATTTATTCGAATATTTAAAAAAAAAAAAAAACTCAAGTTATCGGGTTGACCCGAACCCAATAGCCAAAGTATTTGAACCCGATACCGACCTTATTTTCAGATTCGTTAATCGGGTGACCCGATTGACCCGAGTTCGATTGAACTCGACTAACCCGACCCGAGTATTCTTATTCGGTTCGCTTCGGTCGGGCCGAATTTATGACACCCCTACTTGCGAGAATCGAAAATTAAACTGACAATCAAACCGAACCAATTTTTTTTAATAAATAGAACAGAACCAAATTTAATATGCGGTTTACAGTTAGGATATAATTTTAACAAAATGCGAACTGAATCGAAATGAAAACCGAATTCACACGAATATATATATATTTTATATTTATATAAAAAAAACCATTAAAGCTTAGTATAGTTATAAATTTTTTCTAAGTTTGAAAATTTTTTGTTGCTAAAAATCTATATTATTAAATGGGATAAAAATATAAAGTATGTAATTCGTGTTATTTGGGTCAACCTGAAAATCAAATTGAATTCAATTTCGATTTTTGGTTCGGTTTAATCCAATCTGAATTCGATTTAGTTCGATTTTCGATTTTACATATAAATGCTTTTAATCAAATTAACCAAACAACCCAATAACCAAACCAACAAACATCCCTTCGTTGTTTAATCAATGAAACAACTGGAAACAAAGGTTTAACTTGGACCACTGAGATTAAATTACAAACCTTTCAATTGAATTATAAACAGTTGAAAACCTTAACCGTTTAGTTGGTGAAATTTTTTCATGTTTTCTGTTTAGATGGAATAATATTTTTCCTTTAAAAAAATGAAAAGTTGTTTAAATAAAGCTCTTTTCAAGCATTTTTCTTTTTATAATCAACTTTTTATTTTTCATATTAGATCTTTACAATTTTTCATACGTTTTTGTACGGTTTTATACGTTTTCATCATTTTTTACACGTTTTTATACTTTTTCATCCGTTCTTACCCGATTTCAACCGTTTTTTCCGTATTGTACGCTTTTGTACGTTTTTTTACCTCTTTATACGTTTTTGACCGTTTTTATACGTTTTTATCCGTTTTCGCCCGTTTTTATACGTTATAATATATTTCCTTCCGTTTTTATATGCTTTTAGATGTTTTTAAACGCTTTCATCCGATTTTATACGTTTGCGTCCGTTTTCATTTGTTTTTATCCATTTTTATACGTTTTCAACCGTTTTTATACGTTTTTTTTACTTTTTCATTTGTTCTCGTCCGGTTTCATTCACTTTTATCCATTTTGTTCTTTTTGTATGCTTCTTTACGTTTTATACGTTTTCATCCGTTTTTACAGTTTTATACGTTTTTGTATGTCTTATAATTTTTTGTATGTTTTATACATTTTTTACGTTTTTCATCCGTTTTCGTGCGCTTTTGTACGTTTTTATACATTATCATATATTTTTGCCCGTTTTTGTCCCCTTTTGTTCTTTTTTGTTTGTTTTTGTATTTTTGTGTATGTTTTTGTACACTCTTGTATGTTTCATACATTTTTGGTCAGATAAAAACATATGAAAACCTACAAAATAGCACTAAAACATATAAAGATAGGGTGATGCAAGTGAGTGGTAGTATGACGCCAGCGAGTGGCTTATGATTAAGGAATATTGTGATGCCTGTGAATGGCTTATGATAGGGTGATGCAAGTGAGTGGTTTATGACTAAGGAATGCCAGTGAGTGGCTTGTGATTAATGAATAGTGTGAGGCCAGTGTGTGGCTTTAGTGTAACCTCAATGTGTGGCTTATTAAAATGTTACATGCTTATTAAAATATTATCATTTTCTCATTGACATAAAGCTATTATAACTATCCTAAGTACCGCAAAATTCACCGAGCCGGACATAGGTGATCAGTTATGTCCCATCGTCCTCGGTTGAATATAGTGATCGCCCATATTCACCCGAGGTTCAATGAATTTTGAAATACTTAGCTTAGTTACACTAGTAATATGTCACTATACTTTAAAGGTTGTCTTGAAGGATTAGAACAATTATTCTCTTTATGCGAGGGAAAGGTTTAGTGTCGTGATACGTAAGTATACGATAGGGAAGATAATTATAACCTATAATGAAACTAGGTGAACAAAGGATAAACATGTATCTTATCAAGTATGATCTCAACAGATCATAAGTGAGGCATCACTTGGCAAAAGGTGCATGTGTCGGTCATAGGGTTTAGTTTTGTAAAAGTGGTTATAGTCTAGGTTTTAAAAATATACCCAGTTCCCTATAACCTAGGCTCTGATACCAATCTGTAACACCCCCAAAATGGCTCAGCGGAAGCACACAAGTATTGGGATGCTACTAAATTGGTATCACAACATAAGCATAGAACAATTGGTTTTTCATAAATAAACTCTTATTCATTCTTAAAAACAATGTTTACATTATTGATTAGTGCGGAAAATGGCCCATTATAAAAAGGTGGTCCCAATACATAAATCAGAGTCATCTATGACCATGCCATGCCTTTGCCTTGCGCCCAAAGATAAGCTATCACCTCAAAACCCGAGGATACATGCTAAAGGGGTCACCATTACCGTGAGTTCATAGGTTTATTTAAAAAGGACTTCAAGACACTATTTCAAATTTGGTTTTGATGATCATTACGCTTGATAATGTCATAAAATTTATGATTACATTTCATAAAAGAATTTCATTAGTGGACTATGAAAAGGGTATATGTACACTACAATGAATATAATGTCACATATTTTTAAGTCTATTACGCTAGTACTAAGCTCATGCAACCGGTTACGACGCTTTATGTATGCACAAGGAAGTCATACAAATAAGGAGCCCATGGCAGTGTTTATCCCAATACACCTGGTCCCGACATGTTATATGTTTCACTTGACCTGCGGGTCAACCGAACAGAAGTCACCCCAATAGATCTATTTATAACATTCGCACTTCCCAAAGCAGGAATTGACGGTTCATAAAGAGGGCAATTTGGGATCTAAGGACTTAGGCTGTCGCTGTAATATTCTAGGTCAAGTATTTTGGTATGGTCCATAAAACATCTAGGTATGATGTATCTTAAAACATATCAATCAAAATGTATAGTATGCATGGAAATGTACCATTAAAATCATTTAAGTAAAATGAGCATGTATCTTCCCCAAAACAAGTATAAACAGATTAAAAGTAGGGCTATGAAACCCACCTGGCCATGTGAAATATGAAGTCTAAAGGAATTAAATCAAGGAGTGATAGTGCACAGATCCCACACGCAACCTAATTAATACTTGCAATTTAGTCTTTATGTTTAAGACTCGATAAAGTTTAACTAATTTTATAAATTTCTCAATATTTATGTTGTTGTTGTTGTTGTTTGTGTGGCATTATTTATCTTAGAACCATTTACAAAGAATTGGGTGAATTTCGGCTTATGAGGGTATGCCATGGAAGGAATCTCGAAGAAGGAATTGCGACTTTGGTTTAATGAAGACCAAATGATAATACTTGGAAGGGTACACGCGGAAGAGATATCAAGGGTGAACAAGACTTCGGTTAGTTGATAACCGAAGGATGAGATGTGAAGATAGTACGTATGATGAGATATCGGTGTGAACGAAAGAAATATATATGTATATTAAGTGAACATATATTATATGCATTTTTGACAGCTAGTTGTTAAAACAAATGCATTTATTTAGAGGGAAATGTAAGTCTCAACTTGACCTATATATATAGTTTATATAACGTGGTTACTTTAACATGATAACTATGTTTCGACAAGTTTTAATATAATTTACTAGAATGATTTACAAGATTTGTTCTCAAGAATACATTTTGTTAGAACTAATAGAATAGTTTAGGTGTTTATGCGAACCCGCATATGTCGAGTGTATATTCTATATATTCCCGTTGATATTTGAAAATATGGTAGGTTACAAAATACATTTGTCAAAAATTGGACATGACCCGGGTGTATATTCCTGTTTGTTTGTGGTGACTATTGTCAAAATCTTACTACCCGGTTTGATATTTGTAAAATGTTTATAAGTCTATGTTTTTAGCAAATAGAAATATGAAAGCATACCATTAGGGTTATAATATATAAGTTTTTATGTTATGAGTAAAGCTTGATTCCTTTGAAAAAAAAATTATGTTTCTCAAGTTCTACACTTTCTTATATAATGGCGGTGAGATTTTAAAACCGTTTTGTAAATGATTTTTATAACAACGCACTTCGATGACACACCGTGGCTTCACCTGCATCAATCTATTTCACCTAATCGCTTGTCGGCTTCACCTAACTATACACCTACAAGATTAGTGGGTCATGCCCATTATATATCATTACTAATACTGTTTTTGGCAATCTTCTTTTGAACCATTTTAATGCTAAGATGAGAAATCTTACGCTCGTTTCTAGAGCTTGGATGACCAAGGAAGAAGGACTCGAACAGCTAGAAAAAAAACATAAGCATGATCACGACATTGGAAAACTCAACGCACCCTTGTGTCATTGACAACATCCTAACTATGACACCCTTCACAAACAATTCATATCTTTAAAATAATTTGATCCCATTAGCCCCTTATCGAAAACAAGTTAAGCTACAGAGTCTATAAATAACCGAAAAGCTATCGAGTTTGGGTTTGGGCATAAAAGACTAACCGAGACTAGCTTAGCTCTCGACACCCCTTTGGTGGTGTCCTGAAAGAGATGTAGTAGATGACAACACACCTTCGGGATGTTTTTCTTATGGCTCGAAAAGAATACCATAAACACTACTAGTGTTTTATTGACATATCAAATACAAAGATTTTCAAACAAAAGAGAACCAAGACTATATTTCGTGATCGATTATGCCTAAGCTTCACCGGTACTACCCGCTTGGGTGAGTGTTCGATCGCCTTAACGCAAGGTCGCAGAACGAAGGAGACTTAAAATTTAACAAGTTTACAACGAGGCTACTAAGGAAATTTGAAGTTGAGGCTGTTATGGACACTAACTGTGTCCCCTTTGGCTCATGGTGGTCAACAAACGCACCATGATAGGCGTCTCACATGAACTCATAACGACAAGGTGAGAACCTAAATTTAGCCGAAACTGAAATAAGCAGGTTAACAAGTTTTATATAAACATTTTTTTTTCTTTTCTTGCCTTATCACCACAACAACAACAACAATATTCCATACCCTTTTAACTAAATCAAAATCAGCCCTTTCTCAATTTCGATTATCACCAATATTAACAATATTACTCCAATTATCAAAAACATTCGGTAAAAAATATATATATATATATATATATATATATATATATATAATTAATTCGAATCGACAATTGAGATTACAAACTCAATGGATTCAAAAAGAGATAAATAACAATAAATTTGTTCTTACAAAGTTGATGAATACCGAAAATGTCGAACTCAATTGGAGGAGTTTCGGGACGAATTGGGACAATTAGTCTCTTGGGAAAGCTTCCTTATGCATCGAATATCAAAACCCCCAAAAGAATTTCAAAAACCCCTTTGACTCATGTAACCCTAATTTTTGTATGAACCCTAATTTTTCTATGAAACCTCTTCTTGTGAACCTGTGATGATGTGCGGTTTATAAACGTAAGAAGGGAAAGTCTTGAGCTCTCTTTCTTTCCTTGGTTATGTTGTGTCACCCCTTCTAGCTCAGGTCTTGTTCACAGCCACGCCTCAACAATTCATGTGATGTCTAGGATTGTAGGATCTTCATTTTGGGGATAGTAATAGAGGTGGAGGTGGTTGACTTTACAAAAAGAGAAAATAAACACCTATAATGGTGTTTCTGTGGGTGAGAGGGACGACAAGGGAAGAAAAGAAAACAGATATAGGGAAGGGGCGTGGATAGAGTAGGAGCAGATAATGTTTTTATTTTGTTTTACTATCCTTTATGGTATTAATTGTTCCCCGTGTTTTGTCGAATCCTCAAGTAAACGTACCTTCCCGGTACCCGAGAAATATAGGAATTATATTTTTGGAAACGATTTTATAAACGTAATAATATGACATTCTTATTACGTTGAAATTTGATTATAATTGTTTGCCGTTATTTAATTGGTGTCGGTATGCGTGGTGCCGTGATTTCTAAATTCACTAGATGACCTCCGGTTTTAAATTTAAATATTGACAATCGTCCAGAAAATAACCGATTTGAATTTCGCGTGATAAATATTATTATAATAATCCAAATTTTACGGGTTGTTATAGTCTAACTATTTTGTGAGATCCGTCCGGATCTCGGCTTTACGTTATCCGATAGGGTGTCGGAAACGAGGTGATGGTATTTGGAACAAGTTTTGAATGTTCCCTAGGTCGTCCTAGGGTTTCCTCTTCGGGTATGGGTACCTAGGTGTTATACCAGTAGCACATCCTCTATCTGAGGAGCCATGATTTTCTGGGGTAGGTTCATTGAGTGAAAGTTGATGTTATGAGGTTTCACTATTTCGTTGATGTGAGAATCTCTATCTTCCCATGGTAAAACGTACCTATTTTTGGTATTTAATGGTTCTAAAGTATAGTGGTTAATTCTTAAGGTTTGCTACGGGTTTGGGTGTTTTTCTTTATGGATGGGAAACATTTGTTTTAATTTCTCTTTCGACTAAATGTTTATATGAGGTTTGACTAAGACCGATTTCAAAATCGATAATATGTAGAAATGACACATTTTTAAAAGATTGTAAAACCGGTTCTTAATTATGGGATGTATAAGGAAGTTTTGCGAAACTTTTAGTGTTTCAGCATTTTGTCTTATTTTACGAGGGATTTGGAAGGTATTATTGTTGGATTTTAAAGGTGAATCCTCCAATTTGGAAACTATATTGTAGTAAGGATGTGTAGCGGGATATAACATTTACCCATGGCTACGAGTAGGGTTTAGTTGTCTAAGTTGGGTAGGGTTGGATGTTTAATAGTTGATGAACCTCATGGTTATCTATGGTTTTAGGCGTATGTAGGATACATCCTAAGGTCGCTTAGCTATCGAGGAGGACATTGATCATTTCGCTATGGTATTAACTTAAAATACTTTTGAGGAAGTAAGTAACTAATAGAGTGGTTCTAGAATACGCTTCAAAGTATTAAGAAAGACTTTATCCTTGGGAGGTAGTAGTGAAATTGTAGTTTGCTTTATGGTGAATTGGTAGGGTGGTAATTTGGTTTATAGAATAATTCATGGAGTGATTTATAAAGTATTTTGATTATAATAGTTCGTGGGATAATCGGAAACAGTTTGTATGGCAACTCATTTATTTAGTTTGTAGGAGGGTAACAAGGTAGGCACTATTGTTTTTAAGAGGTGGGTGGAACTCCTAGGTATCAGATTTTCAAGGTAAAATTTTCAAGTTTTGTGGGATTATAGACCATTTGTCATGTCTTTCTAGATTTTGCCAAAGGTTTATTGTATTTTCTTATAGGTGTTATTGAAAGGTTTCTCCTGAAAGATTTCTATCCATTCTCAATTTTTACTATTCATCTCGAGAAATTACTATTCACTTTTACTATTCACTTTCACTATTCATCCCGTAAAATTTTTTTATTTCACATTCTCCTAAGATAAATTATTTTAGTAATATCCCGAAAGTTCGACAATCGTTAGATCATCTTCGCAAAAGTTATTAAGAAAACATCATTTTAAAGTTTCATTTTAGCTTGAACACCATTTAAACATCCCGCGATAACGAAAATCAACTCGATAATTTTCCTCACATCGATTAATTTTAGATCACTCATAATTAATTTGAGAATTTTAAGATTTCATTTAAAAATGTTACCAAATAAACCTCGCCCAAGATGAGACTAAACTTACGCTTTTAAACAAATCTACGAGACCTGCACTTAACCATTTCTCAGACCGTATTTTCTAAGATGTTTAGAAACTTTACATTTTGTAAAAGTCAAACATATTTCCTCCTCCTTTGGCCATAAAGAAATTAACCTTGTACGCTCTAATGCTTTTTCTTAAATCGCAGAACTTTAGACTTCGCGTGATAATCATTAAGTTATCCCACGATGACTAAAACCACATTTTGACATCTCATATCACTTTTAGACTAATTTTAGTCTACTCTAAATAAATTCACGGTCATTTCCGAAATTTCGCTCTTTTATGATAAATTACTTAATTACGCTTTTTGACCCGTGTTTCGACTTTATGTGCTTTTGCACCCAATGAGACTTATCACCCATTTTATATTTTTAGATAGAGTATAATGATGAGTTTCATAATTCCTATAAGTTTCATATTTTACGATACCCTTTTACGCTTTATGGCTTAACGGCTTACAGCTAGCGATTAATCTAACCAAAACTCACCCGAACCAAGATAATACCAAAACTATCCACCTAAGTCATATTATCTTCACTTGGCCGACCTAAGGGGGGGGGGAGTCATCATTTTGGTGGCATAATCCTAACCATGGCTCATTTAGATCATTACATGTGTCCTAACTTAACCATGGTTAACATTTAACCCAGTATATGGTTAACCAAACCTACCCTCCTATAAATAGCAAGTGAAATACATCCTAAAAACCCTAAAAAACTGATTTGAGTCGTTCATAGCATAAATCCATCATATCTTCCATAATTTGATCTATAAACTCCAAGTTTATGCAAAGAAGTTTCAAGTAGTAAGTTACTACATCAAATCTCTAGCATGTTTAAGTGATCTTCTTGAGTTTAAATCCACTCAAGTCACTTAGTACTTCATCACCAATTCTTCAAGATCACAAGGGTGCCAAGGTGTAGAAAGCTAGCTCAATCCGAGGTCCTAGGTGTTCAATCAAAGTCCGATCCTTACTAGTTACTCCTTTCTTAATTGAAAGCCAAAAGTTGTAAGCAACTAATCACCACCATCATCTCATCTTTATTATTCATAATCTTAACAATTTCATGCTATATATATAGTAACTATATTGATACATGATGTACATATACCCAATCACATGTTTTAATTCATATATTGTCGTAAAAGTAACAAACTAGTAAACTAGTCATATTCTACACGTTTGAAACCATTAAAACCAATCATATATGGACTTTCTAACTTACATAATATGGTAGAAAAGATAAAAAGGTAAACATAGCAATTTGAATCACCCGAAATGGACAAACGAGTCAAAAGTTATGGCCAAAAGAAGAATAAACCAAAACGCTAAATCGCTTAACACAAGTCATAAGCAACCGGTCGCTTTAAAAGTGGTACTTCCGTCCGAATCATCAAAAGTAAAACACGAAAGTTGTCCGAACGACGCTTTCCATCAATAGCAAGGAAGTTCGACCTTGAAAACGCTAAATAGGCCATTATCTTTCAAAACCGAACTCGCCCTATATATAGCTTCACAACTATACTTTGTCACAACTAAAAGGCAAACCAAGAGGACTAATGGCCTTAAGTCGAGACCACCTACCACGGCTAAGGCCAAGGCCGAGTCTCAAGACCATGGTAGCCTAGAAAAAGCCACTGCAAGACCATGGCTAAAGCCTCAAGACTTATTTAGCCGAGATCAGAAACCAAAGGCCATAGCCTTGACAAACCTAAATGTATTCAATACAATTTGATCTACTTCCTTGATAAACTATGAAACTCTACTTGTAATAACCAACTTTACAATTTAGAAACTTGTAAACTTTTCTTTAAACACTTGTGACATAAATTATGACGATACTTGTAATAACCATTATGATTCCTAATCATAACCAAACAACCTTGTAACTTGTGTTTACAAACCATATGACACTTATGATATATAAACAAAACATACGCTTTATCTACTAAGTGCTACAAAACTAGGGAGCTTCATGTGAGGGTTTCATTTGAGTAAAACGACGACGAGTTGTGGATTTACGATTTAAAATGTCCTAGCTCCTAACGCTTACTACATGACCTCCGAATTGTGACGGCCCGAACGGTAGTAACGATATGTATAAACTAAATTGCTTTCACAACTAGAACATTTCTATAAACGACATACACAAAAACCATGTACTACATCATGATCAACATAGAGACGTATATAGGTTTGTTATTTCTTCGCATCATTATTTCAAACCTAAGTCGCAACATCCTATTCTAGGTTGCTCAGAGAAGTTCTCACGGCATATCCATCATTCTCATTATACATTTGATATCATTTACTATGAGGTAGTTCATAGCCCCACTTTCTATTACTTAATTATTTTACAAACCCTTGGGGAGATACATGCTTTATTTTAAATCGAACACATTGCTTTAAACCAGATACTTATCTCGATTATTTTACTTGCACTAAGTTACCACATTTGCCAAACTTAAGTCCCTAAATCATGAATCATTAATCACGAGTGAAGAGCGCGAATATTGTGGATAGATCTATAGGATTGATTTAATCCCGTTTGTTTGACCAGTCCGTAAACAAACGCACTATATTTGAGTACATTAGGTAAACGGAAAATTTTACCTACTTGGGGCACGTATCAACAATTTCACCAATTAATTTTGGAGCAAGTTAACACCTTGATTGCATGATGCTTAGTGAAATAATAACTGATTTGTTTTCAAACAATTGGTGTGAGTCTATAGCTCACACTACAAACATAATGTGTTCAACCATCAAACAAACTCTATGAATTTCACTCAACCTTTGTGTTGACAGTTTTAAGCATGTATTTCGTGTCCATATTGTATGAGGTCGTACGGAGGAGCACGGATACTCAAGAAGGCTATAAATTTTATTATCATTCGAAACCAATTTAATGTATTTTGTAAACCGTGAAACCATCGGGACCTCATTTTGTAAACTCGATATTTATATAAATCGAATGATAATCTTTTAAACGACTCCATTAGAGTTCGTTTATTGTTATGATCACAGCCATGAAGTAACACCCGGTTTGAATTCATTGCGCAGATCACGAAGTTGGGGTGTTACAAACAACATTTGGCCAATTCGCCTAACCTATCAAAGAAAGATGCCACCACAGGAGAAGTCGTGTCCCTTCATAAGTCCTGGCTGCCCCGGTCCCTGCCGAGTCATTAAGCATCGATACATGCTAGATTTATAATAGTGAGTGCTCGGTTAGCAACTTAAACACTCACCCCTAATTCTTAAGTTCATCCAAACGGTAGGTGATCGCTGGTCAAATCGCACAAGTAGAAAGGGTCGTCATTGGTCATATCTTACCCTTCCCGCCCCGCCCACTCACTTAGGGTCACTGGTCATATCTTCTAAGCAACTAGCCTCACCGCCATTCAAAACTACCAAAACCGTGGTAGCCGCTTAATAAACTATGCATGCATACACTTAGAAATAATTATACTGAAGTAATGTAAACGCAAACAAAACAATTAGGAATCATAACTAGGCCAAGACCAAGAGGTGCTTAGTCATTATATTAACCATACAAATCAATTCAATATTCAAATTTACTAAATACATGAATCGAATGTAAAGAAAACATAAAATGCTAATGCTTATCGTAGGGGAGTGATTTGTCCCTGGAGACAGCTCAGATGCTCCTCTAGACCGCCTTTGGCTTCTTCCCACGCTCTATATTGTGGTGTGTGGAATGGGATTCTTTGAAATCTTTGGAAATCATGGGTATTTATAGGCAGATCCGGGTTACACAGAATTAATATAAGAGTTACGCCTGTAATCTTCAATTCTTTCGTAATTTGCACTAGATCTGCTGGTTACGGCAGTAACCTTATAAGTGGTTACGCCCGATCTTCAATATTACTTGGTTACACCGTAGTTGATGAAATAGTTACGGCGTAGTTATCAGTGGCGTGGAACCTCATTTGACCTAATAAGTTACGTCGTAGTCTTTGGAGAGAGTTACGCCATAACCATCTGATGAGTTGGTTTTCTGAGTCACGCTTTAGTTACGGCGTAATGTGAGAGATGAGTTACGCCATAACTTCTTCAAAGTCAACATACTATGATAAATCTTTGATATTTCTCCAATTCCTCGTCTCTTTTAGCTCCAATTCTCGCAATTTACCTGAAAGTGGAAAACAATGGAAAACAAGTGTAAATCCATATAAATGATATAAATTACAAGCATTATCGGAGAAATTGACACTTAATATTCTCGGACTATTTGATGTTATCAAATATCCCCACTGAACTCTACTTGCCCTCAAGTAGACCTTATTAGAAAGATTCCTAAAAGATATCTCCCAAAACTCGAAAATATAAGTTTACAAATCCCATATGCTAGAATAAAACAAAGCCGAACACCTCACTAAATGGGAACAAAACACTCAAATCTCTCAACTATTCTAGGTGTCAATTTCGGTGATCACTCAATCGCACAGCCATAGCATGTATTCTATCATAAGTTTGGCGGTTACACAAATCTCCACCACTAGAGTTAAGGGTTAAACAATTCTCGAAGGCAATATGGGTAGACACGACAAAGGTTAAGGGGTGACTCGTCATTACTAACATGTCACGGTGAAGTGGACAAAATGAATGATACATGACCAAATCCATGACCAAGACACCAAAGATTGCTCGCTGCATAACCTAGACACGCTTCATGACTATAGGGTAAGATAAGACATGGGATATATAAATGGTGTAAAATAAAAATCAGGCAGGTAGTCTAAATCAATAACCACGTCATCACCACTTACCGTCCACCCAAAGTTCAAGCTTTGAAGTCAAGAAACCGGATCATGACATACTAGGTAGATGTGTCATTAGAGGACGTCGTGATGGGCACACTGCCTTTTCTCCAACTGTTGGCATAATTACCAACTCCAATATTCAAATGTGACCGAGGTGGCCTCCTCGATACTAAGTTTATAAAGCTAATAACATAGTGCTTATAACATCGCACTTTACAATAACATAACAATTTTTATTTTTTTTTATTATTTTTTTCCAACATAACAATAATAACTAAGCATAATATCCTCCCACTTGAGATGAACAACGGGAATTCGGGGGGTCTTCAATGATCTTCAAAAATGTGTCGTTGACAAAAGCGTGATTTCCGAACCTTTCCACTTGAACCTTGAACTTAGGCAAATGATGACTTCCCAATCACAAATAAAGACTACAGGGTAGGCTAAGGTGTATAGGTGTATCGAAACAATATATTGGGTTAACAAAATGAAAGGAATGACTCAGATGGGTGTATCTAGGGGTATCTTGCACTAAAGGTCAAGGCAACAAAAGGGTTTCATATGGGGTCGAGAAGTCGAGGTGACTAATCGATAGACACACAATGGTAGGCTATTTGGGTGATAATCCTATAATATTGCCTTCTAAAATTGAAAAGTCCAAATACATCAAGTTAACTCAACATACCTCGCCTATGGTCTCGAAATGATGCAAAGGCCAAGTTATAAAGTTTACAAGCTACCCAAGACACTCATAATTTGGTGGATTTGGGGTAAAATATTGGAAACGGATAAGGCTAATCTCACCATATAATATCAAGGGTTGTATGTGCTTCGCTAAGGTCTAATCTAGTTAGGTTAAGAAAACATGTCAAAATTTTTAAAATGGCATAATTTTTCTAAATAAACTTGAAAAGCGAGGGCAAAATAATGTTCAAGAGATAATTCTACTCCGTCCCCACTTGATTTGTACAAAGTCCCTTTTGTACTAAGCGTTAAATAAAGGTGAAGAGAAAAGTAGAATTAGAGCGAGAACTTTCAAATTTGTTTCTACAAAGAAAGAAGGCCCACTAAAAAGAGTCGTGCCTTCAGATAAGCATCAATGAGCAAACTACAATCCCGAAATCACACTACCGACAAGCATAATTCTAAAAGGAAAAATGAAAAATAAAACAAACCTAACTCACTTTCGTAGGAATCACGGTTGCATTTAGCATATGCAACAAGCCTTTAAACCACTTGGTGTCCCTAGTGGACGAGTGAAGTCTCGTGAGGGTTTACAGGAACACACTCCACAAAGTTCATTTAAAATACTAATACAAGGTTATTGTGTTTTAAAATGAAAGAAGTAAAGAGGAAGTTACGCCGTAACTCTTTTGAGGGAGTTACGCCAGAATCACAAAACCCGTATAAGTCAAAAGCGAGTGGCTACGACGTAACTACGTAGATGGTATTACGCCGAGTTGGTAATGCGTCATGAACTTATGCCGCAAGGATTGGTTATGGCGAATCATCGAAGTGAGTTACCAGAACTATGGTCGATCGAAACCGCAGCAAAGAATCACTTCCTCGCTTCCGCAAAAATGGTTAAAACACAAACCCCATGTAAATAAAACAAAAGAAATGGATAATTCGGGTTGTCTCCCGAAAGAGCACTTTTCTTTATTTACGAGTCTTTAAGTTAGACTTCGTGCACTTCATCATCGGGGTCAATGAAACCGTCTTCACCTTGCAGCTCGAGGTAATCGAAATCATCTTCGTCGGAATCGGTATCTTTAAGTTGGTTATCGTTAAGTGAATTTTCCACGAGTATTTGCTTACATTCTTATTTTTCCTTACTTGATGAGTCCTCGGTGTCATCATCTCGATTTTTCATTTTGAACTTCGTCGTTAGGTTGATCTTTACCATACATCCATTCCGCATTTTCTCCTTGGTTAACGCACAATTTTTCCGTGATTTGATTCTCGACCCAATCGTCGAATCCTAGATCATCCGTCCAAGGTAATTCGCTCTTTCCAATCATTATTTAAGGTCCATAGAAATTCATCTTCCCCAACTCTCTCAATACTGCTTCCCCCGTTACATTCATAATCAAAAGGGTTGTAGGAAGCCCAAACATTGCCGTCAGTGGTTTTAATTTGTTCACACCAATGATTTTGAGTTCCTTCGCGTTGTTATTTTCGTATGAATATCGTCGAGGGCTTAATGGTTTTCCTGAAGAATGTGTTTTCATATTTGTGTTTTGACACTAAACAAGACCAAATTAATTATCACACACCGAACCTTACCGAGTACCAATCAATGACAGATCCCCAAAATCAACGTCATGCCTCCTCGATTCATGTGGGCATATCCAAACTTCTTTCTTCACATTACCTCCGCTGCAATACTCACGAAAGGGGTTGCAGGTTGGCCATGCTTGTGTGACCTCATCTTCCATGATGAGTAAGGGTCTGCTATAATGCTTGATAGGTGGTCCTTCCACTTTGTTAATCGAGAATTTGGCTAACCTTTCTTCGTCGTTAAGTGTAGTGCACATGTATCTGTTATCATTAACCCTCTCTTTATCGACCCCTCCATCGCAGGGTTTCGCCCATAAGCTGTAACATTCTCCATCGTCAATTGCAATAGCCTTACACCAATGACTCTTTCTTTTGGAGTTGTCAACCTCGGTAAACTTTTCGTTACTTGTATTCAGGTTACGCCGTAACTCTGAGATATGATTACGGCGTAGCTCTCTTCGCCTTGAGATTAGACTCGTTGGAGGACTTGTCATTTTAGAAAATGCACTTTACATATTGTAGATTTGTTCTTTGTGCCTCATTTCTCTTTGTACCGTCGCCAAGCCTTCCAATCATAGTTTCCAAGTTCTTTAGTGATACGCCATGGAAGAAAGGCTCTTGTTTGTATTATCTTGGAAAATTTTCACCATTCTTCTTGCTCCTTTTGCCTTTTGGTTGAATCTACAAGGTACTTGTTAATTATTTCCTCCAAGTTAGTTCTTCTTTCACTACGCCGTAATCGGTGGGGTCCTCCATGATACCCATTACGATTATCCTCAGATAAAAGTCGATTCTTCCATATTTAGCTTCCTCGATGATATTTTCTTCGTCAATTTTAGGACAATTCTTAGTCGATGTCCCCACCACGCTTGCAGACCAACTTGATAGCATGAGCAGTTTTCCGATTTTTAGCATATCTCAACCTAGATTCTATAGCTTGTTGGCTATGGCCGTAATTCCATCGAAACTTCCGTGATAGGTTTCTTTTGCTTCCTCCGCCGGCCACTTTTGAGAATGATCACCATTTTTGAATGGCTTCAATGGCAAGAGTAGAGTCATGTTCGGATAGGTCCTTGATAGTCCAAGATTTGTCTTGTAGTTACGTTGATTCCTTTGTAGAAGATGTTGACCTTTTTTGGTTGTTCAGATCATGTGTAGGACATTTGTAAAGGAGATCGTTGTATCTATCCTGTGCTTGATACAATGTTTCATCGCCTTCTTGTTTGAAATTATGGATCTCCAAAAGCTGGTTAGAAATCTTCACGACGACAATACCTCAATGAAGTGCTTTTGAGTAGAGCCCAGTATTAATTGCCCCGCGGCAATCTTTCAATCTATCTTCTGGCGGCTCTAGTAAGAGTCATGGGAATACCCTTAGCATAACAAAGATCATGAGACACACCTGAATGTTGAAAAGGCTTGTGATGTATAGGACATTTTCAACGTGCTCATATGCATCCTCGTCCCTATTTCCTGAAAAAGGGTTAGCACGAAGCTCCCTCATAAATTGGTCTTTAATTTCGAAATGGACATCCGCTCCAATCGCCGGTCTTACGAGACCCGGCCCTTGTTCTGCTCTTGTCAACGCCAAATATTCCTCAAGAGTAAGGTCATCGATGTTAACAACTTCCATGGTACCTGAAAACTCGAATAATGATAGTGAGAATTATAGAAAACAAAACAAAAATGAAAGACTTAATAGCAATCCTAATATAACTCCCTACAATGTGCCAAAACTTGATGCAAGTTTTATCGACTGTGTTTTAATATTTATAAAGTCTCATATACCTATGGTCTACCCTAATGCACTAACGGCAAGTGTACCCGCCTGTGTAGTGTAGTATTCTGTAAACCGAGGTCGTCCCAAGAGCTATGTGTGTTGGATTATTACTAAGTCTAGGTGTCACAGATTTTAATATGATTTCGATAAGGAATTAACTAATTAACTACTAAAACAAATAAAAGCAGATAAAAGGTAAAGGTTTAATCAATAGAGGATAATGGTGCTAACCTAGTTATTCCTCCTAGCTAGTAATGTCTACGTCTACTTACTTCCAATTACTTTAGGTAGGGTCAAAGTCGAGAGGACATCATTTGGTCAATTCGCCCTAACCTATCCGCAAAGATGCCACCACAGGAGAAGTCAGGTGTCCCCTCATAAGTCCTGTTGTTCCTGGTCCCCTAAGCCGAGTCATTAAGTACCGCTACATGCTAGATTTATAATAGTGAGTGCCGGGGCGTTAGCAACTTAAACACTTACCCCTAATTCTTAAGTTCATCCAAACGGTAGGTGATCGTTGGTCAAATCGCACAAGTAGAAAGGGTCGTCGTTGGTCATATCTCACCCTTCCCATCTTAGTCTACTCACTTAGGGTCACTTGGTCATATCTCCTAAGAAACTAGCCTCTACCGCCATTCAAAACTACCAAAACAAGGGTAGCTACCAATAAACTATGCATGCATACACTTAGAAATAATTATACTAAAGTAATGTAAACGCAAACAAAACAATTATGAATCATAACTAGGCCAACACCAAGAGGTGCTTAGTCATTATATTAACCATACAAATCAATTCAATATTCAAAGTTACGAAATACATGAATCGAAAGTAAAGAAAAGATAAAATGCTAATGCTTATCGTAGGGAGTGATTTCTTCCTGGAGACATTCCAGATGCTCCTCTAGACCTGCCTTTGGCTTCTTCCCACGCTCTTTGTTATGGTGTGTGGAATGGGATGCTTTGAAATGTTGGAAATCGTGGGGTATTTATAGGCTAAATCTGGGTTACTACAGAATTAATATAAGAGTTACGCCGTAATCTTCAATTCCTTCGTAATTTGCACTAGATCTCGCCTGGTTACTGGCGTAACCTTATAAGTGGTTATGCCGTTGTTGATGAAATAGTTAAGGCGTAGTTATCAACGCGTGGAACCTCATTTGACCTAATAAGTTACGCCGTAGTCTTTGGGAGAGTTACCGTAACCATCCGATGAGTTGGTTTTCGAGTCACGCTTTAGTTACGTGTAATGTGAGAGATGAGTTACGCCGTAACTTCTTCAAAGTCAACATACTATGATAAATCTTTGATATTTCTCTAATTCCGCGTCTCTTTTAGCTCCAATGCTCGTAATTTACCTGAAAGTGGAAAACAATGGAAATCAAGTGTTAATCCATATAAATGTTACAAGCATTATCGGGGGAAATTGACACTTAATATTGAGGACTATTTGATGTTATCATGGGTCTTGGACTATGGGTCATGGGTAACCAAAATGATGTTATGCATGATGCAATATACACTTTGGGTTATGAGTTATGGACTTTATGTAATGGGTCATGGACTTTGGGTCATGGGTCAAGGATTTACCCATTTTGATGTCATGCATGATGTAATGCACATTGGCTATGGGTTATGGGCTTTTGTTTATGGATAGTCTATACTTTTTACTTACATGTTTATTTAACTACGTATTTTTAAAAAAGTGTAAGTAACAAATTTAACTTATATGTGTTTTATAAAAATGGTTTTGGTTTTATGTAAACTATTTATCTAAACTTGTTTGATGGTCTATTTGTTTAGTGAAATGAGTTATGAAACTATTGGCTCGAAACTTTCGTATTTTATTTATTTCGTTAAAATAATTTTACGATTGTTATCAACAAAACATAAGAAGATCGTAAGATATATATAAATATTTTTATGGTTTATTTGTATTAACAATCTCTCTCTTTTTGTTGATGACAAAACATCAAATTATTTTGATTAAAAAATAAAAATTGTAAAATTTTGAATTAAGTTTTTACTCTTTTCCCCCCTTTTTTGTTAAAACAAAAAGAGTGTCGAAAAGAAACTAACCCGAGTAAGATGAGATTAAGATAAAGAAATCAGAAATAGAATATGATGAAGGTATTAGCTAGTATGCAAAGCTCCCCATGACCTAATGCTCTCCCTTGGTGGTAGCCAAGTAATTTGAAAAATTAAAATAAAGTATTGCTAAATAGCAATGCTTTCTTTTTAAGAAAGCTCCCCCTTATTGAGAGCGTCAAGTACTTTAAGTGAATTTTGAAACTCTACAAAAAAATGGTTAGAATGTAAGCATATAGTATGAAGTATTGTATGAATAAGCTGAAATATGTCTCAGAATTATTTCTGAGCACCCGAATCCACCGGATCCATTTCTGATTGAATCTGCTAGGTACAAACTTAGGGATCCGGCTATCTGTACTGTTAGTAGTAGTTTAATGTATGATAAACCATAATAGAAGATAACAAACACTATAATATGCTAATAAAAACATGTAGCATAATCAAATAAGTCTAGGTAATAAAATGAAAAGAGAGGTACAATAATGACCAATTTAAAAACTAAGAACATGGTCTTTAGAATTAAAGAACTCCTAATGAGAAAGACTGAAACTGAACTTAAGCTAGAGAAGAGAAAATAAGGATAACCATTTGTGCTTGCACTTCTTTTCAAGGTTTCTAGGGGTGGTTAGGTTTGTTAATGTCATCGAGACGTTCAAGAAGATGATAGAACATGAAATGCATTTCATCCCGTACTTCATGAACCAAGGTTTGGATGTGTTGACAATGTGTATCATATTGGTTATCATAAACATACAAACACAAAGATCTAAGGTTCGAATATTATGAAGACTTTAGAGAGAGAAAGTGGAGAGAATGGGAACTTCTAGTGAGAGAAAGTTGTTAGGTTTCCATATTAGTAACACAAGTATCAATATAAGAAATAGAGAAGAAGTGATTGGATGAACAATACCAAACACACACACGTATGAGTATAAGAAAGGTTATGTGTAAAGTCTGAAGAGTGAATTGAACAACCAACCCTCAAGTGAGGGTTTACAAGCATTATTTATAGGAAGGAACTAGGGCAACATGCAAGTTCCCTTCCTTTCCTTTATGGGCTTGGGCCAAGGCTCATGGGCTTTCTACATAAGCCTTGGCATGATTACTAACATAAAAGCCATATTAAGCTAACTATTACATATTAATTACTAATACTTGAAATCAAGTTTAGAGTGATTCCAACAATCTCCCCAAGTGTTAGTGATTGATAATATAAACGCTGAAGGTCTTTGATGTAATAGTAGCTTTGGCCTTTCGACATTCTTCTTCTTGTGAGAAGAAATGCCTTGATTCAACAATCTCCCGATGTAGAGAAATTGTTTCCTTTGAAAAGTTACGCTTTGACGTCATCATTTTCTTTGTTCTTTGATCTTTGTTCTTGTGATGGTTGTGATAGTATGTTGTTGTTGTATGCATCAGTCCGCTTCGCTGCTCTAAAGGTTCCACGCCTTTCTCCAACATGCTCACACGCCTTTGACGTTGGATTTCAAGATCGATGAAGTTATCTTAGTCTTTAAACTTTGTAGATTCTTTGACTTTGATGAAGAATCATTCGACTTTGTGTTGCCTTTTGAGAGAACTTCCATTAGTGATGATGTTGGTATGATCATGTGAAGAATCTACAAGATCAATCCGCTTCCGAGCTTCCATGTTAAGAAAACATAAAACGGTTAGTGATAAGCGATTCCAAGACTTACAAGTTTGAACTTGAGTGTTAACAAGATAGTGTAAACACGACTCTAATTCTCACAAAGGTCGTTTCGAACCGGAGTCCCACAAGTGAGATAACGCGATGTACTTAAGTACACCTACAGTTCGAGATAAGTCGAGGTACATCAAGCACACCTCACGATCAGAGACCGTTTGAGACACACTAAGCGTAATCCACGGGAGTTACCAGTGACTGCTGTGTCGGCGTTAGATGTTGACCATGGCAAGATTTTCCATTCAATCACTGAGGATCAGATGTGTGAACCTCTCATAAATGTTCTAGACAGATTGCTAAGATCTGTGAAGGACACTATAAAGTATCACTTGCATTCTTATTGTTGAACGACAAGTGATAAAATGTCAAGTGTACCTAAGAGATCTTTTGATGAATCTCGTGGCTCTAGACTCAATAATGCGCTTTGGTTTTCCTGAGCGAAGACTAGGGAGAGGGTCTCCTTATTCAATACCGGAATCTCAAGAGAAAGCCGATAGTTTATGTAGGGTTCCTGTGAGAATGAAACAAGCACATTGAGAGAAACTTGAGTGGCTAAGAAGGTTTTAGTGCATGCGCCACCGGGTCCATGACGACTTTTATCTTCAATACCGGTGTCATCAAGTGACAACCAAGAGTATATGAATTGAACCTTGGTCCGCCTAAGTTGAATAACGGAGGGCTATTTGTTTTCACCCTTTCTTTACTCTTCTTTTAATTCTTCAACTCCTTATTTCTCGATTCTCATTTTCTCCTTTTTATGATCGTATCTAAGGACTTCTAATTCTAACTATTGGTGGTGTCCTTGGGTAGATCCTCCGCTCAAGGATCATAGGACTGTTATTCCTAACCTTAGTCACCTTATAACTCCATGACTAACCTATGTTGCCATAAAACCATTTTCTTGAAAATCTCCCAAAGTGTTTGTAAATGAAAAACATGTTTGAACACTTTGAGAGTTTTAGATTTTCAGAAATACTCCCCCTCCACATGTGCTTGAGAGTTTTGACGGAAATCTGCACAGTGAGGGAAGAGCGCACACTTTTGAATTGATCAACTCAAGATAGACAATCCCCCGCGAGACACGGTTACGTTGCATAGTTAAAGAGTTACATTGTCAGCTTTTAGGTGACAACTAGCCCTAATAACTACCTTGAAGGTGTGGACAAACCTCGAAAGATTGTCAAACCCATCAAAGTTCATGTCTACCAAGAGTTTCTCGAATAGTACATTCTACTCGGACAAGTCCTTTGCGAGACACGTCTACATCACTAGCGAACTAGCTTGAAATTATTACCCGTCCGGACAAGTCTTTTCGAGTTACTAACATTTAAGATCTCGTCAATTCATTGGTTAAGTCTTGTAGCACAATGATTCATTTGTAATTTCACAACATATTTCTTATCACATAATTTTTCTCCCCCTCAAAGATGGCATATAAATGTTATTTTTGAGGAAATTTTGATATCGGATATGTCCATTTCGAGTTTTGCGGGAAGATTACCATAAAGAACAATTTGTGAACAAAGTTTTTAACCAAATACTCCCCCTCAACAAGTGATATTAACTGTTGAGGTTTTGAAAATCATAAGGGGAAGTACTTGTTCTTTTGAGCAAAACTTTTTAAAAGTGAAAGGTTTGATAAGTTTTACTCAAAAGTAAGAAGCTTTCGCTCCTTTTATAAGGATTGTGGCAATCGGCGCACCACGAGGTCCTTTCATTACAAGTACGGGTTGTACATCGTGATGTGTGCACAAGCCATTGTCACTAAATAATCACACATCCAAATCAATATAGTAAATGAAACAATTTTAAGGGTACTGTGGAGATTTAGGTAGTCCAAGAATAACTCCAGAATGCGAATCGGGAGTTGATAGTCAGTAAGAGAAATTCAGGACGACCACCCACGAAGCTCTCCAAAGTTCTCGAATCGTCCCTTCAGACAACCTTTCATCGATCCGAGTGATGATCCTCTTCACATCCCGCCTTTCCTGAGAATTCCATCGCTTTGGTGACCCAATGCCTTGATGTATCTCCTTCAACCTGTAAGCTAAGCCGTCCCTGAATTTCTTTAGTGTGTAATCTCCAAACTTATGAAGATCTTTACACGCCATCAAGCAGTTGCGATGTAGTTCACTACGGTAGACTACTCCAAATGGTTTGCTGATGAGAGTGTATTGAGGAAGATGATTGATGTCGGGGAGTTCGAGCTGAGGTTTGGTGAGGTTGACATGTGTCTGATATGACTCAACGGCAAGTTGCAAGTCTTCTACATGTTCCTGGATCACTATGCTTCTGATGAAGATGAGCAAGGACTTGATCTATTCACGTTGGATTTCGGTCGAGAATTGTCTCATTCGTCCTCGCACCTTGGCAAGATACGATCTTCAATGTCGTTGAGAGACAAATTCAAAGTACGCTTCACATAAATCATAGTCCCTTTCGCCTTGTCTTTTGACCACGATTTTCTTGAGGAAAGTGTAATCCCATTTAGACGAGAGAGCGACATGCTTAATGAACGATCCCTTTATCATCAGACACTTCATGTTTAGACCTTGAACTGGCAGCTTTTGTAGTAGATTCTTGACGCCCGCCAATGGTGAATCCCATACATTGCATCGATGTCATAATCGTTTCTACTGTTGGCAAACATGTGAGTAGCCTTTTCCTCGATGGCTATGCGGTTGGAGTATATGGTCTTTGAACGGAAGTGTAAGTGATGTGGCGTATTTCTTTGAACCATCGCTACCGTGTAGAAGAAATTCCGTGTCATTGTTGAAGAAGTAGCGGAATGGAATCTTAGGTTGATCCGGTTGGCTAATCGTTGGTAGAGGTCCGTCCGGTCAATGTAGTATGGAGCCTTGTCTTTTCGTGTGAAGTCAATGTTAGCTTGTGGTTGAGCCAATCGATGTTGTTAGACATAGCTCGCGCTATGTTTTCAAGATGGTATTCAACTTCGATAGCACTTTCCGAGCTGTCTTTGAGCAATTGAAAAGCTTCATTCTTGATGCGTTTTAACTCTGACTTGGTCATCTTCTTCACACGAAACTTCTTTTGAAGTAACTTAGCATGCTCCAATGTTCGACCTTCTACCATATCTTGATCATCAGTTAGGGCGGGAGTAGCATCAACAAGTGTAGAAACCAGTCATATTCGGTGTTATCTTCGTCTAGCCATGATACGACATCAGCCTTAGGAGTCTTCTTCTTCTTCTTCTTTGGCCTAGATGAGGATGCTGGTTTCATTGCTGTGTCGGGAGAGCTGGGTTGTTGTTGGGGCTCAGGGACTTCCTCATCGTCACCACCAATGTATTCGAAATGATCACTGGTTTTCTCTGTCAGGAGTGGTAACTCAGAGTCCTGAGGTTTGTCAGCAGAAGAGCGTGGAGGAGATCGTTGTTGAGATGGAGTCCTTTGGGGTGGTGGTGGCATGGAGGAGGGTTCACCAGACTTCTTTGGATGTTTATGCTCTTTATCTTTATCTTTATCCTTATCATCATCGTCTCTTGGACGCTTAGGTCTTTCAGCTTGCTCCTTGCATGAAGTCTTGAGTTGATATTCCAAGAATGCCTCAAATAGTTTACTTCGCCGAGGTGAAAGTTGCGATCGCTTACCCATTTGTAGCACCACTTGAAATCAACTCGCATCGAGAGAACCGCATGCTCCATTGGATTGATCGTCATTGTTACCGGAGTGGATTGCATTGTTTTCTTGACCAATTTCGTGAGATTTGGATAGAACTGTCTGGTAAACATCTCTTTGTCACACCGGAATCGTGTCGAGTACGAACTTGTGAGTATAGCCCCTAATCATCTCGTTCATTTCCCCTTGAAGATCACGTTTCATGAACTTCTGGACATACTCCCTTTCACTAGACATCTTGTCTATCTCTTCATGAAGAAGAATGATACTGTCAGCGAGTTGATTAAGCTTTTTGTTGATCACGTCTTTCTTCCTAACTTGCTTGACAACTTTTGAAATCCTTGTTTTAGCCTCAGGATATCCAAGAGTAAGTGGGTTTCTTCACGATTTAGATGTGTATCTGGTTGTGCCTTTGGATGGTGGAGGTGAAGAGTGAGAAGACGAGTCGATGATGAGGAGGCGTGAGGTGGCTCGGGTCCTTTGGTGGCTCAAGTTTCCTCCTTGAGCGTGCGGGACTGTCTAGAAGAAAATTATCATAATCAAGATCATCATCATTTCGGACTTAGCCGTTTCATCACCTTAGTATCATCACCGGAGTTTTCTCGGTCTTTTCCATGTCCGGTTCCTCAAATTCGTAGTTGATGGAATCCTCAATCGCTTTTGTTGTTGTTCGTGGGTGGTGGTAGTACCGGTTCCCTTATCGAGTTGATTAACCGCGATCGGGCGGGTGTGGCTTGAGTTCCACCACTTGACCTCCGGGGCCACGAGTTTGATCCTTACGAATTCATCGGCAAGATATTTGAGTCTCGAGGTTCTTCAACTTATTTTGATAGTCTTTCTCCTCATCAAATGGTTCTTCTTCGTAGCTTTCCTTATCATGCTCAAGCACGTGAGTTTTCCTTTTCCTTTGTCGCCTTTTGACCGGGAGGTTTTGCTACTGTTTGAGTGTCATCGATTGCGCTTTGAGTAGGTGACCTCTTCGTCTCGATTCAGTTTCTTAAGAGCTTTCATCCATTAGCTTTTGTTGCGGTTCAGGCTTGGGAATAGGAATGGCTTCCTTAGAGGGATATTTCCTTTTGCGAGTATGTGACCTCTTAGGAAACTTTCTCCGACTCTCAGTGCTTGTAACACTTCCTGCACTGCCTCTTCTGGTTTTCCTAGTCGGTGTACCAGAGGATTTTTCATCAAGGAAACCGACTTTGCCTTCATCAATTGCCACCAGATATCTTTTGTACGAATACGATTGTTTGATGTCTTCAGTAAGAAGATGATCTGGAAACACTGCACCTTGTTTCTTTGTTGTCGAGTCCTTAAATCTGACGGTGAGTGTGGGCTCATACAACGTGGAGTGATTGTTGGGGTCATTGAGTCTCAAGGGAATATCGGGATTATACCCAAGAGCTCTTTGAATCAGCAGTTTGGTATATCTGATATATGGGATGTTGGTGCCAAGCTTTTGAGGAAAGACATCATGTCATCCCATATCGTAGCTTCAACTTCAATGTGTTTCATGTTGACCAAAGCCCAAAATATTCAGTAGTTCCATGAGCTTGGGATGCTCATAACCACTATCACGCCCGTAAACCGATTTAACAATCAAAATGTAGAGGGTTCTCCATGGTCGGGAATATTCTTAAGATCTACGGATGAATGCTTTGTGATTACTCCTTCACTTCGTCATAGCCAATGTCGACCATGAATTGTAGAACGACCTCTTCAAGGGTGTGGCATTGTATTCGGTTGGCTCGATGACGGGAACAAGAAGAATAGCCCTTAAATCTGCTGGTGTGATGGTGACTTGTTTGTGGTTGGCGTCACCGTCACAAAGATTTTGACCTTTGATCTTCGCATTGTATGCCGTAATTGGTGAATGTAGATCTCGCACTATAGCGAGTTGGTGAGCATGTTCGATAAGGGTGATTCTTCGAATGTCTACAAGAATCGACAAGAAGACTCGGCGGTGAGACTACCAAAATCAACTTTAAGGTTGTTCTTTCCGATCTTCATCGGATAACCATGAGGGAAGATATCTTCGTCAGTGAGAACGTTTGGTGCTTTCACGTATTGCATTTGAGCATCCATGTCGTATTCTGAAAGATATTTAGCCAAAAGAACCAACATATCGAAAGACATTACGTTAGTCAACAGTTGGTTTTATTGTCTATTTATTGAATGTGATATGTCGATGATTGTTACGAGTCCAATGTCACTTGTTAGTCCAATAGTCCAAAGACGTTGTGATAAGTTTCGTGAGTTGATTAACTTTAAGTTTTAAAGTCTATGTTTTCACTTATTTTTCAAAACTTATTAAACATTTAAGCTTATTAGTGACATTATTGGTTTCGTGGCGTTATGATTTATTTATTTACAAGTTTGCACGCGTAACAATTCATAATTAAGGTTAAAACTAGGCTTAGGCATAGATTTTGCAAGCTTATGCGTAAACAGGAGTGGTATACGCGTAATCGTAAGCTTATGCGTAGGTTCTTGACTTACGCGTAGGAAAAGAGGGCCTTATGCGTAAAGCTTACGCTTAAGCGTATATGGAACCTTATGCATAAGGCTTACTCGTAAGAGTGAACCTTATGCGTAGAGGTTACTGTTTACGCATATCCTTCACAGGATACGCGTAGTCCCCATTGTAGAACCTTACGCGTAAAGGTTACGCGTAAAATTTCTCTTACGCATAACATTCTACGCGTAAGGTGATCCTTATGCGTAGATGTTCAAGTAACCTTGATTCTGAATTTTCACGCGTAGAGACCTGAAATAAATTCATCACGACACCAATATTAACACATACATTCAATCTTTATCAGTTCTAAACATGGATACACATTCAAGCAGTTAAGCGTAGAAAACTGGTTACGCGTAAAACTTAAAACCCTAAAGCTTAATTTCTACGAGTAAGCGTTCTAGCCATAGGAATTGCACAAAACTTGTTCTGGTAAGTCTAAGAAGCCAAATGAGTTTTTCTATACAAGTTTTAACATCAAAATTTAACCGAATCAAGAATATCCAAATATCAAGAACATAAACCCTAACTTTCAATTTATATGCAACTAGTGTTTCTGGGTAAATTCTAAGCATGGATATGGTCAATTCAACTTGTAAACAACATCACTCAGCTATCTTTTTATCCAAAAACATTCACATTTGAAAACGCCCAAAATTACGCATAAACCCTAATATTCAAAATCAATCAATTCGTGTTTCTGGGTGAGTATTAATGATAAAAATGGTATTATTGAGATTATACAAACGTTTTGACATAACCATTTTAACCACAAACACTCAAACTTGATTAGTTGTTCATACGCATATGCGTAGAACACAAAATCATCCCTAGGTTAAAATCTAACCGTTGGTTTTCAAAACGATTTAAAACCCATGTTTAGATGATTACAAAGAACGTTTAACCACTTACAAATTGATCATCAAGAACACGAAATTGAAGATTGATTTTTAGGCGTAGATTTATGTTAGTTGGGTAATAAATGTGATGAAGTTAATGCATTTTGAGAAGTTTTATTAAAAAATACTTTGAGTGTTCGACACATTTAGTCCCTCCACCTTAAACATTTACATCCAACGCCCATAACTTCCATTTTGGTTACCAAACGAGATTTATTTGGAAAGAAAAATGACAACACTCCCCCTTGACTTAAGAAATAATGAAATTTTATAAATTTGAGTTCGAGGAGTGTCAGTAAACCAGAAATATGACCACCATTAATCAGGAAACAACTGGGATGAGGTAACATGCAAGTATAAGGTTTTATGAAACCGAAAAAATATTTGCTTTCTCCCCCTCAACACTTGATCGAAAAAATACTGAAGTTTGAAAGATAAGAGTGTTGACGGAAGATTTGTACTTGCCATGTTAAAAGAAATATAGATAGAAGAATATTTTTGTTGTTTTATCAGATTTTATAATTTTGTATTTTGTTTTTGAAAAAAATATTTACAAAAGAGGTTTTGGTGTTTGACTGGTTTTAAGAATGTTTTAAAAGTTCATCCAGTTCCTCTTGAGTCAAACACCGCATACCAATCCGGTGGACCAACTCATTAAACCTAGCAGAGCTAAGGCTTTGGTGAGAAGATCCGCCATTGGTATTCCGCACCCATAAAATATAATTCAACAAAGACTGCTCCACATGCTCCTTGATGAAATGATATCAAGATCGATGTGCTTTGATTGTGAATGTTGAGCAGTGTTGCACGAGATCGCAATAGCACTCGATTGTCGCGAGACATCGGGATTCACAAATACATAACCATAGTCTTTGAGTTGTGTTCTCATCCAAATGACTTGAGCATAACACGACATGGCTACATATTCGCCTTGGTTGAGGACAACGATGTACAATCCCGCTTCTTCGATTGCCATGACACCGGTTTATCACCAAGAAATTGTAATGCTCAAGTACTTTTCCGTGAATCTAAGCATCCTGCGTGATCGTCTGAAAAATCTATTAGTTCAAAACCGTAATCCTTCGGATACGGATCCCCAAGTTAATGGTTCCCTTGATGTATCTGAGGATTCTTTTAGCCTCGAGAGTGGGTTTCGATTGGTCTTGACCGATAACGGGAGCAAAGATATACGGCAAAAACAATATCAGCTCGCTTAGTCATAGATACATGAGAGACCCAATGATACTACGGTATTTTGTAGGGTCCACCAATTTCCCATGTAAATCAGCGTCTAGCTTCTTGGTATGAGCCATTGGTGTGGCATAGGTGTCACAGTTTTGCATTCCAAATTTGTTTAACAGTTCAAGGGCATATTTGGACTGACTTAAGAAAATACCACAGGGTGATTGATGAACTTGCAGTCCTAGAAAGAACGTAAGTTCACCCATCATGGACATTTCAAAATGTTTCTTCATTAGTTTTGCAAAAGCGATTGAATACTTTTTATGTGTTGACCCAAAAATGATGTCATCCACATAAATTTGGATAATTAAGATGTGTGCCCCGTGATATTGTATGAAAAGAGTTGGGTCGACCGAACCTTTGGTGAAATTATTGGCAATGAGGAAGGATGATAACTTATCGTACCCCGAGGAGCTTGTTTGAGTCCGCATGAGCTTGGTTCAATTTGTAAACATGGTTCGGGAACTCGGATCAACGAATCCTTCCGCCGTGGTGACATAAACCGTTTCTTTTAGTTGTCCATTCGTAAAAGCGCTTTGACGTCCATCCGAAAGACCGTTATATTCATATGAGTCGCGACGCGAGAAAGATCCGAACGACCTCAAGACGAGCAACGGAGCGAATGATTCTTCAAAGTCAATACCCTCTTCCTGTTTATAACCCTTAGCCACCGGGACGTGACTTGTTTCGATTACGTTCCTTCAACATCCAATTTGTTCTTCCAAATCCATTTAAGACCAATGACGTAGACCCTGCTGATCTTTCAACCAGTTCCCATAGTTTGAATTGATTGAGTTCTTCTTGCATGGATTCAATCTAGTTGTCTTTGTCATTGCATCTTTAATGTTTTTAGGTTGATTAGCGAGACGGTGAGTGCATAAATGCAATGTTCACCATCGTGTGAAGATGTTGTCTCATTCTGTTGGTTGATTCGGGTTACCAATAATGTTTTCAAGGGATGGTCTTTTGTCCAACGATGTGTAGAGGGTTGATGTTGGTATACATTGTGCGATTTTGAGGATTCAAATGGCTTGTAGATGATTCCGCAACATCGATGTAGCGATGTCATTAGCAAACGGGTTAAAGAACGCATTTGGATCAAAATCTGCGGTGGGGGTACTTCATTTTCGAACATCATCACCGGTTGACGTTGTTGGAAGCAGTTTGTTCAACTGTTGTTGTAGAGTCAATGGTGGTGCTTCTTCAATAGTAGTTGTTGTAGCAGTGTATCGTATTGGAATATGATCGGGTTGAGCAGCGAAAACATCGGATACACCGGAGCACGTTCATCAATTTCATCACTAAGCAATGAGCAAATAGCTTTTCCATTTGTTGATGAGTAAGTGGGGCTTGGTTCGGTGATGATGGGGTTTGAGGAAGTTTAAACGGTTGTGACCGTGTTTCAAGTCATTATGCTCGAAGCCATATCGTAAGCTCATCGAAATTTGCATGAATCGTTTCCATAACTCGCTTTGTATGACGATTCGGATCCGTAACCTTTAGAATTATCACGGTATCCAATAAAGACTACATTAATACAAATATCGTCATTAAACGTTATTTATATTTTTGATCTTTGCCTAAGTTTTGTTAACGACAAAAGTAAATTTAATTTATAAAAGCTTAAAGCTTGTCAAGTTTATTAGATATTAAAACAAGCTTTCTCAAACAATATATTCATCATTCAAGCATTTACATTTATGATTAGTAACATCTTGATATGACTCTAATCATTATGTATGATAGTAGTTTGTAGAATGTGTTAGGTTCTTAAACCAAACACTACCTAAGCATTGCATATTTCTATTAATAGTAATACAACATTTGACATCATGTATTACATCATGGAGATCATTGGAAGATTCCATTAGATATTTTGTGAAGATTTGTACTCTTCATATCTTGCACAATCTTACTTAGATAGAGTTGACTTTAGGCAAGATTTGATATCTTGATTGTCGATCAAGCGGTACCAATTTGGTACACGGCGGAACCCTTTTAAGGGTCGCGGTCCGTGACGCAGCTCGTCAATTTGGCTATAAATAGCAATGCCAAGCCAAGTAGTTTCTCATCCCTTTCTAACATACTCTCATACATATCTTCTCTCTAACCTTTCTAATTGGGTTTCATATCATATTAGTGATCTCTTTGTAGCAAAGAAGATCAAGTCATATTCAAGCTTCAACGAGAAGTTGGAAGTCTTGTTTGTTTAGTGTTGTATGATCTAGTGTTGATTCATACTTCATTGTTGTATCAAACCATCATAATCTTGTGAGTGTGAGTGGTTAGTATTTTAGTCCTCAAAATACATTGTGTGTGGGAGTAGTTGTACCCTTGGAAAGAACTCGACATCTAGCTTAGTGTCGGAAATAGTGTGGCGAAGTGTAAAGGTTTTCTCCGCCGGTGAAAGGAGCTTGTTGACTAGTGAAGTTAAACTCTCGAGTGTGAGACTCGGGGAGTGGAGTAGGGCAAGGAAAAGAGTCCTTGTAGTCGAACCACTATAAACAACTTGTTGTGGTTTGATCATTTCTTTCCTTATTTACTTATTACATATTGCTTGCATATTTCATTAATATACTTAAGATCAATATCAATTGATCTTTCAATAAGTTTCAAAACAAAGATTTTAATCGGTAAACTATTCAACCCCTTCTAGTTTTCTACAATTGGTACTAGAGCCTCGTTGCTCAAGAATTTCTAAAATAACTTGTATTTTATAAACTTGAAACGATCCATGGATTCGAAAACTTTAAAGAAGGGCAATCTATGCAAAGACCACCACTCTTTGAAACCAATGGATTTATCTATTGAAAACCGTTTGAAACATATGTAGAATCAAAAGATATAGATCTTTGGTTTATTATTGTTAAAGGAGATTTTAGTTCTACAACAAAGGATATTTCCGTTGATGAACAAAAGAAATTAGTTGCTAAAAATAATGAAGCTAAAATGATGCTTTATAATGCTTTACCTAGAAAAGAATATGAAAGAATTTTTATGTGTGAAACCGCCAAAGATATTTGGGAATCTTTAATTGTTACACATCAAGGTAATTCACAAGTCAAGGATAACAAAATTGATCTTCTTGTTCAACAATATGAACAATTTGTTATCCTCGAAGATGAAACCATTGATTGTGGCTTTGCTCGTTTTAACACTATCATTACATCACTTAAAGCACTTGATGAATCTTTTCGTAGTAAGAACTTTGTCAGGAAATTTCTTAGAGCACTCCATCCCAAATGGAGAGCTAAAGTGACCGCTATTGAAGAATCAAAAGATCTCTCAATAATGTCACTAGACGAGCTAATTGGCAACCTCAAAGTTCACGAAATGATAATGGAGAAAGATTCGGAGATCATCAAAGGAAGAAAGGAGAAGATCAAATCCGTTGCTCTTAAAGGAAAGGCGGAATCAAGCGATGATGGTGAATCTTGTTCCGATAGTGAAGATGAGGAGTATGCCATGGCCGTTAGAGATTTCAAGAAGTTCTTTAGAAGAAGAGGAAAGTTTGTAAGACAACCTCGAGAAGAAAAGAAGCCATTCCGAAAAGATCGGGATGATAAGAAGATTAAAGGTGAAAGAAAGTGTTTTAGATGTGGTGATGCAAGTCATCTCATGGGAGAATGTCCCAAGCCACCTAAAAACAAAACTCAACGAGCTTTTGTAAGTGGTGCTTGGAGTGATAGTGAAGACGATGAAGAATCAAGCAAGGAAAAGATCGCTCTAATGGCACATGAGTCAAATGAGGTACTTTCCGACTCTTCTTATTCTTCTATAGATGATGACACCTTGCAAAAACAATATAATCAATTGTGTGAGCTAAGTCTAAAAATCATAACTAAAAATAAATTTCTAAAAACCAAAAGGAGTTTTTGGAAAATGAGGTATATGAGTTAAAAGAAAAAGCAAAACGTCTTGAAAAGGAAAAGCAAATGGCGATGATTGTAAATCATGTCAAGAGCTTAATATTGAAATAGAAAAACTAAAACTCACACAAGAAGTTTTAATAGAAAATAATTCTAAGTTTAAAGGTTTAACAAAACATCGCTCTTGCCGATGAAATAGTTAAAATCCATAAAACACCGGGAGACATGAATGGGCTAGGTTTTAATGAAGTATTAATTCCAAAGAGTCAAAACAAAGCGGCGAAAAGGACGAACATTCATCAAAATTAACTGAAGATAAAGCACGGACGAACGGAACCAAAATAAGGGTTCCGTCCGTTGTCTAAAATGGTACATGGTACTTGTAGAAACAGAATGTTCGCAATACGGACCGTCTTGAATTTGTTAAAGTAACAAAGAAAACCAATGATAATGTTAAACTAAAACCGGCCATTATATCGGAGTAGGACTTGTTAAAATGAATTTAGATCAAAACTACTCATCAAAGATATAAAACTTCTTTTGCCAAACGCCCCTTTCCTAAGAGCAACCACAACATTCAACCTAACCACCAACACAACGGTTGGAATCAAAACTTTCCTAGACCATATCAAACTCCAGATTACATGCCATGGAACCCTTACCCATCATTTCCATACATGAATCAAATAAATGGTATGTTTAACCCAAACGGACCCATGAGATATTGGGGACCAAATGTTTGAGTTATTTGCTTCTTAGGTATGCCTAAAAGTTGGATTGGAACCTGATGAATGGATAAAAGATAGTGGATGCTCACGACACATGACGGCAACAAAGTCTCTTCTCATCATACCAAGAGTATGGCGGAGGTAATGTCACTTCGGTAGCAATCTCAAAAGCAAAATCATTGGCAAAGGTACGATTGCTCATAACTCTCTAACTATTGAAAATGTTGCTCATGTGGATAGGTTAGGATTTAATCTACTTAGTATTAGCCAATTATGTGATAAAAGTATAAAGTACTATTTGATGAAAATGGTAGTAAAATACTAAAAGATGGTATCACCATAGCTAAAGGAGTTAGGAAAAATAACATATCGTCATGAAAATAGATAAAACATATAAGGACAAACTTTGCTTAACATCTTTAGACGATAGCTCATCTCTTTGGCATAGGCGCTAGGTCACGCTAATATGAGACTTATACAAAACCTATCTTCAAAAGAGTTGGTTGGAATTTACCAAAACTAAAATATGACCAACACTTTTGCGACGCTTGCAAAATTGGTAAACAAACACATAGTAGTCACAAATCTAAAAATATGGTGTCCACATCTAAGTGTCTAGAATTATTACATATGGATTTGTTTGGACCATCCGCTATAAGAAGCTATGGAGGCAACTTATACACTTTGGTCATAGTAGATGATTACTCAAGGTTTACTTGGACGTTATTTTGAAAACCAAAATGAAGCTTTTGATAAATTTGAAATACTTAGCAAGAAAATTCAAAATCTTCTAGGTGTCAAAATTGTGTCGATCCGAACGGATCATGGTCGTGAATTTGACAACGAAACTCAATTTGGAAGCTTTTGTGATACAAATGGTATAACACATAACTTTTCCGCTCCACGAACACCTCAATCAAATGGAGTAGTAGAACGTAAAAATAGAACAATTCAAGAAATGAGTAGAACAATGCTTAATGAACAAAGCATTCCTCAAAAGTTTTGGTGTAACACCGTTGACACTTCTACATATATTTTAAATAGAGTCCTAATACGTCCATTCCTAAACAAAACACCATATGAACTTTATAAAGGTAAAAAGCCAACATTAGGATATTTTAAAGTCTTTGGTTGTAAATGTTTTATTCTTAATACTAAGGATTATCTCACCAAGTTTGACCCAAAGTCTTATGAAGGTGTATTTCTTGGTTACTCTCAAACTAGTAAAGCTTACATTGTCCTAAATAAAGAAACAATGATAGTCGAGGAATCGTTGAACATAACATTTGACGAAGTCCACCTCCTCTAAGACATCACCTTTGGTAGATGATGACTTAGTTGAAAGTCAAATAATTGAAAGTCAAATTAATAATAACAAGGAAGATGAACCATTAAATAAGGAAATTGTCAACATAAAAGAATCTAAAGTCATCCATTAGAAAGGTCATAGGAAAACTTAATCAAAGAACCTTAAGATCACAAGCTCAAAATCAAAGTAATCATTTTGTTTTGTATCCACCATTGAACCAAAACCATAAATGAAGCAATAAAAGATGAATCATGGGTAATTGCCATGCAAGAAGAATTAAACCAATTCGTTAGAAATGATGTTTGAAACTAGTTCCAAAACCCAAAGATCAAACTATAATTGGAACAAAATGGGTCTTTCGAAACAAAATGGGCGAAAATGGTGTAGTATCTAGAAACAAAGCTAGGCTTGTTGCACAAGGTTATAATCAACAAGAAGGAATTGACTATGATGAAACTTATGCACGGTAGCTAGACTTGAATCTATTAGAATATTACTTGCTTATGCATGTGCTTATGATTTTAAACTATTTCAAATGGATGTTAAAAGTGCTTTCCTTAATGGGTTTATTAACGAAGAAGTGTATGTTGCTCAACCTCCCGTTTTACCGACTTTGAGAAACCACATTATGTCTTCAAACTCAAGAAAGCATTATACGGCCTTAAACAAGCACCTAAAGCTTGGTACGACCGTCTTAAGACTTTTCTTATTGATAACAAATATACTATGGGATTAGTAGATAATACTCTTTTACTAAGAAAAGGAATCGCAAATTATTATTGTTCAAATATCGTTGATGACATTATATTCGGATCAACTTGTCAAGAGCTATGTGATGATTTCTCTAAAATCATGCATGACGAGTTTGAAATGAGTATGATGGGTGAGTTAAACTTCTTTCTAGGACTTCAAATCAAACAACTAGATGATGGTATTTTCTTTAACCAATCTAAATATATAAAAGACATGCTTAAGAAATTTGGTCTTGAAGATTCCAAACCAACTAAAACACCCATGTCCTCGGACACTAAACTCACCAAGGACGAAGAAGGTGAATCCGTAGATAACGCTAAATATAGAGGAATGATTGGTAGCTACTCTATCTTACGGCTAGTAGACCCGACATTATGTTTAGTGTTTGTCTATGTGCTCGCTTTCAAGAAAACCCAAAAGCATCACACTTAGAAGCATTAAAAGGATTTTAGATATATTAAGGGAACAACGTGTTTAGGATTATGGTATCCCAAAGGGCGGGTATAGAAACCATAGTGTATGCCGACTCGGATCATGCCGGTGATTATGTCGATAGAAAAGTACAAGTGGTATTTGCACTTTTGTTGGACATTGACTCACCTCATGGTTTGCAAAGAAGCAAACGGCTTTAGCCATCTCTACCACTGAAGCCGAATCGTCTCGGTAGGAAAAGCATGTCAACAAGCTCTTTGGATGAAGCAAGCTCTCGTGAGACTACGAATTCATCTCAACGACATTGTGATACTGCGACAACAAAGGTGCCATCGATCTCAAAGAAGAATCCCGTTCAACATGCTCGTACAAAGCACATTGAAATCCGTCATCACTTTCTTGCGACAATGTTCAAAAAGGAAACATTTCAATCGAGAAAGTATCCTCCAAGACAACATTGCCGACATCTTTACTAAACCTCTTAAGCGAGAACCTTTTAATATTCTTAGACTTGGTTTAGGGTTAATGGAACCAAACATGTAGGATAAACATAGCCTAAAGCATTAGAATAGTCAAACCAAAACAATTTTGTCTTGTATACTGCCATCGTAGCCACGACACAAACGACAACACGGACGGAACCAAAAATTTGGTGCCGTCGGTCCGTCGTGTCTCTGAAACAAAACGACTTTATACATAACATCTTCTTCCTCACAACCCACTTTACCAAAGCGTGTAAAACTTAAACCAAGCTCATTATTGTCATCTTCCTACTCACTAATCACTGAAGATAACATCATTGTAAGTATCCTAACTACATTTCATCTCTTAATTCTAAGTCTAGGATTCTTATTTATGCACAAAATTATCACAAATCATTACATGGGGTTTTATGTATGCTTTTATAACAAATATGAATTCAATTGGCAAATTACATAACTAGTCATTGAAATTAGGTACTACATTATCATATTGCATAAACTAATCATGTTTCCCACTAATTGATAGATAATAAATATAAGGCCTTATTCAAAACAACCAAACACCCCATGTCAAAAGTTTTGAAAAGCTTCTCACTTGTAGGAAAACATTTCTCATTGCTAATACAAATAGAAACGTTAGAATTTTCATCACTTGCATGCTCTTGAATACTAAAGGTATTGCATAACTAATATGCACTCCGGTATATTCAAATGTAGCCACATTGAATTAGGAGCATTTGGGTTATCTCATGGTATTTGCCAAACACTCCACTAAAACCATTTTGTGCATAAAATGAGTCGAGATAACCATAACTCAAATTCTTTTCATATAGGCACACACTAGAATCAAAAACGTTAAAATTTATCTAAATTTTTTAACATGTTAATTCTTGTCCTTAGGAATAACCATGGTAGCCGCAAGATTCTATGATCACAAAGACACTCTTAACTACATTCCCAAACACCACAAAACCAAAGGACTCACCAAGGAACAAGTAGAAATATTTAGGGTCTAGAATCTAGGTATTTCCACGAGGGTAGAACCATTCACCCATCCTTCTTTGAGCATACCAATCTTCGTGAAGAAGCAGCCATTCAATTCGATTGTCTTCTTGACATTGATGAACCATATTGTCCTAGGTTCGTGTTAGAATTCTATGCTAGTGTGACCGGTTTTAGTGATGAAGATGATGATGAATTTTGTCTTAGCTTTAGAATCAACCAAAATGACTACACCATCACCCTAAGTGAATTTGCTAGAGTACTAGGAATTCCCAACCGAGGAACTTGTGTCTACACGGATAAGTGGTCACTCACCGCCCTTGATGCAATCAATGACCGCTCTCTTCCCTACATAACCCGTTTAGCCGATAAGGATGTCATCCGTGAACACCTTTTAACCCAAAACGGATACAACCCGAGTCACCCGAAAGGAAAAGAGGTGACCGAGATCCATATGGAATGGAGCTCAATGAACTTAAGCACGAATTTAAGAAATGGGAGGAGTTACTTAGAGCAAGCGTCATTAGCACCATAGGGAATAGGGATCACATATACGCTTGTCTTTGCCACATGCTTTACAACTTGTCACCCGACAACCATTCAACTTAGCCTACTACATAGCTAGAAGAATGATTGATATTCCAACTCAAGGATCCGTTGCTCTTCCATACGGGATGCTTCTCACCCGTCTCTATAGAAACTTCGCTCCAATTCCACCAACCCCAAAAGGGATGCATCTTCACTATGAACTCATCCTCACATCTTTGTACCTTTGGTGATGCTCGAGTTGCTAAGACTAAAGGCAAGAGAGCTAAACCTCCAACTCCTTCATCATCATCATCAAATAGCTCAGGATGGTCTTCCAAGCTCTCGTCTTCCACCTCAAGAGTATTACACATCTCTTCCCGAGATTGAGAATGAATCAATGAAATTCAAGCAAACTAAGGGAATGTTCAAGTGCCTTGGTAGGATGATGAACAAGATTTACAAGAAATTGGACAAATAAGGGTACTTTAAGGAGTGTTTGGAACAATGCATTATCGTTAATGTTTGATACTATTTAGTTACTTTTATTATGTAGGATGATAATATAACTTGAAACAATGATGTATGCTAACAATATTGTGAAACAATCATGCAGGGGGATAGCACAAGTATGCTATCAAATTTTACCCATTTTCACTATATTGTGAAAATCAATAAGCCTTGCTCTAAATCTATGCTCCACTATGTTTACATATGTGTTATTTACTTTTCCTAACTAGAAATGTTTAGTATAAACAGGTTTTGAGAAAATTTGTGTTTGAAATTTGTGTTTTGAGAAAAACTCATCCATTTTGACACTCCACGGATCGACGGCACCATTATTTTGGTACCGTCATTTATATAATTGGTACCGCCATACACTGTTAGAGCGGACCAGACGGCACCCTTTTGGGTTCCGTCCGTGTATGATTTTGGTGCCGTGGATCCTCCGGGTAATTTTAATTTCGACTCTTCGTGATTCCAAATTATCTTCCATCACTTATAAATCAATCTTAACTAGTTTATCTTGTTATTAGAACTAGTGTTATTCACTAAGGTATATAAGAAATCCATTTCCACAAAATTCAAAATTTGAAAATCCACCCAAGGAGCCCTTTGGCATAAAGGAAGGAACCAAATTTTGGTACCTTCAAATCCGTGGGTAATCAATATTAGGAAATTCCACTCACTAGAACACATTTATTGCATATCTTTTCTTCTTCACTCCATCTTCTTTGTATGGATTGACTTGGGTGATATGACTAGCATTCAACCCACTTCCAAATCATTAGGAACCTCATCTCTTCAATGGTTCAACATCAAATCAAGCCTTTTCTCAACAATTTCTTACCTCTATAAATTGAAAGGCTTTACCATGATCATCCTCACACCTTCTTCATTTTCACTACTATCTAGTAAATCAAAACCCAAGTTAAAAATGACTAAATCATCACCAAAACCTTGCAAGAAAACCGCTAGAATGAGCGTAAGGCCTTGTTGTTTTGTTCATCTTAGCTCATCATCCGAATCTTCACCACTCACCATCTCATCTCCCATTAGAGATGATACACACCTTACCTTAGCTACACCCACTTCATCACACATTGTGATCACCACTCCACCACCATCAAAAGCACCTACTTCACCTCCACCGGCACCCATCCAAACATCCAAAACACCCTCACCACCTTCACCAAGGTCTCTCACTCTCACTCCCATGGAGTTATTTTCAACTCCACCAACATCACCAAATCCTTTCCTAGAGGACTTGGAAGACTTGTGTGAAGATCGTTGTAAGCTCTTAGACGAGGTCTAATATTATATCTAGGAACACATAATAACGAAAGCGGAATATTCAATAAGAATTAACGTTATAATGAACAAGGTTTTTCATTATCATAAACTAACTAAACAATAATAAAGATCAAAGACTTGATCTTTAACACTAACTAACTAAACCACTAAACCCTAGGCGTTTTCCCTACGCCTAGGTTCCCACTCTAATCTAAAACCAATACCCTAGACGTTCTTCCCTAACTTCTAGGCTAAACACACACCTTTTAGTCGACTACATTATTGGAAGACTTAATTAAAAACCTACAACTATGTCCTCCTTATATACTAGAGGATAAGGACTAAATAATAAAACTTCCATTGCAAGCAAGTCCTTCCATCTTTTAGTAGGTTTCCTTCTTGTCATATTAAGTCCCTCTTGTTTCATTCTTTTTGTCTTATCAACTCAAACATATAATTCCCAACAATCTTCCCCTAGTTGATAATGACAAAACCATTCTTGAACGAACTTCCCTAGGCAGTAGAGAAATTGAGATCGGGGATCTCACCATGAATGAAACAAGTATGTCTTCCTTTGTCTTCCCTTAATCCATGCAATGCCACTCAAACATCTCTTCCCCTTTTGTTATTATCTAAATAGGAACGTATGCAAATAATGATCTTGACCACCACGAACCAATATCATACTTCCAATCTAAGACTTCCAATGCTTTAAATCACCCACCATTACGCATCATAAGAAAATGGATCCAAAAGCGGAGAAAACTTCAATTAGCGGTAGTAACAATGATCAACAATGGTAAAATCAAACACTTCCCTTGAGTGATGCATGTAGATGGTTAAACTTTTAACAATAAGCTTCCCCTAAAAACCATATGTTAACCATCTTCTTGATTCTTCAAAATCTGTAGGCTTTATGTAATGATTACATGTGAAGAAAACCGAGTATAACGAATTTGATGAAGAAGTAAAATTTCCCAAACTTGTGTCTTAAATCTTTTACTATCCACGGAACTCCATACTTATACGAACCACCAATATAAGTAGACCGCAATCCCTTGAAAAGAATCCTCAACTATATGAGACACTGAGCACTACAATGTAACTCCTTCAAGTGATAGACAATGTGTGCATAGAGCATTATAAGAAAAATCACACATTGCTAGATTCATCAAGCTAGATGATAAGAACACAAACCAAGCAATTCCACTTCACCTTCAAATAAGTGATAAATAATCCTCTTCGTAATCAATTCTTCAATAAATCTTAAATACGAGCCTTTTTTTAAATCCTTTTAAGAACATAAACTTCTTCATGTGTGTGTGAACCAAACAATCATTCTGTGTGTGTCATCCAAAAAATCATGCTCGACTTCCCCTTAAATCGAAATCTTCTCGTAATGAAGCATGAACAGTATGTCTGGGAAGGAGCAGTACTTTCATCAAAATCTGCAGTACTTTCATATAAACTGCAGTACTTTCGTAAACGCAGTAGCAGTACTTTTACGATCAGCAGTACTTTCATCTTTGTCGAAGCAGTACCTTAATAAGAACTCAAGCAGCACTTTGTATAAACCTCAGCAGCAGTACTGTTAAAAATCACCAGTTCTTTCGAAAAATTTCAACAGTACGTTCATCATCAATATGCAGTACTTAAAAAAAATAATTTGAACAATACTTTGAATAAAACTCCAACAGTTCTTTCGTCCAAGTCAATCAATCCACTTGTAATACCCACGTGAATACCAATCAATGAATACATATACTGAGTAGCATCACAACAAATATTCCTATGGTAGACCAATAAAAAACTATCCCCACGTGAGTACAAAGACCAGTACATGGGTCTCCAATATATAACGCACCAATCAATAGCGTGAAGTATAAGCAATAAAGTCTCGTGCACTTCGAGTATAAACCAATTAATATGTGACCCTAATTGTGTCCATGCGCAGCGTTACATATGTCCCCACAATCATCAATCTCCATTGAATATAATAAGCAGTACCATTAAAAATAAGGACCATTGTATATACCATGTACTGCTATCGCACTAGATTGGTCCACCACTCCATTAGTATTAATATTTCTAAGATATTCGAACTTTTCTCTAAACTCTTAATTCGTAAACTCTAAAACTCTTTTTCTGAAATCGTACCTCTAATGCCAATCTAGGAGTCCTTTTATAGGCTCAAGGATATCCTAGTCGGTTTACAATTGATAACCTTGTACGACAAGTAATCTAAACATGGAATACAATACTTTCCATAAACGAATATAACAGTTTGTTTGTTCTAGCAAGACTTTGACTTCTTTATGCAAGACTTTGACTTTGTCTTTAGCGAAGACTTTGACTATTTGACTTTTTCGATGCTGCGACTTACAAAGACTTTCATATCTTGATGCTTTGATATCTTGACACTTTCATATCCCAACAATCCTCCCTAACTTGAATTCTACTTGCTTGACTTCAAGTTCCTTTGTGAATATATCTTTATGACTTCATCTTTAAAATGGATTGTTCTTTAGTCTTTAGATTATATCTCAGAGAATCGTGCTTTTGTCAAAGTAGCTCTTAGAATTGTTTTCTTCATGACATTCAAAGAATCTCCATCTTTTCAAAGAACACGACAACATATGACAATGTGTACAATAATTCAAGTTTAAGTTGCATACTATTCTCATCACATCTAAGTGAATCATTGAAAATTCAATGGATTTAGAACTCTTTACCAAAGCCATTATCTTTGGAGTAGCCAAATGTTTTTGTGTGTAAGACCATGGTACATTGATAACCATATGATTTTAGCAAATCACCACTATCAATGATTTGTTTTGTCTTTACCAAAAGTTGTACCCTTACGGACTAGTTAGTTCTTTATCTAATGGTGAACTAATTACCAATAATGGTTTTCCATTGCCTTTACCACAAGCCATTTCTTGTGGGCTAGCCAACTCTTCACATTCTCGATATGGTGAGTTGATGACCATCCAACTTATTAGCAAGTTGTCAACTAAAAGCGGATTTGATATATCTTTACGAGCCGTTTGCTCATGGATTAGTCAATCCTTTTGTAACCATGGTGGATTGATAACCTATTGATGTTATCATCACAAAAACCATTTATTCAACCTTTATTTGAGAAAATATTTATTATTTAGCAAAGGTTTCTTCTAAAATTTATTTAATCGGTTTAATGCGACAACAAGATGCTTTGATGAAAGTCTTGTCGACTAGCGATACTTTGAATAAAATCTTGATATATCAAAAGTATTTATTCAAAAATCATACCGGTTATAGATCATTCTCGCAATAGTAGTCCGGTCAATAAACAAATTGATCAACATGCAAGCGGTTTCATTATCCTCTTCTACTTCCAATCCATGCTCTAGCATTCTTCTCATGAGATCAGCTGTAAAGGATATCTTCTTTCTACAAACATATGTATCATTGTTCCATTTTCTAGCTCCAAACATGAACTCCGATTCTTCAAAGAATCTCCAAGAAACTATTTCCCAGTTTTCTTGATTATTCCAGATATCATCAGTACTCCCTTCATCAGTTTCCCACATAGTTATGAGATCCCCTTGTAAAACCAATCCAATCCCTTCTAATGGATTATCTTCAAAATAAGCCTTCACAACATGATATAAGTAGAATAGATCTACTCTGTCTATAATATGTAGCAAATCCCATAGCCTTTTGAAAACTTTGAAACTTTTATCTTCTTTGTGAAAAACCATGTAATCTCCATTCTTAGATTTCTCAACTTTGAAAGCACTGATCTTTGATCATTCATCTTCATGTCATTATCTTCATCGTATAATCAAAATCTACCACTCGAGATAATTCTTCAATTCATCACTAGTCTCGGATCTTAATTCAACCTTCTCTTTCTTTGAAAACCGAACATCCAGAGCTTGAGTTTTTCTTTCCTCTTTAAACTTTTCTTCCTTTCGACAGGTCCAAAAGCTTCATCTCTAAAATCTTTAATGCCGCAACATCTTTCTTATAAGCTTCTCTCGGCATCATATAATCTCTTCATATCCACATAATTTAGCTTCGTAATCCTTTAAATCCTCTCGCTTTTTAGATATGCCATCATTGCATTCCTTTCTTTAGCTAAATTAGGTCTTCTTGACATGAATCTAACAGTGTTGGAGATCAGAAGGTTCAAGAATTGACTTGACATCCAATTCATCTTGCACTTTTGAGTCTTCTCTATTTAGAGCTTCTTGAGCTTCTTGTTCTTCTCTATCTTTAGCATTTATCTCTTCTTGAACTTTTCTAGTATGACTTCATTCCTTTCAACTTCAAATGCTCTAAGTTACGCCAAAGTAAGCTTCTTTTCTTAACTTCAACCAAAACACCTTTTCCTTGTCTTTTGGATCAATTGCGAGTTGATCGGTTCTTGGTTGTTCTTCTTCTTGTGCTTCTCTAATAGTAACACCTCCTCTTGGTTGTGACAGATCAAGAATTGTAGCAACTAATTCATCATCACTTGGTGAATGAATAGGTTTAAATCTAGGTTCCTCCTCTTCCTCTATAACAATTGTAGAAGGACCAGCTTCTTCATCAAAATTCAAAACCCTTGGAGTTATTGGTGTTATTACTTCTGGCCTAGATGTATCATAAAACTCAGTACTTTGATGTTCAGTACTTTGATCATCAGTACCTTGAACATCAGTACCTTGAACTTGTACTTCTTGTTCTTCTGAAATAATCGTTTCTGCAGTACTTACAAATTCTTTCTTTGTAATATCTTTTTCAGATTCGTTATCCTTCATAACATCTTCTTCAGATTCTTTATCCTTCATAACATCTTCTTCAGATTCTTTATCCTTCATAACATCTTCTTTCAAATTATCCTTTTCTGAATTCCTCCCCAAGTTGACAGAAGATGGTTTAGGAACCGTCTTTCTTTTTAATTCCTTTCGAAGAGCTTTGCGATGTTTGTTTTCCTCTTTAACCCATAAATTGAATCCTTGAATATAAGGTTTAACAAAATTCCTCAACCAAAAATAGTTACGCTTCAACTTCCTAATTGTTTTAGCTTGACGCTCAACAGTCTTGTTCAACCTAGCTAGCGCCCTTGTCAAAGCATAGTTATCCATAGTTAAACCTTCACGAGGTATAGTAGGATCAGTACCTTGAAGTGGTGAATGAGTCTCTGAAACAGAACGTTGTGGAGATGAAGTAGGTGTTCTCTCAATCTCTACTTGAACCTCATGACCTGAAGAAACATCACCTTGTAACGATGCAGTACCTTCACTAGAAGCGTACTGCAGATCGATACTGTGAAGCGATACTTTTGAAGCGACACCTTGATCGAGATCGGTACCTTGGTTTCTTCATCCTCTCCAGCTGCATCACGAACAGCTTGTACAACCTCCATCATGGATGTTGTTAATGGAATATCTCCACCTCTGAACAAGTTACTTCTCTTAGCCATGAAAGTAAAGATTTTAGGTTGTTGCACAATAACAGGTAGTAAAGTATCAGGTTTTGGAACATCAGCCAATTGTTTATTCAAGAAAACCTGTATGAACCTTGGATACATCAACCAAGTAGCCCCAGATGAGATATGATAGAGCATTCCATCCAAAATAAGCCGTGAAAAGTTAAACACTACATGCGTAGCTAAACCAACCACTGCGGATGCAATATTTGACCCAAACTGCTCCCAAGAAGTGCTTTTAGAACTTATGCAGTGGAGCAAGACATGAATCAAAAACTTCCATTGAGGACAGAATAAGGCCTTCTTAAAAGTTTGTTCAGTCAAAGAACCTTCATAACCCAAATTACGAAAAGTATCCCAAATCAGTTGCTTGTCAAATCTTATAGCCCCATCGTCATCACCAAATAATAAATCATCACGAATTGAAGCCTCAGTAATCTTGATAGTCTTTCCAACAACTGAAGATCTAATATAATATTCATCCTCCTCCACATTATCTCTAGCATTAGCCCAAAATTCTTGAATCCATAGTTCAATTATATCTGGCTCAACTAAAAGAGCATAACTAATAGGCGACCCAATTAGATAATCAATAATATCATAAAAAGCCACGTTCGCCTCAGTCTTGTCCAAATTAGCCACCATATTGTGCTTCGAAACAGTTAAACGATTCACCATTGTTGAAAGAGTGAGCACAATAGAAAGATTGTATCGAATAATAAAGAGATGGTAATTGGAAGATAAGTATGGAAAAGATATGAAGTTATAATATGAGAGGAAAATCGGAAAGAAGTTATTTATAGGTGAGATTTGAAAAATCACGCCTAAATAACAAAGTTACCGTTATTACCAATTACCCTTCAATATTACCGTTGGAGCAAGACTTTTAATACGACAAACGTACTTTCCACATAAGCGATACTTTCCCAAGCGGTACTTTCCCAAGCGGTACTTTAGAAATACGATGCTTTGCCAAAAACAACCTTCATATAATCTAAGTATAAACTAACATCCTCCTCAAGCAATACGGGACTATACCTAACATCGATAGTCCTCCCCTTAAACATAGATTAGTAGTTAATCATTCCAATGCTCACGACCAAGTGATTGAATCGTGACACATCAAAACCTTTGGTGAGTAGATCGACTACATTATTATCCGTGTGAACTTTAACCACATTAATGAGCCTATGCTCATAACGATCTCGATAAAATGATGCCTAATCTGAATATGCTTTGTCTTGGAATGATACAGGATTCTTCACAATACAAATAGTACTCTCATTATCAATGTTGATAGGAGTATTCTTAAAGTTGAACCCATAATCCAAGAGTTGATTACGCATCCATAAAACTTGACCACAACAACTTGCGCAGACTACATATTGACCAGGTAGATGATGTTGCTGCAATTGTCTCGCTTCTTGCATTGCCATGAAACTAACCTTCGTCCAAGATATTGGCATCCACCGGTTGTGGATCTTCTATCATAGTTATCACTGCATAGTCACTATCTCGAAAAAGCTTCTAAGTGAAAAGGTGACTCTTTAGGATACCACAACCCCAACTTAGGTTGTTGTTTCAAATAACAAAAATTCTCTTTTCTGACATTCAAGTGAGAGATCTTTGGTGAAACTTGATATCCGCACATAAACAAACCGCAAACATGATATCGGCCTTGATGCGATAAGATACATAAGAGAGCCAATCATAGATCTGTATAATTTGACTTCAACAGTTGTCCATCTTCATCTTTTCCCAATGAATTGATAGATTTTATTGGTGTAGTAATGACCTTCATACCATCAAATTGAACTTCTTAAGTATGTCATTAACATACTTGTCTTGGCTAATGAAAATTCCTTCCTTGGACCGCTTAACACGAAGTCCTAAAAGAATGTTAACTCTCCCATTGAACTCATTTGAAATTCATACGCATCACCGCTCAAACTCCTTAACCATGGACTGTTTGGTAGCCCCAAAGATAATATCATCAACATACACTTGTACTAACATGATATCCTTCTTGTCTCTCTTGATAAACAAAGTCTTGTCTATGGCTCCCTTACGTATCCATGTTGTAATAAGAATGTGAGAGCCTCTCATACCAAGCTCTAGGTGCACGATGAAGACCATATAAAGCCTTCACCACCTTATAAACTTTGTTAGGATGCTTAGGATCTTCAAAACACGGAGGTTGTTTCACATACACCTCTTACGTAATAGTACCATCTGAAAGGCACTCTTGACATCCATCGGTATACGAAAACCCATATAAGAAGCAAAAGCAAGAAAGATTCTAATAGCTTCAATCCTTGCCACGGGAGCAAATACCTAATCATAATCTACCCTTCTTCCATCTATAACCACGAGCAACTAACCTTGCCTTGTTCTTGATAACATTGCCTCTTTCATCTCTTTTGACTCTAAAACCCATCGGTTCCAATAACTTTCTTCCCATCTGGAAGATCACATAAACCCAAACCTCTTGAAGTTTAAATTGAAGAAGTTCTTCTGCATAGCTTCAACCCGACTTTCTTTAGTCAAATCTTGAGCAATGTTCTTGGGTTCCTCTTGAGAGATGAAACAGTGAATAAGCGGGTTTGATGATCCTTATGATTTAGCTGTTTTGTTTATACACAAAGCTAAGTAAAGCATTATGAGGTTTTGTGAAACCCTTAGCTTTGTGTCGGTCATAACTCGAGTAGAAGGACCAACGATTTGATCTGTTGAATGATTCTTATGAATTCGTAAGATTGGAGATTGTGGAACTTCATATGTATCATCTAAGTTAGTATAATCGGCACCTTCATTGGAATTTGTGAAAATACCTTCATCTTCAAGCTCATCATCGGTTTCTTCTAGCTCGGGCATGGTAGGATCATCCAAATCATCTAAAAATCATCATGGTGCAACAGTACTTTGGTTGAAAATCTTGTTCAAAATCTTGGAAGAGAACTCTGCAGTCTTGTTCTTCTTCTTTGCTTCTTCATAAGCTCTCCTTTGTTCATATGTGTAAGAATGTGCTAATACATCTTGAAGAAGCATCGATTAAGTTCCTCTTGAATAGATTGATCCTCACAGATAATGAGGATTGTGGTGCATCGATACTTTGGTTTGGAGAAAGCAGTACTTTTCTTAGGAACATCAAGTACTTTGGTTTGGACACATAGGATCTTTATCGAGAACGACATCGGTATAAGATGAATATCATGAACAACATATTGAATATCATCTTCATTATGCAAGGTTGATTTTCTTCTCTAACGGTACATAATTCATTGAAGGAGATAAAATCTCAAGATCAAACATCCAATCGGGACCCTTCCCTTTCTCATTGTCTTGATCCTCTAAAATTCAACATGAAGACAATCTTGAATCTTCTTAGTAACTCTGTTGTAGACTCTAAATCCTTCTTGTTAGTGCAATATCCCAATAAGTAGCCTTCTTGGACTTGCCATCAAACTTCCCAGATTATCAATGGTGTTCAAAATAGTAAGAGGGCATCCAAAGGCTTCATAAAGCGAATGTTGGGTTTATTGCCCATCGCTGATTCATATGGTGTCTTCATCGTGGTTTTGTGTGAAACCCTGTTGAGTACATAACATGCGTATACGACGACACGCCCAAAATTGAATAGGAGATGAGAATCACTAACATGGTCCTTGCGCTTCAATCAAAGTTCTATTTTCCTCTCTGCAACACCATTTCTTTGTGGTGTTCTAGCAATACTAAACTCCCTTTTATGCCTTTATTTGCACAAAAATCATCCATAGGCTTGTTCTTGAATTGGTTCCATTGTCACATCTAATACCTCTAACCTTGAGTCTTAATTGGTTTCAAGTGCTATTATAAGAGTTTGAATAGCATCAAAGGTATCATCCTTAAAGCCCAAAAGAAAACCAATGAATCTACTACGGTCATCGGTAACAACCAAGCGGATTTCTTCTTATTTAAACTTGCCACGAGACGGTCCAAATAAATCCATGTAATAGCTCCAATGGTTCTCGATATTTCTTTCATCAAGCTTCTTGCGAGGAATCTTTGTGTTGTTTACCCTTCTTGCATGCCAAACATGATTGATCATTCTGTAAGTCTTTGAAGGTAAACCTCTAACTAAATTTCCTTTGACCAATTTGTTGATGTTCTTGAAATTCACATGGCCTAATTTTACGTGCCATTGATGTGCCTCTTGAGCTTGCTTTAGCCACCAAACATGTGGCTCTACCATAAGAATGTAGACTCTTCATGTCTAAACTATACACATCATTTGTCCTTGGTACCTAAGTACTACCAAGTCATCATTAATGAGTTTGAAGTCGAGAAGAAAGGATAAGACATTACGTGTCGGTGAATAACACGGGATGCTTTTATCACAAATTTGAGAGGCCGACAACAAGTTGAACTTTAGCTCCTTCACATATCGACATTCTCAAAATCAATTCTCCCGACTTTAATTGTTCCTTTCCTGTAATCCTTCCTCCATTGGGATCATTCCCAAATGCAACTTTTCCTCCACTAATACTTCTAAAATCGACGGGATCTCTTTATCACTGTCATACTTCCGAGCAACCACTATCCACAATTAGATGATCTTTAAGCTCCTCTTACGGGTTGCCCTCGAGATAGGAGGCCGAGTTGGTGAAGTAGCCACCATAGCAAGAAAAACAGGATCATCTTCTTTGCTCCAATCAAATCCTCCAAAGCCATCATCGATTCCAAAGCGGCATGATCGATTCTTCATCAAAAGCGATGCTCAGGTCAATGCTTCCTTTGTGTCTTCAATTGCATCTTCCTTTGCTACCATACGATGAAGTCACGGTTCATCATCAAACTCTTCACTCGGTCAACTTTTGATAACTTCTCTTGAGCAACCAAAGCCTTTGTTTGATTCATTGGAATTTCCTTGAGCTCAAGTTTAGGCTTCTCGGATGTTACTGTTTGCTTGATACTTAGCAAACTGCACTCCCTGCAAAGTGACCGATCTTTTGACAATTGAAGCATTCAATTTTAGATTTGTCAAAAGTTATTCCTTGTTTTGGTTTGAAATCAATATTTTTGCACATCTTCTTCATGTACTTTTTGATTCTTGCGTTGATCAAAGCAACTTGCCACGATATCAATTTCCTCAAGTGCATCTTCTTCAATCATGCTAGATCCTCTTCATAAGTGACGGGTAAGCTTGCTTGTTGTGCAAAGAAGGAGCACACAACTTCATCCGAGTTCAAAGTGGTTGATGGTGGGACTCTTGAGTATATGATGGGGGATTAAGCAATGATGCTGAGAAACAATACTTTGAGAAGAAGCGTTACTTTTGAAATCGCTCTTCTTCGAGAAGATAGAAAAGCAATCTTGTGAGATTTTGAATTGGGTTGACCACTCATCTCATGTTCATACACCTTGAGTTGATGATAAAGATCATCAAAGTCCATAACCTCAATCCTTGTTGTCCTCGATCATAGTAGCAATCACATGCCATGTAGATGGCAAACTCATAGAAACTTCAAATTAGCATCCTCAAGTGATACTTACGCTTTGTATAACTCCAACATGTTGAGGAGATTCGAAACCTATCATATGCGACATCAAGACTCTCTCTCTCTCCTCATGAATGTTTCAAATTCTTTGTTTGACAAGTTTACTGCATCTTCTTAGAGGCTTCATTCCTCCAATCTGGTCTTGAGAAGCGACCCAGTGCTAGCATCTTTAGCATCGTGAAATTTGAGAAGATGACCATCGGAATGGCGGATAGGAGAATGTTAAGAGCCTTCTCTTGATTCCTTAGGGTTGCTTGTGGTAAAAGCGCTTTTGGTGCCAAAGGTTGTCCGGGAACTTGAGCAGGTTGGAACAACTTCATTCCCATTCACAATTACATTCCACGAGCATGGTGCATAATGGCAATATCTTGCCTCATCTTCATGCACCGAGATCATATTCTCCTTTCTTAATGGTGGAATTCAGGTGAGGTGATTGAGGGTGGTGGAGCGACTTGATCGACATCTTGAATATTGTAGGGTTTCTTCCTAGTCGAGTTTCCACACAAGCTCGATACCACTTGTGAAGATCGTTGTAAGCTCTTAGGCGAGGTCTAATATTATATCTAGGAACACATATTAACGAAAGCGGAATATTCAATAAGAATTAACGTTATAATGAACAAGGTTTTCATTATCATAAACTAACTAAACAATAATAAAGATCAAAGACTTGATCTTTAACACTAACTAACTAAACCACTAAACCTAGGCGTTTCCCTACGCCTAGGTTCCCTTCTAATCTAAAACCAATACCTAGGCGTTCTTCCCTAACTTCTAGGCTAAACACACACCTTTTAGTCGACTACATTATTGGAAGACTTAATTAAAACCTACACATATGTCCTCCTTATATACTAGAGGATAAGGACTAAATAATAAAACTTCCATTGCAAGCAAGTCCTTCCATCTTTTAGTAGGTTTCCTTCTTGTCATATTAAGTCCCTCTTGTTTCATTCTTTTTGTCTTATCAACTCAAACATATAATTCCCAACAACTTGCCTCCTAGGCCAAGTCATCCACCACCATTGCCATCCTTTGGCACCATTGAGCGAATCGCTCATGAATCACCTCGGTCATCCATTGACCCAAACGCCCCATTAGGGCCAAGACCTCTCCTTTTCCACCCCATTCACAAGGACATTCATGGTCCTTTATACGAGGATCATCCATTTCCATCATCAATGTCCCTCATATTGAGGACATTCCGAGAGCATGTGGGATGAAAATCCCACTAGAGAGGAGATTCAAGCCGAACTCCACAACCTCCACCAATTCAAAGGCATGGTGGATTCTCACTTAAGTGAGACAATGCAAATGCAAAGTGCTTTGCTTGCATCCATCATGACCACTCCAAACATCCCAACACCACCAACACATCCACCATTCCACCACCACAACCTCATGAACTTTCTACCCTCCAAGGCATGGTTGCTCAACTTGTGAGCAAGCGGGTCAAACAAGTGGAACGGACCCGGATTATGGTCCATGACTTCCGAAGAAATGAGGTTCATCCTCAACCACATTCTTGAGCGTCTCAGCGCTCTTTCCCATCCACCATCACTTTAGGATGGTTTTAGAATAGTCTTTTATTTGTTTTGTTTTTAGGATAATTTTATTTTCTTGTACTAGAAACACATCATTGTGTTCTCTTTTCATGATCTTTACTCATGAAAAATTTTAACTAATGAATGTTGTTTATTATGTTATTGGTGTCATTACATAGTGTTTGGAAATGCTTGTGAATGATCATTATTTCTAACAATGTTTTTTTTTAGCTTTATTTTCACAATCCATGTATCTTCCCATTAAAGCACCCAATTTAGGGGAGCTTTGAACAAGGGAGATAATAGCTCGAGCTCATTAAATTCCGCATAGCCTCTTCTTTTGTTGAGACAAAAGGGAGAAAATATAGAACTTTGAAATTATTTATATTTGACTTTTACGAAAAGTCAAGCGCATACATTGACTTTCTAAAGTCAAACAGAACTCTCATTGATAATACTTGACTTTTCTTAAAAAGTCAAGCGCATACTGACTTTACGAAAAGTCAAACATCATGCATCAACTAGTGAATTCTTTGACTTTCATAAAAGTCAAATCTCATACACTGCATTATCATTTCCTTTTCAAATTCTAAAACTAATATTTTTATAACTCTTGTACAAACTTGTTTCTTTTATAAAAATAAAATTTATATTTTGTCCTCAACAAAAGGGAGATTGTTAATACAAATATCGTCATTAAGCGTTATTTATATTTTGATCTTTGCCTAAGTTTTGTTAACGACAAAAGTAAATTTAATTTATAAAAGCTTAAAGCTTGTCAAGTTTATTAGATATTAAAACAAGCTTTCTCAAACAATATATTCATCATTCAAGCATTTACATTTATGATTAGTAACATCTTGATATGACTCTAATCATTATGTATGATAGTAGTTTGTAGAATGTGTTAGGTTCTTAAAACCAAACACTACCTAAGCATTGCATATTTCTATTAATAGTAATACAACATTTGACATCATGTATTACATCATGGAGATCATTGGAAGATTCCATTAGATATTTTGTGAAGATTTGTACTCTTCATATCTTGCACAATCTTACTTAGATAGAGTTGACTTTAGGCAAGATTTGATATCTTATTTGTCGGTCAAGCGGTACCAATTTGGTACAGGCGGAACCCTTTAAGGGGTCGCGGTCCGTCAGGCAGCTCATCAATTGGCTATAAATAGCAATGCCAAGCCAAGTAGTTTCTCATCCCTTTCTAACATACTCTCATACATATCTTCTCTCTAACCTTTCTAATTCGGTTTCATATCATATTAGTGATCTCTTTTGTAGCAAAGAAGATCAAGTCATATTCAAGCTTCAACGAGAAGTTGGAAGTCTTGTTTGTTTAGTGTTGTATGATCTAGTGTTGATTCATACTTCATTGTTGTATCAAACCATCATAATCTTGTGAGTGTGAGTGGTTAGTATTTTAGTCCTCAAAATACATTGTGTGTGGGAGTAGTTGTACCCTTGGAAAGAACTCGACATCTAGCTTAGTGTCGGAAATAGTGTAAGCGAAGTGTAAAGGTTTTCTCCACCGGTGAAAGGAGCTTGTTGACTAGTGAAGTTAAACTCTCGAGTGTGAGACTCGGGGAGTGGAGTAGGGCAAGGAAAAAGAGTCCTTGTAGGCGAACCACTATAAACAACTTGTTGTGGTTTGATCATTTCTTTCCTTATTTACTTATTACATATTGCTTGCATATTTCATTAACATACTTAAGATCAATATCAATTGATCTTTCAATAAGATTCAAAACAAAGATTTTAATCGGTAAACTATTCAACCCCTTCTAGTTTTCTGAGACTCAATGTCGACTTTGGCTTTGAGCTTTCCAAAGTCATCATGATCATTATTTGGGTAGCAAAGGGATCCAAATACATGAAAGTGTTTGAGATTCGGTTTTACATTGTGGATAAGCTCAAAAGGTGTTTTGTAGTGGCGTTTTGTAATCATTGATTGGTTTTGAGTGTAGCATGCGATTGATCGACACGCTTTGATGTCTGGAAGTTTAGCATTGATTAACATTGTTCTTGCGACTTCCACTAGCGTCGGTTTCGTCTTTCAACAACTCTGTTTTGTTACGGTGTACGTGCAATAGATGTATGATGCTCAATTCCACTTTCTCATAAAATTCTCGAAGAGTTTGGTTCACAAATTTAGTTCCTTTATGCATTACGATTTGGCGGTTGTGTTCGGGGTCGAACTTGAATTTTCGTGAGAAAGGTGATGATCATCTATGGAGCTTGATCTTTACTTGAAGAAAGTATACCCAAGTCCATCTTGAGTAGTCATCGACAATTACCAAGATGTAGCGTTTGCCGTTAATCGTTTGCACGCGCATCGGGCCACAAATCCATGTGAAGAAGATGAAGCACATCGAGAGTCGTGTTCCACCTTTGAAGAAAAATGAGCACGAGTGCTTTTACCTTGTTCACAAGTGAGCAAAGGTGATCTTTAGAATACCGAATCTCGGAGACCTTCAACAAGTTTGTATCGAGCAAGGTTGGTTATGGTTTGAAAGTTTAAATGTGAGAGGCGTCGGTGCCATAGCCAAGATTTTGTTGATGTTGCCTTTGAAAGTAGACAAATGGGAGATGAAGCAACCATGTCTTGCATTGAGATTGTGTGAGACTAGAATTGCGAGAGCCGAAATAAGATCGTTTCCTTGTAGATCACGAATGAAACAAATTTTCTCCGAAAAGCAACTTCCAAATCTCCATCACGAATTGACCGACGAAAAGAGATTGTGACCGAGGCCTTCCACATAATAAACCACGCTAATTTTGATGTTTCCATTGATGTAATCTCCGTAGCCCATGATAGGCTGCAAGTGATCATTCCCGAATCGGCGATGCCAATGAACTTTGCAATAAAGTTTGATAATGATTTGAGATTACTGTCATGTGCCGGGAACATCCGTATCAACAATCAAGGATGATCTGTATCACTGCATTACCAGCAGGGCGACACGGATGGAATAGAAGTAGATGTGGAACCCGAAGAGTTAGAGAGTTTCGAAGCAGTTATAGTAGAAATACACACATCAATGACTTTAGGCATCCATTTAAATGCTAGTGTATTATGTATCCATTTCTGCCATCTCCAACTAGTATTTGCTTTAGTCTTAGGGAATGCACTAAGTGGTACTACGTTCCTTGGAGGTGATACTGGAGCTATAGGGACATCAATGCGTTTCTTATAATCTAAAGAGGGTGGTTTACCAAGCACAGACTTAGAAGCAGTAGTGGGCCTAGAGGTATTCCGTTTCTTAGGATTCCGTAAACGAGACAAGATAGCTTTAGCAACACATTTATCATGACAATCGAAAGCATACTTTTACGACAAATAACATAAGAAGCTTGATGAATATCAAAAGTACTTAAAGGTTCACCATCGTTACATCACTTTTCTATTACATTTGTCGAACTTAATATCTAAAGTGGGTGAAACTTGAGTCTTATTCAAAGTCTAGGGTGTTCTTCTACTTGACATTCTTTATTGTTCTTTTCTTAGGTGCAACTTCCTATTCTTCCTTGTATTGCTCCTAATTTGTAAAGTGCGGACGTTTGGAAAAGAGGCAACTATTCTGTTTCGATGAGGAAGCACATTAGTATCTTGTGGTTTGTCAGTAGGCATTCTAGGGTCACGTTTGCTATGTGTTACAGGTGCAAGTTTCTTAATGATGCTAGGCTGAACTTGTTCATACTTTCCTAACATCTCTGTTAACTTAATGATAGTGTGCACCAAATCTTGATTTTCAGAAAGAAGATTTCCAGAAAAATTCATGACTTCTTTAGTGTGTGCAAGATAATGATCAAGTTCGTTTGATGCTTCATCATGAGTCTGTTTGAGTAAATCAAATATGACACCATATTCCTTTTAACTTTTGCAAGTTCTTGTTCATATTTTGAGATTTGACATTTCAAAGGCGTTTTGATCATCCGGTTGCTTAAATTTTGGATTAAAAGTTTTGGAATGCAATGGTTGATTTTGTTTTACAAAGCAAGTTCACGATTTTGACAATCTTTTGACACCATTGAAGCGCGTTTGCATTTGAAAGCTCGTTTAAAAGTCATTCATTTTCTACTTTTAAAGACTTGATCGAGGCACATTATCGATATTCTCAACAATTTCAACGAATCGCGGAGATATAATCGGATGCATATGGCAAAGAATGTAATAACACAACATTATGGATATCGTACATATAACATCTTCCAAGAGTCGAGCAACATCTTTTCGTAACATTTTCTTTTTACGTTTTGTATTAGAAATAGATGTTTACATTTTCTCAACGATTTTCATCAATCAAGTTCTTATGAAATTCCCTTTCCCAATATAATGCACAATTTTCAAATTTTTAACATGGGGTAAAATTCTTTTCGAAAAATATCTCTTTGTTCTCGCGCTGAGGCGATTGAAAATGTTCAACTTTTATTTGAATGAAATTCAATCTCACGTTCTAAAAGTTTGAGGTCGAAGTGAAAATGTCAAAATATCTAAGAATTTGGCGATTTTCGGGTTTGATTACTTCATTGAGTGAAGGTAAAGGACCATAAATTTGTGCATAATTTGGTTGGGAGCAACATTAGAAGACTCGAACGTTTTGTGATAATCACAGGTGTGTTAGAAGAATCCTTTGGTGTGTGAAAGTGACTTTTGAATAGTTAAATGGTTTGTTATAAATAAAATTTTCTAATTTTGATCGACTCGTGTTACGCATCTAATTCCTCTTGGCGTGATATTCAACAACACTCATATCATGAATCATCAATTTTGTATTCTACTTTGAAACTTGGGATTTGGTTTGAATGCTTTGGTTGAAAGCTTTGGTTTTAATGTCAAGATTCGGTCCATATCCATTTGGATTGGGTTTTAAAGTAAACTTTTGAATAGTTGTGATTGACTCACCATGTTTATAAACAACATTTGAAACTCTTTGAGTTTATTTTGTAAGCCGACAATTTAATCAAGATGGTCATCTATTCGTTTTGTTGAATGCTTTTTGTATGCAGAGAAGCTGTTTTGACAAGTTAACAACTCGACCTTGGCTTTTGAGTTTCAAAGTAAGGCGTTAAGTTGCTTTTTATGTTCATGTTTGAGTTGTTCTATTTGAGACAACAAAGCATTCTTCGATGCGGCTAGATCACGAATATGTCGTTCTAAAGATTTTTCGTTTTGGTGTGATTTAGCAAAAGCGGCTTCAAAACCTTTTCATTTTTCTTGAGTTTTGAAAAAATTGAGTTGCCGTTTAAGCATTCAATATCACAGTTAACGATTGCATTTCTTTGTGTAAATGCTGATTTAATGAACAACATTCATCCATTTGGGATTGATAATCTTTAATTAAGAGATCAACATCTAGATTAGGCAAAGGTTCAATGTGTTCAACGTGAGTCACAACATGATCACTATTCAGATCCTCAAGTATAACCACGGAGTCAATTTGAGTATCAAAGGTAATCATAAGATCATCTTGATCATCAAGTGTAACTACGGGGTCTAGCTGAGAATCGTCAGAATGAGATGTGGACGACTCATGTTGAACATTCTGAGCCTATTCGGATTTAGATGTTGGCGAGATATTAGATCGAGATGAATATGGTTTGTTCGAATTGCGAGACAAGCCATCGATGTAATACACTGGGCTGTGTCACTCATGTAGAGCTCGTGCATATTAGCCATCAACATAAGCTGCTGCATTAGCACAAGTCCTCCATATCATCATCTAAGTCGCATACGCCATAAAGCTCTGTTCTTTATGCGTGAGAGTTCCACGACTTCATCCTTAAGAGCGAGTAAAGCCTCCTTGTGATAAGAACGCCCTAGTCCTCGGCTTTGGGCATGCATTAGCCAGTGTCCCTTCTCATTACTGTTGTAGCAACGAAGACCATTTATCCCATTCGAACATTACCTGTTCAACCACTTGAGCTCTCTGTTGTTGTGGAGCACCCATGTTATTCCTACCCATAGCATTAAACCCTTGACCACCGCCCATCGGCGACCATAACCACGATTACGAACTTCAACTCGTCCATTGTTCATAACAACTTTGATTCCTTGTGTTTGATGAGGAGCGAATGCGATTGTTGGTTGTTTGTATAACGACCAAAAGCTTTGTAATCATAACAAATCCTTGTTGCAATGCATCAGCATCCGAGTCCTCATTAGCTTCTTTGTAAAGTGTTTGATCATTGTTGTTGTTGTATGGAACCAATTGAGTTTGTTGAGATTATTCTTGTGACGGATCATATGGTGTAATTGTGGCGATGAGGTTGAGGGCTGGTTGAGGAGGATAACTAGTTTGAGCCCACAAAGCAAGTTGTTGATTGTCGAGTGATGATGGGCGGGAGTCCACGGATAGCCCTTTCTTTGTCAAATTCTTTTGGTGAGGCTTCAAATAGTCGTACAACAATTCGTATGTAGCATGATGAAGATTCTTAGCTTGACGGATAAAATGACATACTTCTCCCAATCGGGACCAAGACTACTTAGGAACTTAGTATTGTTGCAATTCTTGGCATGATGATGTTGTGTTTATCCAAATCATTGATGATGTCGAGAATCGATGATGATAAAACTCTAATGTCTCTCTGGTTCAATCATGAAGTGTTCATAAGCCAAGTAAATTTTGGATTCTATATCCTCTTGATTGAGTTCGATTGCCTTCCATGAGAAGATGAATATGTTCCCGCATTGCTTTTGCGGTCTTTTGAGCATCAACACTTGAAGGATTAGATTGGGTAAACCTAAAAGGATATATTGCATTGCTTGCTCATCGACCGTAGTGTAGAAGTTCATCACCGAAAGGTCGATACTTGATTGCAATGTTTGTGAGATCATCTCTTGGTGGAATAACATTAGGATCTCCGGTGTAACGACAATAGGCATCTGGAATGGACCTTCAATATAACCTTCTTTAGAACTTTCCATGTGGCTTCTTTAGATCACAAAACCTAAAGAACCTAGTTACCCATTGATCATAGTTTAGGGAGTGAGCATTGGAGGTCTATCAAGTGATCTTGCCTCATGAATTGATTCTTTGGCTACTTAAGCTTCACACATATTTGCAAACCAAGGCGGTTCCTTCATAGTGTTCTGGATGGATGTTGATTGTAAGCGTTTGTGTAAGGTTGTACTTGAAGACTAGATGGTGGTTGAACCATTTGAGGTTGGTGCTCCTTGTTGTGGATAATGTAGTTGATTAAATTGTTGTTGATAAATGTTGTTGTTGATTAAATTGTTGATGTTGTGGACTTAGTTGTTGTTGTTGTTGTTGATTATACGTGTAAGGAAAGTAGTTAGAGTATGGAGGTTGAGACATGTTGAAAACTTGTGTTGTTAAATGGATCTTTGTAGTCGAATGAAGCGTTGTTGATGAAGTATCCTTAGGCGTAGAAACCAAATTTAGGCAAAGTAACACTTAGGCGTAAAACATCAAACTTCTGGCGTAAAAGCAATAGTTACGCGTAGGATTAGCTTACAGCGTAAGGTTGAGAAACACTAAAGTTAGGCGTGGCGAAAGTTGGGCGTGAAAACTTATCGTGGGATTAGCTTATGTGAAAGACAAGGCTTAGGCGTAAGAAAAATCTTAGGCGTAAAGAGTTCTACAGCGTAAGTTTAAGCTTATGCGTAAAATTAGGGTTTACCAAAAATCTTTACACTATCACGGTGTAAATGATATCCAAAGTCAAAGTGTTTTCGGGCTTATCAAGCACGAAAAACTTGAGTAAACTCTGGCCGAAGATCGATCAAGGAAAAGTTATCGTAACTTTAGGGTTTTATTCTGCGTAAAACTTAACCAAAAATGATTTTAGCCCAAAGTGTTTCTAAACAGATTTTGTGATGAAACAGCTTCAATATCACCAAAATAACACAAAAGTGTGAAACTTGATGATCCAAAACTTGTAAACACGTTATGCGTAGAAGTAACCACACGTTTAAAATCAAGCTTAGAAACAATGATCTACACGTAAAGTTTGAAACTTTTTGCCAAAAACAGAAATTTTAACACCTAAAAACTTTGAAAGTACAAGAATCTTGGATTGAAAAGTGTAAAATTGAGTTTTTAAGCGTGACAAAGTTTGAAAACCGTATGTTACGCGTAAGATCAAAAAAACTAACTTCAAAAACAAAACCTTTTCACCCAACTATTTGGCGAATGATACCACTGTTAGGTTCCCATATTAGTAACACAAGCATCAATATAAGAAATAGAGAAGAAGTGATCGGATGAACAATACCAAACACACAGCGTATGAGTATAAGAAAGGTTATGCGTAAAGTGTGAAGAGTGAATTGAACAACCAACCCTCAGTGAGGGTTTACAAACGTGTTATAGGAAGGAACTAGGGCAACATGCAAGTTCCTTCCTTTCCTTTATGGGCTTGGGCCAAGGCTCATGGGCTTTCTACATAAGCCTTGGCATGATTACTAACATAAAAGCCATATTAAGCTAACTATTACATATTAATTACTAACACTTGAAATCAAGTTTAGGAGTGATTCCAACAAAAGTAATGTTGTATTATGAAACTCCAACCTTCTACCTTGGGAGGTAGAAGGTATTTATAGTTTTCACAATATACGCCACCTACGGGCTGTGGATCAGGTATACAGTGGGTAAAGACCCGTCCATCCTCCATGGTGTTACTTAACTAACTACTTATAATAACTAAACGACTAAGACTACGAGCTTTCTAATTCTTAAAAATACTTGAGGTGACCGAGTCTTTCACTTACGGATTTAGTAAATCCTAACAATCTCCCCCTAAGGGAGGTCACCTCAATTACATATAGATAATACATTTTGAGCTCTAGCATTCTATTGCACATTCTTTAATTTGTAGCTCGTAGCCTTTGATTCTTCAAATTTTACATTCTTTGTACTTTCAGTGGAGGTCTTTAACTGATCCAAGACTTGGTGATCTTTGAGCTTTCTTCGAGATCATCAGCCACCGTAAATGTCTGAATTATCCTTTGTTATGTCGCCTTCATGTGATATTTGTGACTTATGGAACGACATGCTCACACTTTGTTGGATCATGATTTTTTTGCATCAGAGTTGCGGAAGCATAACTTGAGGTCTTTAGATTATCATGATTTCTTTGATTATGAGCTTGAGGTGTGAGCATGCGGTTATGGATTGACTTTTCAATATTGATCATTTTGCAACGTCGGATGTTCACAAAAAATAGTTAGCAATAAAACACACGAAAGTGTCTTTGTTTACTTTCGTTGAATAGGGTTGCAGAACCACGGTTCCCGTTGATCAATATAAATCTGCTGTGAACATGTAGAATTCGAAGAATCTTCTTGATGGGGTTTCGCGACTTGATCCGACCATTCTCAAACGGGCGTCCCAAAGTAGACAACACGGATTGAGTGAACCGATGAATTGAGATTCAGCGATTGATGAAAAATTAATTTGAAAAATAATCGCGTATAGGTGAAGAGAGATTTTGCAATACGACGAAAGTTTTATGAGAAAAATCAAGTTTCAATTATAAATACTTTTGTTTGAGAAATTAATGTGCAGTCGATGTGCTAAGAGAAAAGAATTGTGGAGCACATCGAAAAGTTTTTCAAAAGTATCCATAAATCCATTTCCTGGACCGAGATTGATTCAAGAGTGAATCGCCCCATCGTTTCTATCCAGTTGTCACAAGTTTGATCTTTTGAAAGATCTCACATGTCACCCACCAAGAGCTTGTTTGACGTTGGCTCTAGAAGGATTTCCATCTTCATCATAAATACTTTAAGTATCACTCGGTTGTTCTGGAAAATACCACAAGGATAATGCGTAGGACTCTCAATATATATATTCTAACTTTCCACATTGTGTGAAACAACAAGACTTCATGAATTGTGTGTCCTAATGAGATTTATTGATGATCTCTTGGCTCTAGACTCAATCGTGCATTTTGGTTTCCTATTCGGAGACTAGGGAGAGGATCTCTATTTTCAATATCAACAATCTCTAAGAGAAAGTCGATAGATTATGTAGGTTCCCCGTGAGAATGAAGCAAGTATTCTTGAAATCGTTTGGCACATGGAGGAAGGAGTGCCTTTTATTAATTTTCTAAAACAATCTGTGCATAGTATACTTGAAATGGTGATTGTTTTAGATTTGAATCACAATCTCTCCCCCGATCAGAAATTTCAAACCTTTTCAGATTTTTGATCCCAATTGATTTAAATCATTTAGAAATTTTTTGGGGAAAGATGCGGCTTTGTTTAAACACATGAAAGTCTGGATGACTAAAGCACGGATTTCTCTTGATTCTAGAAATCAGGAAAGTCAAAGTTGATGTATGTCTGCAATGACGTTTGATAGATCTTTAAGTAAAATAGAAATTTTCATTTTGAAAGATCTATGGGCATTTATCGAAAAATCATACACTGACACATAATACCAAAACTTTATTCACCACTTTATTATGTACAAACTGGACAAAAACATTTTGGTACCAATTGTTTGAAAATATGAAGTTTGAAATGTTTGAAATCACTCTCCCCCTCAATTAATGACCGTAGTCGTTGATTGATGACAAATGTGCTGACAAAATGGAGTCGAGCTAATTTTCAAAAAATTAAATCCGAATTATTTTCAAGCAATGTTATCACCATGTGAAAACAAATATTTTTCAGAAGAATCTTTAGAATGAAAAACATTTGTAGAGGAACATTCGTCTTTTTGGGACAAATTTTCTTGATTTTTGGTTTTAGGATAAGCGCTTGATATTTAAAGAAATCGATTAGCGCAGCACTTTCCTTTCTTTGAAAGTGGGTTGCGATCGAAATAGCGCAAGCCATTATTTTAAGCTTAGGTTCTTGCACAGGCGTTGTAAACCAATTTTTAAGTCGGGTTATCTGAGTAATTGTAAACCATTTTTTTTAGACATGTTTTGAAAAATATTTACACCTTCTGCTCGAACTTCATCTAAAGTCCCGTGCCATTATTGAATGACCTTTCTAGTAACGTAGATATTATCGATACCAAAAGACATGCCTTGAGAAACCAATATTTTTGGTATTTTCAATTTTTCTTATTTTTTATGGATTTTTTGTTGATTTTATATTTTTCTATTTTCTTTTTGATGGTTATATAATTTTGTATTTTGCTTTTCGTAAAATATTTACAAAGAATTGGTGAAGAAATTCCTTTACTCCTCATCGTCTTCCTGAAGACATTTGAGCACTTCCGGCTGCAGACTCTTCATGCCGAGTCGAGGGAGGATAAATTCAAACCGAGATCTTGGAAGAGCTTTCGTGAAGATGTCTGACAATTGATACTCCGTCCTTACGAAGTAGAGTTCAACCACACCTTTCTCTACTTGTTCCCTGATGAAATGATGTCGAATGTCAATGTGCTTCGATCTCGAATGTTGGACATTGTTGCAACAAAGAGTGATGGCACTTTTGTTGTCGCAGTACAGAGGAATTTTGTTGAATACAAAGCCATAGTCAGATAGTTGGGATCTCATCCATAAGATTTGAGCACAACATGATAATATGGCAATGTATTCAGCCTCTGTAGAAGATATATAAGTACTCATTTGCTTCTTTGATGACCAGCTCACTAATTTATCACCCAAAAACTGAGCACCTCCTGACGTACTTTGGCGAGTATCTTGACACCCTGCATGGTCAACATCTGTATAGGAAGTTAGTGACATGTCGGTGTCCTTCGGATACCAAAGTCCCATGTTAATGGTTCCTTGGAGATATCGAAAAACCCGTTTAACTTCTTCAAGGTGCTTTTTAGTAGGCTTAACCTGGTAGCGAGCACCATTAAAAAACACAGTCTTTACATCCATTTGGTAGATTACCATATTCTTGCTGGCCGCATTAGCAAGGAATATTCTAATAGCCTCAATTCGTGCAACCGAAGCAAATGATTCCTCAAAGTCAATACCCTCCTCTTGTCGATACCATTTAGCAACGAGTCTTGCCTTATTCTTCAGAACATCACCATGCTCATCAAGTTTCACGTTGAAGATCCACTTGAGAGCAATAATCATAGCACAATCTGGAGGAGGTACTAATTCCCATACATCAAGATGATCGAACTCATGAATTTCATCTTGCATAGCACTAAACCGGTGTCCTCGGACATTCTTTGTTTTGACATTTTGGTTCGATCTTTGATAGTACGAGTTGAAGAAACACCATAAGGCATCGGTGGCAGTTGCTTTCTAGTAGATACGGAGACGAGAAGGATTCCTAATGATGTTATCAATGGATGATCATGTGTCCATTTTCGAGATATTCATGTGGTTGTTGGTAAGTCTTGAAGTAGCGAGTTAGGATCCCGGTAAAGAAGCTTCAGGAGTGGTTCAGGGGCAAATATATTCTCAAATGAAGCATCTTGAGGAGTGGCAAAGGGTTATCTTTAAAGAATTATCAACTACATTTCCTTGATGTATTGAAGATGATTGAAGATTCGATGATGATGGTGAATGGTCGTGAGATGGAGCATCTTGTGATATGGAAATAGAGACCGTTGGACCATTTGGATTGGTTGGGCGAGGCGATTACAAGCGGTGGTGCGGGGAGTATCATCAGTTGTAGGCTCAAAGTATTCATCATACATAGGATCAAATAGCTTCTTCAAATCTCATTTTGTGGGAGGTACATAAGGAGTTGCAGGTGTGGGATTACATGAAGGGCCGAGCTAATGGGTCAGTGTCAAAGTTGAGTGCGGGTCAGGCTGGGTGTCCGGAGCCATTTGCTCGATCGGCTCATCGAGCGTAACATGAATAGTTTCCATAATATCTCGCGTTCTTTTGTTGTAGATTCGGTGACCCTTCCAATAAGGTGCATAACCAACGAAGAATCCAATATCAGCCATAGCTTTCAACTTCCCAAGATCTTGATCGTCAATGGTTGGATAACATAAAGCCCAAACACACAAAGAAACGAGAGATCCGGTTTTATGTTGTGCACTAATTCATATGGAGTTTTTCCATGAAGAGTATATATTAGGGATCGGTTTTGAGTATAACAAGAAGTGGCAATGGCTTACGCCGGAGAAACATTGGAGCCTTTGAGAATATTAGTATAGTCCTAGCGACTTTTACAAAGTGCGATTCGCCTTTCAACTACACCGTTCTGCTTTGGCGGTCGTGGAACACTTTCGATGAGTAATTCAATACTTTCATAAAAGCGAATGAAGTACATTTGTTCACAAATTCGGTTCCATTGTTTGTTCGGATGATTCTACGGTTTTAAGCCTAACACCAATTGTTTGATAAGCAATGATAACCTCGGGAGTTTCATCCTTAGTTCTCGAAACTTTACCCAAGTGAACTGAGAGTAATTGTCAACAACAACTAGCACATACTTCTTTCCATTGATACTTTGAACTCTCATGGGTCCGCATAGATCCATGTGAAGGGTAGGAAGAACTTCCATAATGGTATTGGCAATTGACAAGCAGAACAAAGATGATCTTTTTCATATTTTAACCTGGGCAAACCTCTCACAAGGTCCTTTCTAGTAAGATCATTGATGGTGCCAAAGTTTAAGTTATTGAATTGACGGTGCCATAACCATGATTTATTCTTAGATGCCTTAGAAAACAAGCAAATAGGAGAAGACTTCATCATATCTTCGATAGACATGGTGTACAAGTTTGTGCCACGAGATCCTTTTAGAAGCTCAACAACATCTAATTCTCTAACGAAGCATGTGTGTTTTTTGAAGGCTACTTCAAGATCAGAATCACAAAATTGACCAACAGAGAACAGATTATGCCCAAGTCCTTCTACATAATATACCTGGGAGATAACACTATCACCGAAAACATAATCTCCATAACCTATAATTGCCCCAAAATGATCATTCATAAATCTAAATGTCTCGGTGAACTTATTACATAAAGTTCTTGGTAGTGGCGATCCCAGTCATATGTTTTGAGCGACTGAATCAAATACTAAAGGATGATTTATACGATCGCATTTGAAAGCAGACAAAGTGGATAGCGGAAGCGTTGGATCCCACATGACAATATGGGTTCTGATTGGTTAGTACAAGCAATCTGTAGACCTACAACATTTCTAGAAGCCATGATATTATTAGTGGGAGCTGCACTGGTAGAGGCAGTGGACCTAGTCACTATGTGCTGAGTTCCTAAAGGTATGATTCTACCATGTGGGCTTCCATTTCTTATTAGGAACTGATCTAGACAATGAGGGACAAAGTTCACTAATTTTGAACTTACGGCCTTTGGGCTTCCATTGAAAACCCATACTAATAAACCTTTTCCCTGTAGGTTTCCAAGATTGCTTAACCTGTTTTGCATTATCAACTGAGGGTTTAACAGAATGCCTCAAATAAGACACAACACATTCATCATGATTACCAAAAATAAACATTCATTACATGTTTTGCATGCAGTAGCAGAATTCAAATTAATTATAGTACGCTTATAGCTAATAGTAGAATCAACACGATTCATTTTATTCAACTCAAACTTATCATTCCTATGGTGGTCTACTCTTTTCTCTTGATCACTTTTAGCTCGCGAGGTCCTATCTTGCTTTGTATTGCCTGAAGGCCTTGACCCGCTAACCTTAGTGTCACTGCTTACTCCTGTAGAAAGAACGACGGGAATATTAGTTTGTTTCACTACTTTTTGCATTTCTGGCCTAGAAGTGCTTGGCTCTAAGACTTTAGGAGGCACATCAAAGGTAACATACTTGACGTTATTCATAGAAGTGGGTGCAACTATTTTATCTCTCCTAGAACCAGATTTAGGACATGTGGCAATGACATATTCTAAGAGTTCCTGAGATTGTTTGGCATACATGCACGCATAGGTAACTGCCTATCAAGTGGTTTCTCTATTCTATCATCTTCAACAATCTCACGAAGACCCTTTAAACTATCCTTAAGGTATGAGAGATATGCTTGATATGCAAGTTCATTATTCCTAAGAGGAGGGGGAATATACAGCACATCAATAGCATAATTATTACAAGCAGAAACCTTTGGAACAACATAATTGCAAGTGGGAATCGACAATTTCCCTTTCACCAGAAGCTTCAGATTCTCAATTTCGTTAAGCAAAAAAGTTACCTTTTCAATGTGTTTATCATGATTGACCACTGAATCATATAACTCCTTGTTTTGCAATTTAACTTTTGAATTTTCTGCATGAAAACATTCGTTTTCTTGTTGCAATTTATTGATGATGTTTTGAAGTTGGAAATTCTAAGAATCTAAAGGCGGAGGTATCTGAGTGCCGAACACTTCACTCCTATTTCCCTTCAATTGGGAAATTTGAGCTTTTAACTTTTGGATCGTGTGGCAGTGAACTTGAATCCGTTCATCACGTGTGCTTATTTCAAAATATGCATCATACTCAGGACCATCCGAGGATGTCTTGGCATTTGAGGTTTTTACTCTTGTTTCAAGATGTTGATATTTTAATTGTAAATCAAGATATTAGACTTATAATTTAGAAAATTACCTGACCATGTTATCATGATCATCCTTTTCGATTTTGTCATGCAATTTTGAATTCTCGGTCTCAAGCTCATTCACACGGTCTTGGGAAACTTTAAATGCAATAGATAAATCATGAAAATGAGAAGCAGTTATGGCATAATTAGTGACAGTATATAAAACACATCATGGGCAATGCATCTGGTAATAAAATTCTCATTAAGGATGTGAATATTCTTTCTCTCTCTCTCTCTCATTGCTTTTAAGCTCATATGCATGATTTCTTGCCTCGTTTTCCATTTCATTAAACATCTTTTTCATTTCTTTAACTTTTGTATCTAAGGCCTTTTGAATACCCTCAAATTATTCTTTTAATTGTTTAAAAAATGGAATAACCTCTGTAATATAACACTCTTTTGTTTGCTCAAAACCCCTTTCCCCTTCAGTGATACATGTTGGTGTGATTCTCTTCTTACATGTTTTATCGAAATCAGCAAATAGTTGGTAAACAACGTATATGCTAATTAAGGTTTTGTTTTGAGTGGGAAGAGTTCTAGGCACTAACTGCATTGGTGTATTGGGAGGATACTGTTGATCACAGTTGAACAATTGATCAAGTTGATTGAGCTAGATAAATCTATCACAAACAATATTATAGCAAGTTGTCTTTGTAACAAAGCTTAAACAATATGCGGAATCTAATGTTTAATGACAAAGAGAATACTAAAACAAAGTTTATTACTCACAAAACACTTCAATATATTATACGAATACTCAAAAGTATTAGGGTTACAAAACCTTGAATTGATCGACTCTTAGAATAACTTCGTACTCTAAATCTAACCTAGGACATCCTTTTATAGGCTAAGAGTCCTACTAGGTTTCAATAACTTTCTACAAGATACATATTATAGAATCTTTTCTATAATTATCGACCGACTATACAAAATCTTATAAGCGATTACTAACTTATTGTCTTGTGGTTTGTCTTGCTATTTATATTTCTTGATCCCGATTAAGGCTATGATACTAACTCTTAACCTTGGCATTACAAAATGTCTTTGCTAAATTCCCAACAATCCTCCCTTAAACTTGTGATTTCATTTGCAAATCAGCAAGTTTCTTGAATACATCATTTTCTTCACACTGTTAGGGAATTTTGCAAACACCTACTTGGTTGGCTTGCTTAGTCTTTGAGCTTGAATGAAGATCTTGTTCACCAATTCTCTTTCCATTTCATAGTCCTCTTCAGTAGTCAACCTTGAAGATAACATCACTATCAGTGTCTTCATTCTGAGTGGATACTCCTTTTCCAACAGTATAAACCAATCATGAATACTTGTGTAGACATGATGTACACCAGATGAGCTATATAAAATCCATGTAGTTCCTGGGAATGTTGCATCTTGACTCCATAGTCTGTCAAAAGGATCAGGCTCAAATAATCTTTCCAATTCTACCCAAAGTTCCTGCTCCTTTTCATCTGGATCATCTCTGTCAAAGGATTTGCATTTGTCAGCAAATGTCTTGTACATCTCCACTATATTTCCAACTCTAATGATCTTCCAAGCTTTCCCAAATCTGTCACTATGAATTTCCCAGTCAATTATGGGATACTTGGTCTGTAAAGCTTCTACATGCATTCCCTCATCAGGTTGAATAATCATCAACTCCTTCAATGCTTCATCTTCCAAATCAATCTCTGGTGTAGATGAACTTCCTTCTATCTTCTGCTTTTTAGATGTCTCAGATTCCAGTATCAGACCTGCTCTTTTTGTTCTAACATTTGCTTCTTCTGTTCCTACTGGCCTGAAATCTTGAATCCTTTTATAAGCTCTGACATACATCTCTTGTATTTCATCAAAAGTGTTGCCCTTTAATTGAAAATCTTTCTTATAATCTTGATGCTTCAGATAGATCTTCATGTTTCTCATTAGTTGTCCTTTTGTTGGAGGCTTGAATCTTTTCTTTGTCCTTTGCTTTTCTCTCATCTGATTAAGTAAGCCTTGGATAACATCTTCTTTCTCTTCCTCAGGAACTGTTGCAGCTTCCTCTTCTTGCAACAGTTGAGGTTGTTTAGACAGTTAATTCCTCGTGATATCTAGGATCGTACAAGGTTTTCTTTCTTGGCGAAGAAGGAAGAAAAAATCGAATATCAAAAATTTTCGAAAAGTTTTTGCAGGACAGTTTTCAAGAGGCGATAAATTTTTCGTGAACCGTTGGATCGGATTATAATTTTTTCTGGAGCATCTGAGTATATCCATCTAACTTTGCATCGGAGGGATCTTCCATCTGAGCTCTCAATCAAAAGTTATTTAATGTCGAAAACTGCTGCAGAAGGAGATTTCAAAGTCAAAATTTTAGGGTTTTTATGATCTCAATTCATGCATACTTGTTCTAAATTCATGATTGTTTTCTTCATGGACGTTGGTTATTATGAATTTAAATGATCTAATCCCTTTTACAATGGAACTTTCTACTGCTTACATTCCCTATTTGTTGATAACAAAAATGGGAAGAGATGTTGGAGTGGCATAGCATGGATCCAAGAGAATACAAAGGAAGACATACTTGTTTCATTTATGGCGAGATCCCTGATCTCAATTTCTCTACTTCGTCTAGGAAAATCCGTGTAAGAAGTATTTGTTTTGTCATCATCAAATAGGGAAAGATTGTTGGGTTTATTGATTTGAAGATACAAAACAAGAAGAATGAAACAATAAGGACCTAAAGTGACAAAGAAGAAATCTACACAAAGATGGAAGGACTTATTTACAAAAGAAGATTTATTGTTTAGTCCTTCGTAGTATCTTGTAAACCCTAATCCTCTAGTATATAAAGAGGACATGCGGTGTAGGTTTAAATGAACAAGTCTTCCTTAATGTAGACAATTAAAAGTTTTTGTGTATATCTAGGGTGTACTTTCTTATAAACGCATAGACTAGAGTTAGTTTAGTTAACCCCCAAGATCAAGCCTTTGATCCTTGTTATAGTTTAGATAACACGTTATAACATAATTGGAGGTGATTTGGAAAAACCTTGTGTCAATAACGTTAATTCTTGTTGAATATCCCGCTTTCGTTATTGTGTGTCCTAGATAATATGAGGTCTAAAAAACCTCGAGCTATAACGATCTAACAACTACTTTCCAAAATTTCACATGTGAAAAATCAATCCTTTCACCACTCTATAAATACCCCCTTCCCAAACACTAAAAACACACACACACAATTGTTTTTGCAATCAAACTCTGTCAAAATCTCTGAAAAACTCAAAACAACTGTGTGTGCTTTGTTCAAATCGGTTAAATCAAAAATTACTTTTCATCTTTGCTACTCAAAGGTTTTCTGCAAATCTCAATCTTTCAAAACTGGTAATAAAAATTACCCCTTTGATTCTCTTGTCAAAACCAAACACCTAAAAACTTTTCCAAAACTAAATGGCAAGAACTCAAAGCCTTTTGTATGCACCTCAGTGGGTGGGAGGTTTAGAAAGTGTAGAGTTTAAAACCAACAATGTTATAGGAAATTTTGAATACCCTAATGATGTCCCAGCCTATAAGGGAATCATAAATTTTTTGTTTAACTGCCCACTGAAAAAGGCTTTACAAATCCACCCTTCATACTGTACAAAAACTACCTCAGGGTGTTTTGGGCAACAATAGTTGGCTTTGACCCGTTACCCACTACTGATGAGAACTAGCCAAGACCCCTTAGGGAGTTTCTCATCAGGTTTTCTGTCCTAAATTCGGAACAACTAATAACTTTGGACTATAAAACTTTTTTCTCTTCAACTAGGATAAACTACAATAATGGTGAATATGTTGAACACCCTGACCCAGCCAATGTTAAGGCTGAGATAGCAAAATTACCTTAGACCCAAAGTTACTGGACAAGACCCCTGTCTCCAAGAACTCATTTTCTGTGGCTTGAAAGATCCTGTTCACTTTTGTGATTCAGGTTCCCGGCGGGAACCACTGATCCACTGAACAGATTAATTCAATTCAGTTGATGATGGCCTATTGCTTGATGATATGGACCATTGTCGAAATTGGAGAGATCATTTACAGTGATCTCATAACCAAGCTCCTGAGCAAACTAGGGTGAAATACGTTTCATACCCTAGATTTGTCTTTTGTACTTCGCAAGAGTTACTGGGTTGCAATTACACTCAGGACTATCACTTTGGCGCTTTACCTGCTGTCATGAGTCCATCAAATTATTCAAAGAACCCATCCTTAGTCACTGATATTGAATTGACGGTCCATATGGTTGCTGTAAACAACTAGAGGGAATCAGTGTCTCCAAACCCTGATCCTAAAAAGAGAAAGAGGAAGTCTCAGACTGGGACTAAGACCAAACCCAAGTCCCAGGGCTCTGAGGATTATGGAATACAGGCTAAAAGGCCAAAGAAACCCCAGACTGATAAGACACCAAAGGGTGACCAAACAACACAACCCCCGATGACAACGAAGGACACTGATAAATCACAGTAAGTGCCCTTGGTCCCAAATACTACTCCCCAAGATCCATAGGGAAATATACAACGCTGGTAGGGTAGTGCCTTTCACTCAGCCTAATGAGGACATTTGAAAATCATCACTTTTGTTTGAGGGCACAACCACTGATCCCAAAGACTTAGGGGGAAATAAACAACCCACTGATAGGGATCTCACTACCACTGTCCCTAAGGATAGTACTGGGAATGTCCCACCAGTGCTTAAAGGGGCAATGAGGGACAAAGACTCAGAGGGGTCAATACCCCCAGCTGATACGGAACTCACAACCAATCCTGACCCTAGAGAAGGCACTGGTAAACACCCATTAGTTTCTGAGGGGTCCTTGGTGGACAAAGACTCAGGGGGACACAAACCACCCAATGATACGGAACCCATCACCCCCTCTGGTTTTCAAAGTGTAGCAGATGTGCAAAAGTTCCTGATGTCTGATGATGAGTTGGATATTGAAAGTGAGGAAGAAGAACTAGCTGCTGGTGATGAAGTGGATGATAATGTTCAACCCATTAAACAATAACATCAACCTTATCCAAGAGAGACTGAAGAGTCACCTTTTCAGCCTGACAATGATTCTTTTGCCTCTTCAGACTCTGCAGCATCTTCATGCCCTGAAGACCTGAAGAAGTATGACAACATTCTTCCCCTCATTGAGATACAATTGGTTGAGTTTCTAAGGAAGGCTACTCAGAATTTGTATGCTTGTGTCACTGATGAATTATGGGATCAACATATGGAGGCTGTTGCAAGTTATGCTGATCTCAAAGCTGTTGTGGTTGAAAATTTTGAAGAAAATGGTGAACACAGGAAAAACATGTATCATTCTCTTCAAACCCTGGATGAACATCTGAAGAAGTTCCTCAAGGTTTTTCAGGATGCTCACACCAAACTCGACCAGATCAAAGAAGCAGTTAAGGAAGACCCTGCACTGAACAATAAGGTGCTTGAGGCTACTGAGACTTTTGTGAAGAACTCATCAAGCCTGATTGAACTCATCACCATGCTCAACAACTCAAATGTTCGGGGTCTACATTCATCGATGGAAGCGATTAGTCCTCTCTTTGTTCTTTGGATAAAAATGTTGCTGATTTGGCTAAGTATTCATCTTCTATTGCCTGGAATCTCGGGCCTAGAATGACTGCACTGGAAACATCCAGGCCAATATTGGGGAGAGAGTCACTGGTCTTCAAAAGGATACTTCAAAGATCAAGTCCATGGTTTCTGAAATCTACCAGGCTTTCAAGGGTCAATCAGCTCCCTCACCCTCAGTACCCGGGCCAACTCTTGCTCTCACTAAAGGTCAAGCAACAGTTGAGGGGGAGAATACCTCTGAAGAAACTCCTTCTCACACTGAGAGGGAGCCAACTCCAGCAGTCCCAATCTCCCAAATCCAACCAACAACATCAACACCACCACCATCATCATCAGTCCCTCCTCAAGACAAAGGCAAAGTCATACTAAAAACAGCTGAGCCTGTGCAACAACAACTGGTACCTGCTTCCAAGACAGACAGACCTGATCCTGATGAATCTATCAGGATCCCATATGAAATCAATGGCAAAGTTTACTTACTGACTGCGGAACATATGAGTTCCTAGCTTGAGAAAGAGGAAAGAGCTAAGAAAATGGATGAGGAAGAAAAAAAGAGCAAGGCTGCCCTGGTCAGAGTTGTTCATGAAGAAGCTGAAAAGCTAGGCATTGATTCTAAGACACTGGAAAGTGGACAAGCAGGTAAGAAGTTCAAAGATGCTCAGGATGCTGAACTACTTGCCCTAAAGAAGAAAAAGGATGAAAGAGAGAAAAGGTTGGCTGAGATCAGGCAGAACAGAATAGATCATTACAATTGGGTGATGACAAGCAGAAAAAGGCATGAACCTATCTCTGACATCATAATTCATGCCAACAGAAAACCAGCAGTCATCAATGTCTACAGAGGTCCTGAAAAGTGAACCTTTGAGGTTCACGATCCCTTCAAATTTTCAGACTTTGGAATTACTGAGCTTGATGAACTAGGTCCCGTCATTGAGAATAATAAGAATGCCATTGTAAAAAATCTCATTGATGCACTGAGCAAGGGATTTGAGAAACTAAGACAAATACCTGAAGAACTTGGCATTTAGTCTTTTCTTCCAACCCCAACAAATCAACCGGCCCCCTCTCAGTCCTCAAGGAGAAAGAGGAAGATTCTGGAGCATGAACCGAGATCAAGATGCATGGCCTAGACTGTAACACCCCAGTTTTTGAATAGCGGAAGCTAATCGAGGATATTACTTATTCGCACAAAGTACACATTCTGACGACTCTACATGAGGCGTTTTAAAATACATTATCATTAATTTATTCATAATATCGAGTAAAGGTCCCATAATGTACATAATAAGTTTAAAAGTTTTGAATGATAATATGCATAGTCTTCAAAATGCCTATTCCATGTGCCTTCATTCGCATGCCAGACATATCTTATGGACCTGAGATAAAAATGCCAAAAAGTCAACACAATGGTTGAGTGAATTCATAGTTTTGAAAACAGTAGTGGACAATAGTTTGTAATATAATTGCAATGTGTACAATTATATTCTTGAAAGTTATTATTGCTCTAAGCTCATGGAACTTACGGTATGTTGTATATATATCAGGAAGATATATAGATAAGTAACTTGCCCAGTAGGTATTTTGCCATATACCTAGGTAATTCAAATAAAGTGTGTTTGGTTACCGATCCGGCTAACACAAGCGGGATTCATCAATCGATAGGCCTATCCACTATATTTGCGCTTCTCCCGATGATTAGTGGTCCATGATGTAGGGACTTTTGGCATAAACAACTTAGTGGTGCGCAATGTCTGATCAAGGCATTCGGTTTGCAAGTAATTGTCCATAATAAAGCAGTTTAGCATGTATCTCCCCAGTAGTTTATAAAGCAGTTAAACAAAAGTTGGGGCTATGAACTCACCGTAGTTATCGGTGGTAGCTTATAGCAATAACGATGTATGGCGAGACCACGATCTTTTAGTGATTACCTAAAGTATAATAATTATGTTTTAGTATAGTTTTCAATATAAGTGTACAAGTATATGTAATTTGTTGGCTTATGATGTTGTACATGGATATTAAACTAAGGTATCGCTTAGGTGTTGGTTTGGCTCATAGCCTTTTATAAATGACCTCGTACCACCGTTCGGGCTATCAAAATCAAGAGGTCATGTAGTAATCTTACGAGGAGCAGGACACTTTAAATCGTAAATCCACAACTCGTCGATCGATACCCGAAGAGGCCTCTTTATGATAATGAAATTCCCTACTATTGTAGTACTTATCATTTATAAGTAAGTATTTGACGAGACAAATGTTGTACAAAACATATGTCGCCTTTCGTCAAAGACTATTTGAGTTGTGTCGTGAATCATTTATCATGTGTAAGTGTTGTGATGAAATAATTTCGGCGTGTCATATTATGATATTGTGGTAAAGGACTAATATGTTCATGGTTTTAATAAGTGTTAAAACTTGTAAAAAAAATATTTATATAGTTGGTATATATTTCATATAATCATTTTGTCAAAGTCTAGTAAAGCTTCATCTAATGACCAAGTTTTTGAAACAATTTTTGGGTTAACATACTCAAACTAGCCGTAACTTAGCCGCACGAAACAACTTTGAAACAATAATCATGGTCATATCCAGTGGTTATATTTATGTTAAATTAGCTTGAGACATTAGCCTTGGTTTAACCTTGGCTTTGTTTTGGTCTAAAAGAATCAAAAATACAACTAAGTTTCCATAACCGTCGTTGTTTTCTAGTCACAACAGGTCCGTGTAGTTTTTGCTGTTTTTTAGACTTTTCGTTCTTTTTTTGCTTATGTGCACCTGAGTTTTTGAAGAAAATTTCATTCCGAGCAACTTTCGTGTTTTACACTTTTGCTGATTCGGACCAGAAAAGGGTTTAAATCGCGTTTTAAAATCGTTTCAGAAGACTTTTGACTCGATATCAAGTTTTCATCTAACCATCTTCTTTTAACCATAACTTTTAATCTATAAGTCCATTTCAAGTGATTCAAAATCTCAAATTCAATTTTTTACTTCCTCTAACAACTTCTTAAACTTAATCTAGTCCAAAGTTCATGATTTTTATGTTAAAACTCATAATAATTTACTAGTTTCTTACTAGTTGTCTTAATGAGTTTCTACACTAGTTTTTACCCATCAATTTTATGTACAACATCATGCAAGCCTTATTACATGTACTACTTATATCAAATTACATCAAATAATCATAAATATCATTACAACCATATTGAATGACAAGAAATTTAAACAACTTCTTACAAGACTTAGGTTGAATGGTCACAAGAACAATCAAGCCTAAACCTCCTTCCATTCTTCAACCTTCTTCAACCTCTTAACACAAGCTTATAAACCTTTCTTACCCTTGGAATAACCTTCTTTAATTCAGCCCTAACCTTCTTGTGTAGCTCTTATTTCACCCTTGAAAATAACAAAATAACCCTAGGATCATGTAGGTATCATCTCTAACTCCATTTTCTTTGTATACTTTGTAGTATGAATCAAAGTGATAATTGGTGTTTTGGGATTGAAGTGGACGGCAAGAGGAGAGAACCAAGAGAGTTTTTTGTGATTTTTACATGTGAAATGGATAGTGTGAGAAGTTATCCTAAGTGGGAGGGGACAAGATTGAGTGAGTAAGTATGCAAGTGAAAGGAAAAGAAGCCAAGTGGCTAGTGAGGAGGCCACCAAACGCCACCTCATGAGGAGGTGGTAGTTTGTGTGTTTATTTTGGATAATATTTGGTTTTTAGGGTATAGTTTGGTCCCGGTAATTACTAATGTTAAGCTCTTAATTCACGAAACTTAAAACCGGGTAACGTAAAAATGTAATACTTCCAAAAATGTTAAAACTTATCAACATACTCCAACTAGGTCTACTAAAAGTATGAAAAGTCTAATATGGTGTTTGTATGTTGTTAAAACCTAATAACGTAGGTTCGGCCACGCGTATTACTTAAAGGTAAAATGTGTACCTAAAATTTGCAAAGTGGTAATAATTCATATGAATTATGACTAGCAGTGAAACTAAAGTATTTTTGAACACGTAGACTTATTCCTAGTCTTGTGTTGGTTGTGAGGATAATTCACATTAATTAATTTTTGAGATTACTTATATAAATAATTAAAAGTAATTTATATAACGTAAAATAGTAAAATATAGACCTGAAATATGCGAGGTTCTATAGCCTTCCCCTGTTACGGAAATCATGTCCTCATGATTTAGTTTGATGTACCCGAGAAGAGATGCGGATATTTTTGTCGCATTTGGTCCTCTCTTTCCCAGGTGTATTCAGGCCCTCGGCGAGAATTCCAACGTACTTTGACGATGGGGATTCGGCTTTGTTTCAGCTGTTTGACCTCACAGTTCATTATTTCAATAGGTTCCTTAATAAAATGTAGCTTGTCATTGAGCTTAATCTCGTCTAGTGGAATGACAAGACTTTCATCGGAAAGACATTTCTTAAGATTTGACACGTGGAAGGTGTTATGGATTCCACTTAATTCTTGAGGTAGCTCGAATTTGTATGCTACCGGACCAACTCTTTCTATGATTTTGAATGGTCTAATATATCGTGGACTTAGTTTCCACGTTTTCCAAAGCAGTTACGCCTTTCAAGGCGAGACTTTCAGACATAACCCTATCTCCAATTTGAAATTCCAAGGGTTTTCGCCTAGTGTCGGTAGTAACTTTTACAGCGATCTCTAGCGACTTGTAGTGCCTTGATCTAAATAATCTTTTCGGTTGTGTCCTTACAATTTACGGGCGGTGAGTTGAACATCGCCAACCTCATTCCATCATACGGAGATCGACACTTTCGACCATACAATACCGTGCGGTGATGATTTAAGACTGGAATGATAGCTATTGTTGTAAGAGAATTCGACTAATGGTAAATGATAGTCCCAACTTTTACCAAAATCGATAATACAAGCTCTTAGCATATCTTCCAAGGTTTGTATGGTTCTTCGCTTTGTTGTCGGTTTGCGAATGATAGGCGATACTCATGTCTAGTTTAGTTCAAAAGATTTCAAGTATCGCCAAAATTTGAAGTAAATCGCAATCTCTATACGAGATAATCGAAATGGGTACACCATGTCTAGAAACTATTTCTTTGATGTACTGACTTGGTCGGTGATCCATTTCATAAGTTTCTTTGATTGGAATAAAATGAGCGATTTTGTTAAACGATCCACAATTACCCAAATGGCGTCATAACCGCTCGGTGTTCTGGGTAATTTTGTAACAAAATCCATCGTGATTCTTTCCTATTTCCACATAGGAATCTCGGGTTATTGTAGTAATCCTGATGGTTTTTGACACTCGGCCTTGACCTTAGAACATGTCAGGCACTTACCAACATATTTGGCAATATCAGCCTTCATGTTAGGCCACCAATATAGCATTTTGAGATCATGATACATTTTGTCAGACCCTGGATGAATGGAGTACTTTGACTTATGCGATTCATGCATAATCAAATCTCGTACACCTCCATAGAGTGGTATCAAACTTCTGTCTTTGAAGCATAACGTTCCATCAGAACGCTTTACCAAACCGTTTTTATTCTCTAACATACCGTAGAGATTCTCTTTGGGTCGGTTTTCTTCTTTGATAGCTTAGGTTTGTCTTTGCAAGGATTTGTGAGGGTAGTGGTGATCGATCATCATTTTCAATGATCTAACCTTTAGAGGTTTGAGTCGTTCTTTTATACTAAGAGCATACGCCACGGCGTTTGCCTTACCCGGGTGATAGCGAATTTCACGATCGTAATCACTAAGTAATTCTAACCGCGTTGTCTCATGTTTAGATCTTTCGATCCATAATGTGTTGCAAGCTTTTGTGATCGTGTATACTATACACTTTGTGCCGTAGAGATAATGTCTCCAGTTCTAAGAGCAAAAGCAGTGACCCTAACTCTAAGTCATGAGTGGTGTAGTTTTCTCATGCTTTTTAAGTTGTCGTGAGGCTTAAGCTATCACCTTACATCTTTGCATTAACTCTTGCTCCCAAAACTTTATACGAAGCATCACGATTACACAACAAAGTCTTCGTTGCCTTGAGTAGCGCTAAGATAGGTGCTTGCATAATTTCTCCTTTAGAAATTGAAATGCTTTCTCTTCTTTTGCCCCAATTGAATTTCACATTCTTTTGAGTCAATTTAGTTAAAGGCTTTGCTATCTTGGAAAAACCTTCAATGAATCTCTGGTAATATCCAAGCAAGTCCTAAAATTGGCGTATTTACATTGGATTTGTAGGGCAGCCCAAGTCTTTATGGACTCTATCTTGGCGGGATCCACATGAATTCCATGACTATCAATTACGTGGCCCAAGAATTGTACACTTGAGATCCAAAATTCACATTTGAGAATTTACTGTACAACTTCTCATTCTTGAGTAACTCTAGGATCGACTTGAGATGTCTTTCATGTTCTTCTTTACTCTTAGAGTAAATTAGAATATCATCTATGAACACAATCACAAACTTATCCAAATATGGTCTACACACTCGATTCATGAGGTCCATGAATACTGCTGGAGCATTAGTTAAACCAAATGGCATAACTTAAAACTCATAGTGACCATATCGAGTCCTGAACGCCGTTTTCGGAACATCCACTTCCCGAACTCTAAGTTGGTGATATCTTGATCGCAAATCGATCTTGGGGTATACGCTTGAACCTTGGAGTTGATCGAAAAGATCATCGATTCTTGGAAGTGGGTATCGATTCTTTACAGTTAGTTTATTTAACTCCCTATAATCAATACACATTCTGAAGGATCCATCCTTCTTTTCAACGAATAGGACTGGAGCTCCCCATGGTGATGAACTTGGTCGAATAAAACCTTTATCGTAAGTTCTTGCAATTGGTTAGATAACTCTTGCAATTCGAAGGGCTAAGCGATAGGGTGCTTTCGGCAACCAGTGCGGCACCGGCACCAATTAAATTTGGAACTCCACTTGTCTAGGTGGTGGAAGTCCGGGTAAGTCTTCAGGAAAGACTTCAGGATAATCACATACAATAGGTACATCTTCGAGTCGCTTCTCCTCTAACTTTTTCTCCATTACGTGGGCTAAGAAGACATAACATCCTTTCTTAATGGACTTTTGAGTTTTAATGCAAGAAATGATGTTCAGGCGAGTTCCACTTCGATCCCCTCGGATAACCAAGGTTTCATTATCGATAGGAATATGTACAACTTTTTCGCCACAGATGATATTTGCATTTCGTTGCGATAACCATTCCATACCAATTATAACGTCGAAACTTCCGAGTTCTATTGGCATGAGGTCGATTTTGAATGGATGACCTAACAAGTTTAGTGTACAGTTTTCAAGTACAATGTTGGTGGTTACAAGATTTCTATTTGCTAACTCAATGGTAAAGGCGGTGTCTAATGTAGTGGGTGCAATATCAAGTAAAGATGCAAATCGATGAGATATAAAACTTTAGCGACACCGAATTAAATAAGATTTTGCATAATGGTTATTGGTAGAAGCGTGCCGTAACCACATTCGGATCTGCTGCGCATCCTTATCACCAATACATACGCCCTACCATAAGTTACTCCTTCTTGTTGACCATTGTTTCGGGGACATTGTCTCTTGATGTGCCCACGTTCTCCACACCCAAAACAAGTCAATACTGGTTGGGTGTTGGCACCAGTAGCAGGCCCCTTTCCTCTTCAGTCCTTGGTTTGATGCCCTGTCTTTTCACAATTCTTGCATCTAACGGTGCAAGGTCCTTCATGATGTAACTTTCATCTATAACACAAAGGAGCATTTCCTGGATAACCTCCTCCTTCACTGGTGCAATGATGACATGATACTCTCTGGCATTTTCTTGCCTATGGTTTCTTGGTTGTGGTGGTTTGTGTTTCGGTTTTGTTGGTTGGGATTGTTGTTGTTACCCCTTCGGCTATCATTCCACCTTCTCTTGTTGTTGTTGTGGGTATTGTTATTGGGATGGTTGTTGTTGTTATTGTTGTGGTTGAGGTTAATGTCATGAATCAGAACAGTTCCTGCTCTAACCGCTTGATCCATCAGTCTACGAGCCATTCCCATTGCATCATCTATCGTTTTTGGATCAAATGAGGTCACATTTCCCTGTATAGGTTGTGGAAGTCCCCAAATGTACCTCTCCAGTAACTTCTCATGGTTGGAACCATTGTTGGGCATAAGATTGCCAATTCATTAAATCGACGATTGTATGTGGTGATATCAGTGCCCTTAACTATGTGGTTCCAGAATTCAATTTCAACTTCTGTACCTCATTACGAGGACAATATTGTTTGATCATCATTGTTTTGAGTTTGACCCAGGAAATTCTGTAGGCATTTGCAATGCCAATTGGTTGCACTACAGAATTCCACCACGATAATGTGACAACTCGTAATTTCAGGTCATTTCTCAAGTTCACTATTTCATCATTTATCGTAAACTGGGTTTACGAGTATCAAATTCGCGTAACCTTAATGGTTTAGCTGCGAATTCATGATCATATCATCACGGACATTTCATATAGACTAGGTTTTGTCTACATTTCATTAACATCATTTCCATCATGTTAGTTCATTCATGAATTTGCATTTCACATTAAACGCGTAAATTTCATATTAAATAAGCGTGTCGCGTAAGTCATTATTTTGAACATTTAATCCGATACTTCCAAAATTATCTCGATATATTTTATACTTACATTTAGTTTATAAAATAATATTATGAGTTTACTCGTGTTTTAAATTTATTTGGTATATAAATTGTTAAATTTATATTATTACGACGTTTTCTTAAAAACTACACGATAATTATTATTTCACTCAAATTTTGTAAGAAATGTATTTTTATAATTTTTATGACCTAAATATATTTTATCTTGGCCCGTGAAAATTTATTTTTATCCAACGCTACCCTAAATATTTACAAATGACTACAACTTATCACTTAACTCATTTAAATTCACAAATAAACTTTCAACCACCACACTATATAAGATTTTGACAAATTTTCTTTCCTGACATGCTTGTACCGAATCTCACCCAAAAATCACACAAATTCTCAGTTTGTGATATCAAATGAATTTAAGGAGACAAAAAGGACTTGAAGCCATGCATTATTTTCTTTTTTTTTTCTCTTCCGTGTGACAGTTGATAACCCACACCAAATCTTCACTTATATCTTTGTGGTACCATCCTTCTAATATTAAAATAAACTTTCTTTTGCTTCTTCTCTATATAACTGAGCTTCATTCAAGTCTCAAAGACTAACACGTCACTTTTAAACACTCCTTTGAAACAAACATAAAAGTTGTGGAAGCTAAAGTGATCGGTTTCATATTTTTGGAAGCTAGTCGAGATTCTTTGTTCCTTGGCCTTATCTCTCATTCATAAACCTCATCAAGTAACTAGTAAGCATATCACTTTCATTTTACATCTTTCATTATCATTTCATATCTATTTCATCATTTTTGAGCAAAGCATGCAAGACTTACGGATATTTATACCATTTTACATTGTTTTAGAAGTTATATATATATAAGTTATCCTATAATTTATCCCTTGTTATATATTAGTCTTGATGATGTTTAGGAACCCATGACACCCTAAGAAGGTGTATGGTAGGATTAGAATAGCTTTGGAGTTGTTTTGAAGGGATTGGAATAGGTTTAGTACGAGAAAAACTCTTTTCGACAAGTATTATAAAGGGTCTGATCTTATTTTGTAATTCTGGAAAAACGACAGTAGACATAAAATTTTTGGCCTAGATATTTAGAAAATATACTTTAAAACGAATCCGTGGCCGCTTGAGCGGATTAAAAGCGACTATAACGAAGAAGTTATGAATTTTTCAAGTTTGACGAAATATATATTTCCTGAAAATTTCAGCACACTATTTTTGTTTTGTATGCGAGTCAAAAACGAGGTCTTAAGCTTTATAAATTATTTCGACTTATCAAAAATATATTAGTATACTTTGATACGAAGCTAAGGACGTATAATACGTAGAAAACGGATTTGTAACGACTAAAATATACACGTTTTCACAACCTTGCCGTAACTTTATTAGTTAAGAAAAACTATATTATCTTTATTTGACAAGTGTTACGGTAAACAAAACGACCATATTGAAGGCTATTTTTAATGTTGACGTAGAACTTCTTGTAACGAGATGTCTTCTAATAAAATCGATATCACCAAGCATATTTTTCAAAATGACCAACCGTTTGAATAGCGGAGTTGTAATGAATTAACTACGGTTGCTTAAACTTTGCCGAAATTCACTTTTAAACTACATTTGGACAAAATCACCCTACTTAACCTATATTTTTCTTTATGAGCGAGACCTCTAGGATAAAAACTTAAATGCCAAAACTTTGAGATTATGATACAAGCTTTCCAAAACCGTTGAGTTCGTTTCCTAACGTTCGACGTACACCATTTCGACTAGCTTTTCGAGGCCCTTTTAGTCACTTTCATGAAATTTCCAACGACATTATTTCTGACGAAAAGTTATAATTTCGCAATAAATCATTAAGAAACTATTGTAGGATGACATTTTGACGTAAATACTTGCAAAGTAATTTAAAATGGCCAAGACGTCAAAATAGTATTTTTACGAAGAGTATTATTTTCAAAACTCACAAGTGGTATAAATAACATATGAATTGCATGCATAACATTACATCATGACTTATTACATATCATATCATTCATAATAGGTCGGTTTCGAGATTCAGTTACATTTCGATTGTATCCACTTTTGTCATCATAATCATTGCAACAGGTGAGTTTTCATAGCCCGATTTATTCAAGTTTTACCTTATTTCAAACCTACGGGAGAATACATTGCACACCATTTTATTACGCTACCAAGTATGTCAAATTCATTGTATTGCTTAAGTTACCGCATTGCGATTAAATGTCCCCATTTCATAAGCATGAACCGTTAATTTCCTAGAAGCGTGGGTGAGTGGATAGATCTATCGAGGTGGCGCTCCATCCGGGTTGGTGGATCCCAACTAGTCATCTGGATGCATTTCATTTCATAAACATTATTTGAGTTGTTTTGGCAAGACACTCTGTTGGGGCGAACATCATGAGCGATCGAGCTTGGTGTCATGTGCTTAAGCAATTGAAACATCATTTTGTGACATCATTGTCATACATAATTTATACTTGTGGTAGTCATTAACATTTACATAAACTCTATGAACTCACTCAACCATTGTGTTGACACTTTTAGCAATGTATTTTCGGTAACTAAGGCATTCACTTCATGGCATGCATGTGGACATATCATAGAGTCGCGGTGACGCTGCGTCTCACATGGGATTTATACCCTTTAAAAACATCGTTTGACTTGTACCAAACTTACTTTCCGCACATAGTAACTTTCATTTGGGACCTATCTTTGTAACTACGAATGTTTTATTAAATTAAGCGATGTATTTTCGAAACGACACTTTAGGTCGTTCAATATAACTTCGATTGTGATGCTATGACGGTCAATCCACGGGAATTCCATTCATTGCAAAGCAGTAATTTGGGGTGTGATGATTGGCATCGAGCGGTTATAGAGAACTAGGTTGCATCATTGACCCTAGACTATAACTACATCATCATAGCATCTCATCATTTCATCATAAGTGCATGTTCACTTTGCATGCGGTTTATACGCATTTTACGAGTTATTTACTTTCATTTGAAATCGATTGTCACATAGATGCCTTCAAATACCCATCCCATCATACTCACATCATACTTTGACATGGAGAATGCCTGTCATTCCCTATCACAATTTTAACATCGAGTTGACTCAACACCGATAACATCGGTTGATGAGGCGAACCCCTTTGAGGAGGGCAAAGTTGCACCTACACCATCACAATCACTCTTGATTCACCGTAGGATTATGACAATTTTATCATTTTGTTGGGATGATTATACCATTTGGTAGAACTTATAGGCTTAGTCCTAATGAACCTATTTTCTTAATTCACCACAAGGATTTCCATTATCATCATTGTCATTATTTTCATCATCATTATCATTTTGAGCACCATCCGTACCATCACATCTCATACACGATACTCATACATCTGACTTGCAGCTTGGGAAGCATGCATGATTTAACACACCATTACCATCTACCACTAAGACTATAGACACTACACCATCTCATAGGTTTGAGGTCTATGAAAAGTTTAAATTTGTAACGCTAGACCACCTAATACTCCTACACTTGAAACATGATTATACCATCAACAGAACATATAATAAGTACATTTCTATTTAGTGTAATCTTTATCCTTTATTATCTCCACGATAATCACAACCTTTGTTCATTTCATTCTTTATTCCAATTGCCCAAATTTTCAATCATTTCGAGATGATACCTCACTATCTTACTAGGGGTTAGGCCAACTTTAATTCTTGACCAATTAGGAGACTATTACTACTCGTGAGGTTCTCCCATGTATCCTACAAACCATTCCTCAAATTATATTTCAAGTTATTTTGCTACCATTTCATAACATTATTTCACTTAAATTTATTTGAGCTATTTTATCACCATCTTAGAAACGTTGTTTCATAAAGTTTTAAAGCAAGTTGTTTTATTACCAACTTATCAATTGGTTTCAGTCATTTTATCAACTATTTAATATTCTCATGCGAAACGATTTTCATGTTACTCTGAAAAATCATTGAGCCATTATCTCACAAAACAAAACGTTGAATACCATCTAAAACTTCGGAGGAACATAATACCATTTCAACAAAAACAAGCATCACATCATTTGTCCTTGATTATACATGGCCTGATCACCTATGTATAATTTAGGAAGAATTATGTCATGAAAGAAACAAGTATCATTTCAAATTTCCTAAGACAAACTTCATTCAAAAGCAAAACTTTGAAATCAAATAAATTGTTCATAAACATTTATTTTGTTAACACTCTATAGATACCTACGTCATTCGTCACTCACTCAACCGATAAGTTGAGATTTTTACTAGTGACCTTTCTAGGAAAGGCTTTCTATACCATCTACGAGGAGGATTCCTCGATACAAGAAAACAATGAAAGGATTTTGGAATTACCAACAAGGGCTAGAAGTAAGTAGCGAGATCTTTCACAACTCAATAAAAATCTTAAGACATCACGAGACAATCCGAATCACTATCCTTGAATTAGAAGCCAAATTACATCATTTCAAAAGTACTAGCTAGACCGAGTCACGAAATTTAGTATGAAGCGAATACACACTAAGCAACACTATAGGGATAAACCAAATATTCTAATCGAGACTACAGAACATTTCACTAAGCATAGCTTCAACAATATGTGAATTTCCCTACAATGAGTTTTCCTTAAAGGAAAATTTGGTTAGATTAAGGTTATCGATATAAACTTTCCCTAAGGCATTGTGTTCTCTAGGAATTACTGGATAACTTTACTTTCACATCAAGAGATGCAACAGTTTGAACATATCGGACAATCAATGACTCTCCATCTACAAGTGAAATTAGAACAAACATTCTTTGACATAGTATGGTGATATCTATTTACTTGCTAGCATGATAGCAATATAAGAGATGAATTATTTTAGAAGTACTCAATATTGAAACAAGTCTTGAAAATCAACCATCACACCACCTCACTTGAATATTTAAGGTTTTGTGATTTTACAACATAGAGCATGGAAACACTTGATAATCAAACAATAAACATTTTAGTCATAGAGACTAAGCACCGTAGGCAAGTAAGACTCAAGTCATGACATTTGCTAGGACTAGAAACGCGAGGAATCACAATTGTACCCATAATCTATTCTTTTCAATAAGGTCCTTTCAATGATTTAACATTTTGAAATCTAACACGAGACACGTGGTATCAATTCGATTGTACCTATTATAAGCTATTCGATCCACCTTAGGCTGGCAGCGATCATTTCGAGATTTCCATGGAACCTACTAGGACATGATTACCGCCTACTATCCTCAGCTCAATGGTTAGAGCGAGAGAACAATTCCCACATTAGATCATATGCTCAAGAAAGTGTGACTTTCTAGAAATGGTTAGGCAAATCATTCTCCATCGACAAGTTTCTTTACAACAATAGTTAGCTCATGAACATATTGACTACACCATTTGAGGCCCTTTAAGGTTGAGGTATCAATCACTGATTCACGGGTTAAAATCAGGAAAGTCCAATTCATTAGTCCATAACTCATTCATGAAACAAACAAAGAAGTCATACAAATCAAGAATCGTTACAAGTAACAACATATAGCTAGATAAACTACATCGTTATACGATGCAAATTTTGGAAATATGTCCCATAAGCATAAACCATTAGAATTTCAAGTTGGCAACAGAATTTATGTTCAAAATCTTGCCTTGGAAAGGCGTGGTGCGATTCAGAAAAACACTGGACGAACCAATACGACCCAAGTATCCTCATCTTTTCACCGACAACACATAACACCGTAGGACCCAATAAGGACTGAATTAGGATGAATTCCTTTTTGATGGGAGAATGTGACAACTCGTAATTTCGGTCATTTCTCAAGTTCACTATTTCATCATTTATCGTAAAGCGGGTTTACGAGTATCAAATTCGCGTAACCTTAATGGTTTAGCTGCGAATTCATGATCATATCATCACGGACATTTCATATAGACTAGGTTTTGTCTACATTTCATTAACATCATTTCCATCATGTTAGTTCATTCATGAATTTGCATTTCACATTAAACGCGTAAATTTCATATTAAATAAACGTATCGCGTAAGTCATTATTTTGAACATTTAATCCGATACTTCCAAAAATTATCTCGATATATTTTTATACTTACATTTAGTTTATAAAAATAATATTATGAGTTTACTCAGTGTTTTAAATTTATTTGGTATATAAATTGTTAAATTTATATTATTACGACGTTTTCTTAAAAACTACACGATAATTATTATTTCACTCAAATTTTGTAAGAAATGTATTTTATAATTTTATGACCTAAATATATTTTATCTTGGCCCGTGAAAATTTATTTTATCCAACGCTACCCTAAATATTTACAAATGACTACAACTTATCACTTAACTCATTTAAATTCACAAATAAACTTTCAACCACCACACTATATAAGATTTTGACAAATTTTCTTTCCTCACATGCTTGTACCGAATCTCACCCAAAAATCACACAAATTCTCGGTTTGTGATATCAAATGAATTTAAGGAGACAAAAAGGACTTGAAGCCATGCATTCTTTTCTTTTTTTTTTCTCTTCCGTGTGACAGTTGATAACCCACACCAAATCTTCACTTATATCTTTGTGGTACCATCCTTCTAATATTAAAATAAACTTTCTTTTGCTTCTTCTCTATAATCGAGCTTCATTCAAGTCTCAAAGACTAACACGTCACTTTTAAACACTCCTTTGAAACAAACATAAAAGTTGTGGAAGCTAAAGTGATCGGTTTCATATTTTTGGAAGCTAGTCGAGATTCTTTGTTCCTTGGCCTTATCTCTCATTCATAAACCTCATCAAGTAACTAGTAAGCATATCACTTTCATTTTACATCTTTCATTATCATTTCATATCTATTTCATCATTTTTGAGCAAAGCATGCAAGACTTACGGATATTTATACCATTTTTACATTGTTTTAGAAGTTATATATATATAAGTTATCCTATAATTTATCCCTTGTTATATGTCACAATTCTCAATTTCCGGTCTTTTCTCAAACTCCATATTCATCATTTCATATCAAGTTATGCATGGTTTTGCATTTCACATTAAACATTTAATTTCTTATTAAATAAACGTTATCGCGTGAATTATTATTTTGAATATTTAATCTGTTACTTCCAAAATGATCCGACATATTTTTATATTTACATTTAGTTTATAAAACTATATTTTGAGTTTACCTAGTGTTTTAAATTTATTTTGTATATAAATCGTTAAAGTTATATTATTACGACGCTTTTTCTTAAAATTTCACGATAATTATTATAGCACTCAAATTTTACAAGGAATGTATTTTACAATTTTATGATCTCATTATACTCTACTTTGATCTATTAAAGATTTCTTTTATCAAAATTACCTTAAATACACTAACATTTTATATACAAGTTATTATTACACAAACTTATTACTTACACATCTTTGACAAATTATATACAAGTAATAAGAAAGAAAAAATAAAAATAAAATATCTACAAATCCCTCCCCCCTTGGCCGACCAAGGGGGAGGGTGGTAATTAATGTAGCATGGTTCTTTGATTGTTTTGATTTTTACTCTACATAAAAGTCTTACACTTAACTTTACCTTTCATTTCATACATCTCATTTTTCTAGTCAAGTTAAAGTTTCCTCTTGGTTTTCTCTCCATAACCGGTTCTTCAAGAGCTCACAAAGGGATCATCCAAAAATTTTGCAAGCACAAGTATTACAATCTAGATCACACTCTTTATAAGGTTTTGAAATAAAAACCTAGAGTGTTTAGGCTAAACCTTGTTCTTTGCACCTCATCATATTAACTTGTAAGCATATCATTTATATTTTTCATCTTTCCTTTTCATTTCATAAGTATCTCTTCATTTTTGGAGCAAGCATGCATGATTTGTGTTGTTTATACCATTTTTACATGATTTTTAGTGTTATATATATATAAGGTCATCCTATAATTATCCCCTTGGTTTATGTTGGTCTTGATGATGTTTAGGAACCCATGACACCCTAAGAAGGTGTATGGTAGGATTAGATTAGCTTTGGAGTTGATTTGAAGGGATTAGAATAGGTTTAGTACGAGAAAACTATTTTCGATAAGTATAAAAAGTGATCTGTCCTTATTTTGATTTTCTGGAAAATCCGACGAGTGAACGTAAATTTTGGCCTTGATATTTAGAAAATATATTTAAAAGCGAATCCGTGGCGGCTTGAACGGATTAAAGCGGAGTTATAACGAAGAAGTTATGAATTTTTAAAGTTTGACGATTTAAATATATATTTTTCGAAATTTGACAAGTTATTTTTACTTTGTACGAGTCAAAACGAGCCTTAAGCTTCACAAATTATTTCGACTTGTCAAAAATATATTAGTATACTTTGATACGAAGCTAAGGACGTATTATCGTGAAAGCGGATTTGAAACGACTAAGATATGCACGTTTTCATAAAATTTCGTAACTATTATTTTCAGAAAAACTATATTATTTTACGAGACAAGTGTTACGGTAACCAAAACGACCATGTTGAGGGCTGTTTTTAACGAGGATGTGGAACTTTTTGGAATGAGATGTCTTCTAATAAAATCGAGTTCACCAAGCATATTTTCTAAAACAACCAACTGTTTGTATAGCGGAGTTGTAATAAATTATTTATGGTTGTCTAAACTTTGCCGAAACTCACTTTTTACACAACAATTAGACAAAATCACCATCTTTAGCCCTTATTATCTTTATGTTCGAGACCTTTATGTCGAAAACTCTGAATCGAAACTTCTAGATTTTGATACAAACTTTCCAAAACCATCGAGTTCGTTTCCTAACGTTCGACGTACACCATTTTACGACTAGTTTTTGAAGCCATTTTTGTCAATTTCATGAAATTTCCACGACTTTATTTTCTGACGAAAAGTGATAATTTCACTATAAATCATTACGAAACCATTGTAGGATGACATTTTGACGTAAATACTTGTAAAGTGATTTAAGAATGGTCAAGACATCAAAAGAATATTTTTCGACGATAAGTATTATTTTCAAAACTCGCAAGTGGTATAAATAACATACGAAATGCATGCATAACATTATATCATAACTCATAACATATCATATCATTCATAATAGGTCATTTTCGAGATTCACGCTATACCTCAGTGTACTCACTCTTGTCATCATACCAATTCATCAAGTGAGTTTTCATAGCCCCACTTTCTATTATTTAATTGTTTACAAACTTTTGGGGGAGATACATGCTCAACTACTTGTTTTTATAAATACAAATACTCAAAATATTTACACTTTTATGCTACGCTATACTTTTTATACATGATTGCATAATACTTGATAACATTTATACTTAATAACATTAACACTTGACTGCATTATACTTGATTGTGTTACGCTAAACTTGAAAGTCTCCTTGGATAACACACATTTGGGTTTCGGAGATGAAGTAGAACCAATGCTATTACTTTCCTTGTGAGTTCATACCCGCTTTAACTCATTTAAATTCCTATAAACTATTTGAAGTAGATATATGCTTATTTATCCAAACATTTAAACTCTTTTGCCAAACAACATTACTTATACTCTAGACTTGGTGTGTATTGACTAGACTTAAACAAACATCCGGCATTTATATGTTGGAAGGCCATTAATTTGGATACACCCAACGTGCGTCGTTGGAGGAACATCCCATCATTTATATGTTGGAAGGCCATTAATTTGGATACGCCCAACGTCGTCGTTGGAGGAACATCCCATCATTTATATGTTGGAAGGCCATTTATATGGATACATTAGCGTGAGCGTTGGAGGAACATCCCAACACGAGTTGTTGGAAGACCCTTGTGGTGACATTTATACTTTTAACTATCTTAATGTGCATATACATGATTGTCATTCTATTTTTAGCGATGGGTTGTAAACACACAAAGTTGCAAGTTTTGTATGGGCGGACTTGAACCGAGTGGATTTACGATGCCTTTGCTTTGTGGACTATTCTATATGATCAAAACTTAGCCTTTGTTGCATAAACGCTCTTTAAAAGCTTTACTTGTTAACCAAACTCTATGAACTCACTCAACCTTTGTGTTGACACTTTTAGCATGTTTTATCTCGGTATCTAAGGCATTCACTTCATGGCATGCATTGGGACATTTCATAGAGTCGTGGAGACGACGCGTCTCACTGGGTTTTATAAACTTTAAAAACATAGTTTGACTTGTATATAATTTATCTCCGTATACATTGATTTTCATTTGGGATCTATATTTTGTAAACTCGATTGTTTTAACAAATTAAACAATGTGTTTTCCAAACGACACTTTAGGTCGCTCAATATAACTGTAACTTTGATGCTATGAGTCCTCCCAAGGTATTCCATTCACCGCAAAAGCAGTAATTTGGGGTGTGACATTATATATTAGTCTTGATGATGTTTAGGAACCCATGACACCCTAAGAAGGTGTATGGTAGGATTAGAATAGCTTTGGAGTTGTTTTGAAGGATTGGAATAGGTTTAGTACGAGAAAACTCTTTCGACAAGTATTATAAAGGGTCTGATCTTATTTTGTAATTCGGAAAACGACGGTAGACATTAAATTTTGGCCTAGATATTTAGAAAATATACTTTAAAAGCGAATCCGTGGCCGCTTGAACGGATTAAAGCGGAGCTATAACGAAGAAGTTATGAATTTTTCAAGTTTGACGATTAAATATATATTTCCGAAAATTTCAGACACTATTTTTGTTTTGTACGAGTCAAAACGAGTCTTAAGCTTTATAAATTATTTCGACTTATCAAAATATATTAGTATACTTTGATACGAAGCTAAGGACGATAATACGTAGAAAGCGGATTTGTAACGACTAAAATATACACGCCACAACCTTGCCGTAACTTTATTAGTTAAGAAAACTATATTATCTTTATTTGACAAGTGTTACGGTAAACAAAACGACCATATTGAAGGCTATTTTAATGTTGACGTAGAACTTTTGTAACGAGATGTCTTCTAATAAAATCGAGATCACCAAGCATATTTTTCAAAATGACCAACCGTTTGAATAGCGGAGTTGTAATGAATTAACTACGGTTGCTTAAACTTTGCCGAAATTCACTTTTAAACTACATTTGGACAAAATCACCCTACTTAACCTATATTTTCTTTATGAACGAGACCTCTAGGATAAAAACTTAAATGCCAAAACTTTGAGATTATGATACAAGCTTTCCAAAACCGTTGAGTTCGTTTCCTAACGTTCGACGTACACCATTTTACGACTAGCTTTTCGAGGCCCTTTTATTCACTTTCATGAAATTTCCAACGACATTATTTTCTGATTTAAAAGTTATAATTTCGCAATAAATCATTAAGAAACTATTGTAGGATGACATTTTGACGTAAATACTTGCAAAGTAATTTAAAAATGGTCAAGACGTCAAAATAGTATTTTTCGACGAGGAGTATTATTTTCAAAACTCACAAGTGGTATAAATAACATACGAATTGCATGCATAACATTACATCATGAGTTATTACATATCATATCATTCATAATAGGTCAGTTTCGAGATTCACGTTACATTTCAGTGTATCCACTTTTGTCATCATAATCATTGCAACAGGTGAGTTTTCATAGCCCCGATTTATTCAAGTTTTACCTTATTTCAAACCTACGGGGGAGAATACATTGCACACCATTTTTATTACGCTACCAAGTATGTCAAATTCATTGTATTGCTTAAGTTACCGCATTGCCGCTTAAATGTCCCCATTTCATAAGCTGAACCGTTAATTTCCTAGAAGCGTGGGTGAGTGGATAGATCTATCGAGGTGGCGCCTCCATCCGGGTTGGTGGATCCCAACTAGTCATCTGGATGCATTTCATTTCATAAACATTATTTGAGTTGTTTTGGCAAGACACTCTATTGGGGCGAACATCATGAACAGTCAGAGCTTCGGTGTCATGTGCTTAAGCAATTGAAACATCATTTTGTGACATCATTGTCATACATAATTTATACTTGTGGTAGTCGTATTAACATTTACATAAACTCTATGAACTCACTCAACCATTGTGTTGACACTTTTAGCAATGTATTTTCAGGTAACTAAGGCATTCACTTCATGGCATGCATGTGGACATATCATAGAGTCGCGGTGACGACGCGTCTCACATGGGATTTATACCCTTTAAAAACATCGTTTGACTTGTACCAAACTTACTTTCCGCACATAGTAACTTTCATTTGGGACCTATCTTTGTAACTCGAATGTTTTATTAAATTAAGCGATGTATTTTTAAACGACACTTTAGGTCGCTCAATATAATCTGCGATTGTGATGCTATGACAATCAATCCCGTGAATTCCATTCACCGCAAAAATGTAATTTGAGGTGTGATGATAAAGCCTCATCCATTAAATTATTGGTGGCGTATATGACCTTGCGTCTTTAGTGATGTTGTTGATCGAGGAATACTGATTCGGATCTCTCAAACCGGTGGTTAATCCTCGACTCCTTCAATGCCTTTAAAATTTGTGGGTTGGCATTTCATGTATTCGTTGTATGAAAGCGACCCTTGGCATTGGTTCGACATTTATTCTTTCAAGCACCAATAGCTGGTCCCGTAGCATTAGAACCTCCGCTCCAACATTATTTGCGTGCCCTAGCGGTTGCAAGTGCTTGACAACAATAGCTTTTATGGCTTCAAGACCTCGTGACCATGGCTGCATTTGTAGCTATGCACGCTTTCGGTTCTAAGTCGGTGACCACTTGATCGGCAACCATTTTATCAATAGCAGCTTGGCTTTTCGTTTTAGGTGGCATGATTCTATCAATTAAACAAGAGATGTGGTATAAGTATGATGTTGGATAATAAGCACGATTAGAAATGGTAGAAGAATAACGTTGAAAATTAAATCACAACACAAGACGAGATAAATTTATACAACAAAAGTTACATTTATATATAGTTAATACATTATATCGGAGTTACAAAATCAAAACCCGTGACAGGTTTCTTCAAAATTTTACTGACGAAACTATCAGTCAACAATTACATTGTTTACTAGCTATTACATATCTTACTAAGTATTTTAACTATTATAACAAAGCTAATCTTTCAAGAGTCCGTACATTGATGCGGCTCAGGCTGATTGTTATTCTCATGAGCGGCCAACACATCAATGGCGTCATTTGGGCGAAACTCCCTAGAGCCCCTTAGTTCTTGAAACATGATCTGCATTTCTTCCCGTACGTTGTAGAGATCGATTTCGAGCCTATATCGGTCGGTTTGGGCAATTCTAAATTGATTTCGCTGCAGCCTACGGCGCGTTTCAACTCTTTAACTGTCATTGCGTCTTCATTTTGTGCTCGATCCATACGGGTGACTTTGTTCTTGAGCACTGGAAATCCGGTTATAGGATCCAAGACAATGTCTTCCACACGTGTAAGGCCCTTTTGGATATCACTCATATCCAAGATTTTCAGATCAGTTCGTTTTCGAGCATTAACGGTTTCAACTCTTATTGAAGAGATCTCCGTTTCACGACGATGCATTGCCCTTGACAGAAAGTGGACATGATTTTGAAGTGCTGTGACATCTTGTCTCAGACATCCCATTTCGTACCTAGGGAAGTTTGGAAATGTATTTGATGGCCTCCAACTTCATAGGTGGAGGAAGGGCCTCCAATGATATAAGGCCTTCCCCCAGTAGCGGGAGTAACCGAAACGCGAACTTTAGAGTTTGCTGGAGTAAATGGTGGTGATGGTGGAGGTGGAGATCCGTTGAGTATGACATCCGCTTGAAGAGGTTCTTCCTCTTCTTCGTCATCATCGAACATCACTTCCATGTCATCATCATCATCATCATCATCTAAGATCATATTTTCATCTTCTTCCGGATCTTCGTCAGGGTCATCCTCGGGTTCATTTTCATCAGCTAAATCTTCATATGGTTCCTCATCCTCGTCATCCTCATAGTCCACAATATCAAGATAATCATCATCTTGATCCGGGATTCGTGCTTGGATGGAGCGGGAGTACCGCTCTTGTTGGTGGTATAGCTTGATTTGGAATAACGAGATCGTGATCTGGGGATGGTGGTACAGACATAATGTCTGCATAAGAGTATCCATGTTCAGAGTTAGTTAAACGTTCATAGCAATTTAAACAGTGATATGTCAAATAGTGGGCATGGCACACATAATATAAAGACTATAATAAGTGAATCGGTAGATAGTAGTTATAGTCTAGGTGTATAATGCATCCTAGTTCTCTATGACTATAGGTCTGATGCCAATCTGTAACACCCTCAGTTTTTGAATAGCAGCGGAAGCTAATCGAAGATATTACTTATTCGCACAAAGTACACATTACAGAAAACGACTATACATGAGACGTTTTTAAAATACATTATCATTCGAATTTATTCATAATATCAGAGTAGAGGTCCCATAATGTACATAATAAGTTTAAAAGTTTTTCGAATGATAATATGCATAGTATTCAAAATGCCTATTCAGTGTGCCTTCATTCGCGTGCCAGACATATCTTACGGACCTGAGATAAAACATGCCAAAAAGTCAACACAATGGTTGAGTGAATTCATAGTTTTGAAAACAGTAGTGGACAATAGTTTGTAATATAATTGCAATGTGTACAATTATCTTTTTGAAAGTTATTATTTCTCTAAGCTCATGGAACTCACGACTGACTGTTGTATATATATCACCGGCCGATATATATAGATAAGTAACTTGCCCCGAGTAGGTATTTTGCCATATACCTAGGTAATTAAAATAAAGTGCGTTTCGTTACCATTCCGGCTAACACAAACGGGATTCGTCAATCCCGATAGGCATATCCACTATATTTGCGCTCACTCCCAGTGATTAGTGGTCCATGATGTAGGGGACTTTTGGCATAAACAACTTAGTGGTATGCAATAATACGATCAAGGCATTCGGTTTGCAAGTAATTGTCCATAATAAACTGCTTAGCATGTATCTCCCAAGTAGTTTATAAAGCAGTTAAACAAAAGTTGGGGCTATGAACTCACCGTAGTTATCAGTAGTAGCTTATAGCAATAACAGTGTATGGCGAGACCACGATCTTTTAGTGATTACCTACGAAAGTATAATAATTATGTTTTAGTATAGTTTTCAATATAAGTGTACAAGTATATGTAATTTATTGGCTTATGATGTTGTACATGGATATTAAACTAAGGTATCGCTTAAGTGTTGGTTTGGCTCATAGCCTTTTTATAAATGACCTCGTACCACCGTTCGGGCTATCAAAATCAAGAGGTCATGTAGTAATCGCACGAGGAGCCAGGACACTTTAAATCGTAAATCCACAACTCGTCGATACGATACCCCGAAGAGGCCTCTTTATGATAATGAAATTCCATACTATTGTAGTACTTATCATTTATAAGTAAGTATTTGACGAGACAAATGTTGTACAAAACATATGTCGCCTTTCGTTATATTTAAGTTAAATTCCCTACTAGCCGTAACTTATCCGCACGAAACAACTTTGAAACATTAATCATTGTAACACCCCAACCCGACAAGGGTAGAAGTGTCACATTCTGGTGTCATATCAGAACATACAGATAAAATCCTTACAAACGAAAACCTTAAAAATGAAGTATCAAATCATATAAACAATCGACTGACAAGGAAGATTACAAAATCCCAAAATATCAAAAATCAAAATGAAATCTCAAAACAATAGCCCGACAAAATAAATCCAAATAATAAGGTAACTAGGGTTGGTCCACTCAAATAATCCAACTCTCACCCATCAAAGCCCATCTTCAAACCTAACACCGCCGGAAAAGAAATGCGATTGAGCTTAAAAAGCCCAAAGGAATGATATAACAAAACGAAGCTAAATAGAATCAAATGCAAAATGAACAAAGGAAGCGGATAATAAAGTCACGTGAAATGAGAACAATGAGTCAATGAGGATCCTGCAGAACACAATTATACGAGATATCCAAAACGAGCAGATAACAAGGAGAACGAAACAAAGCAAAGCATCGACGACATATAAACAAGCACATACGAACCGGACATACGAACCTGAAACATAAGCAAACATAGCGGTCAGATCCACACAACATATATGTCATACAATCAATTCAGAAATCGGAAGACATACAAGCCAAACAGATATCTACAGGCAAGCGGAAGCAATTAATTAATAAGTGAGCATGGCAATTCACACGGTCAAAACCCTTAGTTGAAAACATAACCAAGATCATAACAATGAAGTACTAACAAGATCAACACATGGCGTTACGTAATAGGTAGGAATACAAGATAAAGATATAATTAAATGAATTAAAGACATAGCAGGGCAACTAAACAAATTAACAAGCCGGACGTCACAAGTGAACCATTCACCCAATCAAACCGTAGCATAAACCGAAATGCAAACATGGCGGTCAACAACAAGCGAGATAAGGATACAACGGATAGTCATAGTCCACGAGATCAATCGAACGTAGTACACATAATAAGCAGACAAAACTATCGATTACACATTAGCATGATCACTAGACAATACAGAGGGTCACATAACGGTGAGATCACATATCATCGATAGAAACAGTAACTCGGATAACGCATATTAATCACATCATAGCGGGATAATCAATGGTCACATAAAACATGAATAGTATAATCAAATTCAATAAGCATATAATAACCCGATGCGTGAATGGAACCATAGTCTGAAGTAACGGAATGAAAGTGTGACAGATCAATGTAATGGAGTATATATAACATGGTAGTAGAGTGAGTCACATAAGGGTACTGGATAAAGATAATCAATACAGAATATGATGCGTTGGGAAATACAGAAGGTATAGTATGGGTATATCAATAGTGTAAGGTATGTCAGAAATCCATCCCGAGCCAACAAAACAAATCAAATCATATCATATATCCATAGTAGCCTGTAGTAACCAATAGTAACCATTGTATTCGGAGGGGTGACCTCGGAATACCAAACCAAATAGTAGGGGAGACCTCAGTAACAAATGGAGTAGCTAGCTCCCAGACTGTGAGGGGGTGTATTGCACACACGCACCGCATCACCAAAACATATCATATCATATCATATACAAATCAAATCAAATCTAGGATGCATCCATACGCCCCTGCAAATCAAATCATAATGGCCAAACATATCTTTCTTGAGCTCATAATTATAAATCAAACAAAAGGGACAGTGTAGAACATCACTCAACCACACTAGAGTCATGTCATTGGTGCATCAATGACACGACCATGTTACCTTCATGGCTAGGAAACAAATTTGGCTCGGGTATCAAACTGAAGGGTCAAAGCATAATCATATCATAAGGGTTCATAACAAAGGTTCAGAAGTCAAAGGTTCATATCAAAGTCCAAATCATAAGTTCATATCAGAGGTTCATATCACAGGTTCATAATCAGAAGTTCAGAATCATAACAACGAATATCATAGCGAACAGAATCATATCAAAGGATTATGTCGGAATCATATCAAAAGGATCATAGCATAAGGAAATCATAGCAAAGGAATATTATAAGTGAAGCAAAGTCAAGGATTGAAAAGTCAGGAGAAATCCCTACTGAAAAGGGATAGAATATCTGTACCTTAATGCCGATGAAAGGAAAGCAAACGAATGAATGAACACAAAGATGCGACGCCACGTCTTCTTCAACGAATCTACACGGATTACGGTTCGTATAATACTTATTAGCTCATTTAAGTCATAATTGATTTATTTCTTATATGCATCGCATTAATATTTTTAGAGTTATTAAGCGTACTCTCATTTTTTTTAGTTTCATTTACTCATGTTAATGACCAAGACAAAAGCATGTCGAGGGGTCTTTTCAAAACAGGTTTAAGGGACCAGCTTCATGTACATCTCTTGACATATATAGTGTTATCCCATGATTTATGTAGCAAATATATTAGATGTGACTTGGCCTCGTTTTAACAATTAAATATCATGTTTACTGCTCATGCATGCCACTAGATGCAAACACACGCACCCATAGCAACCTCTACAAGCCATACATTTTAACCACCACAACCTAACGAGACTAAAATAATACTTTCTACAAGTGACCAAATGTTTTTACCCACAACCAAAACCATAAGTCTTTACCTTTTCATCCAGTTAAACAAATATTTAATGACCCTTTTAACTCATGTGACAAGCCGACCCCAAGACACACCCATGCATACACGCAGCCCTAACATAACATACCTATGCGTGAGGTCACAAACCCATATGCCAAAACAGTTAGACATGACTAAAACACGTATAAAAGTTCCATGCATGTTCACCACTCATTCATGAACTATGTTAATATTTTAGTAAGTTACATATATAAACTTGAAGTATTTGGGTTCTCAGCACGTTAATACTTCCCTACTCAAACAGCAGGTTTAACTTATCCCAAACATATGATAGGTCGACCACGCCGAAACGAACACTAACGCCAAGAAACACAAGACTTCAACCTTGATTTAAAATGTATACGTATGATCATGATTCGTCATGCAAGAATCCTAACCTATCCGTTTTCATAAGCACGACCCGGACATATTTGAAAAGACAACACCAGAATAAAAGTCGACCCATATATATAAGGTTTATAGTTCATGATTTCATGTAGTTTATGGTTATCAGTTTATGGTTATCATTATTGTAACAATATATGTATCATCATATAAGACATGTTACTGTGTGCGCAAAGAGGACCAAACTCGCGACCAAACCAGGGAAACAAGAAAGAATAGACGAGACGATGATAGGTTACCTTGTAGCGTGTCAATGAGGGAGAAAAGCAAGACCGAAACCAAGACATCAACACCTCCTTTGTTGCTCCAACACCCTACGATCAACCGCAGTTCACACCCACTACAAAACCAAGAATCTTTGAGCGACAAACCACGATTACAGTCCCCCCTTAGACGCCTTACAAACCCCTCTTTGAACCTCCTTGTCGACAGAAAGAAAATGGAAGAATTAAAGGAGGAGCCGTCACTTTAGGTTTAAGGGACTTAGGGTTCTCTTTTGATTATTTAGAATGTGATATGGCCGTTTCTTATGAGGAGAAAGTCAAGAAATTGTGAGGAAATCATGGAGTGATATTTACTGAAAATAAAAGGGGAGGGAGCGTGAATTGAGGAGACTAAATTAAATATTGATTTGTTACCAATTTAACCTTTGATACAATTAAATTAATTGTTGTAGCTAGTTTTTGTATCTAGTCCATTTAGTTTGTAATGTGTGCTATATGGTATTTAGTAGACATAAATGTAAGTAAGTTTCATCATCTTAGCATTAATCATTCACTTCTTATTTAGGTTGGAACGCAGTTAACGATATTGACGTAATATACGTATTTCACAATTTTTATGTCTGAGGGGTAAAATGGTCATTTAACGCATTTACGATTTTTCATAATTATTAATTTGAGGGCAAAAGTGTCTTTTAACACGTTTGAGATTTTAGGGTTTTACAATCATGGTCATATCTAGTGGTTATATTAAAGTTAAATTAGCTTGAGACATTAGCCTTAGTTTAACCTTGGCTTTGTTTTGGTCTCAAAGAATCAAAAATACAACTAAGTTTCCATAACCATCGTTGTTTTCTAGTCACAACAGGTCCGTGTAGTTTTTTCTTTTTTTAGACGTTTCATTCACTTTCTGCTTATGTGCACCTGGTTTTTCGAAGAAAATTTTATTCCGAGCAACTTTCGTGTTTTACACTATTGCTGATTCGGACCAGAAAAGGGTTTAAATCGCGTTTTAAAATCGTTTCAGAAGACTTTTGACTTGATATCAAGTTTTCATCTAGCCATCTTCTTTTAACCATAACTTTTAATCTATAAGTCAATTTCAAGTGATTCAAAAGCTCAAATTCAAGTTTTTACTTCCTCTAACAACTTCTTAAACTTAATCTAGTCCAAAGTTCATGATTTTTATGTTAAAACTCATAATAATTCACTAGTTTCTTACTAGTTGTCTTAATGAGTTTCTACACTAGTTTTTACCCATCAATTTTATGTTCAACATCATGAAAGCCTTATTACATGTACTACTTATATCAAATTACATCAAATAATCATAAATATCATTACAACCATATTGAATGACAAGAAATTTAAACAACTTCTTACAAGACTTAGGTTGAATGGTAAAAAGAACAATCAAGCCTAAACCTCCTTCCAATCTTCAACCTTCTTCAACCTCTTAACCCAAGCTTATAAACCTTTCTTACCCTTGAAATAACCTTCTTTAATTCAGCCCTAACCTTCTTGTGTAGCTCTTATTTCACCCTTGAAAGTAACAAAATAACCCTAGGATCATGTAGGTATCATCTCTAGCTCCATTTTCTTTGTATACTTAATCAAAGTGATAATTGGTGTTTTGGGATTGAAGTGGACGGCAAGAGGAGAGAACCAAGAGAGTTTTTTGTGATTTTTGCATGTGAAATGGATAGTGTGAGAAGTTATCCTAAGTGGGAGGGGACAAGATTAAGTGAGTAAGTATGCAAGTGAAAGGAAAAGAAGCCAAGTGGCTAGTGAGGAGCCACCAAACACCACCTCATGAGGAGGTGGTAGTTTGTGTGTTTATTTTGGATAATATTTGGTTTTTAGGGTATAGTTTGGTCCCGGTAATTACTAATGTTAAGCCTTTAATTCACGAAACTTAAAACCGGGTAACGTAAAAATGTAATACTTCCAAAAATGTTAAAACTTATCAACATACTCCAACTAGGTCTACTAAAAGTATGAAAAGTCTAATGTGGTGTTTCTATGTTGTTAAAACCTAATAACGTAGGTTCGGGCATGCGTATTACTTAAAGGTAAAATGTGTACCTAAAATTGGCAAAGTGGTAATAATTCATATGAATTATGACTAGTAGTGAAACTAAAGTATTTTTGAACACGTAGACTTATTCCTAGTCTTGTGTTGGTTGTGAGGATAATTCACATTAATTAATTTTTGAGATTACTTATATAAATAATTAAAAGTAATTTATATAATGTAAAATAGTAAAATATAGACTTGAAATATGTGAGGTGCTACATAGACTGTAACAGATCCCTCCCTGAAGGAGTTAGATTTGTAAACCATCTGGCCATTGAGCGACCTGAGAGAGGTCTATTCTTCACTGATGAATTTGGGGAGCCTGCTTTCCAAAGGTGGAGTGATATAGACAAGGCTGGGATTGAGGCTATGGTTGTCTTTCTATTGATGACTATTCAAATCCAAAGTCCAGAAAACACAAGGTTAAGCAATGACTTAAGGATCAAGATCAACGAACACCCTGACTAGGACAAGCTGAAGTCTAAGAAACCTAAACTTGAAGCTCTTGGATATCAAATGGACTGAATTCACATCTGCTGTAACAACAATGTCTTTTATTTTTTTGTTAGGAATTGGAAATTCCATAAGGAAGTGTCGGTCACCCCAATTATAGTCTAGCATATGTTAGCTCGTAGACATATCGTTATTTACGTTATTTAGTAGTTAAGTAGTTAGTTATTAGCGAGATTAGTTTAGAGTAACACCGTGGAGGAAGGACGGGTCTTTACCCATCGTATGCTCGATCCACATCCGGCTGTGAGGACGTAGTAGTTGTAACTATAAATACCCTTCCATCCTTGGAAGGGTGTTGATATGAAAGTGTGAAGATATGAAAGCATCAGAACCGCAAATCTTGGAAGAAGTCAAAGAGTCAAAAAATCTTGCTAAATACAAAGTCAAAGCATCTTGCACTATGAAGTCAAAGTCTGCAAGAACAAAAGAACTATTATATTCGTTTATGGAAAAAATTGTATTCTATGTTTAGATTACTTGTCGTACAAGGTTACAAATTGTAAACCGACTAGGATATCCTTGAGCCTATAAAAGGACTCCTAGATTGGCATTAGAGGTACGATTCCAAAAGAGTTTTAGAGTTTACGAATTAGTGTTTTAGAGAAAAGTTCGATTATCTTAGAGTTGTATTAGAGTATCCGCATAATAAGCGATTTAGAGTTTATAATAAAAGTTATTCTTCTTAGCTTTGTTAAGTAAATTCCGTATTTAATAAAGATTGCTCGGTGTTTCTTTGTTAATAACTTAGGATTTATCCGAGGTTATTAAACCTTAACAAGCTAGTTAAAGTTAGTTTGATTAGAGTATATCGATCCAATAAGTGGTATCGAGCTTGTGTGGAAACTCGACTAAGAAGAAATCCTACTTCAACAATATTCAAGATGTCGATCAAGTCGTTCCACCACCTCAATCACCTCACCGAATTCCAATAATCAAGAAGGAGAATATGATCTCGGTGCATGAAGATGAGGCAGTATATTGCCATTACGAGCACCATGCTCTATGGAATGTAATTGTGAATGGGAATGAAGTAGTTCTGTAACCCATTAATATTCTGGACAACCAACTGCACAAAAGGCAGTCTTACCAAAGAAGAACCATAAGGAATCAAGAAAAGGCACTAAACATTCTCTTATCGCCATTCCGGATGGTCATCTTCTCAAATTTCATGATGCTAAAGATGCTAAGCACTGGGGCTGCTCTCAAGACCGATTTGGAGGAATGAAGCCTCTAAGAAGATGCACGTAAATTCTTTGAAACAACAATTTGAAACTTTCACAGTTGGTGAAAGAGAGAATCTTGATGTCGCATATGATAGGTTTCAAAATCTCCTCAACATGTTGGAGTTATACAAGGCGAAGTGTCATTGAGGATGCTAATTTGAAGTTTCTAAGAGCTTGCCATCTACATGGCATGTGATTGCTACAATGATCGAGGACAACAAGGATTGGATGTTATGGACTTTGATGATCTCTATCATCAACTCAAGGTGTATGAACATGAGATGAGTGGTCAACCAAATTCCAAATCTCACGAGATTGCTTTTCTATCATCGAAGAAGAGCGAAGACTTCCAAAAGTATCGCTTCTCCTCAAAGTCTTGTTTCTCAAATCTTCTTTGTTTATAATCCCCTTCATATGCTCAAGAGCCCCACCATCTACCACTTTGCACTCGGATGAAGTTGTGTGCTCCTTCTTTGCACAACAAGCAAGCTTACTGTCACTTATGAAGAGGATCTAGCACAGATCAAGAAGATGCACATGAAGAAATTGATATCGGTGGCAAGTTGCTATGATCACCGCAAGGATCAAAAAGTACATGAAGAAGACAGCAAAAGTATTGATTTCAAACCAAAACAAGAAATAACTTTTGACAAATCTCAAATTGAATGCTTCAATTGTCAAAAGACCGGGTCACTTTGCAAGGAGTGCAGGTTTGCTAAGTATCAAGCAAATGTAACATCCGAGAAGCCAAAACTTGAGCTCAAAGAAATTCCAATAATCGAAACAAAGGCTTTGGTTGCTCAAGAGAAGTTATCGAAGTTGATTGGAGTGAAGAATTTGATGATGAACCGTGACTTCTTGTATGGTAGCGATGGAAGATACAGATTGAAGACACAGTGGAAGCATTGGATTTGGAGCACCGCTTTTGATGAAGAATCGAACATGCCGCTTTGGAATCGATGATGGCTTTGGAGGATTTGATTGGAGCAAAGAAAGTGAAGATGATCCTGTTCTTCTTGCTATGGTGGCTACTTCACCAACTCGGCCTCCTATCTCTTAGGTATGCTCAAACTGCTACGAGTTTTATCTAAAATTACTTAACAATTATGTGATTGAAAGAGATAATTGTGTTAGGGCTAGGTCCGAGGTAGGGTTATCAAATCACTTTAGAGTCTATGGAAGCCAAAATATTAACTCATGAAAATAATGAAATGGCTTGGGCTAAAAATATGAACAACAGGATTATCATTAAAACTTAGTGAATGGAAACTAAACTGTAAAATTCTTTGAAATTGAGAAATTAACTAAGGAAAGAGATGAATTGTTAGCTAAGTTTTGTGCTTGGGAGAGTCCGGCTTGTCCCATGTTGCTTATGTTGAAAAGCAGAGAAGGGCTTACATTAGAACAAGCTTAGGATTTGGAATGGACTTTAGTAACATAGATGAAAACCAACCTAGTGATCGTGATGATGGTGATTTTGAGGACATAACCACTAGTGATGATGAACTCATTAACTATGTAGATACATCTAGTAATGAGGGCTCAATAAGTGAACCACCTCTCGAATATAAGAAAGACAATGGTTATCATGTCGTTCCTCATCCCATTAGTCATCAACCCTCTAGGCCCGATGTTTCTCGCTTTGGAGTAGACAGGTCTAGAGTTTAGGAAGAAGCTTGTAGCTCAATCTAGGTCCGAAAACCCAAAGAAGTCGTTGAAAATAATGTTCAAAATCACAAAGACCTTTAAAACAAAGTCTTGCTCAACAAGCGATACCTTCGCAAAACCTTTTCAAAACAAGATGCTAAACCTTTTGGGGATAACTTTGGTCAAAACAGATTTTATCATTCACCAAGAAGGCAAAATAATTTTGGGCATAGACATAGAAGAAATCACTTTGGACATATGGGTCAAAACTGTTTTGTGTGTTATCCTCATCACTTTATCAAAGATTGTGACAAACACTCGTAATATCTAAGCAAGTTTCAAGGAATAAGTCTACCAACCGAAACCTAGAGAGCATAAACCGGTTTGGAATAATTCAAATAGGGTTAATCACGAAACTTCACACGGATCATAGATACCCACATCGTAGAAGACCTTTTCAAATCCTTCAAGATCTCACAAGCTTTCCAAAGCATCGCTTTAAACAAGGTCCGATCACACTACTTGGAATAGAAATTCTAGGAGATCTCACTATCAACCTAGAAGGTATTACAATTCACATAGGGATCTAGATCACAAGAACCACGTGTTAAACCGAATGGGTTAAAAGGAAGGTACTCTTGAGGGACACACAAGACTTTCAACAAAAAGTGAATCGATGTTTTTGTGATACAAGAAAATGCTAATAATCTGGTGAAAGAGATTTATGTTGAAAACCGAAAGTTTTGAAAATCCACATGTTAAAGATCAAAAGATAATTTTGGATCATCATTTGAAAGATAGTGGAATTACATACTCAAAGAATTTGAGTTTGTAACTCCAAAAGGGAACACAAGTCAAGAATGGCTTGGGTTCCTAAAAGTTACTAACTCTTTTCTTTGTATGCGGTGGCAACCCGGAAGAGGAGCTTAAAGATCATCTTATTGTGGATAGTGGTTGCTCTAGAAGTATGACAGAGACAAAGAGATTCTCATTCGATTTAGAAATATTAGTGGAGGAAAAGTTGCATTTGGGAATGATCCCAATGGAGGAAAGATTATCGCAAAGGAACTATCAAAGCAGGCCTTATTGACTTTGAGAATGTTAGATATGTAAAGGAGCTTAAGTTCAACTTGCTCTCGCCTCTCAAATTTGTGATAAAAGCATCCTGTGTTATTCATCGACACGTAATGTCTCATCCTTTCCTCCGACTTTAAACCCGTTAATGATGACATGGTAGTACTTAGAGTACCAAGGAGAAATGATGTGTATAGTTTAGACATGAAGAGTCTACATTCTTATGGAAGAGCCACATGTTTGGTGGCTAAAGCAACATCTGAAGAGGCACATCAATGGCATAGAAGATTGGGCCATGTTAATTTCAAGAACATCAACAAAGCGGTCAAAGGCAATTTAGTTAGAGGTTTACCTTCAAAGACTTACAAGAATGATCAATCATGCTTGGCATGCAAGAAGGGTAAACAACACAAAGCTTCTGCAAGAAGCTTGAGGAAAGAACTATTAGAGAACCATTGAGTCATTATATATGGATTTATTTGGACTGTCTCGTGGCAAGTTTAAATAAGAAAAAGTCTTGTTTGGTTATTAATGATGATTGTAGTAGATTCATTGGGTTTTCTTTTTGGGCTTTAAAGATGATACCTTTGATGCTATTCAAACACCGATTATATCACTTGAAAACCAATTAAGACTCAAGGTTAGAGGTATTAGATGTGATAATGGAACCGAATTCAAGAACAAGCCTATGGATGACTTTTGTGCAAATAAAGGCATAAAGAGGAGTTTAGTATTGCTAGAACACCACAAAGAAATGGTGTTGAGAGAGGAAGAATAGGACTTTGATTGAAGCAAAGCAAGGACAATGCTAGCGATTCCATCTACCTATTCAATTTTGGGCGAAATGTAATCTTGCATGCTATGTACTTAACAGGTCTCGTCACCAAACCATGAGATGAAGACACCATATGAATTCTTGATGGGCAATAAACCCAACATTCGCTTTTATGAAGCCTTTTGGATGTCCTCTTACTATTTTGAACACCATTGATAACTGGGAAGTTTGATGGCAAGTCCGAAGAAGGTTACCTATTGGGTTATTACACTAACAAGAAAGGCTTTCGAGTATACAATGTAGTTACTAAGAAGATTCAAGACCATCTTCATGTTGAGTTTTAGAAGATCAAGACACGAGAAAGGTAAAGGTCTGATTGGATGTTTGATCTTGAGGTTTTAACTCCTTCAATGAATTATGTACTGTTAGAAGAAAATCAACCTATGCACAATGGAGAAGATTTACAATATGTTGTTCATGGAGTTCATATTAGACCCGATGTTGTTCACGATGAAGATCCTGTAAGTCCAAAACAGCATCTGCTGTTCCTAAGCAAAGTACGATTCTCCAAAACAAAGTATGTTGCACCACAATCCTCATTATCTGCGAGGATCAATCTATTCAAGAGGAACTTAATCGGATGCTTCTTCAAGATGTATTAGCACATTCTTACATCGATGAACAAAGGAAATCTTATGAAGAGGCAAAGAAGACCAAGACTGCAGAATACTCTCACAATACTTTGACAAGATTTTTCGACCAAAGCATCTTGCACTGTTGATGATTTTAGATGATTTGGATGATCCTACCATGCCCGGATTAGAAGAAACGATGATGAGCTTGAAGATGAAGGTATTTTCTAAGATTTCAATGAAGGAGCCGATTATACTAACTTGGATGATACATATGGAGTTCCACAGTCACCAATCTTACGGATTCATAAGAATCATCCAACTGATCAAATCATTGGTCCTTCTACTCGGAGTTATGACAAGACACAAGGCTAAGGGTTTCACAATACCTCACAATGCTTTACTTAGCTTTGTGTATAAACAAACAGTTGAATCATAAGGACCATCAAACACGCTTATTTACTTGTTTCATCTCTCAAGAGGAACCCAAGAATATTGCTCAAGCTTTGACTAAAGAAAGCGGGTTGAAGCTATGCAGAAGAACTTCTTCAATTTAAACTTCAAGAAGTTTGGGTTTATATGATCTTCCATATGGGAAGAGAGTTATTGGCACCAGATGGTTTTAGAGTAAAAGAGATGAAAGAGGCAATGTTATTAAAAACAAGGCAAGGTTAGTAGCACAAGGCTACTGGACAAGAAGAAGGAGTCGATTATGATGAAGTATTTGCTCTGTAGCAAGGATTGAGGCTATTAGAGTATTTCTTGCTTTTGCTTCATACATGGGTTTTCGTGTTTACCAAATGGATGTCAAGAGTGCCTTTTATATGGTACTATTACGTAAGAGGTGTATGTGAAACAACCTCCGTGTTTTGAAGATCCTAAACGTCCAAACAAAGTCTATAAGGTGGTTAAGGCTCTTTATGGCCTTCATCGTGCACCTAGAGCTTGGTATGAGAGGCTCTCACATTCTTATTACAACATGGATACGGAGGGAGCTATAGACAAGACTTTGTTTATCAAGAGAGACAAGAAGGTTAGTCTCCGGCAATGCAAGAAGAGACAATTGCAAGAACATCATCTCTTGAAGCCGAATATGTAGTCGCAAGTTGTGGACAAGTTTTGTGGATGCAGAATCAACTCTTGGACTATGGGTTCAATTTCAAAAATACTCCTATCAATATTGATAATGAGAGTACCATTTGTATTGTGAAGAATCCATGTATCATTCCAAGACAAAGCATATTCGATTAGGCATCACTTTATCGAGATTGTTATGAGCACGTGCTCATCAATGTTGTTAAGGTTCACACAGATGACAACGTAGTGATTTACTCACCAAAGGTTTTGATGTTTCAAGATTCAATCACTTGGTGGTGAGTATTGGCATGATTAACTACTAAGCTATATTTGAGGGAGGACTATAAGGTGTTAGTATAGTCCCGTGTATTGCTCGAGGGAGGATAATTATTTATACTTCGTTTCTATGAAGGAATTTGGCAAAGTAATATTTTTCCGAAAGTACCGCTTGGAAAGTACCGCTTTGGGAAAGATTGCATACGTGGAAAAATCTTGTTTGTCGTATTAAAGTCTTGTTCCAACGGTTATATTGAGGGTAATTAATGCTAACGGTTATTTTATTTTGGGCGGTAATTTTTAAATCTCACCTATAAATAACTACTTTCCGATTTTCCTTCTCATATCATTACATTAGCATCGCTTCCATATTTCTCTCATTCTTATTCAATTTCAATTTGTGCTTACATAATCACCGATGGCGAATCGACCTCTTGTTTCAAAGCACAATATGGTAGCAAATTTAGACAAAAGCGAAGATAACACTGCGTTTCACGATATTATTGATTTTTAACTGGTCGAATCGCTTATGCTCTTTTAGTGGAGCCGGATATTATTGAGCCTTGGATTCAAGAATTTTGGGCTACCTGTAAGAGAAAACATGGAGAATGAAGAATTTTATATTAGGGCTACAGTTGTTGGACTGAACTGTGAAGATTATCAAGCATCTATTAGAGAGGATTTCTTTGTTTAATGATAATGATGGTACTATTCGGTTTGCCAAGGAATTGATTTGGGAAACTTTTGGGCATCTTGGTTATGAAGGTTCTTTATGGAACAAACATTGAAAAAAGATTGTTTTGTCCTCAATGGAAATTTTTGGTTCATGAGTTGCTACATTGCATAAGTGCCAAGAGTACTTCTTGGGAGCAGTTTGGGTCCAATATAGCATCTGCTATGGTTGGGTTAGCTACGGATAGAGTTTTTAACTTCTCAAGGTTAATACTGGATGGGATGCTTTCGCATATCTCACATGGTTCTACTTGGCTAATGTACCCAAGGTTTATACAGTTTTTTCTTAAACAAGCAACTTGGCGATGTGCCAAAACCCTCTTGACTTATTGCTGTTATTGTTCAACAATCCAAGATTTTTACTTTTATGGCTAGAAGAAGTGATCTATTTAGAGGTCCGGATACACCTTTAACTACTTCCATGATGGAAGTTGTTCAGTGTTAGAGCGAGATGATGAAGATGATGCGACTAGTGCAAGTATTGCATATGAAGGTCTTCAAGCCGCAGCTATCTTGATCTGAAGGTTGCATCCGCAAAGCTCGCTTCTCATGAAGGTACCTGCATCTTACTGTGGTAATGTTTCTCCAAGCCCCGAGGTTCAAGATGAGATTGAAAGATCACCTACTCCATCTCCACCACGATCTGCTCCTCGTTTCTCGATCGGAGGAACATTCGCATATTCAAGGTGAAGATCCTTATACTATACCTCGTGAAGGTTTATCTTTGCATAATTATGCTTTGACACGGGAGATAGTTAAGTTGCAAAAGACTACTAAGGTTCAAGCTAAGCAGATAAAGAACTTGAAGAAAAAGTTTAGAAGGCTAAAAACTTTTGTCCGGCCTTTGATTAAAGAATTTCGATTCGGCTTAAATCAAAGAAGAAAGCACAAAGGCGCCTCGATCAAGTAAACCCAAAGCGGTTCCTAAACCATCTTACATCAACTTGGGAGGAATTTAGAAAAGATAATTTGAAAGAAGATGTTATGAAGAAGAAAGAACACGAAGGTATGAAGAAAAGATTATTTCGTGACATCTTGAGGAACAAGAAGAACAAGTTCAAGTTCAAGGTAATCGATGATCAAGGTACCGAACATCAAAGTGTTGCTTTTCAAGATACTTCTAGGCAAGAGGTAATAACACCAAGAGTATTGAATTTTGAAGAAGAAGCTGGTCCTTTTACAACTGTTATACAAGAAGAGGAGGAAGCTACATTCAAACCAATTCATTCTGCAATTGATGATGAATTCATTGCTACTATTTTAGGAGATTTGTCACAACCTAGAGGTGGTGTTACTATTAGAGATGTACAAGAAGAAGAACAACAAAGAACTTCTCAACCTGCAATTGATCCTAAAGATAAAGGGAAAGGTGTTCTGGTTGAAACCAAGAAAAAGAAACTAACTTTGGCATAACTTAGAGCAATTGAAGTTGCTAGGAATGAAGTCAGTAGCTAGAAAAGTTCAAGAAGAGTTAAATGCTAAAGATAGAAAAGATCGGGAAGCTCAAGAAGCTCAAGATAGAGAAGACTCAAAAGGTACAAGATGAATTAGATGCTAAAGTCATTGAACCATTACAATCACTGTTCCGCTTAGATTTATGCCAAGACTTAATAAAGCTAAAGACATAAATGCTATGATGGCTTATCCGAAAAGTCAAGGGTATAAAGGATTGCGTAAGTTTAATTATTTAGAGATGAAAAGATTATATGATGTCGCTAGGGAGGATTATAAGAAAGATGTTGCAGGCATTAAAGACTTTAGAAGAAGCTACCGGATCAAGCCGAAAGAAAGAAGAGTTTGAAAAGAAAAGGAAAAGCGGAAGTTACGGATGTTCGGTTCTCAAAGAAAGAAAAAGTTGAATTAAGATCCGAGACTAGTGATGAATTAAAGAATTATCTCGAGTGGTAGATTTTGATTATACAAATGATGACATGAAGATGAATGATCAAAGATTAGTGTTTTTGAAGTTGTGAAATCCAAGAATGGAGATTACATGATTTTTCATAAAGAAGATGAAAGCTTCAAAGTTTTCAAAAGGCTATGGGATATATCGCACATTATAGATAGAGTAGACCTATTCTACTTATATCATGTTGTGAAGGCTTACTTTGAAAATAATCCATTACAAGGGATTGGTTTAGTTTACATGGTGATCTCATAACTATATGGGAAGCAAGAAGAGAGCACCTTGTTGATATTTGGAAGAATCAAGAAAGTCGGGAAATTGTTTCTTGGAGATTCTTTGAAGAGTCCAGAGTTCATGTTTTAGAGCTAGAAAATGGAAAATGATACACATGTTTGCGAGAAGAAGATACCCTCTCACGAGTTGAGCTCATGAGAAGAATGCTAGAGCATGAATTGGAAGTAGAAGAGGATAATAAACCGCTTGCATGGTTATCAACTTATTTATCAACTGGACTACTATTATTGTCAAGATGATCAATAAGCGGTATGAATTTTATTTGAATAAATACTTTTTGATAAATCGCACTTTTATTCAAAGTATCACGATCGACAAGACTTTCATCAAAATCTTGTTTTGAAATAAACCGCTTAAATGAATTTTAGAAGAAACCTTTGTTATTTAATAAATATTTTGAAATAAAGGTTGAATAAATGGTTTTGTGATGATAACATCAATAGGTTATCAATCCACCATGGTTACAAAAGGATTGACTAATCCATGAGCAAACGGCTACGTAAAGATATATCAAACCCGCTTTTAGTTAACAACTTGCTAATAAGTTGGATGGTAATCAACTCACCATATCAAGAATGTAAAGAGTTGGCTAGCCCACAAAAATGGCTTGTGGTAAAGGTGTGGAAAACCATTATTGGTAACTAGTTCACCATTAGATAGAAGAACTAACTAGTCCGAAGGTACGACTTTTGGTAAAGACAAATCAAATCTGTTGATAGTGGTGGTTTGCTAAAATCATATGGTTATCAATGTACCATGGTCTTACACACCAAAACATTTGGCTACTCCGGAGATAATGGCTTTGGTAAAGAGATCTAAATCCATTAAATTTTCAATGATTCACTTGAAGTGATGAGAATAGTATGCAACTTAAACCTGAATTAATGTACAATTTGTCATATGTTGTTGTGTTCTTTGAAAAGATGGAGCTTCTTTGGATGGATGTTGTGAAAAGAACAATTCTAAGAGATACTTTGACAAGCACGGATATTACAGAGATACAATCTAAAGACTAAGAAACAATCCGTTTTAAAGATGAAGTGTTAAAGATATATTCACAAAGGAACTTGAAGTCAAGCAAGTAGAATTCAAGTTAGGGAGGATTGGGATATGAAAGTGTCAAGATATGAAAGTATCAGAACCGCAGAAATCTTGGAAGAAGTCAAAGAGTCAAAGTACTACTAAAGACAAAGTCAAAGTCTCGCACTATGAAGTCAAAATCTTGCAAGAACAAAAGAACTGTTATATTCGTTTATGGAAAGAATTGTATTCTATGTTTAGATTACTTGTCGTACAAGGTTACAAATTGTAAACCGACTAGGATATCCTTGAGCCTATAAAGGACTCCTAGATTGGCATTAGAGGTACGATTCCAAAAGAGTTTTAGAGTTTACGAATTAGTGTTTTAGAGAAAAGTTCGATTATCTTAGAGTTGTATTAGAGTATCGCATAATAAGCGATTTAGAGTTTATAATAAAAGTTATTCTTCTTAGCTTTGTTAAGTAAATTCGCGTATTTAATAAAGATTGCTCGGTGTTTCTTTGTTAATAACTTAGGATTTATCCGAGGTTATTAAACCTTAACAAGCTAGTTAAAGTTAGTTTGATTAGAGTATATCGATCCAACAAGGGGTGGAGCTTCTTTCAATCTCACATTTTCTTTTTTTGTTTTAACTCTTACTCAAGAACTCCCTCTCCTCTCTTTATCTCTCTAAACATGGCATTCATATACTATCACCATCCTAGACCACCCGAATCATCAAACAACATAAAAAGTGTGATCCTAATAATTGGCATCAGAGCTCAGGTTTTGTTGGTTTGTATGGATTCGGGTCATAAGCCTCACGTTTTTGTACCTTTTTAGGCTGCGGTTTTGTACATGTTTCGTGCGGTGTGTTGTTGTTTTGTTAATGTTTTGATGTGTTTGCTGCTGTTAGTTGATGTGGGTGTTGATGTGCTGCTGTTGAGGTGTTTTCTTGTTATTAAGCAGGTTGTTACACTGGTTTTAAGAAGCTGTTTATACTTAGTTTGGAATCTGCTTGTGATATTGATTCTTCGATGCGGTTTGGTTCAGATATAATACCTTCTTGTATGCAGTGTATTGTCTAATTCCTCTATGCGGTTTGTTATTAAAATCTGTCCAGATTCGATGTTTGTAATGCGGTTTGTCACATTTACTTGGATGCGGTTTGACAAATATGGTATGCGATTCGTACTTATAAAGTTCGGGTCAGATGCAGTTTGTGTTATGAAGCGATTTGTTAGATGCGTTTTGATGAAAATATGGTATGTGGTTTGTGTAATTAACAGGCATGCGGTTTGTGAATAAAAAATCAAAGCGTTTTGACCTTTGATAAAAGCAGTTTGATAACAGAAGATGCGGTTTGACACAAATGGGTGAGGTTTGGGTTTTTAGAAATCTGATTCAACAAAGATGCGACTTGTCTAACTTGAGCGTTTTGACAAGAACTTATGTGCGATTTGTTAAAACTAAATTCAATCCCTACTACTGTCTACTACTATGACATCAACGAACATCATACAACAAATGATATCAAAGACACATACCATTATCAATGCTAAACATCACGACAAGTTACCAACATCAGATTTATCTACAAACATCAATCAAATCTGCATCAACAAAATCAAATCCGGATCTATAAGCATAATGTATAATCGACAAATCTCAATCAAGTGGGATATCTAAATGCTCACATTATCAATATTTCAATCTCAGATTGCTCGTGTTTTAAAAGGTATATCATCAAGACCTCGAGGGTCATTTCACACGAAACCACGTCGTCATTGATCTATTATTTGAAGAACAAGACGAAACAACTAAACGATTAAAAGGACAAGACCTCGTGTTTTGAACGACATCATCATTGTTCTGTTACTCTCCGAACCATTATAAGGACAAGACGAAACGTTTAAAACTTCATCTCTCCTTGGATTCGGTATTAACTTATGCTAAAACATACAATCGATATTCAAAACAAGATCCCAGATTCTTTTGAGGTATCTCAATGACCTTTTCAGATCCAATAAAACTCAAATGAATTTCATCATCGATCCATGTCTTAAAGTTTAATGTAAAACTACATCAATCTAGATCTCAGCTTTCTTAAATTTGTGGAACGCAAGGGTTACATCAAGACCAAAAGGTCAAAAGCACAAAATTAAGAAATCATCACGGATCTATCTTGTCTCATTTACTATTCGAACTAAAAGAAATCGATTGTTAACTAACGAGTTATAATCTTTTCTTGGCTCGATTTTATACTAAATGAAACAACAAATGATGTAAATTAAAACCTACCCATGCTCGTTTGCCATCTCAATGACTCAAACCATCCCTGTGGTGAGTGAAATTTGCGTGCATCCTTTGGAGATGAAGGGGCAGTCTTGCATACTGTGATTAAGAGAATGATTAGGGACGGGTGAGAGGAATCTTTGGGATGATTTGGATTATGCGTATGGTTGCAGAAGAGAAAGGGAGGCGGATTGTTTAGAGAGTTTAAGGTTTGGTTAATATGAGGATTATTAGGGTTATGAGTGAGATAAGGGGCGTTATATATCCATGTGTTTAGGGTTGCGTGTGACCAGTTTATGAGTGAGATTTGGAGTTTTGTTTTGGGCTTCACTTGTTGATGTCTTGTAGACCGTGTACATTGCCATCCTCTTGGGCCTTGGAGATCTTATTTGGACCGTGTTATTTGATAGCCGAATTATGGGCTTGGGTCTCTAATTGGGCTGTGTTATCCTTTCATGGTTATGTGAAACTCACGTTTATTCCAAAATTACTTTTATCAAATGTTTGAACAAACCTACTAAAGAGTATCTCTACTATTTTGGACCAAATGCTTGGGATAGTATCGGGGGTTATTATAGAGATCATGGGCTGAAATGCATGCTATGTAAACTTGACTAAAAGTTCTAAATTGGAATGGATTGAGTCTTCATGTGCAAAATTGAATGGTATTGGGTGATTATGTTGACCGGGATTAATGATTTGTTATTGGGTCTTATTTGTTTAAGAAACGGATATGAGTCGGGTCTCAAGTGATATTTTATTCATGGACCTTACATTTATTAGAAGATTTGGGCTTTAATTCGGGATGATTAATTGTTCTCATGAATCACATATACTTGGGCTGCAATTTGTAATCTAATTGATGCGGATTGATGAAGAGATTTGATGATGTGATTTGTTGAAGTGATTTGACGATAATGAGATTTGGTGTGATAATGAGATTCAATGGGTTATGAGGTTTGGTACTTTGGTATATACATTTTCACGGAGAACATTATGTCACGGCTTTAATTGTTATTGGAAAATGTTGACTATGGGGTTGTTTGGACGGTATTTCTTATTTGAATTTGAAGTGAGGTTTTCCGGGAGCGTTTACTTATTTCGTCTTCTTTCTTTCTACCCTTCTGTGAAGATGACTTTTTTCGGCGTTTATTATGTGTGATAAAGACTTGGCTATTTAGTTACTTTTGTGATTCTTTCTCGCTTAACTCACAATGTAACTATCACTTCGGTGTCTCACGCAGTTGAGGATATGTCAAGAGGTTTTGTACATTGGGTATACCGTTTCTTTTTCACAGGATTAGTACAAGCTTAAGTAACAAATTTGGGAAACTCTACTTCATGTTCAATTTTGGTATATCAGGTTTATTTTACCAAATGGTCACAGCTATTGCCGATAAAATTCGTGAATGATGTGTTTACCAAAGGATTTGTTGGATGAGATGTGATCAGCAGTTTTCATGAGATATTCAACACTACTGAATGTTAATGACACTTCACAGTCTAAGCAAAATATTTCAAGAATCTTCTCATGACTTCTCAAGATGTTTGCTTATGACAAGAACTTCTCGTGCAAATGATCGTACACGTTAATGATGCTTCCGAAAGTTCAAAACCATCACGGGGAGAAACGTGTGCTTTGATGTTTTACGATCAACCTCAGGGGGAAGTAGTATACACTACTCGACTTAGTATGGTTTGTGAAGTTTTCTACATATGGGTAAAGAATTGTTGATGATGTTGTTGATAATGGAGAATGAACCGCTGCATGTTCCCTTAAAACAGATATTCACCGAAACCAAAGTTGTCATAACACATTCAAACTGACATTGTTTACGGTTTAGTCTTGATTTTGTAAAATCCCGCGAAAGAATGTATTTCTCGGTTTAAATCATAAACTTGTAAAATCCCGTGACAATGAAAATATCTCGGTAAAATTAAAGTGCAATTCTGGATCTATCTCTCGGTTTATTCTTGGTTTTGTAAAATCCCGCGAAAGAAACAATTTCTCGGTTTAAACCATAGAATTGTAAAATCCCACGATGATAGAATCATCTTGGAGAAAAGGAAGTGTATCTCTGGATCTTATATGATGCTGGTGCTATGGTTTCTGCTTCGAAGAAGGGATAAAAGGTTGTGCTTCATGAATTGGGTGATTGTTTGGATTGTCTTCTTGGCAGTTTGGCTATTTCAAAGTTTTACGGGGTTATGTGCTTTTAATCATGGTCGGGATGAAACAATTATCATAGTTCACTTAAAACGTAACAGGAGGCTAGATTTAAGCTTTTAACCACAAGATGTGACAACGGCGTTAATTCAAGATTATTTATTTGAGGTTGAAGTGAAATATCACCAGGCGAGTGTACTTAGTATCCGAAGGTATCGGGATGGTTGGATGAAGATTCTTGAGATCCTTGTTCGAGCTTTTAATATTTTCAAAAGCGAAGACTTGGAAATCTAGTTATTTTGGGTGATTTTTCCTTTTCTTTTACCAATTGGGGGAATTGGTCTCTTACCACCACAAAATAACTATCACTTTAAGGAGTTACGTTGTAGTGCTCAGTGTCACATTAAATTGTGGATTTTCAAGAGGGGATGTACGTTTGATACTTGATGGTTGGTTGGATGAAGAGTATAGAGTACTTAGGGATTCAAATGGGCATGAACTCTCGGCACCGCTCTTTGTTACATGTGTGCAAGTTTAAGTCACGATTTCGGGTTATTTTACTTCAGGGTCAAATTCATCATATTGGGTTTTCTCCATCAGCTGTCACGACAAAGAGCCTACTGAATGATAATGGGGTTGATTATAAGTTTTCCAAGAGTAGATGAAAAAGAGAGAGCTTATGACGTTTGAACACAACAGTTCAAGCCTCGTTCTCTAAAGAAAAGAAAAGTGTACGTCTCAGTGCGCTTTATCTTCGAAAGAAGAGAAATCTTCTAATGACGTTTGAACACAACAGTTCAATCCTCGTTCTCTAAAGAAAAGAAAAGTGTACGTTCCAGTGCGCTTTATCTTCCAAAGAAGAGAAATCTTCTTATGATGTTTGAACACAACAGTTCAAGCCTCGTACTCTAAAGAAAAGAAAAGTGTACGCTTCAGTGCGCTTTATCTTTCGAAGAAGAGACATATTCTCATTTATGAGCATTCTCATCAACATGCTTCATACTTTTTCCACGCACTTTCAGTTATCAATTGAATCGGACTACTGATGATTGTTCTCTTATTCCACTTGCTCGATTATAATGATGATAGCGACATCATTTGCTACCTTTGAGGGGGAGAAGTGTGAATAGACTACATTTGGATTATTTTTACTTGTTTAATCAAGAATGGCATCTCCGTATGCAATTCTTGAGGGGGAGAAGAAGTATGATAATTCTACATGTTGAGTTATATTTGAGAATATATGGTCATACGGCTCCAAACTCATGTAAGAACCGAGCTTCTTCTTATCGGGTCATCTTCACATGTAGCTTCTTCTAAGAGCCGTTGGTTGACATCTTCTCATGGACTGATGAGTTTAATGACAAAGTGCTTCCAGTTGTGGGGCTGATTTCCTTGATAAACATCTTTATGTTCTTGTTTGATTGGGAGGGATTTGAGTTAAGGGCATTTGCTATATACAAGTTAACGAGAATGCATGTGGTGAGAAGAAGATGTTAACCTTCTATTCCCCATTCAGATAATCTTGAAGAAAGTCGAGTCTACAGTCTGTTCTACATTTTCTGCTTCATGTTAGAAGACTAAAGACGAGTTTCATTTGATTATCCAAAGACTTCTTCTTATTCAAGGCATTTATCTAAAAGATTGTCGATTTAGGGGAGAGCACTAATTGGGGGAGAGTGAAAAGTCAGATTTAATCCCCAGTTAGACTTGCTCACATTTTACTTCAGCAAGTTGATTCCCACAAGATTTCATATGTTCTTCTCAACAGATTTCAAGTATTTGGGCTTATAATGTTTTGTTGGTTCTGAAGTATCAAAACCAGCAAGGGGGAAGGAGACACGCATCTAAATACGAGTAAACTTGATGAACTTAATACTTCTAAGTGATTGAAGATATCCCGGGAAGACAAATATCAGTACCGCAGAGAAACTCAAGGTTTGACTCATGGCTTTTAGTGTTCTTATTCGAACTATGTGGGGGAAGAGATGGAAGAGTTAGTTTCTGAAGATAAAAGAGGTACACAAGTGTGTAATGATTTCGATGTCATCGAAATCATCAGGGAAGAGGAATTGTGTACATTGGGGATGCACTGTTGTTTCACTTGAGAGCTTAATTAGTGATTCAGTAATAATCACTTATTCCGGAGTTGACATCCGCAGAGATAATCAGTGATTCAGCCTGCTACTTCAATGTTATCGGTTATTCTACATTGTAAGGACATTTGGGTACTTTGGGTTCTTGAGCTTCATGCACTATCATCAGCGGAGAGAAAAGTATACATCGGGGTTATTCTTTGGCTATCAGACTTAATCTACTACTTGATGGTATAAGTTTCTCCGTCTTGGTATATGTATTCGGGTTCGTGAGCTCTATTCTAAGAGACTAACCGCATCAATTCATCTACTTGGGGAAGTGGTCTCTTGAAAACTTTTGGTATGGATCGCTTGAGACTTGATGGAAAAGGAATTTGAGAAGATTATTTAAATGTGGGATGATACGTTCTTTGTTCTTCTACCTTGATAATATAACCCGACGGAGAATCGATGATCGTTCTTAAAAGGAGCGATAATATTCATGATAATGGTGTGCTTCTTTGTGCACCGGCTAAGGCAAGCTTGAAATAGAGCTTGAATCGGCTCAACAAAAGGATTTACGGTTTGGGGGAAGCGCCAAAGTCTCACTTTCGGATGGTTCAATTCTCTCAATTCAGAGCCTCGAAAGCTTTGGTGGTGAATTTTAAGAGATGATGACTTCTATCTTCTACAACGGGTCGCTTATATCCTTATCTCGGTACATCGATCATCATTTTCCTAAACTATATCATCTACTCTATCGTAAATATTTATCAAAAGAAAATACAAAATATAAAACCAACAAAACAAAATAGAAAATATAAAATCCACAAAAATCCATAAAAATTTGAAAAATAAGAAAATACCAAAAATATTGTTTTTCTCAAGACATTTCTTCTGGTATCGATAACATCTACGGTCTTAGAAATGTCATTCAACAATGGCACGGGACCATAGATGAAGTTCGAGCAGGAGGTGTAAATATTTCTTTTCAAAACATGTCTCAAACTATGGCTTGCAGTTACTTCAGACTATAACCCGTTCTTAAATTATGGTTTGCTATTATTTCAGATAGCAACCCGCTCTTCAAGGAAGGAAAGTGTTGCGCTAAACCAATTTTCAAAAATTTGAGCACTTATCCTAAAACAAAATGAGGAAAGTATGTCGAGGATCTATCATTCCTATTCAAATATTTTTCCATCTAAAATTCTTCAGAAAAATATTTGTTTTAAGAAAATGGTGGAAAATGAGTTGCTTGAAAATCAATCAGAATCATAATTTTCATAAATTTGCAAAACCCAATCAATGACTTCAGCTTGGTTAAAAATTCTTATGAAATGAGTCATTGATTGAGGGAGATAATGTTTTCAAATTTACATCATCTAACGGACTTTCTTAATCATCCTACGTGCTTATCAGAAAACGATATTTGCCTATGTTGAAGGACTAGGAATCTAGGATATGATTGTTAGAATTAGATGACTATAGTTTGATAAACACATTATTCCCATGCTTTACATGATCTTATTGATATGTTGGATTGACTTGTATTAGTCGATTGCTGTTTGGGTGTTGTCTACCACCATATATGTCTATCTGTGTTTACTAACGTATGCAGATAACATGGTTTAAAAGAATGTTCCCGATCCGGATCCCACATAAGAAGATGATTGGATGCCGAAAGGAAAGGGTAACTATTTCTTAGGTCGAAAAATGAAGAAATGGAGCTTAATTAGATCTCCATGGAGAGTTGGCACGATAGATGCAACTTAAGAGGTCTCACTGCATCTGCAGATGGTTTTCTTCCAGCCCTACAGCAACAACATAAGCTTATTATCCACCTAACGTATCTTTGTGCAGGACAAGTAGTGAATAACACCATTTTTCAAACAAATTTGATAAAATTGTTTTGAAAATGGAAAAATGTTGTTTTGAAAATAAACTGAACTCAAATTTTGGAAATCAACCGGACTTCATTTTAAACATAAGTCACTCAATCAACGACTACGGTCATGGATTGAGGGGGAGAGTGACTTCAAATAAAATATTTTCAAGCGATATTTCTTCATAAAAGTCCGTTTTGTACAAAATAAGTGGTGATCTAAAGATTTAATGTTATGTCATGGTATGATTTTCTTTAATACTCAAAGATCTTTCAAATTGAAATTTTTTCTGTTCTAGTTTGATTGTGAAATTGTTTTATTTTACTTAAAGATCTCTTAAAAACTATCATACCTGACACTAACAATCTTTAATGTCTATAATTGGTCCTCATCAGTCAATTTCAAAATTAAATCAAGCCACGTCTTTCACCAAAATTTTCCAAATAATATTAAATCAATTGGGATCACAAATCTCAAAAGGTTTGAAATTTTTGATCGGGGGAGAGATCGTGATTTAAATCTCAAATCGGTTTTAAAGGGTGATTGTTTCAAAAGAACTCCTTCCTTCATGTGTAAAACAATTTCAAATGCACGATGCACATGATTGAGGAGGAGCATTTAACCAAAAACCAGAAGAGTATTTAAACCAAACCACATTTTCTCCCATGTTTTCTAAACCTTATTAAATCACTTGGGATCCAAAATCTCAAAGGGTTTCATATTTTTGATCGGGGGAGAATTTGTGATTTAATTATGAAATCTGATAAATGATGATCGATTTGATTCAAAAGTGCAGGCTGCTTCCCATATGTGCTAAACGCTTTCGAATCTCGAAGCACATATTAAGGGGGAGCATTTCAAAAGAAAATAAACTTTCAAGGTACAAAGATTTTTATGTTTCAACATAAGTACCTTGATTGATTTTTGAATTGTTTCTTAATGGCAAATGTGATCGTGGAAGTTCTTCAAAAACCTCCTTGCTCTATGTGTTAAATAATTTCAAATAACCAACGCACATTTTGAGGGGAGAAATTACCAAGAAAATCATAAGGCCTTTCCTAAGGAAATTGTGATCAAGAAATTATTTCAAAGAACTCTTGCCACCATGTGCAAAAATATTTCAAAGTCATATGCACATGTTGAGGGGGAGCATTTCTAAAAGATCAAAAACAATTAAGATACAAAATGCATTGATATTATATCACAAGTACCTTGATTGATTTTCCAAATGATTTTTCAATTGGTTTCGAGAAGGAATGAACTGTACCAAAAGACCGACCAATTGACTTTATGCATGGTGTTATAAGGATGGTTAGGTTAGGTATTCGTTCCTACGATCCAGCCAGAACCGGAGGGATCTACCCAGGGACAATCCACTAGATAGTGTAGAAGTCCTTAGGTATGATGAAAAAAAAGGAGAAAAGTGAGAATATGGGAAGAGTGACGACCGAGACAGAGCTAGTACTGGAACAAGCCCAACGAGGTTCTAGTAATGAAGTCTCGGTAAGCACTGAAGGGGTTGAAGAATGAAAAAGAAATGAATGTGAAAAGGGTGAAAAGAAATAGCCCTCCAATAATTCAACCTTAGGGTTGAAACCGGGTTCAATACATATGCTACTGGTTGTTACCAAGGTAACGCCAGTATTGAAGACAAGACGTCATGGACCCAGTGACGTACTTCACCAAACTTCCCAAGCCACTCAAGTTCCTCTTTAAAGGACTTGTTTCATTCTCACGGGGAACCTACATAATCTATCGACTTTCTCTTAGAGATTGTTGATATTGAAGAAGGAGACCCTCTCCCTAGTCTCCGGCATAGGAAACCAAATGTGCACAATTGAATCTAGAACCAAGAGATCATCCACAATATCTCATTAGGACACACAATGTAGAAAGTAAGTATATACTGATAGTCCTACGCATTATCCTTGTGGTATTGCCAAAACATCCGAGTGATATGTAAAAGTATTCACAATGAAGATGGAAATCCTTTTAGAGCCAACATCAAACAAGCTCTTGGTGGGTGACATGTGAGATCTATCCAATAGATCAAGCTTGTGACAACTGGATTGAAACGATTGGGCGATTCATTCTTGAATCAACCTTGGTCCAGGAAATGAATTGATGAATACTTTTGGAAAAACCGTTCGATGTGCAAATCTTTTTTTCTCTAGCACATCAAATTTGTACTCATGTTATCAAACACAAAAAGTATCTCTGATTGAAAAAATACTTTTGGAAAAACCGTTTGATGTGCAAATCTCTTCTTTTCTCTAGCACATCGAATGTGTATTCATTTACAAATTCAAAAAGTATTTCTGGTTGAAAATTGATCTTTCTCTTAAAACCTTCGTCGTATTGCAAAACTCTTTCTTCAAGCAATACGCGATTGTTTTAAAATCAATTTTTCATCAATCGATGAATCTCAATCATTGGTTCACTCACTCCGTGTTGTCTACTTTTGACGCCCGGTTTGAGAACGGCTAGAGCAACTGCAAAACCCCGCCAAGGAGATTCTTTGGAATTAAACGATCACGTGCGCTTTATTGCTAACTGTTGTTTGCAGGAACTATTGACGGTTGCAGCTGATCAGAGTTGAGAAGTCAATTCACAACCGCTACTTCGATGAAAAGATGTCATGATCCATAAAGTGTGAGCATGTCGGTCCAAAAGTCACAACATCACATGATGGCAACACAATAAAGGGTGATCCAGAGATTTACTATGGCTGATGATCTCAATGAAAGCTCAAAGATCATCAAGATGTGGATCAGTTCAAAGACCTCCAATAAAATTACAAAGCAGTCGGACTTTGGTGAATCACCGCTAAAGCACAAAGATTGCAGAATTTGAAGAATTAAAGTCTACATGCTCAGAACTGAAGACAAAATAGAATTCTAGGATTTAAAATGTAAATCATGGGTTGACCTCCCTCAGGGGGAGATTGTTAGGAATTGGAAATTCCATAAGGAAGTGCGGTCACCCCAATTATATTCTAGCATATGTTAGCTCGTAGATATATCGTTATTTACGTTATTTAGTAGTTAAGTAGTTAGTTATTAGCGTAGATTAGTTTAGAGTAACACCGTGGAGGAAGGACGGGTCTTTACCCACTGTATGCACGATCCACATCCGCACAGAGGGCGTAGTAGTTGTAACTATACATACCCCTTCCATCCTTGGAAAGGGTGGAGCTTCTTTCAGTCTAACCTTTTATTTTTTTGTTTTAACTCTCTCTCAAGAACTCCATCTCTTCTCTTCATCTCTCTAAACATGGCATTCATATACTATCACCATCCTAGACCACCCGAATCATCAAACAACATAAAAAGTGTGATCCTAACATTTTTGCATTGTAACTTAGGACTTTGTAATATATTTCTTAAAGAACGATGTTTTATGTTACTCAGTGTTCTTTAGTTGCTTTGTAGAATAGTCAGTATGGGAAGAAGACCTTTGCTCACTTACACTGAACTTAGAAACACTTAGGCTATGTTTATATCCAAATAGAGGGAGACTGTTGGGTCAGTGGATCCCCAAAATAACCTAAGTGTTTATCCTTAAACATAAACAAGTCACTGAGCGAACAACTACTCAGTGAGTCATCTTCAGGACACTCAGAACAAGACTAAGAAGAAAGTCTCTCCACTCAGTGAGGCGAAACTCAAAGGGCGAAGTCTGAGTCAAGAAGAAGATGATGGATTCACTGAGTGATGAAAATAACTCACTGAATCCCATAAACTCCTCAACAACTACAATTACTGAAGACAATGACTGAAGAGTAAGAAGACTGAAGAATCGGCGGGACAAGGCGGGAGAAGTTTGAATGCATAAGGAGGAGTCCTTAACAACCATAAGTCAAACTTTTCCTGAAAGGCTAACAACCAAGATCAATGCCATCACTGATGATCAAAAATCATCATTGTTCTTTACCCAATATAGATTCCTGTAAACAGAGACAAATTGCATAAGCATTTTGTCCTCTATTATGTCAGTATTGTATTTTAGGATATAGCTAAAACTCATACTTGTATAAATAGGGATAAGGAAGGAGTGAAAGTTAAGCTTGTGAATTAAATGTGTTAGCATTCACAAGCAACTTTCACTCCTCCAAATACAACTAAGTCACTAAAATAGTTCAGTGGTTCCGTATAGTTGTGCTTAGACTTAGCCTAAGCTTAGTGAGGAGTTCACTCCACACTTGTCATTCAATCCCAAGTGTTGTTCCGCAAACACTTGCGTAATATATATTTTTGATTCGTTTTAATAAGAATATAAACGTTGAAAAATCTCTTGTGCATTTAATTTACATCTTGTTTATTTGATTTTTTAAAATACTTTACTTAAGTCATGGATCACGATTAGCCTTAAATTGTAATTTTGCTATTTGTGATATGGGAACAACATACCTTAGTGATTTCCAGTTTGGAGTCGGAGTGTCGGGTGGTGCTGAGGCTATTTTACATAGCGCCAATAGGGTGTTGCATGAATATCACAATGATGGCTCTCTTGCTATTTTTACTGTGGACTTCTCGAATGCATTTAACCTTGTGCATAGACCAGTATTACTCTACGAGGTTAGGGTGAGGTGTCCCTCTATTTTTTGTAGGTGGATTTCTTATACGGGCAGGCAACGAGGTTGTATATAGGAGACACACATATCTGGTCTGCCACTGGGGTGCAGCAAGGTAATCCATCTGGACCTCTACTTTTTGCTCTCGTATTGCACACGTTAGTACATAAGATCCGAGGCAATTGCAAGCTTTTTCTTCATGCTTGGTATCTTTAGGATGGGACAGTTATTAGAGATTCTGAAGAGGTGGCCAGGGTGTTAGGCATTATAAGGGTGAGTGGTCCAAGGTTGGGTCTTGAACTTAATATCAAGAAAACAGAGATATTTTGGCCCTCGTGTGATGGTATGAAGCTTCGTAAGGGTTTATACCCCGTTGATATTCGAAGGCCGCCATTGGGTGTGAAGCTTCTTGGGGGAGCTGTTAGTAGAGATGCGGATTTTATTAGTGGGTTGGCTATGAGGAGAGCTACGAATGCTATTGATTTGATGAGTCTTTTTCCACAGTTACATACCCTGCAGAGTGAGCTCCTTTTACTTCGATCATTTATGGGTATTGCGAAACTTTTTTTTTGGTTTATGGAGTTGTCAACCTGTACACATGGAAGAAGCGACTTGGCTCTTTGATAAAGGGTTGCGTGGGTCGATTGAAAACATAGTAGTTTGTGGAGGGCCTTTCTTTGGAGACTTACAGTGGCGACTCGCTTCTTTACCCATTCGATTTGGTGGTTTGGGTTTGTACTCGGCAAAAGTGGCTTCTTCTTATGCTTTTGTGGCTTCGAGGGCCCAATCTTGGGTGCTGTAAGACCATATCTTACAGGAGAGTGGCATATGTGGTATGGATGATGATTATGTTTGTGCTATGGATTGTCTTCGTGATACGATTCCAAGCTTTGATTTTAGTGGTTTCACTAATAGGGACACCGCCCCCTTTAAACCCTAACATACATTGGCGAATGCACTTTTTAGCGAAATGGTCAAGGATATGGAAGTTCACTTCGACATGACTGTGAGACAAAAAGCAGTTTTTCAGTGTCTACAGGCCCTACATGCCCAAGATTTTCTATTAGATATCCCCATAGACAGGCTAGGTCAACATATGTCACCGGTGGAATATCGTACTATCTTTAAGTATCGCCTTATGATTTCTTTATTTCCGGTTGATGAGATATGCACATTTTGTCGCAAGGCGTGTTTGGATTCCTTTGAGGAACACGCAGTTCATTGCAAAGAGCTCCCGGCCTTCAAGTACAGACACGATACGGTTAGGAATGTCCTTTTTGACGTTCGTAGGCGTGCTGGGATCTCTGCCAAGAAATAAGCACCTGTGAACTTTTTGAATGACCCGTTGTATGGAAGATCCACACTCGGACCGGCAGACGTTTTGGGTTTTGGATGGGTTGGAGGGAAACTTGCATGTGTGGATCTAACAAAGGTTTCTCCTCTCATGGGTTTGAGTTGCTAGGGTTTTACAGTATGACAAGTTGCTTTGAAAGCCGCCTCGTACAAAGTGGCTAAACATGAGAAAGCGTGCATTGAAAATCAACATGTTTTTATTTCTTTCGCATTTGTTACCTTTGGTTTCCTTGCACCTGAGGATGTGGAGCTCCACAATAGAGTACAACGAGGTATGCATAGCAATGTTATGACACATAGATCTACCTCTGAACTTCCTCGCATGACATGAACTTCAAATCTCTAACTTAAATTCTGGACCATCGCTTGCCTCCACCAGTGCAACAAATTGCAAAACAACTGAAATTACTAGTCGAGATTGCATTTTCATGCCTGGGAGAGAGCCCGCACTCTAGGCCATCAATGAGAGAAGTCACTCTTGTGTAAATAGGGGTGGTACTGCAAAAATGTTGTAAACCTTCGAGAGGAATGCTTACTTGAGATATTCACTACCTAGCTACTTGAATATCAGATTGTGATAGTTTCATTTTCCGATATAAGTTGTTGTATTACGTTCTTTGTAATCTGTTTCTTAGTATACAGAATTCCTATATATGCTTAAGTTATTGAAAAACAAACTTAATTGATAAGACAACAACGTTCGGGGCCCATTGTCTAGACAACAAAATAACCAGACGTTTTATAATGAATTGTACAATGTGATTATGAAAAGTTAACACCCAAATACAAGCAATTGACATATTTGTCATGTAAATTTTCAACCATTATGGATTTAAGTTCATTTCACCCATTTTGGGTTATGTTTGATCTCTAACGGGTTAAATTGCTAATATAGAAAGTAAGTAAACAGGAGGAGGTCCAAAGTCTCTCAAATTTGACGTTCGCTTGTCTAATTTAAAGCAAAATTATCGACTACCAATTGTAACTAAGAAATAGAAACCAGAGCATCTACATGTTTCAATCTTTTATATAATAAAAGAAAACTCTTAGTGGGGACTCTTGTATTTCGAAAAAGAAATATTTCCTTTTTAGGCAATATTCTTTTTTTTAATATTTTTTTTTCTTTTTTAATATTTAAATGTAAAAAATAACAAAAGCTAATTATTTTTTAATTTGGCTAAACAAAAATTAAAAAAACCTTTTTATATTTGGATGTATAAAAAACCTAAAAAATACACATGGGCCTCAATGATGTTTTTTTCATAATTTTAAACCAAAAATGTAAATTTTAAAATATAAGCGAGTCACATACCATTCAATCACTGCAAAGAAATATAGTGAGAATCAGATATATATCACTAAAACTGAAAACTCGTGATATTTCCCAAAATACAAATTTTCAATGCATGATGTACAATGCAAGTTAAGCATGTTTTGGGTATATATGCAAATATACAAGTTTTAGTGGGTATATATGCAATTGACCCAATAATATATGTCATTCTAAATCAAATTTGGTACTATTCAATTCCTAATAAAAAGAAACCAATAAAAAGAATCTGCAACTTTTGGATCAAGTGTTGCTTAGCTTCCAGCGTTAATTGCTCATGCTTCTCTTGATCTTAAAGGTGAGAATATACTAATTATTGAATATAAAATTGTTGATATGAATTGTTCGTTTAAAGTTTGGTTTTTGAAATTAGGACAAAATTTATATTTAGTAATATTTATAAAAATGTTGATTTTTAATTTAGGGATAAATTATGAATTAATAATCAGTTGATGATATCGTTGCAGACTTTAATTTATTTGATACGAATCGCTAGTTTGATCCACCAAACACAACATTTGGAAGCTACATAAAGATAACCATATCTATGAAAAAACGATAAAACTATTACAAAATACATCAAACATAATTATAAAACAAAATTAAGAAACATGATAAAACAAAAAAATACGCTATTTGTCTTTTAATATTAAAAAAACTTTCATTAAAAAAACAAAAATAAAAATCATAAAACCACGCTGCACAAGCATTTTAACTAGTTAATGATGCCAGATCATCTCTTTGATGCAGAATCCAAATTTTATATTAGCAACAAAGCTTATAAATGCAGATATTCAACTTCCTACAATATGCATCACTAACCACTAACAATATAATGACATAAACTAGATTTTGCACATACGACATATCTATAAGCACAAACCATCTAGGATTCAAGTCCAGTATGCTGATTAATACTATGATTAATTTGGGATATTTATTTTAAAATATATCTAAATTGAAACTTTTTGGTTGTTGTATAGCCAACTTTTATTTTTGTTATTGTAAACCTAAACTTTTGAATTTCGACCTTTTTATATATTTTCTTTATGTGCAATGGCCATTTTACCCTCTATTTGGGTGTTGAACTTGATTATGTGAGGTATCCGATGTGTGATGAAGATCATAAAACAGAAGATCACGTATTTGTGTCATGTAATATTGCTACTCGACCTTGAAACTAATCTTCAATTGGTGGCACATCACCAATATTTCATTCAATAACCTCCATGATGCAATTCACCAGGCGGACCAGACTCATTTTGCAACAAAGCAAAAGAGGCTCTTTGATGTTGTTGTTAAAATCACATTTTGGTGCTTATGGAGATTCAGGAATAACATTGTCTTTTCCAACATGCGGCCTAGCAAAGATCTCCTACTCAGTGACATTAAGCACTTGTTTTTCTATTGGATTACTTCTAGATTTAAAAATTCTTGTTTAAGCCGGATATAATGGTTTAATAACCCGTGTAATGCTCTATCCTATCTTTTGTAACTTCTCTTCTCGCCACTTGATAGTTTCTAATACAATTGTCGTTTTAAAAAACAAAACAAAAAAATAGGCTGGTTAAAAAATATAGGGGTAAAATGGTCATGAGATACACATAAAGGTCCAAACTTAAAAGTTTGGGTATACAATAGCACAATATATATATGTATGTATGTATATGTATGTATAGAATCTAGATCAAATAAGATCAAACTTAAAGTTGTTAAAATCAGATCCAACTAAAATTTGATAAGTGACGCTCTCCTTAAAACAAAATTTTTTTTTTATTAACTACAACTAAAATTGTTAAAGTTTCGATAGATGTCTGTTTAAAATCTATGAAACCTAGGTGATACACTTTGATTAGAAGTGTAATGTGTATCAGATTCTTTTATGTGTATCAGGGTTTGGAATATTTATTAATGTAATGTGTATTAGGTGTATCACTAATCCAAACTCATGTATCATTTGGTTATTAGTTGCTAAAATGTTAATTTATATTAAAATATTATTTTTTTGTGTATTATTGCTAAAATTGTTATTTATAAATCTTATAGTAATCTTTTAGACTAGATCTTATTTTTACAATTTTAAGTCTGATCTCACATTAACTCTCCCATGTATGTGTGTGTGTATATATATATACACACATATATATATATATACACACACACACACACACACACACACACACACATATATATATATATATATATATATATATAAGAGGAGGCATGCCACATATAATTTCACTTGGCATCCCATAATGCCACGTCATAAAGCCATGTCATCATTCAATACATGTTTTAATAAAATTTAAATTAAAATTTCGGATTTTATTTTGTTCAAAAATGAAGAAAGGCAGATTCGAACCTAGGTTCTAGGCAATGTTAACAAACACGATAACCACTAGACCAATACATCTTTTGGTTTATATCTTGCAAGTCCAAATCTATAAACTTTAATTAATATTTTAGGGTTAAATTTGTTAATTAAAAAGAACAAAAAAACCTACACACGCCTGCCATTCATATTACGTAATATATCTCTCTCTTTCTTCCAAAACCTTTTTAGGGTTTTAACCATGGCTGACCTCAGTGATTCAAATGGATAAGATTCCACATGAAGCACAATTATATGCTATGCTATTCGGTTTTTTATGTAGGGTTTCCATCCGATTATTAACACAATGCAATTCTTCTATATGTCAATTAACTTAGTTATGTAGTTTCACGTGTGTAGTGTAGAAGCATATGTTAATTTTTGTGTGGTTCTATTCACACGCAGTAAAAACGTTGAGAGAGGCACATAATGGTTCACGACATCTTTTTTATTATATCTTGATTATTTTTTTATGTTTTTTTGTAGGTTTGTTAATTTCGAGCTTGATTGGTGGAGTTTCTATGTGTTTTAAACACGTTTAAAGTTACTAATTGGGTTCTGTAATTCCAACCATAGAAAAAGAATTGGGTGAGGCAAATCCTCTGAGGCTTGACTTATCTCCACAGTCAAGAGATACCTATTATTCATAGAGACTAATGTGACAGTCATATGTGTCAATGAAAATCATGGAGAAGTGAAAACTTGTGATTTAGGATTAGCAACACTGATGTTACCCCCTGCCATCAAAAGTTTGATCGGTGAGTCGATCATATTCATTTGAGAGTGTCACATATTTGGTTAATCAAAATTTAGCCAGAATGTATAATCCTTTAAGCATATTTTTGTATACTTTCATCATAAGTTCATAACTGAAATTGTATTTGCAAAAATAGCTGAAAAGTGTTTTGTTGGTCAACCCGCAAGAAAAAAGCATCCACTACTCAACACGCACAAATTACACATGTTTCTAACTATAATCGGATTATATTTGCAGGGTTGCTTCACCTAAGAAGGTTAGGAGACCTGGCCAACAACTCGAGGTAACGAGGCACCGTTTTTACGCCTCACATCTTATATGGGTTTGAAGTATAAGAGAGAGGAAAAAACTAACTCATATGTTCTTTTATTTTTCCTTATTTATCGATGCTCATAGTCTTCAACCTTTAATGTATATTTATCTTATTTTCTCATAGATATAATTATTAGATTGGAAATTTTTGCACTCTAAAATTCAAATTCATAAATTATAGTTGAATGTCCAACAAGTATTTTTGATGCGGATGTGACTCATCCTCAACCAGGGGAGGACTTAAGCTCTTCAATAAGATAATTTTTTGTTCCCACCTAATCAATATTTTAACTAATCGTTATCTCACTAACATCCAACATCATTTTATCGGTTTGTAGGTGGTAGATACAATGGATCAGGTTTCCCTTATTGTACATGGCTGTACTCATGTTCATGCTTGTGTCACCAAGCAGACCTGGTCTGTTACCCATCCCCCCTGATATGTCCACATGTTCCCGCACTACATTGTATCATTATCAACATTTGGATTTGTATTTCCTGTGTGCGAAAATAAATTCAAATGGATGAGTGACTTGATTTGTATTTCCTTATGGAGGAGAAAACAATGAGAACTTATATGCTTTTTTACGTCTATACACGTATCTGGTTCTCTTCCTCCATGCACTTTTCTCTACTGTGCTAGACTCTTGGAAAGTGGCAACAATCCCGTCCACCCTTCGATTTAGCGGGCAAAGGTGCGGGACAACAGAGAAATGATAGAAGGTACTTTAGTATTTAAGCATACTGGGTTGTGTTTATTTCAAATGGGTCAATTGGATTAAATATAAATAATTAGCTATGATAGGATTTAAGAATATTGTTTCAATGTTACTATTTGGCGACCACTTATACACAATAAGTTAGCTCCAGTCAACCAATTCATAAGTAAATTCAAGATTAAAATCTTGCACACTACATTCTATAGAGAAACTTCACGAAAAAGCGGCAAAGGTATATTCAAGCGCCACTACATTCGGTTCTTGTATTCACACATGGAATATGCCCACCGTTGATAAGCGATTCGGTTTAACTTCGTGCCTCTTCCTTCATCTTTTTTTTATTTTTATTTTTTATTTTGCCTTTTTCTTCAAGACAAAATCTCATACTCTTTCATATACACAATATTTTGTTGAAGCACTCATAAAGAAGCGGTAGATAACAAGATTGTGGCAATACATTCGCTATGCGAGGTGGGACAGACTCAACTTTCCCGAGAAAAAGTACCCGGATCATTGCTTTGATGTTGGTATTGCCGAACAACATGCGGTCACTTTTGCTTGAGTTTAGCAAATGAAGTTCTTAAGCCATTTTGTGCTATCTATTTTCATTTCTACAATGAGGTTATGATCAGTGAGTACTTGCTTTCCACTTTTATTGAAATCTAATAACCGATAACTAATGATCATGCAAATAGCATAGACGCCAGATGATCTATGTTATTTTTACCAAACCACAGGGATAATTAAAAGATTAGTGGGTGACGCATACCTTTTCAACCCACCGCATTATGAGTGCATGATTTCCCGCCTCTTAAAATTTATCCTTTTCCCTTTCCTGCCACCATTATGTTTATACATTTCTGTGCATGAGAAAATATTCTTGATTGGTTGTGCAGTGCTCTTTGTTATTGCATGGATCTTTAAGCTTGGTACTCTGAAACAAAAGCTTTATTTTTCATGATTTAAATTACTAACACCATGTATTATATCTTTTCTAATGTATTTTAGAGGATTAGGCTAACGATAAAGATTGTAACACCCCGAAAAATGGGTTTTAGCGGAAGCATACAAGTCTTGGGTGCTACTAACTGGTATCACAACACAAGTATAGAATAACGGGTCTATCTTAAGAAAACTCATTTATTCAAAATAAATCAAAGTTTACAATAAAATTTGATGCAAAACAGCCCATAATAAATAAGCGGTCCCCAGTACAAATATCAGTCGTCATGACCATGCCATGCCATTGCCCAAGCGCCCAAAAGTAAACTATTATCTCAATACACGAAAATACATGCTAAAAGTGTCAACACGAGGTTGGTGAGTTCATAGGTTTGCATAAAAGTATAACGGGTTCAAAAGAGCCTTTCGATCATTTTGGCGCCCACAATGTCGCAAAAACAAAGTTTACCTTTAAGCAAAATAGTAAGGTGGACCACAAGGTTTTCAAGTACAAATCAATTCTCAATAACAAGTCAAATTCTACCAAGGCATACCCTGCCTAAATTACAGTATCAAAACATTTATCCACAAAAATAGCTCATAAACAACCACTTGGACCATATCAAAAATCAAACACTACCACGAATATAGTTTCACACAAGCTTAACTATTACGTAGGCTAAGTCATGAAACCAACGCTAGCAAGCACACAAACAATCGATATGTTATACGTCCCCCACATGAGCCATGTAGGTCAGACGGGGTGGCCATTCCCAATAGATCTATTCGTAACACTCGCACCATCCTGAGCCAGGATGTAACAATTCATAACAACGCTTGGGTTTCTAACCTTAACCTAGCACGTAATAGCTTAAAAAATATTTCCAGTTCCAATTAAAACAGTTTTCACACTTGTGTCCACATAAAAACATATTCAAACCAAATCATGCATTTCATTAAAACAAGTAACAATCGGTTATTCAAATCAATCAAACATTTCATTTAGTAAAAACGAGCATGTATTCTCCCCCAAAACAGTTTAAAAGCAAGTAAAAGTAGGGGCCATGAACTCACCTCGATACGAGCAACGTAAGAATCACAACTAACAAGACTGGCATCAAAGAGCAAGCACAACCAAATCATGAAGGATGGCACGTCGATATCCAAAGAGTACAAGTACAAAGTTACTAAATCGTCACGAACTAATAGTATACGTATTATCTTAAAATACGTCTCAAAAAGTAAGATAATATAATATCTGAAAGACAACGTGTCTTAGTTTTCGTGGAATACTCATGTCAAACGTTTCCAAAAATTCCAATATCAATATCTCAAAAAGTTTAGTTTTAACGTTTCGTGTGGTGGTAAGAAATCAAGACTCGATATACAACTCACGCCACAAGTATATCAAAATGTAACTCACACCAAAGAGGTAACTCATGCTAAAGCATAATGTATATCCCAATACATTATAAGGAATAGTCCATAAATATTGACCAAGGCTCAACTCGAGTAGACAACGAACAGAAAGAAGTTGGGGAACTAAAGACACATAACTATGCCAACAAGTAAGTAAATAGATAATTCTCGGTGTTTACCCATAATCCCCAAATAGTTTGCATAAAACAACTATGTGTTATAATAATGATAAGTTTGAATTTATAATTCATATAATAGAGGTTTCACTAGTTAAAAGGACACTTGTTTCGACTCTCGGGTTTTATAAAAGAAAGATTTTAATTTAAAAATTATAACTTAGAATGTTTCTATAAATTTCGGCATAACGCGTCCATTTATATAACATTCCCAATTCATCGCGACTTCAAATAAACCAAGTTTGAACTTACAATATTTATAAATTTTGTTTCATTATCATTCATGTAATTATTAGCCTTGACTTTATTGAATAGTTTGTGAGTGTTCTGTGTCTAATACATTAAATTCTATCAGATTCTAATATATTATACCGTTAAGTCACAAAGTGTCCAATAAGTCCAACGTCTAATATCGCAAATCCAATAACAATCCAAATCCAATATGTCCACATAGCATCAATATCCAGTCCGATATAAATCAATATCAAGTCACATCCAAGCAAAGGTTTTGATAAGTATTTAGTCCGGTTTATAATTTATGTTTTCCAAATGAATCAAATGGTTGATCCAAGCATTCCGAAACTTCCCAACATGACAAAATGAGATGAGACGAGATAGTCCGATAGTAGCATAATCGATAAACAAGATAAATTCCCAAACACAACCTAATAAGAATCGGCTAACTCACTCATTCGATATTTGTAATTTCTCTATTTAACCAAAATGTCAACAATTACCTGACACGTACAAATGTCACTACCATGTTCAACTTTACCGAACAAGTCCATGTTCTTTTTAAGTTTTAGAAATCAAAAATACTATTTTGTTTCGTTATTCTTTTTAACCCATGACCACTCAATCTCACGACACATATGTGGTGTCGTAAGGTCGAGACGTACATCAAACACCCTTCAAGCACACAAACACACCCCAAATATGGTTAACACTCTAGCACCACAGGAAAATTTAAACACTATAACCCCTACGGGTTTATCGATTTATGTACACACGAGAAGTGAATAAGCTCGACACGAGCTAGAGCCTGTTAACCATGACCACACGGGCTGTAACCCGACACCCTATGTGGGTACCTTTCTGTAGGATCGTTTTTTTAATGTTGTTTAGATGATTCGGGTGGTCTAGGATTATGATTATACAAGAAAGCCATAGTTAGAGATGAAGAGAGTAGAGGTGTTCTAGAGAGAGAAATAATCAAATAAAAGGTTAGATTAATGAAGAAACACCACCCTTCCCTTAGTGGGAAGGGTATTTATAATTACAAACTAAGCGCCTCTCCGTCAGTGTGGATCGGGCATACGGTGGGTAAAGACCGTCCTTCCTCCACGGTGTTACACTAAGCTAAACTAAACTAATAACTAACTAATAAGCGATAAATAACCATATGTCTACGAGCTAACTTATCTTGGATTATATTTGGGGTGACCGACACTTCACTATGGAATTTCCAATTCCTAACAATCTCCCAAGGAGGTCACCCCATGATTTCCATTTGCATCCTAGCATTCTATTTTATCTTGGTCTTGAGCTCGTAGACTTCAATTCTTCAATTTCCGCATTCTTTGTGCTTGAGCGGTGATTCTTCAAAGTCCAACGCTTTGTACTTTAAGTAGAGGTCTTTGAGCGATCCACATCTTGATGATCTTGAGCTTACTTTGAGATCATCGACCACGAAATCTGGATCACCCTTTGTTGTGTTGCCTTCATGTGATGTTGTGACTTTTGGACCGACATGCTCACTTTCGGGATCATGACATCTTTCCATCGAGTGGCGGAGCTTTCTTGGTTCATGATATTTGCGGCGGCGTAGCGAAGCATAGTATAAAAATATCGAGCCGGGTTATGTAGATATGCACTAGTCATGATTTCTTAAATTAAGTGTGGATCTTTGTGAGCATCTTGACTTTGGATTGACTTCTCATTCGATCATTGCAACCGTCCAAATGTACGCAAACAACGTTAGCAATAAAACACACGAAAGTGTCTTTGATCACTTCGTTGAATTGAAGGTACACGACCCACGGTTCCCAGTTGATCGATACAAATCTTACTGTGATCGGTATAATTCGAAGAATCTCCTTGGCTGGGGTTTCACAATTGTTCTAAATGTTCTCAAACCGAACATCTCAAAGACAACACGGAGTGAGTGAACCAACAATTGAGATTTCGATTGATGAAAAATTGATTTGATAACAATCGTATTGCTTGAAGAAAGAGTTTTGCAATCGACGAAGGTTTTATGAGAAAGATCAATTTTCAATTTAAAATACTTTTTATTTGAAAGAGAATACACATTCGATGTGCTAGAGAAAAGAAGAGATTTTCACATCGAGCGATTTTTCCAAAAGTATTTTTCAATCGAGATACTTTTTTGTTTGAAAACATGAATACATTCGATGTGCTAGAGAAAGAAGATTTGCACATCGAGCGATTTTTCCAAAAGTATTCGTCAATTCATATCCTGGACCAAGGTTGATTCAAGAATGAATCGACCCATTGTTTCTCTCCAGTTGTCACAAGCTTGATCTTTAGAAAATATCTCACATGTCACCCACCTAGAGCTTGTTTGATGTTGGCTCTAGTAGGATTTCCATCTTCATCGTGAATATTTTCACATCACTCGGATGTTCTGGCAATACCACAAGGATAATGCATAGGACTCTTAATATTTTCTTACTTTCCACATGTGTGTGATAAGGTTTTAAAATGTACCTTTTGAGGGGTCGTTTAAGCACTTATTTGATCACTTTGTATCCGTTATTACTTAATATCGTTCCTTTTCACTTTTAGGTATCTTGAAGGCAAAATGTCGGAATGACACTTATTCGGACGAAAAGGCGCGAATATCTGAAGAAATGGCCAAAGTCAAGAATCGAGACACTTAGTCTTTGGAACAAAAGGGGACGTCGCGAGTTCTACAAGGGGCGGTGTCGGGTTCTACTAAAGATGCCGTCGGACAAGTTTTGTGATTTCAGTAGCCAAATTGCTCATTTACATGTGAGCTTCATGTTTTAAAAGACTAGGACGTCGCGGCATCGGACGACCTAGATTTGATCCGGGCGGCGTCGAGGCGAAGAGGACGGCGCCACAAGCACAAGGTGGCGCCGTCGCAATACTAACGTGGCAAGATGAAATCCTAATAGCAGCGACGACGCGTCACAAATTAAAGGGTGGCCGTCGCATTTGTAATCTTATATATTTAATCCGAATTTTTTAGTTTTGAGTGTGTAGTCTTTTGGAATAAAAACCTAAACCGAACCAACGATGTCTTGTACAGTATTTTAGGGTTCCATACCCTATCTTACATCAAGATAAGTGTTTTACTTCATTAATTCAATTATGTCTTCCATTGATTGTGTGTATGCTTGCATGTTCCCCATGTCCGGCTAATTTATTTGTGTGTTTGCTTAGGTAATATGAAACTTAGTTATTGAATATTGATTGGTTGTCTCTTATCTTAATTGTGAATGACCTAGTATTGCGATAGGTCATTCATTGTGCTAATAATGCTTGATTAATCTTTGTTGAACCTTAGTTTATAATCACCTAGAGTAATTGTAGGCTATACATCCAAAGAATACATTAGAGTTAAAGTTTATAAATCCTAGAGATTTTGTAGTCATTAACCTTTGGTAGCTTCAAAGAGTTAGGGATAAACGCATACCCTACGACCTTAGAAACACAAAGCGATTAAGAATAAGGACGTGACAATTCAACCATCAATAGGAGATAACTAGGGAGTAATAAAGCCTAAGCAAATACATTTTTAATCATCATACGAGCACACAACAATAGACATAGACTACATACACCTTAGTTTAGAAAATTAGATAAGTAGAAGTAATCGGTGAAATACCAACCCCAAATCAAACCCGAGATTCGTACCTTTCCATTTCCTAAAAACATAAAAGGATAAAAAATAATCTTCCTCAACCCCAACCTTAGCGTAGTAACTTCTCACTAGCATTCCTATTCCCCAGAGAACGATATCAATACCCGTGGCTTACCTAATACTACACTACAATGATTAGGTTCCTTGCCTGGGGTGTTGAAAAACTTCTTTCGACGAAAAGGAAGTTCCTTTGACCTGAGCAGCGGCGTGTGGCGTATCAAGTTTTGGCGTCATTGCCGGGAATAGAATAGCTAGTTAGGAGTCCACCTCGTTTAGGTTCCCTTGCTTGATTCATATCAAGTAAGCTTTTTCTCATTTTAGCTTTCGTAGTCTATCCCCCTTCGTGACCTTTGTTCGTAAAACCTATCACTCACCATGATACGTGTCTTCGTAGAAGATTCTTCATACTACCAGCCCCAATCCTCCTCCCGATCCGAAATTGAGCCTTGATCCCACAAAACCCTTCACCCGTTCACCACTTTGGAAATCACCTAGGGCAACAACAAAGTCCTTTCTATGACTCAGATTTCGATGAGGAACAGGATTATGGTGAAGCACTTGACAACAGGGACGTCATTGATGAAGTTAATTTTGAAATGGAAGAAGACCCCTCCTAATGTTTTGACCCTAGGTGTAGAATTGAGAAAGATGGCCCCTTTAACATGCAATTCCCTTGTAAGATAGGATTTGAAAGTTTTGATGCTAACTTGCACTTATTCTTACCTTTAAACTTAATCTCCATAAACCTATATAACAAAATAAAGGTAGATGAATTAGCCTATAAAGGGGATAATGTTGTTGACGCGGTCACTTACTTGGACGTGTTTGTTGGAAGTTTCACCTATGTGGTTGAATTCATGGTCCTAGAGGATTTAGGTGAATTCATTGATGGAAGTCTTACCCAAGTTATCTTTGGAACAAACTTTAAGAGAATGACTAGGTTGAATGAGCGGATGATCGACGGTCTAATCACATTCTCCGATGGAGTTGAAGATTTTGTCTATCAAATGCCCCGTACACACCCTAGGTTTAAGCACAAAGATATAGAGACATGCAATCGGATGGCTCCCATTCCAATACTTAGTGAGAGAGATAAACAACGTGGACTTAGGCATACTTATGAAAAAAATGAGCGGTACTATAAAAAATGCCTAAAGTTAGGAGATGATTACAAGAAGAATGAGAGAACATTGGAATGGCTTAGGTATGGGCACGTAAGCATGCACGAGACCACGTAGGGGTACGACTTCGAGTCTAGCTACAAGACTCATAAATAAAGAAAAGCGCTTCGTGGGAGGCAACCCATGCTTAATTGTTTGCTTGTTTGTTTCGTGTATCTTTTATTGATTGTTTATTCTCATGTTTAAATTTGTAAAAATGCTTTATTTTGTCTTTAACCTCTTCTTAATTATATATAAAGGCATTTTACATAAGGGATAAGTGTAGGGAGCATTACACCCATTTTCAAAAGAAACGTAAACATGAGAATTACGATTAATTAAAAGATATACATGTGTGTTTGTTCGAGTCAAATGCTTGTATCGAGTCATAATGGATGTTTTGCAGAAAATTTTTCCAGATTCTAAAGATAAAAATGTTCGAGAATATTTTCCAAAAATCATGAGACCGGTTTACTCGGGATAACTGACGGCGTAAGGATCGCAATCGCAACGGCGTCTGGAAGGAGCGAAAAGCGATTACTTTTTTCGTTTTACGAGCTACTTATAAATTTTGGAATTTTCCAAGCCTTAATTTTCAAAATCAGTAAACATGCATTACACAAGCATTATATCCTAGTTTAGTAGAGTCTTATATATATTATTACTCCCAATTTTACGAAGGTTTCGTTTGTTTTCTTCATGTGCGGGTTTAATTTACCAAGAAGAAGATACATAAGATGAGAAGGAGCTTTTAGCAAACATTCTTCTTGAAGAAAGATGTAACCACCACTTTACACGGATCCTACCGAGCTAATCGGGAGTACTAGTTTCTTTCGTCTTTAATAACCTTCGATTATCATAACTTTGATACTTTAGGGAACATTGGGGATAATGTTCGGTTTAAGTGTAGGGAGGAAAATAAAGCAGGAACTTTGAAACTATGCTTATCCTTGATTATTTGCTTTGTCCAATTGCATTTGTGTAATAAACCATGAGAAATATCGGTTAGGGTAATTTTGGCACCAAATTTAAAATTTTCATGACATATAGGAGTGGGCCATTAGTCTTAATAAAGCGACTCATGGATAGGAAATTATATGACTAGCACAAAACCCTTTACCACTTAAATTCCACCAAAATGTGAGGATCGCCCTTAGATTTGTAGGAATTAAAGCATTCATCTTTAATGCTTAGAGTGTGAACGGTAGTATAATAGATTCTAGAACTTGTTTTGTGATGCATCCCGAGATCGCTAGTAAGACTACACTTGTGTAGTTAGGAATAACTAAATGATAAGAGGCATTAGGATAACCCTTGTTTGATACCCGTAATATAATTACTTCTTCCACATCGGTTGAGTAATTCCCCCACACCTTTACGTTGTACTCATCTTTAGTACGATACCCTAGTTAACCCCTCGAGCCTATCCTTTTCGCGGTTCTCGTGATGTTTCGGTTTTCCGAATATCAATGAAAACATTGTTTACAATCCACCCCAATGTACACCCAAATCGCCTTAGCCTACCTTGTATTCACTCACTTTTAGTGCATTATCGTTATCACACTAAACCCTTAGTTCAATTATCTTGTTGCTTGCATAAGTTGCTAAGTCAGTCATATCCTTTGTACACACTTTTGGAATGTAACTTTAAATAGAGTGTAAAAAAATAGAGGGTAAAGAGTAAAAAGAAAAAGAAAAAAAAAAAAAATAGAGTGTAAAAAAAAAAAAAAAAAAAAAAAATACGGGCTACCATTCTACATCTATCTTTAAATTTATGTTTGTTTATTTAGGTTATCTAGAGTTTAGAGTGTCGAGTCTTGGCTTAGCAGCGCCATTCTTAGCATGCTTGTAACATAAAGATTTTTGACTCGCCACCGATGAAATCGCCTATCCCACCAAACCCTTTGTTTCCTACCAGTAAGCCTATCATTACAACCCTTTAAAGACCTATTGGATAGTCTTTCCTAGGTGCTTACACCATAGCGATGGAGGTTTGATCTAATCTTAAGCCTATGGTAATCTATGTACTAGGACCGGTTAATGAGTGTTTATCTTCCATTTCCAACTTGTTATATTTCATATACACGAGAGATGTGAGTATCCAAACACCCCATGTGAGGTGCTAGTATGTAATTTCCGTGCTTGTTATGACTTCTTGGGCTTATATGTGTTGTGGATCGTTCTAAACTAATGCTTCATGACCCCGACTTATAAATTAATTGGCTAAAAGCACATTTGCTTGAGGACAAGCAAATAACAAGTGTAGGGATATTTGATAAGGTTTTAAAATGTAACTTTTGAGGGGTCGTTTAAGCCCTTATTTGATCACTTTTGTATCCGTTATTACTTAATATCGTTCCTTTTCACTTTTAGGTATCTTGACGGCAAAATCTTTGGAATGACACTTATTCGACGAAAAGCGCGAATATCTGAAGAAAATGGCCAAAGTCAAGAATCGAGACACTTAGGCTGCTTTGGAACAAAAGGGACGACGTCCGGTTACGCAAGGGGCGGTGTCGGGTTCTACTAAAGACGCCGTCGGACAAGTTTTGTGATGACTCGTGCCAAATTGCTCATTTACAAGTGGCGGCTTCATGTTTTAAAAGACTAGGGCGTCGCAATTTCGACGGCCTAGATTTGATCGAGCGACGTCGAGGCCGAAGAGGACGGCGTCACAAGCACAAGGTGGCGCCGTCGCAATACTAACGTGGCCAAGGCGAAACCTAATAACGGTGACCGGCGGCGTCTAAATTAAAGGTGGCGCCGTCGCATTGTAATCTTTTATATAGAATCCGAATTTTTTAGTTTTCGATTGTGTAGTCTTTTGGAGTAAAACCTAAACCAGACCATGACTGTCTTATACGGTATTTTAGGGTTCCATACCCTATCTTACATCAAGATAAGTGTTTTACTTCATTAATTCAATTATATCTTCCATTGATTGTGTGTATGCTTGCATGTTCCCATGTCAAGCTAATTTATTTGTGTGTTTGCTAGGTAATATGAAACTTAGTTATTGAATATTGATTGGTTGTCTCTTATCTTAATTGTGGTTGACCTAGTATTGCGATAGGTCATTCGTTGTGCTAATAATGCTTGATTAATCTTTGTTGAACCTTAGTTTATAATCACCTAGAGTAATTGTAGGCTATACATCCAAAGAATACCTTAGAGTTAAAGTTTATAAATCCTAGAGATTTTATAGTCATTAACCTTTGGTAGCTTCAAAGAGTTAGGGATAAACGCATACTCTACGACCTTAGAAACACAAGCCCCCAAATCGGTAGAAATACCAGCCCCCAAATCCGAACCCCGAGATTCGTACCTTTCCATTTTCCTAAAAAAACATAAAAAGATAAATAAAATAATCTTCCTCAACCCCAACCTTAGCGTAGTAACTTCTCACTAGTATTCCTATTCCCCTAGATAATGATATTAATACCCGTGGCTTACCCTAATACTACACTACAACGATTAGGTTCATTGCCTAGGGTGTTGAAAAACTTGCTTGACGAAAAGGAAGTTCCTTTGACCCCGAACGCGCTGTGTAAGCGTATCAGTGTGAAACAACAAGTATTCATTAATTTTGTGTCCTAATGAGATATTGTGGACGATCTGTTGGTTCTAGACTCAATCGTGCATTTTGGTTTCCTATGCTGGAGACTAGGGAGAGGGTCTCCTTCTTCAATATCAACAATCTCTAAGAGAAAGTCGATAGATTATCTAGGTTCCCCGTGAGAATGAAACAATTCCTTTTAAGAGGAGCTTGATTAGCTTGGGAAGTTTAGTTCGATCGTGCTTGGGTCCATGCGTCTTGTCTTCAATACTGGGCGTTACCTTGGTAACCACCCGAGTATATGTATTGAACGATTCTTGCCCTAAGGTTGAATTATTGAGCTATTTCTTTTCACCCTTTTCACATTTAATTCTTTTCATTCTTCAACCCCTTGATTACTTCGAGACTTCATAACTAGAACCTTTGTTAGGGTGGAAATTCCATAAGGAAGTGTCGGTCACCCCAATTATTGTTTAGCATATCTTAGCTCGTAGACTTTCGTTGTTTATTAGTTATTTAGTTTAGAGCAACACCGTGGAGGAAGGACGGGTCTTTACCCATGTATGCACGATCACGGTCAAGTAGGAGGGCGTGTAGTATGTAACTATAAATACCTCTACCTCCCAGGTGGAGGTTGGACCTTCACTCAATCTAACCTTCTTTCTTTTGTTTAGTTTCTCTCTCTAGAAGGCTCCCATTCTACTTTCTCCCTCTAAACTCTCTATCTCATTCGATCCATACTTGTGTTTGTTATGCGTTTATGAAAACCAATATCTTCAACCTTGTTGGGTTTATTCCAGTTCTAGCTCTATCTCAGTCCGCACTCTTCCCATTTCTCACTTTTCTCCTTTTTTCATCATACCTAAGGACTCTACACTATCTAGTGGATTGTCCCTGGGTAGATCCCTATGGCTCTGGCGGGATCGTAGGAACGAATACCTAACCTAACCATCCTTATATCACCATGCATAAAGTAAATTGGTCGGTCTTATGGTATTGTTCTTTCCTTCTTGAAACCAATTGAAAAATCATTTGGAAAATCAATCAAGGTACTTGTGATATAATATCAAAGCATTTTGTACCTTAATTTTTTTTGATCTTTTAGAAATGCTCCCCCTCAACATGTGCATATGATTTTGAAATTGTTTAGCACATGGAGGCAAGAGTTCTTTGAAATAATTTCTTGATCACAATTTCCTTACAAAAAGTCATTTGAATTTCTTTTGGTAAATTATCCCCCTTAATATGTGCGTTGGATATTTGAAAATAGATCATTTTGCACATAGAGGCAAGAGGTTTTTGAAGTACTTTTCACGATTGCCAATAGAAACCATTCGCTCCCCCTCAATATGTGCATCGATATACGAAAGAGTTTGGCACATATTAGAGAGAACTTGCACTTTGAATCAAAACGATCATCTTTATCAAATTTCATATTAAATCACAAATTCTCCCCCGATCAAAAATTTCAAACCCTTTGATATTTTGGATCCCAAGTGATTTAATAAGGTTTGGAAAACATGGGAGAATATGTGGCCTTGTTTAAATACTCTTCTGGTTTTTGGTAAAATGCTCCTCCACAATCATGTGCATTATGTATTTGAAATCGGTTGGCACATGAAGGAAGGAGTGCTTTTGAAACAATCACCCTTTTAAAACCGATTTGAGATTTAAATCACGATCTCTCCCTCGATCAAAAATTTCTAACTTTTTGAGATTTGTGATCCCAATTGATTTAAATCATTTAAAACATTTTGGGGAAAGACGTGGCATGATTTAATTTTGAAATAGACTGATAAGGATCAATTTTAGACAATAAAGATTGTTAGTGTCAGGTATGATGATTTTTAGAAATCTTTAGGTAAAATAAAACAATTTCACAATCAAACAAGAATAGAAAAAAATTTCATTTTGAAATATCTTTGAGTTTTAAATACAATCATACCATGACAAAACATTAAATCTTTAGATCACCACTTATTTTGTACAAAACGGACTTTTATGAAGAAATATTGTTTGAAACTATTCAATTTGAAATCACTCTCCCCCTAAATCAATGACCGTAGTCGTTAATTGAGTGACTTAAGTTTTGAAAAAGTGAAGTCCTATTGATTTCCAAGATTTAGTTCAATTTATTTTCAAACAAATATTTTCCATTTTCAAAAACAATAATTTTGACATTGTTTAAAAATGGTGTCATCACTACTTATCCTTCACAAGATACGTTAGGTGGAGATAAAGACAAGCTGCTTCAGTTGTTGCTGTAGGACTTGATGAAAACCATCTGCAGATGCAGTGAGACCTCTTAAGTTGCATCTAACGTGCCAACTCTCCATGGAGATCTAATTAAGCTCCGTTTCTTCTTTTGTCGACCCAAGATATGGTTACCCTTTCCTTTCGGCATCTAATCATCTTTTTTTGTAGGATCCGGATCAGGAACATTCTTATGAACCATGATATCTACATACGTTAGTGGACACAAAAACAGATATATGGTGGTCGACATCACCCAAACAGTAATCGACTAATAAAAGTCAATTCAACATGTCAAACAGATCATGTAAAGCATGGGAATAATGTGCTTATCAAACTTTAACCATCTAATCCTAACAATCATATCCTAGGCACCTAATCCTTCAACGTAGGTTAACATGTTTTACAATTAAGTATATAGGATAATTAGATAAGCCCGCTAGATGATATAAATTTGAAAACATTCTCCCCCTCACTCAATGACTCATTCTCTGAAAAGTTTTAAAAGCGCTGAAGTCATTGATTGAGTTTTGCAAATTTATGAAGACATTGCTTCTGATTGATTTTTAAGCAACTAATTTGCCACCATTTTGTTAAAACAAATATTTTTCTGAAGAATTTTAAAAGAAAAAAATATTTGAGTAGGAACAGCAGTCCATTGACATACTTTCCTCATATAGTTTTAGGATAAGTGCACGAAACATTTGAAAATTGGTTTAGCGCAACACTTTCCTTCTTCTAAAGAGCGGGTTGCTATCTGAAATAATAGCAAACCATGGTTTTAAGCACGGGTTACAGTCTGAAGTAATAGCAAGCCATGAATTTTAGACATGTTTTGAAAAGAAATATTTAAACCTTCTGCTCGAACTTCATCTATGGTCCCGTGCCATTGTTGAATGACATTTCTAAGACCGTAGATGTTATCGATACCAGAAGACATGTCTAGAGAAAACATATTTTTGGTATTTTTAAAATTTTCTGATTTTTATGGATTTTTGTTGGTTTTATATTTTTCTATTTTATTTTTGTGGGTTTTCTATTATTGTATTTGGTTTTTGATAACTATTTACAGATAGAGAAGATGATATAGTTTAAGAAGATGATGATACGAGTACCGAGATAAGGATATCGAACAGCACGTCGTAGAAGATATGATTCGTCATATCTTAAATTTCCACCATCAAAGCTTCCGAGGCTCCAGAATAGAAGATAGAACACGAGCCTTTGAGAAAGAGAGACTTTGGCAGCTTTCCCCCAAACCGAAAATCCTTATGTTGAGCAGATTCGAAGCTCTATTTCAAGCTTGCCTTAGACAGGTGCACAAAGAAGCACACCATTATCATTGATCTTGCTACTCCTTTTAAGAATGATCATCGTGATTCTTCGTTCGAGGTTATATCATCCAAGAAAACAGCACCGTATCATCCCATACATGAATAGAATCTTCTCATATTTCTTTTCCACTGAATTCTGAAGTGATGCATACCAAAAGGTGTCACGAGAACACTTCCCCCACGTAGTTGAATTGATGCAGTCAGTCTCTTTCAATGAAGCTCATGAACCCGAATACACATATGGATGTGCTTCAAAGACGGAGAAACTTATAACATCGAAGTAGCAGATTAAGTACGATAGCCAAAGAATAACCACGATGTATACTTTTCCCTCCCCTGAAGAAAGTGTATGAAGCTCAAGAACCCGGTACCCGAATTCCCAAAGAGAGAATAAGCGATAACATTGAAGAAGCGGGCGAATCGATTATCTCATGGATGACTATCTGCGGATGTCAACTCCGGAATAAGTGATTATATCTACGAATCATCGATTAAGCACTCAAGTGAAACACTGGCGCCCCAATGTACACAATTCTTTCTCCCCGATGATTGCGATAACATCAAAATCATCACACACTTATTACCTCTTTTATCTTCGAAACTTTCTCTTACATCACTTCCCCCACGTAGTTGGAATAATAACACTAAAATCCTTGATGAGTAAAACATTTAGTTTCTCTGCGGTAATGACATTAGTCTTCCCGGGATATCTTCAATCACTTAGAAGTATTAAGCTCATCAAGTTTAATCGCGTTTAGATGCGTGTCTCCTTCCCCCTTTATGGTTTTGATACTTCAGAATCAGCAACATATTATAAGCCCAGATACTTGAAATCTTTTAAGAAGATCGCTTGAAGTCTTTGTGAGAATCAACTTGCTGAAGTACCGTGTGAGCAAATCTAATTAGGGGTTAAATCATACAATTCACTCTCCCCAAGTTAGTGCTCTCCCCTAAACTGACAATCTTTCAAATAAATGCCTGAAATAAGAAAAAGTCTTTAGATCGTTAAATGCAATTCGTCTTTAGTCTTCTAACATGTAGCAAAAAATGTAGAACCGACTGTAGACTCGACCTTATTCAAGATTGTCCGTTTGGGGAATAGAGAGTTAGCATCTTCTTCTCATCACATGTATTCCCGTTAACTTGTATATAGAAAATCCCCTTAAATCAAATCCCTCCCAATCAAACAAGAATAGAAAGATGTTCATCAAGGAAATCAGCCCCGCAACTGGAAGCACTTTGTCGTTAAACTCATCAGTCCATGAAAAGATGTCAACCAAAGGCTCTTAGAAGAATACTCGATGTAAAGATGACCCGATAAGAAAAAGCTCAGTTCTTACATGAGTTGGGAGCCGTATGACCATATATTCTCATATATAACTCAACATGCAGCAGTTTCACACTTCTTCTCCCCCTCAAGAATTGCATACGGAGTTGCCATTCTTGATTAAGCGAGTGAGTATCATCCAAATGTAGTCTATTAACACTTCTCCCCCTCAAAGGTTGCATATGATGTCGTCATCATCAATTTAATTGAGCAAGTGGAATAAGATTACTAGCAATGGTAGTTTGGTTCACTTGATGAATTAGCGCGCATGGAAAAAGCATGACGCATGTTGATGAGAATGGTCATAATAAGAAGATTTCTCTTCTTCAGAAGATAAAGCGCACTGAAACGTACGCTTTTCTTTTCTTTAGAGTACGAGGCTTGAACTGTTGTGTTCAAACGTCATAATCTCTCTCTTTTCATCTACTCTTGGCAAACTTGTAATCAACCCCATTATCATTCAATAGGCTCTTTGTAGTAACAGCTGATGGAGAAAACTCAATATGATGAATTTGACCCTGAAGTAAACTAACCCGAACTCGTGACTTAAACTTGCACATATGTAACAAAGAGCGGTGCCGAGAGTTCATCCTCAATTGAATCTCTAAGTACTCTATACTCTTCATCCAACCAACCATCGAGTATAAGACGTACATCACCTCTTGAAAATCCACAATTGAATGTGACATTGAGCACTACAACGTAACTCCTTAAAGTGATAGTTATTTTGTGGTGGTAAGAGCCCAATTCCCTCAAGTTGTAAAAGAAAAGGAAAAAGTCACCCAACAATAACTAGATTTCCAAGTCTTCATTTTTTTATAATAAGCTCGAACAAGGATCTTGAAGAATCTTCATCCAACCATCCCGATACCGGATACTAAGTACACTCTTAGTGATATTTCACTTCAACCTCAAATAAATAATAGTGAATTAGCCCCGTTGTCACATCTTCTGGTTAAAAGCTCACATCTAGCCTCCTTTTACATTTAAAGTGAACTATGATAATGGTTTCATCCCGATCATGGTTAAAAGCACATAACCCCTTAAAACCTTGTAATAACCAAACTGCCATGAAGAATATCCAAACAATCACCCAATTCATGAAGTACACTCTTTTATCCTTTCTTCAAAGTAGAAACCGTGGCACCAACATAAGATAAGATCCCGAAATACACTTTCCTTTCTCCAGGATGGTTCCATCATCACGGGATTTTACAATTCTATGGTTTAAACCGAGAAATAGTTTCTTTCGCGGGATTTTACAAAACCAAGAATAAACCGTAAGATAGATCCGGAAATGCACTTAACAATTACCATGATGTTTCTATTGTCACAGGATTTTACAAATCTATGATTTAAACTGAGAAATAGATTCTTTCGCGGGATTTTACAAAATCAAGACTAAAGCGTAAACAATGTCAGCTTGAATATGATATGACAACTTTGGTTGAGGTGAATTTCTGTTTTAGGGGAACATGCAACGGTTTATCAACGATTCTTCTCCATCAACAACAATATCATCAACAATTATTTACCCATATGTAGATAACTTCACAAACCATATTAAGTCAAGTAGTATACACTATTTCCCCTGGAGGTTGACCGTAAGACATCAAAGTACACGTTTCTCCCCCATGATGGTTTCGAACTTTCGGAAGCATCATTAATGTGTGTGATCATTTGCACGAAAAGTTCTTGTCATAAGCAAGCATCTTGAAGAATCATGGCTGACACTGAAGATTTTAGAAAGATGTTGCTTAGATTGTGAAGTATCATTGACATTTTGTAGCAAAGAATATTACATGAGAATTGTTGATCGCATCTCAACCATTAAATACTTTGGTAATCACATTTTCCATAAAATCTGTCGGCTATTGTTGTGACCACTTGAAAAGGCAAACCTGATATACCTGATTTGAACATGAAGTTGAATTCCTCAGATTTTCTACTTAAGCTTGTACTAATCCTTGTGAAAAAGAAACGGTGTACCCAATGTACCAAACCTCTTGACGTATCCTCAACTGCGTGAGACACCGAAGTGATAGTTACGTTGTGGGTTAAGTGAGAAAGAATCAAAAAAGTAACTAAATAGCCAAGTCTTTATCACACTCGTTAAACGCCCAAACAAGTCATCTTCGCGGAAGGGTGGAAAGAAAGAAGACGATATAAGTAAACGCGCCCGGAAAACCTCACTTCAAATCCAAATAAGAAATATCGTCCAAACTACCCCGTAGTCAACATTTTCCAATAAACACTTCAAGCCGTGACATAATATTCCTTGTGAAAATGTATACACCAAAGTGTCATAACAAGTCACATCATTTCATCAACTCACATCAAATCACATCGTCAAATCACGTGATCATCAAATCTCTTCAACGACTTGCAAATCGCAGCACAAGAACATTCGATACATAAGACTAATTAATTATCCCAAATTAAAGCTCAAATCTCCTAATAAATATAACCGGTCCATTAATACAATACCACTTGTGACCCGATCCATATCCGTTTCATAGATAAGTAAGATCCAAAAACAAATCATTAAACCCAGTCTACATAATCACCCAATCCTACTTAGATTCGCACATGAAGACTCAATCCATTCCAATTTAAATCTTTTTATCAACGATATAAAGCATTCATTTCAGCCCATGATCTCAATACTAACCCCCGATACTAACCCAACAAATAGTCCAATATAGTAGAGATACTCATTACTATGGTTTTATCAATATTTGATAAAAAAAATTCGGAATAAACTTGAGCTTTTCAAACTCATCAAACATGAAGAACATTTGGCCCCCTGGTTTAGTTCATAAATCAGATCCACTCAACACCTCACATATTAGTACTCAAACACGGTCCAATAATCTCCTTCCAGCCAAATAATAAATAATCATCTAAGTCATATTTAAATATGGCTTTTGGAAATATATTCAAGACTTACTAATACAAATATCATAAAATTCCACACGAAACCTAAACTATGTGCAATACCCAACTTCACATACGGCCCATGATCCAATCGTCCATACACCTTGAGCTCATATAAAAAATCAGGAGGCCCATGTGCAGCCTAAGAAAACAATTCAGATCCATGTGACAATATTGATACCGATTAAAATGTCACTACCCTAATATTCGGTTTTTTTTTTTGAAAGGTGAATTTCTTATAAAGTGCTTCGTGTCGCGGTTCGGCAGTGGAGGTCTAACTCGTTGTCTAAACGGGTCCGCGTTAGAAACTCCTCGAGCGGAAATGCTGTTTCAAATACCGATGGAAAACCCTACTAATCCATGAAGGCACGACAATTAATAGGGTAAACCCTTGCCTCTTCCAAGATTCGAACACGGTGTTACCAGGCCCAAACCCCTTCATTAGAGGACTACCTTGAAGGAAAATCCTCATTCAAACCCCTTGCGGATTTGAACTCAAGACCTCCCTCCCCAAGAGCCCCTAAGGACTCCAAGGTGGCCAACTGAGCTAAGCCAGTTGGTTAAAACATATTCAAACATAAACTTCAAATAGTTATATTCATCTGAAAAACCATAAAAGCAACTCGTATAAAACAGCAACTATTCGAAACTGTGACCATCATAAAACATCTTTAAGCATAACGAGAAACGACCAAACAACAACAAAACCATGTTATCACAACTCATATGACACAAACCGCATCCAAACACAACAACAAAAACCACATCAAAGAAACGCATTCAAAACCGTATGAATCATCAAGAACAACACAACCTTGGCTCTGGTACCATTTGTAGGATCGTTTATTTTATGTTGTTTAGATGATTCGGGTGGTCTAGGATTATGATTATACAAGAAAGCCATAGTTAGAGAGATGAAGAGAATAGAGGGTGTTCTAGAGAGAGAAATAATCAAATGAAAAGGTTAGATTAATGAAGAAGCACCACCCTTCCCTTAGTGGGAAGGGTATTTATAGTTACAAACTAAACGCCTTCCTGTCGGGCTGTGGATCAGGAATACAGTGGGTAAAGACCCGTCCTTTCTCCACGGTGTTACACTAAGCTAAACTAAACTAATAACTAACTAATAAACTGATAAATAACCATATGTCTACGAGCTAACTTATGCTAGATTATATTTGGGGTGACCGACACTTCACTATGGAATTTCTAATTCCTAACACTTTCCCCAGCCGAGACCAAATGAAGCAAAAATCAGCGCGAGGTCTAACGAATATCAAAACTAGAATCAAATCCAAGACACCAATCTAGTAAATAAGCCACTCTAACACTAATTCTAGATTTACACCTCTTGAAACACATTACTAACATATTTTAAAACTGATTTTCACCACACGAAACAAGTTTTATTATCATGCGAGATTAATTTAAAGACTCGTTTTTAAATCTGCTTATTACCACGAAACTAACAACCACACCCTATTTACGGTTTATAAACAATGAAGATTATAAGAACAAGAGTTTCATTCATGTCTTACCCATGAAGTGATAGAGAAAAAAGAGATGATACGAGGAAGCGTCCATGAACCAAACGCAAACCGGTTCAAACCCAACGCACAAGCTTGATCTACACGAAGTCCAAACACCACCGTGACATCAACGAGAGAGGTAGAGAGAATACCAGGCAATTGTGGGGACTCGCGACTCCAAAATGTTAACACAATTAAGCACCCGATCTAGAACTGAAAACCCTTAAGAAAACATCAACAAAACTCTGAAATTCAAACTTTAGATCTAGCACGCGTGAGGGCATCTCACCGCGCGTGTGGTGCATAGAAAGGACCACAAGGCTCCGATCTATCATCTAATAGGGGCGGTGTAATATGGCGGTGGCGCGTGGCGACGGTTTCCGGCGACGGTGGTGGTGGCCGGCGGACAGTGGTGGTCAGATAGTTTAGAGAGAGAGTGGTTTTAAGAGAGAGAAAATGTGTGTTTGTTATGAGAGGAAAGAGAGTGGTGAGGTATATATACCTAGGGGACCTAGCTTGCCAACTCCTCAAACTTTAGGGTGGTGAAATGAAAATATCATAGGGACCAAAATCGTAAATTTTCGATAACTTTATAAATATTAGATTAGGGACACGTTCGAAGGATAAACGTTCGATAAAAATTACGAGACTTACGCCATCGCATTTGGAATAATTTTTCCAATAAGAATGAGTATTTACTCGACCACTTTCTCGCAAATAGAAATAATGACCAATTTGAATGTTTTAACGAATTTACAATTGTGCCGGTACGCGTTGTGTCTAAGTTTTTACGTTTCACGAGATAACTTTCTCGTTTTCACGTTAAATGAACTCAGAAAAGTTCGTAAATGAAAAACAGAAGAATTTTCTAGGAAACGAATATCGGGAAAAGTGCGAGTTGTTACACACTTCCCTCCTTAACGAAATCGCGTCCTCGCGATTCAATTCGAGTTATCCGCTTGATTTGAAAAGAGATATAGATACTTTCTCAAGATTCCATTTTCACGTTCTCACGCGAATTCGAGATATTTCTTAAAGTTCCACCGATGAGTAAAAGTAGGAAAACGACTTCGCTCAATTCGTTTGACCACACGGTTCACGATTTCGATAGGTTCCTCAACGCAGCTAAGGCGTTCGTCGATATGGATATCTCCTAGCAAAGACAATAATTGTTTTCAACAGTGAGGCATTACTTCTGATTACCCACATGAGAACATCATGAATAACTAAGTCCTGACGGTAGCTCAAGGCTCTAAGCTCCCAGTCCAGCTCTAGCAAGAGTCTCAAAAGAATTTGCACAACAAAGATTTGGCTTTCCACGTTTACTAAACGCATCATACAATCCATGGTGAGATTTTAAGCGTAGCCTCGTCTCCAATCATGGAGTATCAAAGATTCATGTCATCCGTCCATCTTAGTTATTCTGATGATCGTGAGTAGTTTGCATTCTGCTTTTGATCTAAACAATCTCTCGACAGTTTCATGAACAGTCTTAGGATATCAAGTTGGGTATCCCCCATTTCAATCCAACCAATCGTTGAGCGGCATTTTCAACCATGAAGTGCCTTGTACAACGTGGCTATGGTTGTAAGAGATCTCGACCAATGAGAGGTGTCTATCCCAACCATTGTCGAAATCGATCACGCCGACATGCAACATGTCCTCTATCATTTGAATAGTTCTTTCACTCCACCAACGATCTATGGATGGTATCTAACACTCATACCAAGACCTGTCCTCATGGCTCTTGGAGTGATTACTAGAAACTTGATGTGAAACGACTTGTGAAGTAGCTTGAGATGATAACAAGAAAATAATCCATTGTGTACAAAACAACGACAAGGTCAAAGTCTCGATAACATCAAACCATTTCGTAGGATTACCGTAAAATGAATGGTAGGATAATCAAAACAACTTGTAAGACAATAGCGGCATGGCTCAATATCTCATAAGGAGATGGCAAAGATAACGTATATTCTTTAGAGTCGAATGAGGGGTTAGGCCTCGGCTTCAAGGATCATGGTTCAAGTTTCTCTTTAAAGTCTTAAGGTTTCTGTTGGGCCAACAGAATCTCCGTCGAAAAGAGAGTTAAGAAAATTCATAGTACGACTCTGAAGGAGAGCATTAATTACTACTAGCAATCAATAGAGATTCCGTAGTGCACTTAATACTTAACTCAGAAAGATACAACATTCAAATCCAATGTCATAATTTCCAAAAGAGATTCGACTACCAATCGATATCAAATCAAATTCTAAATACAATTGAACGACGATGGTTCCAAAAAGTTATGCTAAAAGCATACACATCGATAGAGCGCAAGGTGCAACATCAAAAGAACAGCATCAATGGGATAATCATCGATCGAAGATAAGGCTTAGGGTAGAGGCGTCTACAAAAAGACCAAAACAACACAAAGAGAATAAGCGAATCCACTTTCACCATAGGAACCAAAATCACAGAATCTAACAATCCAAATTCAACGTAGTCAAGATCGATTCCAAATATTCCAAGAAGCCCGATGAGCTTATTACAACTTCACGTAACCCAAATGAAACTTGTGACCAATTGGGTCTAACCTGACCCGATACAAAACAAGGTCTTACAGTTCCAACGATTCCAAAAATAATCCGAAGTCAAATAATGATTAGACGGCGACGAATAGCGATTCATAACAAAGGAAGGATATCGCGATAAACAAGAATTTGTGATGCCAGTGTGTTGTGTGTGAAGGAAAGTTTTTATAAAATCTCATGCACGTACACACACAAAACTTTTCCACTTCACGAAATCAAACCAAAAACCAACCGGACATAGTTCTATTATAACTACTCAAGTATCGCAAAATTCACCTCTCGAGTCGGACATAGGTGATCGGGCTATGTCCCATCGTCCCCTGGTTGAATATAGGTGATCGATCTATATTCACCCGAGGTTCAATGAATTTTGATATACTTGACTTAGTTACTCTAGCCTCATGTCTTTCACTTTCCAAAATCCATTTTCAAAATAATAAAACAAGTGTCCACGAGGACGAGTGATGAGATTGTGCAGGGAAAGAGATGCAACGCTACAACAGATACGATGCGTAAACATAAGTACGTCGAAGATACTTATAACAGATAGTGAAAGATAAATGGATATACTCATCCAATAGTAAGGCACCCATCTCATCAAATATATTAGCAATCAAAGTCACAAGTGAGGCATCAGCTTGGCAGGCAGGCACGTGTCAGTCATAGGGTTAAATTTTCATAAAAGTGGTTATAGTCTAGGTTTTGAACTACCAACTGTAACACCCCGGAAAATCGGGTTTTAGCGGAATCATACAAGTCTTGGGTGCTACTAATTGGTATCAGAACACAAGTATAGAATAACGGGTCTATCTTAAGAAAACTCATTTATTCACAATAAATCAAAGTTTACAATAAAATTTGATGCAAAACAGTGCCCATAATAAATAAGCGGTCCCAGTACAAATATCGAGTAAATGCATGACCATGCCATGCCATTGCCCAGCGCCTCAAAAGTAAACTATTGCCTCAATACCTGAAAATACATGCTAAAAGTGTCAACACGAGGTTAGTGAGTTCATAGGTTTGCATAGAAGTATAGCGGGTTCAAAAGAGCCTATCGATCATTTTGACGCCCACAATGTCGCAAAAACAAAGTTTACCTTTAAGCAAAATAGTAAGGTGGACCACAATGTTTTCAAGTACAAATCAATTCTCAATAACAAGTCAAATTCTACCAAGGCATACCTTACCTAAATTATAGTATCAAAACATTTATCCACAATAGCTCATAAACAACCACTTGGACCATATCAAAAATCAAACACTACCGCGAATATAGTGTCACGCAAGCTTAACTATTACGCAGGCTAAGTCATGAAACCAACGCTAGCAAGCACACAAACAATCAATATGTTATACGTCCCCAGCATGAGCCATGTAGGTCAGACGGGGTAGCCATTCCCAATAGATCTATTCGTAACACTCGCACAATCCTGACCCAGGATGTAACAATTCATAAAAACGCTTGGGTTTCTAACCTTAACCTAACACGTAATAGCTTACAAAAATATTTCCAAGTCCAATTAAAACAATTTTCAAGCACTTGTGTCCACATAAAAACATATTCAAGCCAAATCATGGATTTCATTAAAACAAGTAACAATCGGTTATTCAAATCAATCAAACAATTCATTTAGTAAAAACAAGCATGTATTCTCCCCCAAAACAGTTTAAAAGCAAGTAAAAGTAGGTGCCATGAACTCACCTCGATACGAGCAACGCAAGAATCACAACTAACAAGACTGGCATCAAAGAGCAAGCACAACCAAATCATGAAGGATGGCACGTCGATATCCAAAGAGTACAAGTACAAAGGTACTACATCGTCACGACATAATAGTATACGTATTATCGCAAAATACGTCTCAAAAAGTAAGATAATATAATATCCGAAAGACAACGTGTCTTAGTTTTCGTAGAATACTCGTGTCAAACGTTTCCAAAATTTCCAGTATCAATATCTCAAAAAGTTTAGTTTTAACATTTCGTGTGGTGGTAAGAATTCAAGACTCGACATACAACTCACGCCACAAGTATATCAAAATGTAACTCACACCAAAGAGGTAACTCATGCTAAAGCATAATGTATATCCCAATACATTATAAGGAATAGTCAAGAAATATTGACCAAGGCTCAACTCGAGTAGACAACGAACAGAAAGAAGTTGGGGAACTAAAGACACATAACTATGCCAACAAGTAAGTAAATAGATAATTCTCGGTGTTTACCCATAATCCCCAAATAGTTTGCATAAAACAACTATGTTTTATAATAATGATAAGTTTGAATTTATAATTCATATAATAGAGGTTTCACTAGTTAAAAGGATACTTGTTTCGACTCTAGGGTTTTATAAAAGAAAGATTTTAATTTAAAAATTATAACTTAGAATGTTTCTATAAATTTCGGCATAACGCGTCCATTTATATAACATTCCCAAGTCATCGCGACTTAAAATAAACCAAGTTTGAACTTACAATATTTATAAGTTTTGTTTCGTTATCATTCACGTAATTATTAGCCTTGAGTTTATTGAATAGTTTGCGAGTGTTCTGTGTCTAATACATTAAATTCTATCAGAGTCTAATATATTATACCGTTAAGTCACAAAGTGTCCAATAAGTCCAACGTCTAATATCACAAATCCAATAACAATCCAAATCCAATATGTCCACATAGCATCAATATCCAGTCCGATATAAATCAATATCAAGTCACATATAAGCAAAGGTTTTGATAAGTATTTAGTCCGGTTTATAATTTATTTTGTCCAAATGAATCAAATGCTTGATCCAAGCATTCCGAAACTTCCCAACATGACAAAATGAGATGAGACGAGTTAGTCCGATAGTAGCATAATCGATAAACAAGATAAATTCCCAAACACAACCTAATAAGAATCGGCTAACTCACTTATTCGATATTTGTAATTTATCTATTTAACCAAAATGTCAACAATTACCTGACACGTACAAATGTCACTACCATGTTCAACTTTACCGAACAACTCCATGTTCTTTTTAAGTTTTAGAAATCAAAAATACTATTTTGTTTCGTTATTCTTTTAACCCGTGACCACTCAATCTCACGACACATATGTGGTGTCGTAAAGGTAGACGACATCAAACACCCTTCAAGTACACAAACACACCCCAAATATGGTTAACACTCTAGCACCACAGGAAAAGTTAAACACTATAACCCCTACGGATTTATCGATTTCTGTACACACGAGAAGTGAATAAGCTTGACACGAGCCTGAGCCTATTAACCATTACCACACGGGCTGTAACCTAACACCCTATGTGGGTACCTTTCCCCAGCCGAGACCAAATGAAGCAAAAATCAGTGCGAGGTCTAACGAATATCAAAACTAGAATCAAATCCAAGACACCAATCTAGTTAATAAGCCACTCTAACACTAATTCCAGATTAACACCTCTTGAAACACACAACCAACATATTTTAAAAATGATTTTCACCACACGAAACAAGTTTTATTATCATGCGAGATTAAATTATAGACTCGTTTTTAAATCTGCTTATTACCACGAAACTAACAACCACACCTTATTTACGATTTATAAACAATGAAGATTATAAGAACAAGAGTTTCATTCATGGCTTACCCATGAAGTGATAGAGAGAAAAAGAGAGATGATACGGAGGAAACATCCGTGAATCAAACGAACCGATTCGAACCAAGCACAAGCTTGATCTACACGAAGTCCAAACACCACCGTGACATCAGCGAGAGGTAGAGAGAATACCGTGAAATTGTGGGGACTCGCGACTCCAAAGCACCCAACACAATTAAGCTTACCCCGATCTAGGCCGAAACCCTAAAGAAAACATCAACAAAACTCTGAAATTTAGACTTTAGATCTAGCACGCGTGAGGGCATCTCACCGCGCATGTGGTGCGTAGAAAGGACCACAAGGCTCCGATCTATCATCCAATAGGGGCGGTGTAACATAGCGGTGGCCGGTGGTGGCGCGTGGTGACGGTTTCCGGCGACGGTAGTGGTGGCCGGCCGACAGTGGTGGTCAAATAGTTTAGAGAGAGAAAGGTTTTAAGAGAGAGAAAATTTGTGTTTATTATCAGAGGAAAGAGACTGGTGGGGGTATATATACCCCTGGAGGGACCTAGGTTGCCAACTCCTCAAACTTTAGGGTAGGCTGAAATGAAAATATCATAGGGACCAAAATCGTAAATTTTCGATAACTTTTATAAATATTAGATTCGGGACACGTTCGAAGGATAAAACGTTCGATAAAAATTACGAGACTTACGCCATCGCATTTGGAATAATTTTTCCAATAAGAATGAGTATTTACTCGACCACTTTCTCGCAAATAGAAATAATGACCAATTTGAATGTTTTAACGAATTTACAATTGTGCCGGTACGCGTTGTGTCTAAGTTTTTATGTTTCACGAGATAACTTTCGTTTTCACATTAAATGAGCACGAAAAGTTCGTAAATGAAAAGCATTTAATTTTCTTGGAAGCGAATATCGGAAAAGTGCGAGTTGTTACAAAGATGTTCGAGAGCTCTTCATATTTGTGAGGTATGATGTTGACAAATTATATTATAATATAACCTATGATCCTATTTTAAGTGATATTCTATGATGATTTAATGATACGGATCTTTATTAATAAGAAGGTAGTTTATTAGCTATGTACATTGTCGGTTCTGTTGGTTAATTAGAAGGTAGTTTATTAGATATGTATGTTAGCGGCTACGATTAGTCGATTAAAAGCCATGGATTTCTTATATTACTATATCGAACGAATAATGTGATTTCATGCTTTATGAAGGTTCATGAGGAGTTATATGCTATAGCTATGGATAGAACAATAAAAACTTATGACATCAAGGTCAGTAATCAAATTGATTATTTTAACTCTGAACCAGATTTATTAGTGTAAATAGATAAATGGCAATTGATTTTTATAGTATCACAATGTCTGTTGCTGCTAAGGCTAGGGAGTCGTTGATGCCATCACCCACCATAGCAACTGTGATTCAGTCTTTTGAAATGAACAATGCCATCGCCTTTCCCAATGTGCATCACCTTGCCCATCTTGAATGCCACCGCAAGCCAAAGTGGAAAGATGAGATTGAGTTTCAAAGGATTCACTACAAACGAACCAACATTCTTGCCAAATCCTATAGGTGACTATCTCGACCCATTTATTTATAAATAAGGGTTAATGGTCCAGAAAATATACAAACTTGCCACTTTTTACTATTGTGACAATAAACGTTTTTTTTCCTATTAAAACAAAAAAGTTTCTTAATGACTATTATTGTAACCAAAAATGCCACGTGGCAAAGTTAATTGTCACTTAACCCAAAAAACGCATTTATACGTTCAAATGTCTGGGGGACCATTTCTGCCAAGTTACCAAACATGGGGACTAATATTAATCAAAACATACGAATATAAAAAAAACGTTTTTTTATAAAACATAAAATAAAAGAAGTGTTCTTCCCCAAACCTGCTACAAAGCCAGATGCTATAAACCATAATCAATGAGTTCCTCAAGTTCAGCACAATCACGCCTAGTTGGTGGTAATATTCAATACTACTGTAACTGTAACCGTCTACTAAAGGTCCATACTTCAACCGAGGAATCCGGGCAAGAGATTTGTCAAATGTAATGATTCCAAAGTGTACGAGTTTCTTGATGAAGATCTTCATACGGAGTACTACAAAGAGTTGGTTTTTGGATTCTTTGAAAGGCAGAAACACATCAGCCATAATCCATATTCTCAACACATGGTTGAGGGTCTTACTATGGTAAAGGCATTGTTGGAAGATGATTTGAAGGCTACAAAGTCCAAGTTGCAGTTGTATGATAAGTTGTTTTACATTATGATAGGATGATTGTGTTTAATTTGTGTTGTATTCGGTATGACAATTGCCAAGTAATTAGGGTATTGATGTAATGGTTTTATCTTATGGAATGAAAATCTTATCTTTTGGTTACATTCTCTTATATTTATGTTGCATTCTATTATCAGTTACAAATAGAATGATTTGTAGACCATAAACAGTGAGCATAGCATTCATAATAGGTGATACAAAACACATTATTTTAGGGCCATAAAAGGCATACATAAACTAAACTGAAACCATGAAAGACCAGTGCTAGGTACTAGGTGCTTCTAACCCATCATTTTCTTTCCCTTCCCCTTCCCTTTTGGTGTTGCAATTTCAGTTGGTGCAACATAAGGTTTGACACCAAATTCTTCAAGAGTGGCCTTTGCAGGCAATCCTAGAACTTTAGGCCTTGCATCAAATAGAAGCTTTTCAATCTGTTTTTGGGTTAGTGGCTTATCATCATCCTTTGCTTTTTTTTCTTGGTTCAACATAATGTGAGCTTGAGCCCACCTTTGGTTGATAAAACTCTAGCTCATCAGGTGGTACTACATATTGCAATTGAAAATACCCTGTCCATGTGTTACCTGAACTTGTGTCATCTGTAGTTTGTGCATAGTCTGATGTATCGAAATCGTGTACTTGGAAATAAATAAATAAATAAAAAATATATATATAAATAAAAATTAAACATAAGTATGTTTAACAGATAAGAGATGGAAAAGGCACATGTTTGACCTGTTTATAACCTTTTCTCTTGTTGGAACCCTTGTTTCCCGAACTCATGTTTGCAGCAAAGTGTGAATAGATGAGGAAGATGTTTGATATGGTTTTGTATTATCCATATCTGCTCTTATATAGAGGTATGGTAATACATTCATTCATTGACTTGACAAATGTAGAAAAGTGATGCATTGATTCATTGACTGCAGCAATTAGATGAAAAAGTGTTGCATTGATTCATTGAATGCAAATGCATAAAAGTGAGAAAATGCAATAGTGAAATTCATAAAAGTGACTGCATGAAATGATCAGTAAATTGCAATAATGCTACAAAGTCCAAATGCATAAACAAATAGTCAAATTCAGTGACTACACAAATTGTACAAAAGTGATTCATTGACTGCCCAAATGTTTCTGCATTCACAGTCATACATATTTGAAATTCATACAAGAGATTAGTTTAATTTTGACCATCTTATGCCCTCATATGATATACAAAATGGGCTATTTGTAGATGGTCATTTTAAATGTTAACATACCTAAAGAACCATATGGCGTTAAATTGTTTACATCCAAAAGATGATTAACTATGCCCTCATAAGATATACAAAATGGGCTATTGTGACATACAAAAGCTAAAATAGATGTTAGTTGCACTTATATATCAAGTGCATTGTCTTTATCTTGCCACGACCATCCTTTTTTTGCTCAACTTCTTTAGTATGATTCTTTCACTTGGTCTTCGATTTTATGAGGTTGTTTCTTTCGATCACGCACTTGATCTTTGCAATTCCTCTTCCATCGATCTTGCACTTGATCTTGTTGTGCTGACTTGAACTTGGTCTTGACCTTCATCTTGCACTTGTTCTTGAGGCCGGAGTTCAATCGTTCTTGACCTTCATCTTGAACTTGTTCTTGAGGCCGGACTTGAACTGATCTTGACCTTCATCTTGCACTTGTTCTTGAGACTGGACTTCAACCTGTTGTTGTTCTTGAGACTGGCCTAAACTAGTATCAACACCAAACTATCTTGCAAATGCTGAAGTATATGCCCTCCTCGTACCATGCCTTGTTAGAATTCCAAGTGTTGACCTAACTTTCCTTTTTAACCCAGCACCTCCATTTGGCCCAACTTCAGTCCTAACTCTTTCATTAGACCCACCACCCACATCAACCCTAACTCCTTCATTAGACCCACTACCCATTTCTGTCCTAGCTCCTTCATTAGACCCACTACCCACATCATCCATAGCTCCTACATTAGACCCACTACCCACTTCTGTCCTACTTCCACCCACACCATGAACATTTTGTTTTCTAGGCCTACCAGCAACTCCTTTTGGTTTTGGTGTCTTTACCACAATAGGTTCTTGGCAACCTTTTATATTGTGTCCAGGCTTATGGCAATTTGTACAATGCATTAGAACACCTACTTTAGACACTCTTGTACCACTACCCCCTTACCTTTAGCTCTGACTCTCTTCTTTCTAGGCCTACCAGGCATTTTTTTAGGCTTTGGTGGTAATACATTTGAGTACATGCTCGGATCAGGCCAAAAATCCATACCACCAACAGGTTTTAGGTTCAAGTTGTTGTAAGCTAAATAATACATATCTGTCCTAAACCATTGTGGGACATAAGCCTCAGGTGAACTATTCATAAACATTATGACCTTTGTGGAGTGAACACATGGTATACCTGAAAGTTGCCACATCCTGCAACTGCAAGTCCTCTTTGTTTCATCAACAGTGAATCCATCACTCCCTTGTCTCACCTCAAACACATTCCCACCAGTTGGTATCACATGCCAGAACCTGCATATGAAAATTATCAATTTGAATCAAAATATCATAAATTGGAAAATGTAGTTTAATGGACACTAACCTTTGTTGGTCTTTCAGTCATTCCAATCTTTTTTGAATGTTGGGACACACTCCAGGAGTCCACTTCACACTAACCTCCCTCATCTTCTGCATCCTTTCCAGGACATTAACTCTAATAGCTTCTAACATGGTGATCAGTGGCTTATGCCTAACACCCACAATGACACTATTGAAGCATTCACTAAACCCTTTTTCAACTGCTTCACAACCTCTGTCAACCTCAAAGAATGCTCTGGACCATGTCTTGGGATTCTTATCCATGACCCACTTATGTGCACCAGGGTTAGCCTTTTTAATCTTATCCATTATTTTATTGAACAGTTGAGGGTATGATGCTTTAGATGCTGACCAGAATAGATTCCTGCCAGAAAACTCCTAAATCCCGATGTAATGTTTCTTAAAGCCTTCATATATGTGTCTTGCACATTGCCTATGCTCGGCATATGGCATGACTAGTTTAACAGCTTCAATAAGACCCTATAAAGGCATGTTAGTGTGTTAGATCATGTTTAATATTATATTAACAATTGGGGGGAAAAATAAATGTCTAAAGCATACCTTGTGTTGATCAGATATCAGAGTTAAACATTGACCTTTAACTTTACCCAAATCATCTTCAAGCAACTCTAAAAACCAACTACAGTTATCTTTATTTTCAACATTTACCACAGCCCAAGCCATAGGGTAAATGTGGTTATTCCCATCTCTACCAATTGCAGCAAGTATTTCCCTTTGATTAGGAATTTTCAGAAAACAACCATCTAAGGCTATAACTGGCCTACATCCTGATTTCCATTCATTAGCTAATCCAGCAAAACAAACATAAAACCTATCAAAATATGTCTTATTATACGGGTTGTTTGTCACTCCCAACTTCACAAGTTAACCCGAGTTGGTGTCTAAAATAGCTTTCCATAAGATCTTAGCATACCATAGTGTTACGCTACACTCATTTCATTCGATTCAAAGCAAACTTTTTGCATTAACACATTGATTAGTCGTAACCTTACATTTATACTTTTTCATCACTAGGTCGCCTAAACTATTCAACCTAATCTCGTGGTTATCCCTAATCTTTTCAACAAAGACGTCCCTATCCACTTATAGTTGACCAATGTGCCAAACCGAAATTCCTAACACATGTATGCTCATCAACTAATGTTTTAATCTGAAAAGTTTTCTCTTCTGACATCCAAATAGCATAACATCTCCAAGGACATTGTGGCAATTCATTACTACTAACACTAAGATACATGATTTGCTTCCTTTGTTTACCAGTATCTGGATCAGCCACCCTTTCAGGTCTTTGTCCACACCTAGCCACTACCATCTTTGAAGTACTCTTCTCATACCATAGTGAGAAGCCATTAGCCAAAGCATAGAAAGTCAGACACTCCTTGAACTTGTTCACACTCACATACTTTAAACCTTTCTGCAATTGTAACACAACATTTGTTAACATTCATCATTAATAAACAACATAACAAATTTGAATTTTAATTTAAGTATGCTCAACATACTCACCTCTGGTTTCCTCAGTCTCCAGTGTGTACTTTCATCACACATGGGGTACCTTTCAATACTTGTTTGAGCAGTAATGAAAGGGTCTTGAGTGTTTCCCTCCTCATCAGTAGCCTTAAGCTTTCTTAGTAGCTCATCCATGAACAAATCATGATCACTCCTAACATCGGGAGCAGAAGAAGAATTTAAAGGCATACTATTTGCTTCATTTGGCTCTTCCATATGCTCTACCTTATCCCTATTAGCTTTGATCCTATTTCTAAGCTCAATCAATTCCTCTTCACTAGGACTAAGATAATCAACTGACTTATCACTATCATACTCCCAATCATAATCACTATCAGAATCATCATCATTTTCAATCACCCTAGCATCCATAATAGTACTACCACTAGTACCTACACCACTAGTACCTACACCACTAGCCTGGTGAGAAGATTCACCTTGAGTTTCAGCATACTCCATCTCAGCCCAAGCCTCCATCTCATCTATGCTAAAATCATTGCAATACCTTATTTTTGGACTGACTTTACTCTTAGCAACACTAGCATCCATACTTGTTCTATCTAGTTTACCTAAGTACTCAGATAAGTCCATATCAAAGTGCTGGAGATATACATCAAGCTCCCCAAATACCACAGCCACATCAAACATATCGTTTAACTCACTATCATCAGTGACTCTAACTAAACCATCCTCCAACTCATGATTTGGGACTCTGTAATACACCCCTTCAATATCTGTTTCAACTTTTTCTTCAAGATATTGGGCAAACTCTAAGTAAGGCATCCTTCTAATAGACATAGGACTGACAACACCATGCAAATACCTAAGGGGACCATGGTTGAAATACCCATCTCAGTTTATAACTAAGATGTGTTGAACAGTATGAGGTATCATTCTGAAAAAAATACCAAACACTAAAATTAGGGCTTGCTGACTATTTATGATTAAAACAAAATTAACTGAATCAAACGAAATTACATACCTAACTTGTTACAAAAACCATAAACAATTGGAAAGGGAGCAAAGTGGATTTTTCAATTTGGTAGATTAGGGTTTTTCAGTGGAAAACGGGTTTCAATTGGGGGGACTGATTTTGGGGGGAAATGATTTGGGGTTAATAAAGCCTTTTTTTATTAATATTAGTCCCCATGTTTGGTAACTTGGCAGAAATGGTCCCCCAGACATTTGAAACGCGTATAAATGCATTTTTTGGGTTAAGTGATAATTAATTTTGCCACGTGGCATTTTTGGTTACAATAATAGTCATTAAGAAACTTTTTTGTTTTAATAGGAAAAAAAAAGTTTATTGTCACAATAGTAAAAAGTGGCAAGTTTGTATATTTTCTGGACCATTAACCCTATAAATAACAGGTCGCTTGTGGTGATGCTTTCACTCTAACGTGTCAAATAGGTTATGCTAAAAGGATAAAAAATAAAATATGTCAAATGGGTCAAACAGGTTGATAGTTCTACATAGCGTGAGATGGAATTTAAGGGTTTGATTGATACTAAAGTTGAGTTTTCTTGATTTTCCGTTAAACACGAGATAGCTACTGAGATCATTGCATTTAGAAGGAGGTAAAGGAGGCTTCAAATGATGATATATGTTATGAAGTTTTAAACCTCATCGTATCTCCACTTGAAAATTTGAGTTTTTAGATTGTTAATAGCCAACCAGATGAGAAGCTCGTCATGAAAAATCAAGTTATTTGTTGTAAAAGTACATCAGGTTTTTCTAGAAATTCGAACAGTGAGGGATGCTCCAGCCAGGAGGAAAAAGGTACGAAGTTAATGTCACATGTTAGTTAACCGCCTGCTTCTGTTGTGTCGGGGAAAGATGCTCCTGACAATTACCCTACATCTGTTAAAAAGCTTTTGTCAACTGGAATTCTTGATGGAGCAAAAGTGAAATATATTTCTGCTTCGGTAAGTTTCATTTTTATATATTGTTGTGGTGTTTCAGCAAAAAATCTTCACGAAACCACATCATCATTGATCTATTGTTTGAAGGACAAGACGAAACAACTAAACGATTAAAAGGACAAGACCTCATGTTTTGAACGACATCATCATTGTTCTGTTACTCTCCGAACCATTATAAGGACAAGACGAAACGTTTAAAACAAGATCTCTCCTTGGATTCGGAATTAACTTATGCTAAAACATACAATCGAAATTCAAAACAAGATCTCAGATTCTTTTGAGGTATCTCAATGACCTTTTCAGATCCAATAAAACTCAAATGAATTTCATCATCGATCCATGTCTCAAAGTTTAATGTAAAACTACATCAATCTAGATCTCAGCTTTCTTAAATTCGTGGAACTCAAGGGTTACATCAAGACCAAAACGTCAAAAGAACGAAATTAAGAAATCATCACGGATCTATCTTGTCTCATTTACTATTCGAACTAAAAGAAATCGATTGATAACTAACGAGTTATAATCTTTTCTTGGCTCGATTTTATACTAAATGAAACAACAAATGATGTAAATTAAAACCTACCCATGCTCGTTTGCCATTTCAACGACTCAAACCATCCTTGTGGTGAGTGAAATTTGCGTGCATCCTGTGGAGATGAAGGGGCAGTCTTGCATATTGTGATTAGGAGAATGATTAGGGACGGGTGAGAGGAATCTTTGGGATGATTTGGATGATGCGTATGGTTGCAGAAGAGAAAGGGAGGCGGATTGTTTAGAGAGTTTAAGGTTTGGTTAATATGAGGATTATTAGGGTTATGAGTGAGATAAGGGGCCTTATATATCCATGTGTTTAGGGTTGCGTGTGACCGGTTTATGAGTTTTAGGAATTGGAAATTCTATAGTAAAGCATCGGTCACCCCAAATATAATCTATCTTAAGTTAGCTCGTAGACATATCGTTTATTACGTTATTTGTTAGTTAGTTATTAGCATAGCTTAGTCTAGTGCAACACCGTGGAGGAAGGATGGGTATTTACCCATTGTATGCCTGATCCACAGCCTGAAGCAGGGCGTGCTTCTTTTTATAAATAGCCCTCTCCCCACAAGGGAGAGGGTTGGATGTTCATTTGGAATCTAACCTTCCATGAGTTTCTCTTACTAGAATATCCCACTTTCTCTCTTTAAAACCATATATTCATATGCCCATATTTGTGATTGTTTGTGTATTTGTGAAATCCAATATGTTACAAATGGTATCAAGAGCCATGGTTTGATCATCTCTCTTACATGATCTTGGATTTCTAGTGGTTTTATATGGTTTTTGGGTTTGAAAAAGTTTAGTGGTTTTTGCATCATTTGGATCATTTCTTGTGTTAAAGTTTGAATTTTGAGTGTACTTTTGTGATTAGAATCATTGTAAGTGCTTGGGTTTTGATTTGGAAAGCTTGAATCACTGTGGTTGGGTTAGTTTTGGATTGAAAAGTGTGGTGTTTGAACTTTTCTTGGTAGCGACTTGAGTCTCGGATTAGTTTTCTTGGTAGCTACTTGCTTCTATAATTATTAGCGACTTGTAGTTGTGGTGGTAGCGACTTGAGCACTAGCGACTTGTCTATTGAGACAAAGCGACAAATAGTACAAAGTAGTGGATGTATGATAACTTCCAAGGAAACTTTCTTGAGCAAGTTTTATAACACCCTAGGCGATGAACCTAATCGTTGTAGTGTAGTAATTAGGGTAAGCCACGGGTATTGATATCGTTCTCTGGGGAATAGGAATGCTAGTGAGAAGTTACTACGCTAAGGTTGAGGTTGAGGAAGATTATTTTGTATTTTTATATTTTTGTAGAAATGGAAAAGGTACGAATCTCGGGTATTGGATTTGGGGTTGGTATTGCTACCGATTACTCTACTATTATCTAATTATCTAAGCTAAGGTTGTGATAGTCTATGTCTAATTGATGTGTACTCGTATGATAGTTTAAAGATGTGTTTACTTAGGTTTTACTACTCCTTAATTATCTCCTATTGATGGTTGATTTGTCACGTCCTTATTCCTAGTTGCGTTGTGATTCTAAGGCTATAGGGCGTGCTTGTTTCCTAACTCTTTGAAATTACCAAAGGGTCTTGTTTACAAATCCTCTAGTGATTTATAGGCGCCTACTCTACGGTTGTCCTTGAATACTTTATCCTACAATTACCTAGATAATTATATTCTAAAGTTCACAAAGAAAAGTCAAGCATTAAGTACACAACGAATAATCTAGCGCACTCTAGATCATTAGTCAACTAAGATAAGTATCAACCAATCAATATTCAATAATTAAGTTTCATATTCCTAAGCAAACACACAAATAAATTAGCGGACATGGAGAACATGCAAGCATACACACAAATAATCAAAGACATAATTAAATTAATGAAGTAAATACTTATCTTGATGTATAATAGGGTTTAGAACCTAAAATCTTGCACAAGAAAGCCTTGGTTCGGTTTTAGGTTTTACTCCAAAAGACTACCCCAAAAGCGAAAAATTCGGATTCTATATATAAGATTACATCTGCGACGGCGTCACCTTATGTTTCGTGACGCCGCCGTGTCGCCGTCATTAGGGTTTCGTCTTGGCCACGTAAACCTTGCGCGGCGTCACCTATATGATGTGCCGTCCCTTGACTCTGCGCCGTCTTGGCTGCATCTAGGCCGTCGAGTAACGACGGCCTACTCCTTTAGAACTGACGTCGTCCTTGAAAACATGCAATTTAACCCGACCCGTCGCAAAATTCCTTCCGGCGGCGTCGCAGATATGCGATGCGCCGTCGCCTTATGTTTCAATGACTTTGAGTGTCTCGATTCGACTTTGGCCATTTTCTTCGTATATTCGCGCCTTTTCGTCCAAATAAGCATCATTCCAACATTTTGCCTTCAAGAGACCTAAAAGTGAAAAGGAACGATATTAAGCAATAACGGATCTGAAGTGATCGAATAAGGGCTTAAATGACCCTTAAAAAGGTACCTTTAAAACCTTATCAAATATCCCTACACTTGGTATTTGCTTGTCCTCAAGCAAATGTGCTTTTAACCAATTAATTTATAAGTTAGGGGTCATGAAGCATTCATTCAAAACGGTCCACAACACATATAAGCCCATAAAAGTCATAACAAACACGGAATTACATACTAGCACCTCACATGGGGTGTTTGGATACTCACATCTCTCTCGGTGTATATATGAAATATAACAAATCGAAATGGAAGATAAACACTCATTAACCGGTCCTAGTACATAGATTACCATAGGCTTGAGAATAGATCAAACCTCCGTCGCTTTGGCGTAAGCACCTAGGAAAGACTATCAAAGAGGTCTTTTAAAGGGTTGTAATGTTAGGCTTACGGTAGGAAATGAAGGGTTTGGTGGGATAGGCTATTTAGTGGTGGATAGTCAAAAATCTCTATGTTGCAAGTATCTGAAGAATGGCGTTGCTAAGCCAAGACTCGACACTCTAAAACTCTAGGCAACGAAAATAAACAAACATAATTTAAAAGATAGATGTAGGATGGTAGCCGTATGGTTTTTTTTTTTTTTTTTTTTTTTTTTTTTTTTTTTTTTTTTTTTTTTTTTTTTTTTTTTTTTTTTTTTTTTGCATACACTTTTACTCTACCATCCTCTACGGTACATCAAAATGATAGGGATTTATAGACACATCCCTACACTTGAGTTTTATTACTCTAACACTAATTTGACCCGAATTGAAAAGATCAAAACACTTGGAGTACATTATTATGCAAACAAAGGGAATTTGAGTTTAACGTTCTCTTCCTATATTTCATAAACTTTAACTTTTCCCATGAATCCCAATCATCCCAAAGCGTATACAAAGGATATGATTCGACTTAGCAACTCATGCAAGCAACGGATAATTGAACTAAGGGTTTTGGGTGATAACATAAATTGCACTAAAAGTGAGTGCAATAAAGGTAGGCTAAGGCGATTTGGGTGTATATTTGGGGTGGGGTGTAAACAATGCTCTTCATTGATATCCCGGAAAAACGAAACATCACGAGAACCGCGAAAAGGATAGGCTCGAGGGGTTAACTAGGGTATCGTGTACTAAAGATGAGTACAATGCAAAGGGTGTGGGGAATTACTCAACCGATATGGAAGAAGTAATTATATTACGGTATCAAACAAGGGTTTATCCTAATGCCTCTTATCATTTAGTTATTCCTAACTACACAAGTGTAGTCTCACTAGCGATCTCGGAATGCATCACAAAACAAGTTCTAGAATCTAATATACTACCGGTTCACATTCTAAGCATTAAAGATGAATGCTTTAATTCCTACTAATCTAAGGCGATCCTCACATTTTGGGTGGAATTTAGGTGGTAAAGGGTTTTGTGCTAGTCATTCAACTTCCTATCCATGAGGCGCTTTTGTTAAGACTAATGGCCCACTCTTATCGTCATGAAAAAATTTTAAATTTGGCTAAAATTACCCTAACCTACATTTTCTCATGGTTTATTACACAAATACACTTGGACAAAGCAAATAGTCAAGGATAAGCATAGTTTCAAAGTTCCGTTTATTTTCCTCCTACACTTAAACTGAACATTGTCCCCAATGTTCCCGAAAATATCAAAGTTATGATAATAGAAGGTAATTAAAAGCGAAAGAAACTAATACTCCCGATTAGCTCGGTAGGATCCGTAAAAGTGGTGGTTAAATCTTTTCCAAGAAGAGTTTTTGCGTGAAGGCTCCTTCCAAACTTGTGTAACTTCTTCTTGACAAACTAAACTGCACACTAGAAGAAAACAAAGCGAAACCTTCGCGTAAAATCGGCGGTAATAATATACATAAGACTCGATTTAAACTAGGATATAATGCTTGTGGAATGGATGTTTACAATTTGTTTTGAAAGTTAAGATCCGGAAAATTCCAAAATTTTACAAGTAGCTCGAAAACGAGAAAAAGTAAGTGATGTTTTATTCCTTCACGGCGCCGTCGGTTGCAATCTGACGCCGTCAGTTATCCCGACAAAAAGCGGTGCGATTTTACGGAAAAATTACGGAAAATTTGCATCTTTAGAATCTGGAAAAACTTACGCAAAAACATCCATTATGACTCGATACAAGCATTTGACTCGAACAAACAAACATATATATCTTTTAGTTAATTGTTATTCTCATGTTCACGTTTCTTATGAAAGCGTGTGTAATCCTCCTACACTTATCCTTTATGTAAAATACCTTTATATGTAATTAAGACGAGGTTAAAAACAAAATAAAGCATTTTTACAAATTCAAACATGAGGACAAACAATTAATAAAAGATATATGACACTAACAAGCAAACAATTAAGCATGGGTTGCCTCCCACGAAGCGCTTTTCTTTATTAAAGAGTCTTGTAGCTAGACTCGTAGTCTTACTCCTATGTTGCCTCGTGCACGCTCGCGTGCTCATACTTAAGCCACTCCAACTCTCTTTCATTCTTATTATAATCATCTCCTAATTCAAGGCATTTTTTGTAATACCGTTTTGTTTTCTCATATGGGTACCTAAGCCCACTTTGCTTATCTCTTTCACTAAGCAATGAAATAGGGGTCATTCTATTACAAGCCTTAATGTCCCTATGTTTAAATCTGGGATGAGCGCGTGGCATTTGATAGACAAAATCTTCGACTTCATCAGAGAAAGTGATTAGACCGTCAATCATTCGTTCATTCAACCTAGTCAAATTCTTGAAAGGTTTCCCAAAATTATTTGAGTGAGGTCCTTGTCGATAAATTCTCCCGGGTTTTCTAAGACCATGAATTCTACCGGTAGGCAAAACTTCCAACGAACACGTGCAAATGAGTGGCCGCTTTAACAATATTGTTCCCATGATAGGTTAACTCATTGACCTTGATTTTATTGTATAGATCCTTTGAGATTAAGTTTAAAGGCAAGAATGAATTCAAATAAGCATCGAACCCTTCTAGTCCTATTTTGCATGGAATTGCATGTTAAATGGGCCATCTTTCTCAATCCTACATCTAGGGTCAAAGTATTGGGAGGATCTTCCTTAATTTCAAAGCTATCCTTATTGATGACCTCTCCGCCATCAAGTTCTTCATCATGATCGATTCCTCATCGAATCGAGTAATAGAAAGGACTTTGTTGTCGCCAATTCACCTCGTTATGCCCCGGTGGTTATCAAAATGGTGAGTGGGTGAAGGGTTTTGTGGGATTGTGTTCTCAACCTCGGGATTGGGAATGGGTAGGGTGAAGAATCTTGGTGGAAGATACGGATCATGGTGAGTAATGGTTTCTGAGCGAAGGTCACGAAGAAGGGGATAGACTAAGAGAAAGCTAAAATGAAAAAATTTACTTGATAGGAATCAAGCAAAGAAACCTAAGCGAGGTGGACTACTAACTAGCTATTCTATTCCCGCGTGCGCGTAAAAACTTGATAACGCTACACGCGTCGTTGGGGTCAAGGAAACTTCCTTTTCTTGAGCAAGTTTTATAACACCCTAGGCAAATGAACCTAATCGTTGTAGTGTAGTAATTAGGGTAAGCCACGGGTATTGATATCGTTCTCTGGGGAATAGGAATGCTAGTGAGAAGTTACTACGCTAAGGTTGAGGTTGAGGAAGATTATTTTGTATTTTTATATTTTGTAGAAATGGAAAAGGTACGAATCTCGGGTATTGGATTTGGGGTTGGTATTGCTACCGATTACTCTACTATTATCTAATTATCTAAGCTAAGGTTGTGATAGTCTATGTCTAATTGATGTGTACTCGTATGATAGTTTAAAGATGTGTTTACTTAGGTTTTACTACTCCTTAATTATCTCCTATTGATGGTTGATTTGTCACGTCCTTATTCCTAGTTGCGTTGTGATTCTAAGGCTATAGGCGTGCTTGTTTCCCTAACTCTTTGAAATTACCAAAGGGTCTTGTTTACAAATCCTCTAGTGATTTATAGGCGCCTACTCTACGGTTGTCCTTGAATACTTTATCCTACAATTACCTAGATAATTATATTCTAAAGTTCACAAAGAAAAGTCAAGCATTAAGTACACAACGAATAATCTAGCGCACTCTAGATCATTAGTCAACTAAGATAAGTATCAACCAATCAATATTCAATAATTAAGTTTCATATTCCCTAAGCAAACACACAAATAAATTAGCGGGACATGGAGAACATGCAAGCATACACACAAATAATCAAAGACATAATTAAATTAATGAAGTAAATACTTATCTTGATGTATAATAGGGTTTAGAACCTAAAATCTTGCACAAGAAAGCCTTGGTTCGGTTTTAGGTTTTACTCCAAAGACTACCCACAAAAGCGAAAAATTCGGATTCTATATATAAGATTACATCTGCGACGTCACCTTATGTTTCGTGGCGCCGTCGTGTCGCCATCATTAGGGTTTCGTCTTGGCCACGTAAACCTTGCGGCGGCGTCACCTTATATTGTGTGCCGTCCCTTGACTCTGACGCCGTCTTGGGCGCATCTAGGCCGTCCCGAGTAACGACGGCCTACTCCTTTAGAACTGGCGTCGTCCCTTGAAAACATGCAATTTCGCTTCGACCCGTCATAAAATTCCTTCCACGGCGTCGCGAGATATCTTGATGGCGCCGTCGCCTTATGTTTCAATGACTTTGAGTGTCTCGATTCGACTTTGGCCATTTTCTTCGTATATTCGCCTTTTCGTCCAAATAAGCATCATTCCAGCATTTTGCCTTCAAGAGACCTAAAAAGTGAAAAGGAACGATATTAAGCAATAACGGATACAGAAGTGATCGAATAAGGGCTTAAATGACCCCTTAAAAAGGTACCTTTTAAAACCTTATCAATGTACCACTTCGGCTAGCGACTTGTTCAACGTAGCGAATTGTCTTTACTATTTTTAGCGACTTGACTTTGTTGTGGGTAGCGAGTTGTTCTTTAGCGACTTTCCCTCTTAGCGAGTTGGTCTTTAGCGATTTGTCTACTTAGCGAGTTGGTACTTTTAGCGAGTTGTTACTTAACGACTTGGTGACTTAGCGATTTGTTCTCAAGGTTTATAGCAACTTGTATACTTAGCGACTTGAGTACCTAGCAACTTGTGTGAGCAACTACTTGTCTTCAAGGTATTTAGCGACTTGGTGAATTAATGCCAGCAACTTGTGCCTAATATCCATCAACAAAATGTCTTACATCACTAACCCTTTAATCTCCAAAGTGCTTGAACTCTATGATACCTCACAGAACAAAGAAACTGTTTGCTACTCAGAATGTTTAACCATGATTGATTCAGCAACTTATGATAATGATCAAAACACTTCACATTCTGAATCAAATATCAAACAATCACACTTGTTAATGATACATGATGCAAAGCAAATGGAATGCAACATTGAGCCCTATCAACTACTTCATACATGCCTCATTCAATTGTTATCCATGGCTGGGGATCGAAAATCGATGCTCTCTTCGCCGAGGACTTACCTACATTGACAAGAACCTTGTTCTTGAACTTAGAACAATGAAGCTTCAAATTACCAAAAAGAAGGTATTAATGGATGATTCCAATGCAGCACTTCAAGTAATCTACAACCAATTTGACCATTTATCAATGGGAAATATTCCATGAGACTTGATCAACACGTGTTGAAATTTCCTTCAAGAAACATTTGGAATGGAAATTCATGAGTTCATCAACACATTTATCCAACTTATGGATAATGTGGAAAAGTACATAAGGAAGTCTGCTCAAGAGAATGATAATTTGAATGAGTGTCAGGTAAAATTAAGTGAAAGCTGTGATATGTCGGGTAATGTATCAGTTGAAAGGACGGATGATGCTGAATGTAGAATATCAGATACAACAAAGGATGATGAAACTAGCTGTACTGAATACAGAGGCTCAGAGTCAGATAAGCTTGAAACTGCTTGCATTTCAGTAACTCCTGTTATGGATGATGTGAATGCATATGTCATATCAACAAATGAACAAGCGTCATGTGATGAGGTACCCTTAACTGATCAACATAATGCATCTGCTAATGTACCTAAACAAAATGATCCTAATTTTGAACATGATATTGATAAATGTTTCTTGGTTGAGCCTGAGTCTAAAATCTTTAAAACAAATGACATGGTTGAAAAAGGGGTTTATGATGAACTTTCAAACAAATACTCTATTCTTGAAAAACATTGTATTTCCTTAGAAATTGCAATACAACAAAGAGAAGAAAGTTTTCTTGCTACAAACCTTGCATAAATCCGGAATTCCCAGAATTTTGAGAATTTTTTGAAATTAACCAGTTAAAAACCCAGATTCAGGACAAAGATTCAACCATATGTAATCTGAAATTACAACTCTCGGATCGGCATAAGAAATGTAATATAGGGATGAACAATCCTAACTATGAGATGAGTGGTTCGCTTAAATCTAGGAATGATGAATTGGCTCTATGTGTGACCAACCTATTAAGGGAAAATGAGTCCTTGAGAAAGAACTTATTAGAGAACTATTCCAAGCTGATAGATCAAACTAACTCCTTGTTGGCAGACATTGACACCCTCAAAGCCCAAATTCAGGATAAGAGCTTCACCATTGTTGCCTTAAAAAATGAGCTTAGGAAATCTATTGGAAATAGGGTGAACACTAAGTTTGCAAAACCATCGACCTTGGGAAAGCCAATTATACAGAACAACTCAGAACGTATTGTAGTTAGGCAGCCCAATGCTTTTAAAATAGAAAGATTTAAACCATCGAAATCTAAGCTTGCCTCCCAAGTTGATGAGAATATAGTTTTGTTAAAACCAGTCACTTCACTAATTCATTCCGATATGATGAATAACAATCCCGACAATGTTGAAGCCCTAAGATCGGGAATATTAGGAGTTCATCTAGTTCATATAAGAAGCATCAAATGGTTGATCAATCCCCTAAGAAACAAACTAATTACAAAAGAACCAATGTTCAAAACAGGGAAGTGGCTACATCCAAATCTACTAGCAGTTGTTTCAAATGGATACCTACTGGTAGATTATTTAAGTTTACAGGATCCAAACGGACTTACACACCTAGATATTGCCTTAGGTGGATGCCCACAGGAATAATCTTCAAGAATATTGAACCTAAATGGATTTCTATTAATAATACTCCTAGACTAGACTGTGCAACATCCAATAATGAGGATACTCATGTCACTAACTCATTTATTTGCAATACTACATGTGCTATTAGTGCAAAGTGTCCTCAGTCTTTTTCAGGTACAATGCTCAATTCAATCATGAACATCATGACCTGGTTTCCAATAGAAACAAAGATTGCTCACTCAGGAATTGTAGCTTGTCAGAATTGATGTACCTCGTACTTTGACTCCTGTTCGACTTGAATCAGGACTCGTTCTCATGAATCCGTGTACAAATTAATTTTCACTTGTATTTAAAAAAAATAAAAATAAATAAATAAAAAAATAATAATAAAAAATAATAATAATAATTATCAATTTTTTCTATTTAATTAATTAAATATTTTCCCAAAATCTGATAAAAGATGTATCTCTTGTTATCGATAACAACTACGGTCCTAGAAATGTCATTCAATAATGATACGGGTCCATAGATGAAGTTCGAACAAAAGATATATTCTATTTTAAAACAGGGGTTGAAATTCAATCAATGTTCTCTCTTAATTGGTGACATTGATTGAGGGGGAGAATCTTTCAATTTATCTCTACATCATTGTTTGATATATGTAATGTGCTTACTTGTTTGCTGCTGCATGTTTATGTCTTGATTCTTTATGTTCATTATGCTTGACGGCTTATCCATGTTATGTCTTATTTGGTACTTGTCATATTCAACATGAATGTTACTTATCTATCGTATCTGCATGCAACTTGCTAAGTACAAGGGGTGATAGAGTCTATAGTACATATTTACGTGTGATACTAAGATAGGTACCAACTTGTCTCTATTGTCATAATACAAGGATCAAATGTGTCATTTGTTGATACTTGAGAATGGTATTTTTGACATAGCGACTTGCCTAACTTTGTGCTAGCGATTTGTCCTATTTAGGTCTAGCGACTTGTCTCACTTTGTTTAAGTATAAGGACTGAAGGTGTCAATTTGTGAAACTTTAAAACTATACTTTAAGCCCTAGCGACTTGTCGCTTGATAAAATTTCAAAAAAAAAAAAAAAAAAGATCTCAAATACTATCTCTCTCTCAAGTGACCGGTTTTATAGCGATTTGAAGTGGTAAGATTACTTTTAAGTTTTGATTTGAATCCTCCGTGCCTAATACCTTATCTAATACACTTTTGTGTTAACATATTTCACCGATTGTCTTACCCAGACTCTCTTTCCCATTCTCGGTTAGTGTGTGGTTGTAAATGGTGGTGCGCTTTAGTGATTGTTATACGATTGGTTATATTTAGGGCATCTTAAGTTTGATGTGTTGGTGCGTTCGGATGTATTCATAGTCTCCCTTGTGCGCCTCTTTTGTAAAAAGTTTATGTGATTGTTGTGTTGATGTTTAGGCGTTTATGTATTTGCTTGTGTCGTGGTGATATTCATTCATTGTACGTTTTTGGACATGACTGTTGGTTCATTTGCTTGTGTGATATGTGTTGGTTAGATATGTCAATATGTGTTCTTGTTGGCGACTTAAATGATAGCAGGTTGTTCTTGGTGGCGAGTTGGTTCATATATTCCTCATGGCGAGTTGTCAATAGTTTAAACCTTCTTGCTAGCGACTTGTTATGTAATTGGGTGATGCTTGTAGTAGCGAATTATCCTTGTACTTTTTGGTAGCGCCTTGTCTTGACAAGTTAGCGACTTGCTAAAATAATTTCACAAAGGCGACTTGTTACTGGTTTTTCTTATAGCAACTTGTTTTGACAAGTTAGCGACTTACTAAAACATTTTCACAATGGCGACTTGTCACTGGTTTTTCTTGTAGCGACTTGTTTTGACAAATTATTTAAAGCGATTTGCTATAATAATTTCATGATAGCGACTTGTCTCAGGTTTTATTTGTAGCGATTTGTCTTGACAAATTGTTCATAGCGACTTGCTATAACACTTTTGTTAAAGCGACTTGTATCTGGTTTCTCTTGTAGCGACTTGATTTGACAACTTGGCTTAGCGACTTGTTATAACACTTCCATTATAGCGACTTGTCTTATGAAATCATATTATAGCAATTTTGTTTTAACAATTTTGCTCAAAGCAACTTGTCTCTAGAAAACCTTGTCAAAATGATTTGTTACTCTAAGAATTACTAAAGCATCTTAACCTATTTTCTGAGCATTTCAATCTGATTTTTGTTAATCTGTCATGTATGCTACTCGTTGTGCTTATGTCATGAGGTTGCATTAAAGTTGTTTAGCTAACCATGTCTAACCTAACATACTCTCGAACACTGTTGTTGTATGTGTGTTTCTATAGAATTTCAATGGCAAACACAACCTCATCCGAGAACCTTGCTACTTCTGCTCCACCTACAGTTCTTACAGACAACGAAATTCTTCTAGAAGATAAATGGGTAGAGGTAGGTAAAAGCAACTGCTATGTGGACATGGAAAGAATACAACAAAATCCAATCTTCAAAGTTGCTATTGATATTCTTAAAAACACTAACTTCTTTAGTGCCTTGACCAAGCAATGCACGATCCCTTCAATTTAAATACAACAATTTTGGAACACCATTACATGGGACAAGATCACAACTACTTATTCTTGTAAGCTTGATGACAAGGAATTTGAAATCACATCTGACATTCTCAATAGGGCCCTAGGAATCACACCATGTGACCATACCAAACAATTTGTCCCTCCACCTAGTGCAGAAGAACTAATAGACTTTCTAAATGATTTGGGTTATCAAGTTAACGTAACAAGGGCTTTAGATATCATCACCGGACACATGTTTCAACCTTGGAGAGCCATTACCACTGTTCTCAACTTATGCTTATCTGGCAATACCTCAGGGTTCGATAAAGTGAGAACATCTATTCTGAAAATCTTATGGGGTCTCATCAAAGGGGTGAACATTGATGTCACGGAACGGATTTGGGAAGAATTCTCATTGTCTATGCACACTTTCATCACCGACAGAACAAATGTTCAGAATCAAGCCCAAGGAAGGAAGAAAGTACACAAACTTGTAATTCCTAGCATAAGATTCTGAAGCTTATCATTCGGTTCTTACCATGAGACTCATCATTTTAATCCAAGGGTGAGTCGGTCCTCCATGAAGCTAGTGATGAATTTGTACTTGGTAACCTCAAATATGTTGCTAGAGGTGTTAATAAAGAGGTCTTTGGAATGCCAATTCCTGATGCACTTCTCACAGATGATATTAAGAAGACAAACTACTTTAGATTATACAAGAAAAGGGCATCCAGATCCAATGTTGATGATGCTCCCGATCCCTCACAACCCAAGTCTACAAAGTCTACTTCTAGCACTAAATCATCCTCGAAAACATCATACGCTGGCCTTCCAAAGAAGAGAAAGAGATAAGCCAGAAAGGGAAAAGATAAAGGTTCCAAGGATACTGAGAGACAAATGAGCTTAATGGATGAAGAAGAGGCCGCACTACAAGAAGAGATTCAACAAAGCCTGGATCCCCAATACATGTCTCAGAGACCATCCGTAGGAGGAGTTGAGATACGAGAACCAGTATCAGCACCACAACAAACCACACCGGCTACACATGACAAAGGCAAAGGGATTGCTAGAGTTGAAGCTAAACAAGCCGCCCACATGCTTCTGACCATCTCTTCTCCACCTCCAAAAACTACTACCCAATTTGAGCTGAAGAAAAGAAGCCTTGAATCATCTTCAGCTCAAGAACCAACTGGAATGGAAAAGGTTGTGTCAGATAAACATGAAGATACTTTTACATCTAGTGACACTCAGTCAGAAAGTCTGGAGACAACACCTTTTACTAAGGAGATTCAGTGCTTGAAACAGAAAATGAGGAAAATGTGCTGCTGAAAGATCCACAGGAGATCCTTGAGCGAAGATCTGAAGAACACAGGCGCCTAGAAGATACAAACATGTCTACAGGATCTCTATCCTCTCTTAAGAATCTAGATGCTGACTTCTCATTTGGTGATCAGTTTTTGAATGAGAAACCCTCAGACACCGAGACTCAAAATCAAAATGATGAGAAAGAGGAAGTTGAGTCTATGTACACGGTCAACATCCAGCAAGACACATCAACCATCCCTCCGATGTCTACACCTGATCTAACAACCGCACTTCCACCACCAGAACCTGCTAAAGATCTATCACTTGAACCAGTTGTCACCATTAATGACACGGACACTCCACCAGCTTCAGCACCTCTAATCCTTACATCTGAACAATTGCTTGACAAGGCAGTGAAAAGAATTGAAGCTCTTGAAAGACAACTTCCTAAATCTATCAACGTCCCAAGAATCGTGTCTACAGGCTAGAGAACCTTAACTTCGATGAAGGTGTTGCAGACGCCTTTGAAGGCGAAGTTAAAGATGCTGTAGAATGGGCAATGCAAGCTCCTTTGCTTCAACGGTTTAAAGACTTACCTATTTCAGATATGAGAGTTGTTCTTTTGGATAAAATGTATGAAGCTAACGAGCATCAGGATGAGGTCCATAAGAAGTTATTCGAGGCTCTCGAAGTATCGATAAAGCATGATAATCATTTACAGTATCTGGAGGACATTCGAGAAAGAGAGGCTAAGAAGAAAAGGAGTACTTTGGTGTTGGAGACGTTGCGTAAAGGTCCTAAATCTCCACCTCCTCCTCCTCCTCCAACTGGTGGAGCTGGAACTTCTGGTATTGGTGGATCTTACGCACAACCACTACACCTCCACCAAAACCACCAACATCTCCTCCAAAACCTTCAAATCAATCCGGTTCATCCGGTGATCGAGGTACTCGAGAAGAAGTCTGACATGGACAACGGTTGATTCAAGGTTTACACCCACCTTCTCACTATCCGGGAAGACCCGGTACTACATGAAGAGTCTTATGTCATGGCGAGTCGAATTTGATGGCGATGATGCATCCATAAAACATATCCTAAGCCGTCTAAAGGCGAAGATTGGTTTGATGCATACGTTTGGTGAGCAGCTAAAACCACTAGAGTTGCACATTCAAAAGACATAACTCAAAGGCGGCTCGCGAAGAGACCTAAAACTCTGAACCTTCATGGTCCATTCTAGAGTCGACACGATGATCTCGACAACAAGCGGGCATCAACCATCACTACCAACTATGAGCCCGGTGAAGATTCTCTTCTTCACATCACTTTGGAGATATGGGCGCTTTATGAAGTGGTTTTGTGAAAAGAGGAATCTAGTCCATCACTCCGAAGGATCTTGAAGGACCGACATTTGAAATCGTCAAAGTCTTCCACTCGGATGCCAATCGACTTCAATACCGGATGGAAGAATGTCATAAGATCTTTGAGTGATCAAGTCGGTGAAAGCAGATCAACCGTTTCAATGTAAGCAAGCCTCTTCCTATCGGTGGTAAACACGGTCAAGTGACTATTCAATCAGATTTCTTCTTCAACCATGACTGGATTATCTATGTGCTCAAGTACGGAAAGAAGACCACTCTATCGATTTCTAAAATGAAAGTTGCAACCTACTTAGATCGGGGTCTCGGCGGATGGTACGATCAATTGCAGACAGACAAAGAACAAGAGTATGACATCGCGGCTTCGTACGTAATTTCTCATTGGTGGTTCAAGAAGAAGAAATTCTACATTGATAGACATGGAGCTAAAAGAGTAGCAAAAGTCATTCGATCCAAGTCGTGAATTCTAAGTGTTGTTAGTGTAGAGATCTTCCCAACCTATGGCTATGATTATCGAAGAAGATTGTTCTTGAAGAGCGGAACTTGAAAGATCATGTTATAGAAGAAAGCGACTTCAAACATCTGGCGCCAAATGACTTTGAAGATCTCTATCTTCGAACCTCAAGGACACCTTGGTCATCTACTGTTCGTGAGAAGAAGGCTCTCTCATTCTTGTCAATCTACGGATCAGAGGCTTGGTCATTCGACAAAGAGTTTGGGATTTTCAGCTAGGCATGGAAAGCTATCAGACTCGGGTCAACCTAACAAGACCGCAATGGGAAGCCTCAGGACATGAATATCGTCATGACTATATAGTGATTGACACCCCTAGAGACGTCCGCTTTACTGACAGATACGGGTCACGTATGCTAATGAGACTGTGCGAGATTTTCAAGTTCAATGATGGTACACTCAAGATGGTTGAAGAAGAATTGAACTCGAGTGAAGGAAATCAAACTTGACTCAAGCCGTGGAACAAGACAAGATTACAGTGCGAGCGAGTTTGAAGAGGTGCGAAGAGTTCATTGTTGCAATCGGGCGAAGACTAAAGACTAGAATGATTTATCGCGACCTTGAAAGTTTTGTAGGTGGTAGACTTCGTGAAGGTCATTACAAGCTACTTCAAAGAGCGAATGAAGACATCTTCACGGAGTAGTTTTGTTTTGTATTATGATGTGCATAATTTGGTGTACGTACTATGAACAACTATAACTATAATGTATGTAGTAGTGATAGGTTATGTATTGTTGTTTCCTTTTAATCTAAAAGGGAACTTGATGTAGTCCACCCGGATCATATAAAACCGGACACATTTTCTCCAACAAGTTTTGTTTCATACATATTTAAATCACTTGAGATCCAAAATCTCAAAAGATTTGAAATTTTGATCGGGGAGAAAATGTGATATGAATATAAAATCGATAAAGGTGGCCAATTTTGTCTCAAAGTGCATCTTTGCTCTCTAATATGTGCTAAACTCTTTTCGAATCTCGAAGCATATATTAAGGGGGAGCATTTCTAAACAAATATAAACCTTCAAGGTACAAAGATTTCTATGTTTTAACATAATGTACTTTGATTGTATGTTAATTGGTTTCGAAATGTTGTGTAATCGTAGATGTACTTCAAAAGAACTCTTACCTCTATGTGATAAAATGATTTCAAATATCCTATGCACATATTGAGGGGGAGAATTTACCAAGAAAATCAAATGGCTTTTTCTACGGAAATTGTGATAAAAAATTATTTCAAAGAACTCTTGCCTCCATGTGCCAAACAATTTAAAGATCATATGCACATGTTGAGGGGGAGCATTTCTAAATGATCAAAACTATTAAGGTACAAAATGCTTTGATTTTATATCACAAGTACCTTGATTGATTTTCAAATGATTTTCAATTGGTTTCGAAAGAAAGAACTATACCAAAAGACCGACCAATTTACTTTATGCATGGAGTTATAAGGATGGTTAGGTTAGGTATTCGTTCCACGATCCCTTGAGCCGGAGGGATCTACCGAGACAATCCACTAGTTAGTGTAGAAGTCCTTAGGTATGATGAAAAAGGAGAAAAGTGAGATATGGGAAGAGTGTGGTGAGGCAGAGCTAATCTTTGGAATAAACCCAACAAGTTTCTAGTTATGAAGTCTCGGTAGCTTGAAGGGTTGAAGAATGAAAAATAATTAAATGAGAAAGGGTGAAAATAAATAGCCTCCATTATTTCAACCTTAGGGCGAAACCGGGTTCAATACATATACTCTTGGTGGTTACCAGGTAACACTGGTATTGAAGACAACACGTCATGGACCCGGTGGCTGATCCAATACAACTTCCCAAGCTACTCAAGTTTCTCTTAAAAGGGACTTGTTTCATTCTCACGGGGAACCTACATTATCTATCGACTTTCTCTTAGAGATAGTTGATATTGAAGAAGGAGACCCTCTCCCTAGTCTCCAGCATAGGAACCAAATGTGTACTATTGAGTTTAGAGCCTCGAGATCATCAAATAAATCTCATTAGGACACTGTCAATGAAGACTCTCTATTTCACACAATGTGGAAAGAGAGAATATATTTTAAGTGTCCTACGCATTGTCCTTGTGGTATTGCCAGAACATCTGAATGATATGCAAACATATTCACAATGAAGATGGAAAGCCTTCTAGAGCCAACATCAAACAAGCTCTTGGTAGGTGGCATGTGAGATCTATCCAACGGATCAACCATGTGACAAGCGAGCGAAACAATGGGAAATTCAAAATTATGAGTCGATCGTGGTTCGGGGTTATGGATTGTGAGATACCTTTGAAAAACCGATCGTTGTGCTTAAAATTCTTTTCTTTAGCACATCATTGTGTATTAATATTTCAAAAATAAAAGGTGTTTATGATTGATAGCGATTTTCCTTAAAACCTTCGTTGTATTGCAAAAACATTTTATTGAGCGATTACGATTGTTTTCAAATCATTTTCATCGATCGGTGAATCTCAATTCATTTGGTTCCTCACTCCGTGTTGTCTTCTTTGAGGCGTTCGGTTTGAGAACAACTAGAGCATTGCGAAACCACATCAAGGAGATTCTTGAAATTATACAGTCACGGGCGGTACTTATCTTGATCAATGGGGAACCGTGGGTCGTGTACCTCAATTCAATGAAAGTGATCAAAGACACTTTCGTGCATTTTATTATATTTGTTGTATGTGGTCGCTGAGCATTTGCGGTGATCAAAATGGAGAGGTCAATCCATAGCCGCATGCTCACACAACACATTCACTTTTAAAGAAATCATGATAAGTGCATCAACGACTCGATATTTTCACTCCATGCTTCTGCTACGCTGCTGCCAATATCATGAATCAACTAAAGCTTCCGCTACTCTGATGAGAAGATATCATGATCCAGAATGTGAGCATGTCGGTCTAAATGTCACAACATCATATGCGGGCAACACAACAATGGGTGATGCTGAGATTAACTGTGGTTGATGATCTCAAATAAAGCTCAAAGGTCATCATAATGTGGATCAGCTCTATAACCTCCACTTAATGTACATTATAGTTGTATTATGATAATATCACCATGAAAGCAAAAAAGATTGAATATTTTGATGAAGTAAAGTCTACGAGCTCAAGACTGAAGATTAATTGGAATGCTAGGGTGCTAAAATGTAAATCATGGGGTGACCTCCCTTAGGGGGAGATTGTTAGGAATTGGAAATTCTATAGTAAAGCATCAGTCACTCCAAATATAATCTAGCTTAATTTAGCTCGTAGACATATCGTTTATTATGTTATTTGTTAGTTAGTTATTAGCATAGTTTAGTCTAGTGCAACACCGTGGAGGAAGGACGGGTCTTTACCCATTGTATGCGATCCACAGAAGGAGGCGTGCTTCTTTGTATAAATAGCCCTCTCCCACAAGAGAGAGGTTGGATGTTCATTTGGAATCTAACCTTCCATGAGTTTCTCTTACTATAATATCCCACATTCTCTCTCTAAAACCATATATTCATACGCCCATATTTGTGATTGTTTGTGTGTTTGTAAAATCCAATATGTTACAAAGAGTGAGATTTGGAGTTTTGTTTTGGGCTTCGCTTGTTGATGTCTTGTGGACCGTGTACATTGCCATCCTCTTGGGCCTTGGAGATCTTATTTGAACCGTGTTATTTAATAGCCGAATTATGGGCTTGGGTCTCTAATTGGGCTGTGTTATCCTTTCATGGTTATGTGAAACTCACGTTTATTCCAAAATTACTTTTATCAAATGTTTGAACAAACCTACTAAAGAGTATCTCTACCATTTTGGACCAAATGCTTGGGATAGTATCGGGGGTTATTATAGAGATCATGGGGTGAAACGCATGCTATGTAAACTTGACTAAAGTTCTAAATTGGAATGGATTGAGTCTTCATGTGCAAAATTGAATGGTATTGGGTGATTATGTTGGTAGGATTAATGATTTGTTATTGGGTCTTATTTGTTTAAGAAAGCGGATATGAGTCGGGTCTCAAGTGATATTTTATTCATGGACCTTACATTTATTAGAAGATTTGGGCTTTAATTCGGGATGATTAATTGTTCTCATGAATCACATATACTTGGGCTGCAATAATGATGATGTGACTTGTTGAAGTGATTTGACGATAATGAGATTTGGTGTGATAATGAGATTCAATGGGTTATGAGGTTTGGTACTTTGGTATATACATTTTCACGAAGAACATTATGTCACGGCTTTAATTGTTATTGGAAAATGTTGACTATGGGGTTGTTTGGACGGTATTTCTTATTTGAATTTGAAGTGAGGTTTTCCGGGAGCGTTTACTTATTTCGTCTTCTTTCTTTCTACCCTTCTGCGAAGATGACTTTTTTGGGGGTTTATTATGTGTGATAAAGACTTGGCTATTTAGTTACTTTTGTGATTCTTTCTCGCTTAACTCACAATGTAACTATCACTTTGGTGTCTCACGCAGTTGAGGATACGTCAAGAGGTTTTGTACATTGGGTACACCGTTTCTTTTTCACATGATTCGTACAAGCTTAAGTAACAAATTTGGGGAACTCTATTTCATGTTCAATTTTGGTATATCAGGTTTACTTCACCAAATGGTCACAGCTATTGCCGATAAAATTCGTGAATGATGTGTTTACCAAAGGATTTGTTGGATGAGATGTGATCAGCAGTTCTCATGAGATATTCAACACCACAGAAAGTTAATGACACTTCACAGTCTAAGCAAAATATTTCAAGAATCTTCTCATGACTTCTCAAGATGTTTGCTTATGACAAGAACTTCTCGTGCAAATGGTCATACACGTTAATGATGCTTAGAAAGTTCAAAACCATCATGGGGAGAAAGCGTGTGCTTTGATGTTTCTGATCAACCTCGGGGAAGTTGTATACACTACTCGACTTAGTATGGTTTGTGAAGTTTTCTACATATGGGTAAATAATTGTTGATGATGTTCCTGATAATGGAGAATGAACCGCTGCATGTTCCCTAAAACAGATATTCACCGAAACCAAAGTTGTCATAACACATTCAAACTGACATTGTTTACGGTTTAGTCTTGATTTTGTAAAATCCCGCGAAAGAATATATTTCTCGGTTTAAATCATAGACTTGTAAAATCCCGTGACAATAAAAATATCCTGGTAAAATTAAAGTGCAATTCCGGATCTATCTCTCGGTTTATTATTGGTTTTGTAAAATCCCGCGAAAGAAACTATTTCTCAGTTTAAACCATAGAATTGTAAAATCCCGCGATGATAGAATCATCCTGGAGAAAAGGAAGTGTATCTCTGGATCTTATCGATGTTAGTGCTATGGTTTACGCTTGAAGAAGGATAAAAGGTGTGCTTCATGAATTGGGTGATTGTTTGGATTGTCTTCTTGGCAGTTTGGCTATTTCAAAGTTTTACGGGGTTATGTGCTTTTAACCATGGTCGGGATGAAACCATTATCATAGTTCACTTAAAACGTAAAAGGAGGCTAGATTTAAGCTTTTAACTACAAGATGTTACAACGGCGTTAATTCAGTATTATTTATTTGAGGTTGAAGTGAAATATCACGGGCGAGTGTACTTAGTATCTGAAGGTATCGGGGATGGTTTGATGAAGATTCTTCGAGATCCTTGTTCGAGCTTTTAATATTTTCAAAACGAAGACTTGGAAATCTAGTTATTTTTGGGCGATTTTTCCTTTTCTTTTACCAATTGGGGGAATTGGTCTCTTACCACCACAAAATAACTATCACTTTAAGGAGTTACGTTGTAGTGGTCAGTGTCACATTAAATTGTGGATTTTCAAGAGGTGATGTACGTCTTATACTTGATGGTTGGTTGGATGAAGAGTATAGAGTACTTAGGGATTCAAATGGGCATGAACTCTCGGCACCGCTCTTTGTTACATGTGTGAAAGTTTAAGTCACGAGTTCGGGTTATTTTACTTCAGGGTCAAATTCATCATATTGGGTTTTCTCCATCAGCTGTCACGACAAAGAGCCTACCGAATGATAATGGGGTTGATTATAAGTTTGCCAAGAGTAGATGAAAAAGAGAGAGCTTATGACGTTTGAACACAACAGTTCAAGCCTCGTTCTCTAAATAAAAGAAAAGTGTATCGTCTCGAGGCGCTTTATCTTGAAAGAGAAATCTTCTAATGAAGTTTGAACACAAGTTCAAGGCTCGTTCTCTAAAGAAAAGAAAAGTGTGCGTTCGGTGCGCTTTATCTTCCAAAGAAGAGAAATCTTCTTATGACGTTTGAACACAACAGTTCAAACCTCGTACTCTAAAGAAAAGAAAAGTGTACGCTGCAGTGTGCTTTATCTTCCGAAGAAGAGAAATATTCTCATTTATGACCATTCTCATCAACATGCTTCATACTTTTTCCGCGCACTTTCAGTTATCAAGTGAACCGGACTACCGATGATTGTTCTCTTATTCCACTTGCTTGATTATAATGATAATAGCGACATCATTTGCTACCTTTGAGGGGGAGAAGTGTGAATAGACTACATTTGGATGATTTTCACTTGTTTAATCAAGAATGGCATCTCCGTATGCAATTCTTGAGGGGGAGAAGAAGCATGATAATTCTACATGTTGAGTTATATTTGAGAATATATGGTCATACGGCTCCAAACTCATGTAAGAACCGAGCTTCTTCTTATCGGGTCATCTTCACATGTAGCTTCTTCTAAAAGCCGTTGGTTGACATCTTCTCATGGGTGATGAGTTTAATAACAAGCGCTTCGATTCTGGGTGATTTCCTTGATAAACATCTTTATGTTCTTGTTTGATTGGGAGGGATTTGAGTTAAGGGGATTTGCTATATACAAGTTAACGAGAATGCATGTGGTGAGAAGAAGATGTTAACCTTCTATTCCCCATTCAGATAATCTTGAAGAAAGTCGAGTCTACAGTCTGTTGTACATTTTCTGCTGCATGTTAGAAGACTAAAGACGAGTTGCATTTGATTATCCAAAGAATTCTTCTTATTCAAGTCATTTATCTAAAAGATTATCGATTTAGGGGAGAGCACTAATTGGGGGAGAGTGAAAAGTAAGATTTAATCCCCAGTTAGACTTGCTCACATTCTACTTCACAAGTTGATTCCACAAGATTTCATATGTTCTTCTCAAGCAGTTTCAAGTATTTGGGCTTATAATGTTTCTTGATTCTAAAGTATCAAAACCAACAGGGGAAGGAGACACGCATCTAAATGCGAGTAAACTTGATGAACTTAATACTTCTAAGTGATTGAAGATATCCGGAAGACAAATGTCGATACATGAGAGAAACTCAAGGTTTGACTCATGGCTTTAGTGTTCTTATTCGAACTATGTGGGTGGAGAGATGGAAGAGCTAGTTTACGAAGATAAAGAGGTACACAAGTGTGTAATGATTTCGAGGTCATCGAAATCATCAGGGAGGAAGGAATTGTGTACATTGGGGATGCACGTTGATTCACTTGAGAGCTTAATTAGTGATTCAGTAATAATCACTTATTCCGGAGTTGACATCTGCAGAGATAATCAGTGATTCAGCCTGCTACTTCAATGTTATCGGTTATTCTATATTGTAAGGACATTTGGGTACTTCGGGTTCTTGAGCTTCATACACTATCATCAGCGGAGAGAAAAGTATACATCGGGGTTATTCTTTGGCTATCGGACTTAATCTGCTACTTTAATGGTATAAGTTTCTCTGTCTTCGGGTATATGTGTATTGGGTTCGTGAGCTCTATTCTAAGAGACTAAGCGCATCAATTCATCTACTTGAAGTGGTCTCTTGAAAACTTTTGGTATGGATCGCTTGAGACTTGATTGGAAAAGGAATTTGAGAAGATTATTTAAATGTGGGATAATCGTTCTTTGTTCTTCTACCTTGATAATATAACCGAGCGGAGAATCGATGATCATTCTTAAAAGGAGCGGTAATATTCATGATAATGGTGTGCTTCTTTGTGCACTGGCTAAGGCAAGATTGAAATAAAGCTTGAATATGCTCAACAAAGGATTTACGGTTTGGGGAAAGTACAAAGTCTTACTTTCGGATGGTTCAATTCTCTCGATTCGAGAGCCTCGAAAGCTTTGGTGGTGAATGTTTAGAGATGATGACTTCTATCTTCTACAAGGGCTGCTCGATATCCTTATCTCGGTACTCGTATCATCATTGTCCTAAACTATATCATCTACTCTATTTGTAAATATTTATCAAAAGAAAATACAAAATATAAAACCAACAAAACAAAATAGAAAATATAAAATCAACAAAATCCATAAAAATTTGAAAAATCGAAAATACCAAAATATTGTTTTCAAGACATGTCTTGGTATCGATAACATCTGGTCTTAGAAATGTCATTCAACAATGCACGGGACCATAGATGAAGTTCGAGCAGGAGGTGTAAATATTTCATTTCAAAACATGTCTCAAACTATGGCTTGCAGTTACTTCAGAGTGTAACCTGTTCTTAAATTATGGTTTGCTATTATTTCAGATAGCAACCCGCTCTTCAAGGAAGGAAAGTGTTGCGCTAAACCAATTTTCAAAAAAATTCGAGCACTTATCCTAAAACAAAATGAGGAAAGTATGTCGAAGGACTGTTGTTCTTATTCAAATATTTTTCCTTCTAAAATTCTTCAGAAAAATGTTTGTTTTAAGAAAATGGTGGAAAATGAGTTGCTTGAAAATCAATCAGAATCAGAATTTTCATAAATTTGCAAAACCCAATCAATGACTTCAGCTTGGTTAAAAATTCTTATGAAATGAGTCATTGATTGAAGGAGATAATGTTTTCAAATTTACATCATCTAACGGGCTTTCTTAATCATCCTACGTGCGTATCAGAAAACGATATTTGCCTATGTTGAAGGACTAGTTTGATAAACACATTATTCCCATGCTTTACATGATCTTATTGATATGTTGGATTGACTTGTATTAGTCGATTGCTGTATGGGTGTTGTCTACCACCATATATGTCTATCGTGTTTACTAACGTGTCACGATAACATGGTTTAAAAGAATTTTCCGATCCGGATCCACATACGAAGATGATTGGATGTCGAAGGAAAGGGTAACTATTTCTTAGGTCGACAAATGAAAAGCGGATCTTAATTAGATCTCCATGGAGAGTTGGCACGATAGATGCAACTTAAGAGGTCTCATTGCATCTGCGGATGGTTTTCTTCGACCCTACTGACAACAACGAAGCTTCTTATCCACTAGCGTATCTTTATGCGGGACAAGTAGTGAATAACACCATTTTCAAACAAATTTGATAAAATTGTTTTGAAAATGGAAAAATATTGTTTTGAAAATAAATGAACTCAAATTTTGGAAATCAACGGACTTCATTTTAAACATAAGTCACTCAATCAATGACTACGGTCATGGATTGAGGGGGGGAGTGATTTCAAATAAAATATTTTCAAATGATATTTCTTCATAAAAGTTCGTTTTGTACAAAATAAGTGGTGATCTAAAGATTTAATGTTATGTCATGGTATGATTTTCTTTAATACTCAAAGATCTTTCAAAATGAAATTTTTTCTGTTCTAGTTTCATTGTGAAATTGTTTCATTTTACTTAAAGATCTTTTAAAAACTATCATACCTGACACTAACAATCTTTAATGTCTATAATTGGTACTCATCAGTCAATTTCAAAATTAAATCAAGCCATGTCTTTCCCCAAAATTTTCCAAATAATATTAAATCAATTGGGATCACAAATCTCAAAAGGTTTGAAATTTTTGATTGGGGGAGAGATCATGATTTAAATCTCAAATCGGTTTTAAAGGGTGATTGTTTCAAAAGCACTCCTTCCTTCATGTGTAAAACAATTTCAAATGTATGATGCACATGATTGAGGAGGAGCATTTAACCAAAAACCAGAAGAGTATTTAAACCAAGCCACATTTTCTCCCATGTTTTCTAAACCTTATTAAATCACTTAGGATCCAAAATCTCAAAGGGTTTGATATTTTTGATCGGGAGAATTGTGATTTAATTATGAAATCGATAAATGATGATCGATTTGATTCAAAGTGCAATTGCTTCCATATGTGCTAAGCGCTTTCGAATCTCGAAGCACATATTGAGGGGGAGCATTTCAAAAGAAAATAAACTTTCAAGGTACAAAGATTTCTATGTTTCAACATAAGTACCTTGATTGATTTTCGAATGGTTTCTTAATGGCAAATGTGATCGTGGAAGTTCTTCAAAAACCTCCTTCCTCTATGTGTTTAATAATTTCAAATAACCAACGCACATTTTGAGGGGGAGAATTTACCATGAAAATCATGAGGCCTTTCCTAAGGAAATTGTGATCAAGAAATTATTTCAAAGAACTCATGCCTCCATGTGCAAAAATATTTCAAAATCATATGCACATGTTGAGGGGGAGCATTTCTAAAAGATCAAAAACAATTAAGTTACAAAATGCATTGATATTATATCACAAGTACCTTGATTGATTTTCCAAATGATTTTTCAATTGGTTTCGAGAAGGAATGAGCTGTACCAAAATACCGACCAATTTACTTTATGCATGGTGTTATAAGAATGGTTAGGTTAGGTATTCGTTCCCACGATCCGGCCAGGCGGAGGGATCTACCGAGGACAATCCACTAGATAGTGTAGAAGTCCTTAGGTATGATGAAAAAGGAGAAAAGTGAGAATATGGGAAGAGTGCCGGTGAGACATAGCTAATCTTGGAACAAACCCAGCGAGGTTCTAGTAATGAAGTCTCGGTAAGCTTGAAGGGGTTGAAGAATGAAAAGAAATGAGCGTGAAAGGGTGAAAAGAAATAGCGCTCAATAATTCAACCTTAGGCGAAACCGGGTTCAATACATATACTCTTGGTTGTTACCAAGGTAGCGCGGTATTGAAGACAAGACGTCATGGACCCAGTGACGCACTGCACCAAACTTCCCAAGCCACTTAAGTTCCTCTTTAAAGGACTTGTTTCATTCTAACAGGGAACCTACATAATCTATCGACTTTCTCTTAGAGATTGTTAATAATGAAGAAGGAGACCCTCTCCCTAGTCTCCGGCATAGGAAAGCAAATGTGCACAATTGAGTCTAGAGCCAAGAGATCGTCCACAATATCTCATTAGGACACAAAATTAATGAAGACTTGTTGTTTCACACAATGTAGAAAGTGAGTATATACTGAGAGTCATATGCATTATCCTTGTGGTATTGCCAAAACATCCGAGTGATATGTAAAAGTATTCACAATTAAGATGGAAATCCTTTTAGAGCCAACATCAAACAAGCTCTTGGTGGGTGACATGTGTGATCTATCCAATAGATCAAGCTTGTGACAAATAGATTGAAACGATGGGGCGATTCATTCTTGAATCAACCTTGGTCCAGGAAATGAATTGACGAATACTTTTGGAAAAACCGTTCGATGTGCAAATCTTTTTTTCTCTAGCACATCGAATGTGTACTCATGTAATCAAACACAAAAAGTATCTCTGATTGAAAAAATACTTTTGGAAAAACCGTTCGATGTGCAAACCTCTTCTTTTCTCTAGCACATGGAATGTGTATTCATTTTCAAATTCAAAAAGTATTTCTGATTGAAAATTGATCTTTCTCATAAAACCTTCATCTTATTGCAAAACTCTTTCTTCAAGCAATACGCGATTGTTTTCAAATCAATTTTCATCAATCGGTGAATCTCAATTATTTGGTTCACTCACTCGTGTTGTCTACTTTTGGGCGCTCCGGTTTGATAGCGGCTAGAAGCGGTGCAAAACCTATCAAGGAGATTCTTGAATTAAACACGATCACGAGCGGTATTTATCTTGATCAGCGAGAACGGTGGTTCTTGCAACTATATTCAGCGAAAGTGAACAAAGACACTTCGTGTGTTTTATTCTAATTGTTTTTGTAGGGCTGTTGGCGGTTGCGGTGAATAGAGTCGAGAAGTCAATTCACAACCGCATGCTCACAACATTCACACTTAATTGAAGAAAATCATGACCATCAAAGACATACAAAGATGCTTCCGCTACTCTGATGAAAAGATGTCATGATCCATAAAGTGTGAGCATGTCAGTCCAAAAGTTACAACATCACATGATGGCAACACAATAAAGGGTGATCCAGAGATTTACTATGGCTGATGATCTCAATGAAAGCTCAAAGATCATCAAGATGTAGATCAGTTCAAAGACCTCCACTAAAAGTACAAAGCAGTCGAACTTTGGTGAATTCTAGGATTTAAAATGTAAATCATGGGGTGACCTCCCTCAGGGGAAGATTGTTAGGAATTGGAAATTTCATAAGGAAGTGTCGGTCACCCCAATTATAGTCTAGCATATGTTAGCTCGTAGATATATTGTTATTTACGTTATTTAGTAATTAAGTAGTTAGTTATTAGCGTAGATTAGTTTAGAGTAACACCGTGGAGGAAGGACGGGTCTTTACCCACTGTATGCCAGATCCACAGTCCGACAGGAGGACGTAGTAGTTGTAACTATAAATACCCCTTCCATCCTTGGAAAGGGTGGAGCTTCTTTCAATCTAACCTTTTCTTCTTTTGTTTTAACTCTCGATCAAGAACTACCTCTCCTCTCTTCATCTCTCTAAACATGGCATTCATATACTATCACCATCCTAGACCACCCGAATCATCAAACAACATAAAAAGTGTGATCCTAACATTTTTGCATTGTAACTTAGGACTTTGTAATATATTTCTTAAAACGATGTTTTATGTTACTCGGTGTTCTTTAGTTGCTTTGTAGAATAGTCAGTATGAGAAGAAGACCCTTGCTCACTCACATTGAACTTAGAAACACTTAGGCTATGTTTTTATCCAAATAGAGGGAGACTGTTGGGTCAGTGGATCCCTAAAATAACCTAAGTGTTTATCCTTAAACATAAATAAGTCACTGAGCGAACAACTACTCGGTGAGTCATCTTCGAGACACTCGAACAAGACTAAGAAGAAAGTCTCTCCACTCAGAGGCGAAACTCAAAGCGAGGCGGAGTCAAGAAGAAGATGATGGATTCACTGAGTGATGAAAATAACTCACTGAATCCCATAAACTCCTCAACAACTACAACTACTGAAGACAATGACTGAAGAGTAAGAAGACTGAAGAATCGGCGGGACAAGGCGGGAGAAGTTTGAATGCATAAGGAGGAGTCCTTATCAACCATAAGTCAAACTTTTCCTGAAAGGCTAACAACCAAGATCAATGCCATCACTGATGATCAAAAAGCATCATTGTCCTTTACCCAATATAGATTCTTGTAAACAGAGACAAATTGCATAAGCATTTTGTCCTCTATTATGTTAGTATTGTATTTTAGGATATAGCTAAAACTCATACTTGTATAAATAGGGATAAGGAAGGAGTGAAAGTTAAGCTTGTGAATTAAATGTGTTAGCATTCACAAGCAACTTTCACTCCCCCAAATACAACTAAGTCCGTAAAATAGTCCAGTGGTTCCGTATAGTTGTGCTTAGACTTAGCCTAAGCTAAGTGAGGAGTTCACTCCACACTTGTCATTCAATCCCAAGTGTTGTTCCGCAAACACTTGCATAATATATATTTTTGATTCGTTTTAATAAGAATATAAACGTTGAAAAATCTCTTGTGCATTTACTTTACATCTTGTTTATTTGATTTTTCAAAATACTTTACTTAAGTCATGGATCACGATTAGCCTTAAATTGTAATTTTGCTATATGTGATATGGGAACAACATACCTTAGTGATTTCCAGTTTGGAGTCGGAGTGTCAGGTGGCACTGAGGCTATTTTACATAGTGCCAATAGGGTGTTGCATGAATATCACAATGATGGCTCTCTTGCTATTCTTACTGTGGACTTCTCGAATGCATTTAACCTTGTGCATAGACCAGTATTACTCTACGAGGTTAGGGTGAGGTGTCCCTCTATTTTTTTGTAGGTGGATTTCTTATACGGTCAGGCAACGAGGTTGTATATAGGAGACACATATATCCGGTCTGCCACTGGGGTGCAGCAAGGTAATCCATCTGGACCTCTACTTTTTTCTCTCGTATTGCACACGTTAGTACATAAGATCCGTGTTGGATCGATGTACTCTAACCAAACTAACTTAAATAGCTTGTTTTAGGTTTAACAACCTCGGATAAATCCTAAGTTATTAACAATGAAACACTGAATAATCTTTATTAAGTATGCGGAATTTACTTAACAAATCTAAGAAGAATAACTTTTATTATTAACTCTAAATCTGCTTATTATGCAGATACTTCAACAACTCTAAGAATATCGATCTTCTCTAAAACTCTAAATAATAACTTGTAAGCAATCGTAAACTCTAAGACTCGTACATCTAATGCCAATCTAGGGGTCCTTTTATAGGCTCAAGGATAACCCTAGTCGGTTTACAAATTGTATCCTTGTACGACAAGTAATCTAATATAGAATAAAACAGTTCTGTTCTAGTTCTAGTTTGATTGTGAAATTGTTTCATTTTCTATAAACGAATAAAACAGTTCTTTAATCTTGCAGTACTTTGACTTCATGTGCGATGCTTTGACTTTTATCTTTAAGCGATGCTTTGACTCTTTGACTTTTCCGGTTTTTGTCATTCTGCGGTACCTTATTAATCTTGACACTTTAACTATTGACACTTTCATATCCCAACAATCCTCCCCTAACTTGAATTCTACTTGTTTGACTTCAAGTTCCTTTGTAATTATCTTTATCGACTTCATCTTTAGAGCAGTTGTGTCTTTGTCTTTGGATTGTATCTTTGTAGTTTACGTGCTTAATCAAAATATCTTTAGAAATATTCTTTTACGACATCATCCAATGCTCTATCTTTCGACAACACGAAACATATGACAATTTGTACATTAATTCGAGTTTAAGTTGCGAGACTATTCTCATCACTTCGGTGTGTTAACTCTGTGAGAGGTGAATCATTGAAAATTTAATGGATTTTAATCTCTTTACCAAAGCCATTAACTTTGGAGTAACCGAATGTTTTGGTGTATAAGACCATGTTACATTGATAACCATATGATTTTAGCAAATCACCATCTATCAACAGATTTGTTTTGTCTTTACCAAAAGTTGTACCATACGGACTAGTTAGTTCTTTTATCTAATGGTGAACTAATTACCAATAATGGTTTTCCTGACCTTTACCACAAGCCATTTTCTTGTGGGCTAGCCAACTCTTAACATTAAGCGATATGGTGAGTTTATTACCATACAACTTATTAGCAAGTTGTCGAAAGCGGTTTGAGATATCTTTACGAGCCGTTTCTTGATGGATAGCCAATCCTTTTGTAACCATGGTGGATTAATAACCTATTGATGTTACCATCTCAAAAACCATTTATTCATCCTTTGTTTCAAAATATTTGTTACTTAACAAAGATTTCTTCAAAAATTATTTAAGCGGTTAAAAGGCTGCAAGCGATACTTTGATTAAAATCTTGTTTGATCGTGATACTTTGAATAAAGTACTATTTTATCAAAAATAATTTATTCAATGAAAATTCATACCGATTATTCATCATCATCGACCATAGCGATCCGGTTGATAAGCAGTTGATGACCATACAAGCGGTTTCATTATCCTCTTCAACTTCCATTCCATGCTCTAACATCCTCTCATAAGCTCAATTGTAAGAGGGTATATTCTATCTCGCAAACATGTGAATCATTGTTCCATTTTCGACTCTAGAACATGTACACAGTTCTTCAAAGAATCTCCATTAACACTTTCGGTTCTCTTGATTCTTCCAAATTTCATCCTTGCTCATTCTTGATTTCCCATGCGGTTGTGAGATCTCAAGTAAACTAAACCAATTCCTTCGATGGATGATGTTCAAATTAATCTTTCACCACATGATATAAATAGAATAGATCCACTCTATCTATGATGTGCAATAAATCCCATAGTCATTGAACACTCTCAAGCTTTCGTCTTCTCTATGAAACATCGGATAACTTCCATCTTTAGATTCCACAACTTCAAAAGCAATAATCGAGATCATTTCATCTTCATATCGACATCTTCTTTGGAATATTCAAAATCTACTATTACGAGATAATTTCTTAGTTCATCCCTAGTTTGATCTTAACTCAACTTTTCTTTCTTTGAAAGCTGTATATCTTCAACTTAGTTTTCCTTTTTCTTTTAAACTTTTCTTTCTTTACTTGGTCAAGTAGCTTCATCTTTATAATCTTCGATGCTTGCAACATCCTTCTTATAAGCCTGCTCTCGGCATCATATAATCTTTTCATATCAACATAATTAAACACGCAATCCTTTATATCCTCGACCTTTCAAATAAGCCATCATTGCATTCCTTTCTTTAGCAAGATTTGGTCTTCTAGGTATAAAAGAAAGCAGGAGTAGGTATTTGTAATGGTTCACATCTTGACATTCAATTCTTCTTGTAATTTCCTAGCTACTTCTTCATTCATTGCCTCTTCATTAGTAACCCGGTCACTACTTGACATTAAGTTCTTGTTGTACTTTTCTAGCTGCTGACCTCATTCCTAGCAACTTCAATTGCTCTAAGATCCGCATTAAGTTAGCTTTTTCTTCTTAGTTTCTACGAATACTCTTTCCTTTATCTTTAGGATCTATTGCGAGGTTGAGAAGCTCTTGGTTGTTCCTCTGCAACTTGAAATAATGCTGTAACACCTAGGCAAATCCTACATTTGTGGCACGGAGAGATCTTGGGCTCATAAGATAACATTCGTCTTACAATGACACAACGCGTTTTGTGGTCTCTGGTGGAGTTCTTAGGGAGGCGAGTTAAGCTTGCTCATGTGAGAGTAATCTTGGCTTGGGTGACTGGGGAAGTCTTCAAATGAGGCCACAAAAACAAAGCCGTGAGCACTGCGGGCAAGCGGACAATATTGTGGTCGAGATAAGGCGGGGTGTTACGGATGGTATCGAGCCGCTCTGAGCCGTTCGGGATGGTGGGGCAAACCTCATCGAGGACGATGAGTTCCTAAGGGGGTGATTGTAACACCTAGGCAAATCCTACATCGGTGTGGCACGAGAGATCTTGGGCTCATAAGATAACATTCGTCTTACAATGACACAGCGTTTTGTGGTCTCTGCGGGTGGAGTTCTTAGGGTGGCGGTTAAGCTTGCTCGTGTGAGGTAATCTTGGCTTGGGTGACTGTAGGAAGTCTTCAAATGAGGCCACAAAAACAAAGCCGTGAGCACTGCGGGCAAAGCGGACAATATTGTGGTCGAGATAAGGCGGGGTGTTACAAGTATTGTAACACCAAGTAAATCTACATCATTGTGGCACGGAGATCTTGGGCTCATAAGATAACATTAGTCTTCTGATGACACAGCGTTTTGTGGTCTCTCGGGTGGAGTTCTTAGGAGGTGGCGATTAAGCTTGCTCATGTGAGAGTAATCTTGGCTTGGGTGACTGCCGGAAGTCTTCAAATGAGGCCACAAAAAAGCGAGTGAGCCTACAGGCAGCGGACAATATTGTGGTCGAGATAAGGCGGGGTGTTACAAGTGGTATCGAGCCGCTCACAGGCCGTTCGGGATGGTGGGGCAAACCTCATCGAGGCGATGAGTCCCTAAGGGGGTGATTGTGACACCTAGGCAAATCCCGCATCGGTGTGGCGGAGAGATCTTTGGGCTCATAAGATAACATTCGCCTTACAATGACTGCAGCGTTTTGTGGTCTCTTTGGGTGGAGTTCTTAGGAGCTGGCGGTTAAGCGTGCTCATGTGAGAGTAATCTTGGCTTGGGTGACTGTGGGAAGTCTTCAAATGAGGCCGCAAAAACAAAGCCGTGAGCACTGCGGGCAGCGGACAATATTGTGGTAAGATAAGGCGGGGTGTTACAACTTGTAACACCCCGCCTTATCGATTCAATATTGTCCGCTTACCTGTGGCTCACGGCTGTGTTTTTTTGACCTCGTTGAAGACTCGGCAGTCACCCAAGCCAGACAGCTCACATGAGCCGCTCAGGGCTCCACCCCTAAGAACTCCACCGCAGTAGGCAAAACGTGTCATTGGCATTTAATGTTATCTTATGAGCCCAAGCTCTCGTGCCACACCATGTAGGATTTGCCTGGGGTGTTCGCCCCGTGGGACTCGTCGTCCTCGATGAGGTTTGCCCCACCATCCGAACGACCAGAGCGGTCGAAACACCACTGTAAACACCCCGCTTTATCTTACCATCGCTTTGCCGCGGCTCAGCGGCTTTGTTTTTGGCCTCATTTGAAGACTTCGGCGGTCACCCAAGCGATTACTCACATGAGCACGCTAACTGCCGGTTCTAAGAACTCCACCCCGACCGCAAACGCTGCGCGTGTCAGAAGGCGAATGTTATCTTATGAGCCCAAGATCTCTCGAACGGCCGAATAATGGATTTGCCTGAGGTGTCGCGATAACACCCGCGGCTTTGACAAATCATGCAATATTTGACAATAGTTTCATCATCACTTGCGGTTCTTACGAGGTTTGGATGTATACTTCTTACGGTATGGCGGTTGTTGAAGGACCGACTTGTTCTTCATGAATAACAGTTGAAGGACCGACTTCCTCTTCAAAATCTAATACTCTTGGAGTAATTAACTCTTGTCCGAAGGTTCTTTGAAAAGCGGTATTTGTTGTTCGGTACCTTGATCTTGTCCTTTCTTCTTGATGCTTTCAAAGATAACATGCTCTTGATACCTTGAGGTTCTTTCTCCTTATGACATCTTCTTTCAAAATCTTTTCTTCTAAATTCCTCCCAATTGGACGAGAAGATGGTTTATGAACCTTTTGCCTTTGGTTTCTTCTTAAATTCCGAGCAGTCGTCCTTGCTTCCTTTGAGATTTGACCCATAGGCGATGATGTTGAACCAATGGCCGAACAAAATTTTGAGTCTTCTAAATTTAAGCTTCAATCTCTTAATCATGTGTAGCACGATCTTTAAGCGATTTTTTCAACCTTGTCAATTCCCTTGTTAAAGCATAGTTGTTGAGAACTTGACCCTCATGCTCCATAGAGCGCATCTCCTGAGGATGTTGAGTGTGCTTCTTGATGAGAAGCATGTACGAGATCTTGTGGAGATTGTGGAGGTGTAAGCGCAATATGCTCTTGAACTTGATTACTCGGGAAGTAGTACCTTGTGGTGCGGTATGTTGTGATTCGATACTTTGTGATGCGGTACCACGAGAAGCATTACTTTCTTCTTTATTACTTTCAGAGCTTCATCACGAATAGCCCGAACAACCTCGATCATTGAAGCGATTAATGGAGTGTGTCTTCCGGTGAATAAATCACTTTTCCTCTCCATAAGCGTAAAAATCTTTGCTTCTTTGTACCACAAGCGGTAATAAACTTGTAGGTTTAGATACATCGTTGAGTTGTTTGTTTAAGAAAACTTGTAGAAACCTAGGATACATCAACCATTTGGATCCATGTGAAATATGTGAGAGCATCCCATCAAGAATTAGCCTTGAAAAATTGAAAATACGATTAGTAGCTAACTTGACAATAGCATATGCTATATTTATTATTTGCTCCCATGTAGTACTTTTAGCACTTATGCGGTGAAGCAACACATGAACCAAAACTTCCAATGAGGACAAAATAAGGACTTCCTAAATGTTTGTTACATAAGGACCCTTCATAGCCAATGTCCTAAATGTATCCCAAATCGTTGTTTATCAAAGCGAATAGCCCTTCTTCATCATTAAACAATAAGTCTTCTCGAATAGAGGCTACGTAATCTTCAGTTCTTCCGAGAAGCTGTTGATCGAACATAAAATTCATCATTCTCCATATTATCCTAGCATTAGCGAAAATTCTTGAATCCGGGTTCAATTATATCCGGCTCCACTAAAAAACATAGGCGATTGGCGACCCAATAACATAATCGGTGATATCATGAAAAGCCTCATTAGATTGGTCTTGTCTAAATTCGCCACCATGTTGTGCTTGGAAGCGATATTACGATTAGCCATTGTTGAGTATGTGAGCACAATAAGAGATATAATCGAATAATAAAGAGGTGGTGAGAGAAATATGGAAAGATATGAGAATATCAAGATGAGAGGAAAATCGGGAGTAGTTATTTATAGGTGAGATTTGAAAATCACGACCCATAATAACAAAGTTACCGTTAATAGTAATTACCCTCAATATTCTTGTTGGAGCAGTGCTTTAATAAGACAAAAGTACTTTCCACGTGTGATACTTTCCCAAGCGGTACTTTCATAAAAAGCGATACTTTTCTAAATTCCTCTGTATAAGCTAAGTATACATAAATATCCTCCCCTCAAGCAATGCGGGACTAATACCAAATAGTCCTCCCTTAAATGTAACTTAGTATTTAATCATGCCAATGCTCACCACCAAGTGATTGAATCTTGAAACATCAAAGCCTTTGGTGAGTAAAGTCATTTACATTATCATCAGTGTGAACTTTGACCACATTTATGAGTCATGCTCATAACAATCTACGATAAAATGATGCCTAATCTGAATGTGATTGGTCTTGGAATGAGTAAGCTGGATTCTTCACAATACAAATAGTACTCTCATTATCAATATTGATAGGAGTATTCTTGAAATTGAACCCATAATCCAAGAGTTGATTACGCATCCACAAAACTTGTCCACAACGACTTACGTGACTACATATTCAACTTGGTGAGGATGTTGTTGCAATTGTTTGTTTCTTACATTTCGTGAGACTAATCTTCTTCCAAGATATTGGCATCCACGAGTTGTTGATCTTCTATCATAGTTATCACTGCATAATCACTATCTGAAAAAGCTTCCAAGTGAAAAGGTGAATCCTTAGGATACCACAACCCCAACTTAGGTTGTTGTTTCAAATAACTAAAATCCTCTTAACTGCATTCATATGAGAGATCTTTGTTGAGACTTGATATCTTGCACATAAACACACAGCAAACATGATATCGGGCCTTGATGCGATGAGATACATAAAGCGACCAATCATTGATCTGTATAACTTGACTTCAACAGTTGTCCATCTTCATCCTTGCCCAATGAGTTGATAGATTTAATAGGTGTAGTTACGGCTTCATAGCATCAAAATTGAATTCTTAAGTATATCGGATACATACTTGTCTTGACTAATAAAAATACCTTCCTTGGGCTTAACTTGAAGTCCCAAAAGAAAGTTAACTCACCCATTGAACTCATCTCGAAATTCTTTACATCATCGGTGCTCAAACTCCTTAACCATAGACTATTTGGTAGCTCAAAGATGATATCATCAACATAGACTTGAACTAACATGATATCCTTCTTGTCTCTCTTGATGAACAAAGTCTTGTCAATAGCTCCCTCCACCGTAACCATGTTGTAATAAGAATGTGGAGAGCCTCTCATACCAAGCTCTAGGTTCACGATGAAGGCCATAAAGAGCCTTAACCACCTTGTAGACTTTGTTTGGATGTTTAGGATCTTCAAAACCGGAGGCATTTAACATAAACTTCTTACATTATAGTGCCATAGAAAGGCACTCTTGACATCCATCGGTAAACTTGAAATACCATATAGGAAGCAAAAGTAAGAAAGATTCTAATAGCTTCAATCCTTGCTACTGAGAGCAAATACTTCATCATAATCTACTCCTTCTTCACATGCATGTACTCGAGCTACTAACCTTGCCTTTTTCTTGATGACATTGCCTTTTCATCTCTCTTGACTCTAAAACCCATACGGTTCCAATAATTCTCTTCCCATCGGAAGATCGCATAATACCCAAACTTCTTGAAGTTTAAATTGAAAAGTTCTTCTGCATAGCTTGACCCAGACTCTCTTTAGTCAATGCTTGAGCAATATTCTTGGGTTCCTCTTGAGAGATAAAACAAGTAAATAAGCGGGTTTGATGGTCCTTATGATTCGACTGTTTTGTTTATACACAAAGCTAATTAAAGCATTGTGAGGTAGTAAAACTCTTAGCTTTGTGTCTTGCAATGACTCGAGTAGAAGGACCAATGATTTGATCGAGTGGGATGATTCTTATGGATTCTTAAGATTGGAGCTGTGGAACTCCATAAGTATCATTGATTAGTGAAATCGGCATCTTCGTTGGAATACGAGAAAATACCTTCATCTTCAAACTCATCATCGGTTTCTTCTAGACCGGGCATGGTAGGATCATCCAAATCATCTAAAATCATCATCAGGCTGAGTGCAGTGATGCTTTGTTCGAAAATCTTGTCAAAATCTTGTGGGAATACTCTGCTGGTGTTATTCTTTTTCTTTGCTTCTTCATAAGCTCTTCTTTGTTCATCGAATAAGAATGTGCCATTACATCTTGAAAAAGCATCGATTAAGTGTCTCTTGAATAGCTTGATCCTCAGCGAGATAGTGAAGATTTTGGTTCATCGATTACTTTCCTTTGGTGCATCGATTACTTTGCTTTGGAGCATCGATGCTGCTTTGGTTCTTCATCGGGGAACGACATCGGGTATAATATGAACTCCATGAACAACATCATCGTGAATCTTCTCCATTGTACACAGGTTGATTTTCTTCTCTGACAGGTACATAATTCATAGAAGGAGTTAAAACTTCAAGATCAAACATCCAATCAGGACCTTTACCCTTCTGAGTCTCTTGATCTTCTATAAACTCAACATGAAGACAATCTTGAACCTTCTTAGTGACTCTGTTGTACACTCTAAAGCCCTTGTTGTTGGTACAATATCCCAATAAATATCCTTCTTCTGACTTGCCATCAAACTTTCCCAGATTATCAATTGTGTTTAAAATAGTGAGAGGGCATCCAAAAGGCTTCATAAAACGAATGTTGGGTTTGTTGCCCATCAGCAACTCATAAGGAGTCTTCATCGTGGTTTGGTGGTGATACTCATTAAGTACATAGCAAGCGATGCTTACGACTTGGCACAAAATTGAATAGGTAGTTGAGAATCTACAAGCATAGTTAATTTGCTCAATCAAAGTCCTATTCTTCCTCTGCGCAACACCATTCTGTTGTGGTGTTCTTGCAATCTTGAACTCCTCTTGATTCCTTTGTTAGCACAAAATACATCCATAAGCTTGTTCTTGAATTCGGTCCCATTATCACATCTAATACCTCGACCTTGAGTCTCAATTGGTTTCAAGTGCTATTATTAGAGTCGAATAGCATCAAAAGTGATAAGGTTTTAAAGGTACCTTTTTGAGGGTCGTTTAAGCCCTTATTTGATCACTTTTGTATCTGTTATTGCTTAATATCGTTCCTTATCCTTTTAGGTCTCTTGAAGGCAAAATGCTGGAATGGCACTTATTTGGACGAAAAGGCGCGAATATCTGAAGAAAATGGCCAAAGTCGAATCGAGACACTCAAAGTACTGAAAACATAAGGTGGCGTCGGTGTCAATTCGACGCCGTCGGAGGATTTTGTGATGGGACGGAAGCCAAAACTCCTATTTTCAAGTAATGACGTCAAGTTATAAAAGAGTAGGCCGTCATGACTCGGGCCGGCCTAGATGTAATCCAGACGGCGTCGAAAGTTGAAGAGGACGGCGTCACAAGCATAAGGTGACGCCGTCGCAAGTCTAACGTGGCCAAGATGAAACCCTAATGACGGCGACACGGCGGCCACAAAACATAAGGTGCCGCCGTCGCATATGTAATATTATATATAGAATCCGAATTTTTCGATTATTTGGCGTGTAGTCTTTTGGAGTAAAAACCTAAACCAGACCAAGGCTATCTTGTATAGTATTTTACGGTTCCAAACCCTATCTTACACCAAGATAAGTGTTTTACTTCATTAATACAATTATGTCTTTGATTATTTGTGTGTATACTTGCATGTTCTCCATGTCCGGCTAATTTACTTGTGTGTTTGCTTAGGAATATGAAACTTGATTATTGAATATTGATTGGTTGTCTCTTATCTTAGTTGATTAATGATCTAGTAATCACGATAGGTCATTCGTTGCGTGTAATGCTTGATTAAATCTTTGTGAACCTTAGAATATGACTCCTTGAGTAGTTGTAAGCTAAACCATCCAAAGAGTGCCTTAGAGTAAGAGTTTATTATCCCTAGTGGGTTTTGTAGACGAGACCCTTTGGTAAGTTCAAAGAGTTAGGGAGAAACGCATACCCTACAACCTTAGACACACAATGCAACTAGGAATAACGATGTGACAATTCAACCACTAATAAGAGATAATTAAGGAGTAGTAAAACCTAAGTAAACACATCTTTAAACTATTATACGAGCACACAATAATTAGACATAGACTACATACACCTTAGATTAGATAATTAGATAAGTAGAGTAATCGATAGCAATACCAACCCCCCAAATTCAAACCCCGAGATTCGTACCTTTCCATTTCATAAAAATATAAAAAATACAAAAACAATCTTCCTCAACCCCAACCTTAGCGTAGTAACTTCTCACTATCATTCCTATTCCCAGAGAGAGCGATATCAATACCGTGGAAACACCTAATACTACACTACAACGATTAGGTTCATTGCCTAGGGTGTTGAAAACTTGCTCGACGAAAGGAAGTTCCTTTGACCGAGCAGCGTGTGGCGTTATCAAGTTTTGGCGCGCTGCGGGGAATATAATAGCTAGTTAGTGGTTCACCTCGTTTAGGTTTCTTTATGATCCTATCAAGTAAACTTTTTCTCATTTTAGCTTTCTCTTGAGTCTATCCCCTTCTTCGTGACCTTTGTTAGTAATCCCATCACTTTTCATCATGGAAGGTGATAACCACCCACCATTCATCAACCCACCACGCAATTGACCCGCCAAGAGCCCGTACTCTTGGTGAATACTGAGACCAAGCCACTTAGGCTATAGGAACACCATTGAGCTTCCGACCAAGCCCAAACTACGGCCTGCGATCCGACACCATCCGGTTGGTGCAAAGCGGATGTGCATTCCATGGACTTCGTTAGAAGATCCAAATCGACATCTGAGGATTTCCTCAAATTGTCGATTCCATCGACCTTGATGCTACTACTCGGGAGACCACGCGCTGCGTCTCTTCCAATTCTCTCTACGGGACCAAGCTAGTAATTGGCTTGATTGACTTCCCCGGCTCCATCTCAAGTTGGGATGATCTTACCTCTCGCTTCCTTGCTCAATTTTTCCCACCGGGAGAACCACTAAGCTTAGGAATGACATCTTGATGTTCCAAAACGTCAAGGTGAATCTCTCTGAAGCATGGACTCGATTCAAGGACTTACTTCATAAAGTCCCTCATCACGGCATTGATCTTTGGCTCCAAGCCCAACTTTTCTATGATCATGTCAACTTCCCCCCAAGCGATCCATTGACCAAGCGGTGGTGGAAAACTTAGTGATCTCACGCGGAAGAATCATGGGGTATAATAGAGGACCTTGCCTCATGACATGGATTGTTGGGATGACCCCGTGAGTCGCCCAAAACCGTTAAGGCAATCTCCTTGCCTCCCATTGACTCACAACCTTCCGGCCGTAGGATGATCGAACTTGAAGATCAAGTAAAATTCCTAATGAGTTCCTACGAAAATCCTAAGTCTTCACACCATGTGAACAAAGTTTCTTCCTCGTGTGAGCCATTTTGTGATCCTCGTAACACGCCAGACTAGCACCCGATCCCGAACATGCTTCCCGCTGACTCGCATCCTCGGCGTATTAATGGAGCAGGAGGAAGATTCCCTACAATACTCGGACCTAGGAATTTCAATGAAACCCGAGAGGCATGGAAAGGCAAGCCCGACTTCTACTGAGGACAAACCAAAGAATTCACTTCCAATGATTTTCATGGCCCCACCTAACGGTCCTAACCAACAAAACATCGAAGGGATGTTGCAGTACCTAGTTGCATCCCAAGAATCCCAAATAGCTAAGCTCTCGGACCGCTTTAACCAACAACAAGCCAAAATGGATAGGAAGATTGACAACCTTTTGAAAGCCATGACCAATAGTGATAGGAAGGTTAGTGCTATCTCAACTCCCGAGCCTTCCGGTGTAGAGATTAAGGACCCAAGTAAGCTAGCTAAGCACGTTCAATTCGTCAATACCATCGCCTTAGTGAAACCTAATGGAACAAGTGATGAAGAGGACCATACACTTGAGAATAATGAAACAACCGAGGAAGTAGATGAAGTAGACAATGACTATTTCAATAAGTTTCCTACGGAAGAAGAACTATCTCGCCACCCTCACTTAGTGCGTGACCTCCGTCACATGTATGTTAGGAAAAGCCCTAGAATCAAGTTTGGGAACCCTTGGAATCTTAACATACCATGTTGCATAGGACACCTTTTTGTGGCAAAGGCCTACATTGATCGCAAGTCCCCAATCAACATAATGACTAGCACCTACTACAATTGGGTAATGAAGAAGCCTATTCCAACTAGGCAAGACCCCAATGATCCTAATGTTAGTTGCAATTTTCTTGGTAGAATTAAGGGATTGCCCGTTTATTTAGGTAGTTTCACGTTTCCTACGGACTTCATAATTGTGGATGTTATTAGCACGACCATAGACCTAGCTTGTCCCCGTTATTCTAGGAAAACCTTTCATAGAAAGCAGGGATGACCTATGATCCCTCGTTAGGAGTAGTGCGATTCAAGGATGAGACCGATGACATAGCTTACCAAATGCCGTTTAAGATTGAGAAGTTTTCATCACTCTAATGATGAAAAAGAACTTAAATTGTCGATCTATTATAGGAATGATGAGGATAGGGAAAAGGAGTGGATTAAGTTATGGCTAAGATTTTGGATTCTTTAAATTGCTTGAACCTAGGACCGGAATATAGGACCAATTGGGGAGAGGATGAACTCTTAGAGAAGTGCATCATGGGGCATTTCTACAACATGGAATCTCCCAATAGAGACCGTCAGAAGAAAGAAGGAGGCGGTAATGAAGTAACGTAGGAGCAAGACTACGAGTCTAGCTACAAGACTCTTAAATAAAGAAAAGCGCTTCGTGGGAGGAAACCCATGCTTAATTGTTTGCTTGTTAGTGTCATATATCTTTTATTGATTGATTATTCTCATGTTTAATTTTGTAAAAATGCTTTATTTTGTTTTTAACCTCGTCTTAATTGCATATAAAGGTATTTTACATAAGGGATAAGTGTAGGGAGGATTACACACGTTTTCAAGGAAACGTAAACATGAGAATAACAATTCATTAAAAGATATATTTATGTGTTTGTTCGAGTCAAATGCTTGTATCGAGTCATAATGGATGTTTTGCGTAAAATTTTCCAGATTCTAAAGATGTAAATTTTCGAATTTTTCCGAAAATCACAGACCGGTTTTGTCGGGATAACTTTGGCGGCGTCGAGATCGCAACTGCGGCGTCGGGAAGGAGTAAAACAACAGTTACTTTTCTCGTTTTACGAGCTACTTAAAAAAATTTGGAATTCTCAGGTCTTAATTTTCCGTAAGTGCGTAAACATCCATTCCACAAGCATTATATCCTAGTTTAAAGAGAGTCTTATATATATTATTACCGCCGATTTTACGCGAAGGTTTCGTTTGTTTCTTCAAGTGTGCAAGTTTAATTTATCAAGAAGAAGTTACATAAGATTGGAAGGAGCTTTTCACGCATAAATTCTTCTTGGAAAGGATTTAACCATTACTTCACACACGGATCCTACCGAGCTAATTAGGGGAGTACTAGTTTCTTCGTTTTAATTACCTTCCAATTATCATAACTTTGATACTTTTCGGGAACATTGGGGACAATGTTCGGTTTAAGTGTAGGGAGGAAAATAAAACGGGAACTTTGAAACTATACTTATCCTTGACTAGTTGCTTTGTCCAATTGTATTTGTGTAATAAACCATGAGAAAATGTCGGTTATGGTAATTTTGGCACCAAATTTAAAATTTTACATGACATATAAGAGTGGGCCATTAGTCTTGACAAAAGCGTCTCACTGATAGGAAGTTGCATGACTAGCACAAAAAACCCTTTACCACCTAATATAAATTACTTCTTCCACATCGGTTGAGTAATTCCCCACACCCTTGCGTAGTACTCATCTTTAGTACGATACCCTAGTTAACCCCTCGAGCCTATCCTTTTCGGTTCTCGTGATGTTTGATTTTCGGAATATCAATGAAAGCATTGTTTACACCCCACCCCAAATATACACCCAAATCGCCTTAGCCTACCAGTATGCACTCACTTTTAGTGCATTATTGTTATCACCTTAAACCTTTAGTTCAATTATCTAGTTGCTTGCATGAGTTGCTAAGTCGAGTCATATCCTTTGTATCTGATTTTGGGATGATTGGGATTTATGGGAAAAGTTAAAGTTTATGAAATAGCGGAAGAGAGAACATTAAATTCAAATTCCCTTTGTTTGCGTAATAATGTACCCCAAGTGTTTTGATCTTTTCAATTCGGGTCAAATTAGTGTTAGAGTAATAAAAACTCAAGTGTAGGGATGTGCCTATAAATCCCTATCATTTTGATGTTACCATAGAGGATGGTAGAGTAAAAGTGTATGAAAAAAAAATCGAAAAAAAAGAGAAAAAACAAAAAAACAAAAAACAAAAAACATAAGGGCTACCATACTACATCTATCCTTTAATTTAATGTTTGTTTATTTGAGTTAGTTAGAGTTTAGAGTGTCGAGTCTTGCCTTAGCAACGCCATTCTTCGTATGCTTGTAACATAAGAGATTTTGACTTGCCACCACTATATAGCCTATCCCACCAAACCCTTTGTTTCCTACCGTAAGCCTAACATTACAACCCTTTAAAGACCTCTTTGATAGTCTTTCCTAGGTGCTTCGTAAGCGATGGAGGTTTGATCTATTCTCAAGCCTATGGTAATCTATGTACTAGGACCGGTTAATGAGTGTTTATCTTCCATTTCTAATTTGTTATATTTCATATACACCGAGAGAGATGTTAGTATCCAAACACCCCATGTGAGGTGCTAGTATGTGATTCCGTGCTTATTATGACTTTTTGGGGCTTATATGTGTTGTGGATTGTTTTAAACCAATGCTTCATGACCCCTAACTTATAAATTAATTGGCTAAGCACATTTGCTTGAGTACAAGCAAATACCAAGTGTAGGGATATTTGATAAGGTTTTAAAAGGTACCTTTTTGAGGGTCGTTTAAGCCCTTATTTGATCATTTTGTATCCGTTATTGCTTAATATCGTTCCTTTTCACTTTTTAGGTCTCTTGAAGGCAAAATCTGGAATGGCACTTATTTGGACGAAAGGCGCGAATATCTGAAGAAAATGGCCAAAGTCGAATCGAGACAATCAAAGTCTTTGAAAACATAAGGTGGCGTCGGTGTTAATGCGGCCGTCGGAGGATTTTTGTGACGGATGAAGCCAAAACTCCTATTTTCAAGTGATGACGTCAAGTTATAAAAGAGTAGGCCGTCGCAACTCGGACGACCTAGATGTAATCCGACGTTAGAAGGCGAAGAGGACGTCACAAGCATAAGGTGACGCCGTCGCAAGTCTAACGTGGCGAAGAAACCCTAATGATGGCGACACGGCGGCCACAAAACATAAGGTGGCGTCGCATATGTAATATTATATATAGAATATGAATTTTTCATTATTTGGTGTGTAGTCTTTTGGAGTAAAAACCTAAACCGAACCAAGGCTGTCTTGTACAGTATTTTAGGGTTCCAAACCCTATTTTACACCAAGATAAGTGTTTTACTTCATTAATACAATTATGTCTTTGATTATTTGTGTGTATGCTTGCATGTTCTCCATGTCCGGCTAATTTACTTGTGCGTTTGCTTAGGGAATATGAAACTTGATTATTGAATATTGATTGGTTGTCTCTTATCTTAGTTGATTAATGATCTAGTAATGCGATAGGTCATTCGTTGTGTACTTAATGCTTGATAAAATCTTTGTGAACCTTAGAATATGACTCCTTGATTAGTTGTAAGCTAAATGATAACGCTACACGCGTCGTTCGGGGTCAAAGGAACTTCCTTTTCTTCGAGCAAGTTTTATAACACCCTAGGCAGTGAACCTAATCGTTGTAGTGTAGTAATTAGGGTAAGCCACGGGTATTGATATCGTTCTCTAGGGGAATAGGAATGCTAGTAGGGAGTTACTACGCTAAGGTTAAGGTTGAGGAAGATTATTTTTATCTTTTATATTTTATGAAAATGGAAAGGTACGAATCTGGGTATTGGATTTGGGGGTTGTTAATTCTACCGATTACTCTACTATTATCTAATTATCTAAACTAAGGTTGTGGGAATCTATGTCTAATTAATGTGTGCTCGTATGCTAGTTTAAAGATGTGTTTACTTAGTTTGTATTACTCCTTAATTATCTCCTATTGATGGTTGAGTGTCACGTCTTATTCTAGTTGCGTTGTGTGTCTAAAGTTGTAGGGTATGCGATTCTCCTAACTCTTTGAACTTACCAAAGGGTCTTGTCTACAAACCCACTAGAGATTATAGACTCCTACTCTAAGGCGCTCTTCGGATGGTTTGGCCTACAATCACCTGTAATTATACTCTAAGGTTCACAAAGATGAATCAAGCATTAAGTACACAACGAATGACCTATCGCATTACTAGATCATAAAACAACTAAGATAAGAAACAACCAATCAATATTCAATAATTAAGTTTCATACTTCCTAAGCAAACACACAAATAAATTAGCAGGACATGGAGAACATGCAAGCATACACACAAATAATCAAAGACATAATTGAATTAATGAAGTAAAGACTTATCTTGATGTAAGATAGGGTTTAAAACCCTAAAATACTGTACAAGACACCTTAGGTTCGGTTTTAGGTTTTTACTCCAAAGACTCTCCACCCAGGCGAAAATTTGATTCTATATATAAGATTACAATTGCGACGGCGCCACCTTATGTTTAGTGACGCCGCCGTGTCGCCGCCATCGTGGGTTTCGTCTTGCTCGCCACGTTAACCTTACGGCGGCGTCACCTTATGTCCGTGACGCCGCCCTCTTGACCGGCGTCGTTCGGATGCATCTTCAGCCGTCCGAGTAGCGATGGCCTACTCTTTCACCACTAGACGCCTCTTGAAAATACGAGTTTTGGGTTCGGCCCGTCGCGTAATTTTGGGACGGCCGCCAATAGCACCCGGCGCGTCGCGCTTCTTCTTTCAAAGAATGTGAGTGTCTCGATTTCGACTTTGGCCATTTTCTTCATATATTCGCTACTTTTCGTCCAAATAAGTGCCATTCCAAAGATTTTGCCTTCACGAGACCTAAAAGTGAAAAGGAACGATATTAAGCAATAACGGATACAAAAGTGATCAAATAAGGACTTAAACGACCCTCAAAATGGTACCTTTAAAACCTTATCACTAAACCATCCAAAGAGTGCCTTAGTAAGAGTTTATTATCCCTAGTGGGTTTTGTAGGCGAGACCCTTTGGTAAGTTCAAAGAGTTGGGGAGAACGCATACCCTACAACCTTAGACACACAACGCAACTAGGAATAAGGGCGTGACAATTCAACCACTAATAGGAGATAATTAAGGAGTAGTAAAACCTAAGTAAACACATCTTTAAACTATCATCTGAGCACACAATAATTAGACATAGACTACATACACCTTAGATTAGATAATTAGATAAGTAGAGTAATCGGTAGCAATACCAACCCCCAAATTCAAACCCCGAGATTAGTACCTTTCCATTTCATAAAATATAAAAATACAAAACAATCTTCCTCAACCCCAACCTTAGCGTAGTAACTCCTCACTTGCATTCCTATTCCCTAGAGAACGATATCAATACCCGTGGCTTACCCTAATACTACACTACAACGATTAGGTTCATCGCTTAGGGTGTTGAAAAACTTGCTCGATTTAAAAGGAAGTTCCTTTGACCCCGAACGACGCGTGTAGCGTTATCAAAAGTATCATCTTTAAATCCCAAGAAAAATACCCAAGCCTGAATCTATCGCAATCATCTCAGAATAACCACCAGCGGTATTTTTCTTGTTTAAACTTGCCATGTAGCGAGGTCCAAATAGATCCATATATGACTCAATGGTTCTCTAATTGTTCTCTCCTCATGCTTCTTGCATGAAGCTTTATGTTGTTTACCCTTCTTGCATGCTAAGCATGAGTGATCATTCTTGTAAGTCTTTGAAGGTAAACCTCTAACTAAATTGCCTTTGACCGGTTTGTTGATATTCTTGAAATTTACATGGCCCAATCTTCTATGCCACCGATGTGCTTCTTCATTGTTGCTTTTGCCACTAAAGCAGTGGCTCTCCCATAAGAGTGAAGACTCTTCATGTCCGGACTATACACATCATTGGTTCTTGGTACTGAGTACTACCAAGTTATCATCAACAAGCTTGAATTCGGAGGAAAGAACGAGACATTACGTGTCGTTGAATAACATAGGGTGCTTTTATCACGTAATTGAGAGACCGACAATAAGTTGAACTTGAGCTCCTTTACATATCTAACATTCTCAAAATCTATCATACCTTTAATGGTTCCTTTTCCATTAATTCTTCCTCCATTGGGATCATTCCCAAATGCAACTCTTCCTCCACTAATAGATCTAAAATCGATGAGAATATCCTTGTCTCCTGTCATGCTTCGAGCAACCACTATCTACAATCAAATGATCTTTAAGCTCCTTTCCGGGTTGCCTTGCACAAAGATTTAGAGAGTTAGTTTCTTTTAGGAACCCAAGCCATTCGACTTGTGTTCCCTTGTGGAGTTACAAACTCAAATTCTTTGAGTATGTAATTTCCACTATTTTTAAAACATGATCCAAAATTATCTTTTGATTTTTAGCATGTGGATTTTCAAAACTTTACGGATTTTCAGCAGAACTCTCTTTTGCAAATTCATTCTCTTTTCTTGTATCACAAAACATCTCGATTCACTTTTTGTTGAAAGTCTTTGTTTGTCCCTCACAGATTTTCCTCTTAACCCATTCGGTTTAACACTTGGTTCACGTGATCTAGATCCCCTATGTGAATTGTAGTACCTTCTAGGTTGATAGTAATGAGATCTCCTAGATTCTGTTCCAAGTGGTATTCTCAAGACCTTGAGTTTGGTGAGCAAGACTTTGAGAAGGTACCGCTGTGAAGGTACCGTGGCTTTGAAAAGGTCTTCTTTGGTGAGGTACCTATGATCGGTGAGAAGTTACCGTGATTGACCCTATTAAAATTATTCGGTGGTTTGTTCTCTCTAGGTTTACGTCATGCACTGTTCTTTGAAATTTCCTAAGGTATTACAGTGATGTTCACAATCCTTGATTAGATGAGTAGGACTATAACACACAAAACACGCTTTTTCACCCATACTCCCAAAGTGACTTCTTCTATGTCTATGACCAAAACTATTGTGCCTTCTAGGTGAATGATTAAACTGCTTTTGACCAAAATTATCCCAAAAGGTTTAGCGAGACTGTTTGAAAAGATTTTCTTAAAGTATCGCTTGTGGAGCGATACTTTGAATAGAAGGTCTTGCTTGACTTTGAAAATTTGTTTCTTGATTTCTTTTGGGGTTTCGGACCTAGATTGACCAATAAGCTTCTTCCTAAACTCTAAGTGTCTACACCAAAGCGTGAAACATCGGGTCTTATGGGTTGATGACTACCATTGGGATGTGGGACGACATGATAACCCTGTCTTTCTTATATTACGAGGTGGTTCACTAAGCGATTCCTCATTACTCGATGTGTCTACATAATTAATGAGTTCATCATCACTAGTGGTTAGATCCTCTAGGTCATCACCGATTGATTCTCTTCTATGTTATCAAAGTCCATACCAAAACCTAAGCCGGTTCTAATGTAAGCTCTTCTGCTTTTGAACATAAGAAACATGTGAAAGACCATTCTTTCGTGCATCAAACTTTGCTACCAAATCATCTCTTTCCTTAGTCAATTTCTCAATTTCAACAATTTTACAATTTAGTTTCCATTCACTTAGTTTTAACTGGTAATCACGTTGTTCATATTTTTCACCCCAAGCCATTTCATTATTTTCATGTGTTAATATTTTGGCTTTCATTGACTCTAAGGTTATTTGATAACCACTACCTCGAGCACCTAGCCCTAACACAATTATCTCTTTCAATCACATAACTATTTAGCGCTTTTGATAGAAATCATGACAATTGAGCATACCTCGTAGATAGGGTGAACTTGGTGAAGTAGCTACCATTGCAAGTAGAACAAGATCATCTTCACACCCAAGCTCCAATCAAATCCTCCTATACAATCTCTGGATTCCAAAGCGGCATGTTGAGTTCCTCATCAAAAGCAAAGGTTCAATCCAATTCTTCCAATGATTCTCGAACCGCTTCTTCCATCGCTACCATACAAGAAGTCAACTGGTTCATCATCAAACTCTTCACTCCGGTCAACTTGACAAATTCTATTGAGCAACCAAAGCCTTTGTTTGATGAATTGGAATTTCTTTTAGCTCAAGCTTTGGTTTCTCGGATGTCCTGCTTGCTTGATACTTAGCAAACCCGCACTCCACTTGCAAAGTGTCAGGTCTTTTGACAATTGAAGCATTCAATTTTGATTTGTCAAAGTTATTCCTATTTTGGTTTGAAATCAATGCTTTTTCATCTTCTTCAGATACTTTTGATCCTAGCGGTGATCATAGCAACTTGCCACCGATATCAATTTCTTCAAGTGCATCTTCGCGATCCGTGCTAGATCTTCTTCATAAGTGATGGGTAAACTAGCTTGCTATGCAGAAGGAGCACACAACTTCATCCGAGTGCATAGTAGTAGTTGGTGGGGCTTTTTGAGTACGGGTGGAGCAAGATACGAGACAAGCTTTGAGGCACAAGATGCTTTGAGTAGGAGAAGCGATGACTTTTGGTAAGTACCGCCTCTTTCGATGATAGAAAAGCAATATTGTGAGACTTAGAACTTGTTTGACCATTCATCTCATGCTCATACACCTTCGTATGGTTGTAGAGATCATCAAAGTCCATGATATCCAAACCAGTTGTCCTCGATCATTGTAGCAATCACATGCCATGTAGATGGCAAACTCCTTAGAAACTTCGGATTAGCATCTTCAATCGATACTTTCGCCTTGTATAACTCCAACATGTCGAGAGATTTTGAAACCTATCATATGCAAAGATCAAGACTCTCTTCACCAACTGTGAAAGTTTCAAACTATTGCTTTAGTAGATTTCATGCATCTTCTTAGAAGCTTCATTCCTCCAAATCTAGTCTTGAGAGCAGCCCAGAGTTGCTTTGCATCTTTAGCATCATGGAATTTCAAGAGATGTCCATCAGTATAGCGAGACAAGAGAATGTTAAGAGCTTTCTCTTGATTCCTTGTGGTAGCGGTGGTAAGACGACTTTGGGAGGTTTAGGTTGTCCAAGAATCTCTGTGTTCGAACTACTTCATTGTTATTGACAATTACATTCCATAAAGCATGGTCTCGTAATGGCAATGTAACGCCTCATCTTCATGCACCATAGGTCATATTCTCCTTCTTGATGATTGGAATTCTCGGTGAGGTGATTGATGGTGGTGGAGCGATTTCAATCGACATCTTTGGGTTTTGTTGTAGTAGGTTTTAGGGTTTCTTCTTAGTCGAATTTCCACACAAGCTCGATACCTCTTGTTAGATCGATGTACTTGACGAGTGTCTAAATACTCATCATTTTATAACCGACAGAGTGCCAAAACATCCGAAAACACTCAAACGCATCAAAATAATAAAATATCACAAACAAGTGTTTTATGTGTTTTAAATGCAAAACATCAAAATCGTGAAAATGTATCAAATTTGCATAATTGGCGCTTTAGTCCCCAAGTTACAAAAGTTGTCAAAAAAAGGTCCACGGTAATTCAAAAACTTGCAAAATATCATTTTAGGTCCATAAGATTCAAAAGTTGTCAAACAAACCCTTTAAAGTTTAAAAATCACAAAATGACAACTTTGGTCCCTCAACTTTGCAAAAGTGTCAAAATTAGTCCCTAAGGTTTTAAAAATAAGAAAATAATCAAAATAAACCTTATACTATTCATTAATGACAAAATTGGTCCTTATAGTAAACTTTTGGAAAATTACAAGTTAGGTCCCTCAAAATCCAAAATTTACAATTTTAGTCCTTGGACTTGTAAAAAATGGAATTTTATGCAAATGGTCCTTGTACTATTCTTATATGGCAGGTTTGATCCTTATGTGAAGTTTGGAAAATTATCAGGATCAGTCCCTATACTTTTCACAAATTACAACCATGGTCCTTTGTATTATTAATCCCAATAAACCAAACCGGATCCAACCCATTACCCATCCAAGCCCAATACCAGCCCAAACCAAACCAGTGTTTAAAATAAAACACCCCCGCCTAGCACTGTTCACCTTCCCCTTTCCACCTGCTACCACACCTCCATAGCCACCTGTTTTTACCACCTCATCACCAATTTCCACCCACTCCACAGCTGGCTAACATCCCTCCTCCACCTTGCAAACCAACCCATATCCCATTAAATGCATAAATTGCTCTATGACTTTTCCCGCCAAAAGTGGAAATCAAAGGTCGATTCGCTTGACCAATCCAATGGATGGAAATGATGGGAAAGACTCGAGTGTCGATGGGAAGCTTTTGGGTTGAATAAATAGAAGGAAGAAAAGATGAGAAGAAGTAGTAGAGTAGTTTAGTATAGTTTATGTCGTATTAGCTTAATTTTAATTTCCGGTGTATTAATCGACTTTCAAGCTTTATATTTCATGTTTTATTGTCCAATAACACTTTTGTAAACCTTAATTTCAAGTTTCATTTACGATTGAGTATGCAATTTTATGTCCAAATTCTCAAAGTACTCAGTTGTTATTTTTAGTTGTTATAATTGCTTCTTAAGCTCATATAAGCTTTTGAAGAAGCTTATAAGCTGTCAGAAACCTCATAATTCCAGTTTAGACTAAAAACTCAAATATACCAAAAATTCCTTAATAATAGTTGGAAAATAAAAAAGGTCCATGGAGAAGATGTCAAAGGGTGAAGCAGGGTGAATACTGGATTAATCCTGGTTTTAGAGCTTCTTGGGAAGCTATAGGAGTGGTCTTGTGCCTCTGTTCTATGTTTTGTACTTGGACTAAACTTGTAAGCAATTTCTTTAAAAATTGCATTTTCTAGTTTAAATGTTTTAAGCATATTAATTTTGGTTTAATCTTGTCTCAATCTAGTTAATATAAGATAATCACTAGGTTTATTTCTTTAAAAACTTGTTTTTATGTTTAACTCTTCACAACAGCTTCTTTAAGGGGTGTTTGGCTCCACTGGTTTAACTGAGTTAAAGGTCTGTTCAGTAGTTAGATTTAGTTGCTTAAGTATCATCTAGGTCAATTGCATCCATTTCAATCTTTACTTGTCACTAGAAATCACAGAAAGTCAAACTTACTTTGAATCTAATCTCATTTTCATAACTGTTTGAATCACTCACCCATATCTTGCATAAAGAATTAAAAGTAGTTAAGCTAGCTTATTTTTGATCCATTTTATCATTAAACATCACTATTAGTAAGAATCATAAGCTCAAAACTCACTAAAGTCAACTTTACATTTATGTTGATAAAAGTCAAAATAGTGAAAAACAGGTTTTTTGCAAAACTTTGTTGGTGTCTCATTGATTCCTTTCTTCATCAAAATCTATGAAACTTTGGGATTTGCAAGTTCAGTAGGTCTAGTGTATAGATATTAGTTTTGTTTTCCATTTCTCAAGCTCTAATAAGCTTTTAATCGCTTCTCAAACAGTAAGATATGCCTGCACGCACCTCAAGATTCACCGAGCCAAGACAGCACTTCTTGCAGACCTCTCAAGCTTCATTCAAGCTTGTGAGGAGCTGGTCTTTGGTCCAAGTATAGTAGGCCAGGTCTACTTTAAGTCCATATATCTGTTTTTCTATTTAGCTTAATAACTTAGCTTGTGCAAGTGCTTAAAGGTGCTACCCTAATCACTGTTTTGCTTAATTAAGCCAATAAGCTCAAAACCAACTTAAAGCTTCTTCAGTGATCTAGGGTACTGATAATTGGTTAAGATAGGCTTAATTTAGCATTACCTAGCTTCTGTTTTCATCAGGTACTCTGTGGTGGCTTTGTGCTTATTTTGAAGTGCTTATTTATAAGCTAATCCACAGCAGTTGCTTTTTCCTCCACATAAGCATATGTTTTTATATTTTTCTTAGACTTAGAATAATATTTTAGTATTTCCCTGAATTTTTCATATTTTTCCTACACTGTTTGTTATTTTTCTTTATTTTAACTAGTTTTTAATCCTTTTTAAATACCTTTTAATACAAATAAATCAGAAAAAGCTTTAAAAAATATGTTTTCAATTTTCCTAGATTAAGATAAATATTAAAAGCCTAAAAAGTATTTTTCCATAAATTTCTTAGTTTAAAAAGTATTTTTTAGCATTTTAATTAGTTTTAAATAGTTTTAAATTAATAATAAATACATAATAAGTCTTAAAATATATTTTCAGTTTTAAAATAAGTTTTATCATATTTTAGATTTTTCCAAGTTATAATTTCATTTTCTAGGTTAATTTTGTATTTTCTTGTATTTTAGTGCATTTTAAATACTTAATAAATAGTTTTAATTAATAATTACATAAATAGTTGTAAAATAATTTTCCTTTCTAATAATTTTCTTTTATCATTAGGATTGTAAAATGTATTTTTCATATTTTAGGATTTATATTGTGTAAGTTTCACGCTTTTATTTGTACGCTTACGTAATTTTTATTTAAACGTAAGTTTTTAGTTTTAGGTTTTAAACGTTCATCACTTTAAATATAGTGATAGCGTTTATTTAATATCTTTTATCTTTTTAATTTTCTTAATTTGTATTTAAGTCGCTTTTATTTATTAACTTTTTCAATAGTGTAATATTCAATCCTAATCCTTTCTCGATCGCTATCATTAGCGATCATTCTACCGTCTCAATCGGTGTTTGCACACCATTGAGTCTCCTTGGGACTTAACGACTCGGAATCCCTGTATTCTCTCGATCTTCATTGCATTTGTGTCCGAGGTTTTAGGTCCTGTTTGACTTGACCGCTTACAGATCAAAATTTTAGCTCTAACCAAACTAACTTAAATAGCTTGTTTAAGGTTTAACAACCTCGGATAAATCCTAAGTTATTAACAATGAAACAACTAATAATCTTTATTAAGTATGGAATTTACTTAACAAATCTAAGAAGAATAACTTTATTATTAACCTAAATCGCTTATTATGCAGATACTTCAACAACTCTAAGAATATCGATCTTTCTAAAACTCTAAATAATAACTTGTAAGCAATCGTAAACACTAAGACTCGTTACATCTAATGCCAATCTAGGGTCCTTTATAGGCTCAAGGATAACCCTAGTCGGTTTATAAATTGTATCCTTGTACGACAAGTAATCTAATATAGAATATTCTAGAATTACAAGACTTTCTATAAACGAATAAAGCAGCTTTAATCTTGCAAGACTTTGACTTCATGTGCGAAGATTTTGATTTTTATCTTTAGCAAGATTTCTTTGACTCTTTGACTTTTTCCAGTTCTTTGTCATTCTGCGAAGATTTTATTAATCTTCAAAGACTTTAACTATTCAAGACTTTCATATCCCAACAATCCGAGGCAATTGTGCTTTTCTTCATGCTTGGTATCTTTATGATGGGACGCTTATTAGAGATTCCAAGAGGGCTGTGGTGTTAGGCATTATAAGGGTGAGTGGTCCAAGGATGGGTCTTGAACTTAATATCAAGAAAACAAAGATATTTTGGCCCTCGTGTGATAGTATGAAGCTTCGTGAGGTTTATACCCGCTGATATTCAAGGCCGCCATCATGTGAAGCTTCGGGGAGATTTGTTAGTAGAGATGCGGATTTTATTAGTGGGTTGGCTATGAGGAGATCTGCGAATGCTGTTGATTTGATGAGTCTTTTTCCACAGTTACGTACCCTGCAGAGTGAGCTCCTTTTGCTTCGATCATGTATGGGTATTGCGAAACTTTTTTTTTGGTTTAAGGACTTGTCAACCTGTACACATGGAAGAAGCGACTTGGCTCTTTGATAAAGGGTTGCGTGGGTCGATTGAAAACATAGTGGTTTGTGGAGGGCCTTTCTTTGGAGACTTACTGATGGCGACTCGCTTTACCCATTCGACGGTGGTTTGGCTCAGACTGCAAAAGTGGCTTCTTATGCTTTGGCTTCGAGGGCCCAATCTTGGGTCTTGTAAGACCATATCTTCATGTGAGAGTGGCATATGTGGTATGGATGATGATTATGTTTGTGCTATGGATTGTCTTCGTGATACGATTCCAAGCTTTGATTTTAGTGGTTTCACTAATTGGACACCGCCCCTTTAAACCCTAACATACATTGGCGAATGCACTTTTAGCTTAAATGGTCAAGGATATGGAAGTTCACTTGACATGACCGTGAGACAAAAAGCGCTTTTCAGTTCTACAGCCCTACATACCCAAGATTTTCTATTAGATATCCCCATAGCTGTGCTAGGTCAACATATGTCACCGTGGAATATCGCACTATCTTTAAGTATCGCCTTATGATTTCTTTATTTCGCTTGATGAGATATGCACAGTTTGTCGCAAGGCGTGTTTGGATTCCTTTGGGGAACACGCAGTTCATTGCAAAGAGCTCCTGGCCTTCAAGTACAGACACGATACGGTTAGAAATGTCCTTTTTGACGTTTGTAGGCGTGCTAGGATCTCTGCCAAGAAATAAGCACATGTGAACTTTTTGAATGACCCGTTGTATGGAAGATCCATGCTCGGACCGGCAGACGTTTTGGGTTTTGGATGGGTTAGAGGGAAACATGCATGTGTGGATCTAACAGAGGTTTCTCCTCTCATGGGTTTGATTTGCTGGGGTTTTACAGTAGGACAAGTTGCTTGAAAGCCGCCTCGTACAAAGTGGCTAAACATGAGTAAGCGTGCATTGAAAATCAACATGTTTTTATTTCTTTCGCATTTGTTACATTTGGTTTCTTTGCACCTGAGGATGTGGAGCTCCTCAATAGAGTACAACGAGATATGCATAGCAATGTTATGACACATAGATCACCTCGAACTTCCTCGCATGACATGAACTTGAATCTCGACTTAAATTACGGACCATCGCTGTCTCCACCAAAGGCAACAAATTGCAAAACAACTGAAATTACTAGTCGAGATTGCATTTTCATGCCTGGAGAGAGCCCGCACTCTAGGCCATCAATGAGAGAAGTCACTCTAAGTTTGTGTAAATAGGGGTGTGTACTGCAAAAATGTTGTAAACCTTCGAGAGGAATGCTTACTTGAGATATTCACTACCTAGCTACTTGAATATCAGATTGTGATAGTTTCATTTTCCGATATAAGTTGTTGTATTACGTTCTTTGTAATCTGTTTCTTAGTATACAGAATTCCTATATATGCTTAAGTTATTGAAAAACAAACTTAATTGATAAGACAACAACGTTCGGGGCCCATTGTCTAGACAACAAAATAACCAGACGTTTTATAATGAATTGTACAATGTGATTATGAAAAGTTAACACCCAAATACAAGCAATTGACATATTTGTCATGTACATTTTCAACCATTATGGATTTAAGTTCATTTCACCCATTTTGGGTTATGTTTGATCTCTAACGGGTCAAATGGCTAATATAGAAAGTAAGTAAACAGGAGGAGGTCCAAAGTCTCTCAAATCTGACGTTCGCTTGTCTAATTAAAAGAAAATGATTATAGACTATCTAAAGAGGCTTGTGAGACTAATCGATAAACGAATTATACAAGAATAAGATCGACAATTCATTTACGATTAGCCTCCTTTGCGCCTCTTTAGCTTATGCCTATGTATCAAAGCTCCTAATTAAAAGCAAAATTATCGACTATCAATTGTAACTAAGAAATAGAAACCAGAGCATCTACACGTTTTAATCTTTTATATAATAAAAGAAAACTCTTAGTGGGGACTCTTGTATATCAAAAAAGAAATATTTCCTTTTTAGGCAATATTTTTTTTTTTCTTTTTTAATATTTCAATGTAAAAAATAATAAAAGCTAATTATTTTTTAATTTGGCTAAACAAAAATTAGAAAAACCTTTTTATATTTGGATGTATAAAAAACCTAAAAAATGCACATGGGCCTCAATGATGTTTTTTCATAATTTTAAATCAAAAATGTAAATTTTAAAATATAAGCGGAGTCACATACCATTCGATCACTCTGCAAAGAATATATGTCATTCTAAATCAAATTTGGTACTATTCAATTCCTAATAAAAAGAAACCAATAAAAAGAATCTGCAACTTTTGGATCAAGTGTTGCTTAGCTTCCAGCGTTAATTGCTCATGCTTCTCTTGATCTTAAAGGTGAGAATATACTAAATATTGAATATAAAATTGTTGATATGAATTGTTAGTTTAAAGTTTGGTTTTTGAAATTAGGACAAAATTTATATTTAGTAATATTTATGAAAAAATGTTGATTTTGAATTTAGGGATAAATTATGAATTACTAATCAGTTGATGATCGTTGCAGACTTTAATTTATGTGATACGAATCGTTAGTTTGATCCACCAAACACAACATTTGGAAGCTACATAAAGATAACCATATCTTGTTGGAAAATTTAGTGCACTTGTGGGATTAGTTCACACCTTGTAATGGGTTGTCAGAGGCACGGAGGTACACCACAAGGTCTATGAACACCCCGACTCTTATAGTGGTTTGTATTGGTAGTACCGTGAAAGCATCGCATGGTGAATTATCGCCAGGAAAGTATCGCTTGTGGTTTCCACCGATAAGCAAGTTTCCACCGATAGCGGTTTCCATCGAGCGGTGTATCCAACGACAGTGCTATGAAAGTATCGAGCAAGTTCCATCGATAGGTCGCATTTCCACCGCAAGTGAAAGCACCGCAGTGGAAAGTATCGCTATGGAAAGTACCGCTAAATGGCGCTATAACTTCTTTATGACCACGCTTAATTGGTCATGTAACCACTAACATTATAATGAGGATAATTATGAGGCTATTAATGGGCCGATTAACACTCATAATTCCATTGAATAGCTCAAGAGTAACCTCCTATATATAGAGATCCAACATGCATGAAGCACGTATAAAAAACACTAAATACTTATAAGTTTAAAGGGTTATAGAATTGTGCCTAATTTCTAATTGCATTTGGTCTTATCCCAAGTAGATATTCGCTATACCTGCATTAGGGTTTAATAGTTTACTTTGGAAAGTGATCACACGATTCCAAGTGATATCCGTAACCACCAAGTGGTATATGTTATCACGACCTTGTTGTTTGTTTCTCACGGTCAGCTTGTTGATTATCTTTACCGCCGGGCAACCGACGCCAACAATCAAAGTAAACTATTTGTGATAATCAATGGTCGTCACGTAATGAAACACATGGCTTCAAACTTTGCCTGCTTGATAAGTTTGAAGGGTGGACTTTAGAGGCGGTAAGAAGATGCACTTTGCTATCAAGCACGAGTGTGGTTTATGCGTCGACTACTCCAATTCCCCGATGATGGGGATGATGCTACGGAGCGATCAAAAGGAGGAGCAAGTGGGAGAATGATGACTACATATGCAGAGGTCTTATTCGAATGGTATGTCTCGATTCTTTGTTTGATATTTATCAACTTTGAATCTTCCAAAGAACCTGGATTCTCGATGCCAAATATATGGTCGAGGATGCATCAAGTAAGAAGTTCCTTGTTAGTAATTTCACAAATTACAAAATGACCGATTCAAGACCGCTATGGAACAATACAATGAACTTCTTTGAATACTTGGAAGGTTTACACAACACAATATGCACATGGATGAGGCTATTTCAGCTCTTGTGTTATTGATAAACCCTCCTTCGAAAGATTTCAACATACCTTGAAACATAAGAAGGAGGAGTTAACTCGTTGAGTCATGCCATCCGCGCATTGAGGAATCTCTCGTGCGTGATAATGACAAGCCAAAGAGCGGTAATGTCACTGACCATCCTGTTGTCAATATGGTGGAGCATAACAACCCACCGTGTACAATGACAACAAAGGCAAACGCAAGTTAACAAGAAGGCAACACCTACTTGTTGGAAATGTGGCAAGACCGTCACATTAAAAGTGGACCAAGGGTGTTAAAATTGGTGGTAAAGCCAATGGATCGTGCACTAATGGTTCAGTGGAGCGGTGGTTCACCAACTCACCGAAAGGTCGTAATATGTTTAATAAGTCTTTTCAGATTTATTATGTTACATATGTATCTCAATCTTTTATGTGCGTGATGATGATGTTATGGTGGGTCGACTCGTGCAATAGCTCATGTGCAAAGATAGAAGTCGGTTCAAGACTTATGAGTCACCGAATGATGGTTCTATTCTTCACATGGGAAATGAGTCAACAATTTTGGTGCATGGTCGTGGTCAGTGTAGATCTTAGGTTTAGTTCTCGAAAGATTGTAACTTTGTTTAATGTTATTCATGTTCCCGATATAAGGAAAACTTGGTTTCAAGTAGTGTTTTGAATAATCATGGATATAAACAAGTTATTGAACTGATAAATTTGTTCTTTCTAAATGCGGTGTTTTTATTGGTTTTGGTTATTTATGTAATCAAATGTTCAGCTTAATATTACCATTGAGAGTGTTATTTCAACTTTTGTGACCACATATAATCGAGTGATTCTAACCTTGGCATGCTAGACTTGGTCATGTTCACTATAAAAGGATGCAAGATATGTCTAGGATGGTTTAATCCTCGCTTTGACATGGACATCAAAAGTGTAAAACTTGCATGTTGACCAAGATAACTAAGAAACCTTTCGTGGTGTTAGTCGAGACTAAGATCTTGAGCTTATTCACAAGGACTGGTGATTTGCATGCCACTCCTTCTTCGGGGAATAAGAAGTACTTTGTGACATTTATCGATGATGCTTCTAGATTTTGTTATGTCTATCTATTACATACCAAGGATGAAGCATTAGATAAATTCAAAGTGTTTAAAACATAAGTTGAATTACGACTGGTCTTGATCAAAAGATTAAGGATCGATAGGAGTGAGTACATGGATACTCGTGATTTTCACTGTTGGAATAATCCATGAAACGATCGCTTCTTTATACTCCTCAAGAAATGGTATTTTCGAAGGAAAACAGGTGTCAAGGAGATGGTTAATTTCATGTTGTCCTATTCAGATCGAGTCAAGGGTTCTGGGTGAAGCTATGTTAATAAATTTGTTATTTATTAAATAGGTTCCCAACAAAAGGAACAAGGTTACCCTTATGAACTCTGGACTAAAGGAAACCCAACTCGAATTATCTCGTGTTCGGGGTGTAGGGTCGTTGTAAGACTCCCGATCCAAAGCTAAAGACTTTGGGTGAAAGAGGCATTGATCGCATCTTTGCTGGATATGCCGAGCATTCCAAGGCTTTCGTGTTCTATGTTATCAACCTAATGAATATGTTTCAATTAACTCAATAATTGAATCAAGTGGATGCATTTTGATGAGAATAGATTCTCATCCCCTAGACCAAGTCGAGGATTCCTAATGAAACTCATGACATCGTGTATCGTGAGGTCCTCATGATGAACCATCATGGTCTCGATGAGGTTGTGGTACAACGACCAACCTCGTGCTCGTGAAGAGCAAAAGTGGTTAGACTCCAAAGTCATTTGACTCGAGTTTCAACTATACTTAGTTGAAGGAACAAGGATGAGGTCTCGACTAATACTCCTATTGCTTCATTGTTGAGGATGATCCCAAGAAATTTGAAGAAGCAATGAAGTCCCGTGATATTGCTTTCCGAAAGAAGCAATCAATGATGAGATGGATTCCATCATGGGCAACAACACTGGTGTTAGTTGATCTACTCCCGTTGCAAACCTCTGGTTGCAAATGGATTTTCAAAAGGAAAATGAAGGTAGATGGAACTATTGAAAAGTTCAAGGCTAGACTAGTCATTCAAGGCTTTAAACAAAAGTCGAATAGACTATTTTGATACTTATGCCCCTGCTGCTCAGACGTTACTATAAGACCGCCGATTACATGGCATCTATTCACAACCGTTATTCAATGATGGATGTGAAAACAAATTTTCTTGAATGGTGAATTGAAGAGGAGGTTTATATGAACCAACCTCGTGGCTTCATCTTCCCCGCAATGAAAACAAGGTGTAAACCGATTAAGTCTCTTTATGGACTTAAGGTGCACCCAAGCAATGGCATCAAAAGTTTGATGAAGTGGTTTTGTCTAGTGGTTATGTTCTTAACTGTCGACAAATGTATATAGCAAATTTGATGAATCTGCAAAGGAGTCATCATTTGTCTATATGTTGATGACATGTTGATCTTTGGCACCGACTCAAAATCAGTCGACCGACAAAGGAATTTTGTCATCAAGGTTCTCCATGAAAGACATGGGGAGGCCGATGTTATCCTTGGTATAAGGATTAAACATGAAAGTAAAAGAATTTCTATCTCTCGGCCTCATTATATTGAGAAGGCATCGAGGAAATTCAATTACTTTGATTGTACTCCAAATGAGTACACCTATGGATACTGTGGAGAAGTCGATGCCCAATCATGGCAAGGCTGTATCTCAACTTGAGTATTCTAGGTAATTGGCTGCCCGATGTATGCCATGACTTGTACAAGGCCCGATATTGGTTTTGGCAAAGGGAAAATTGAGCAGTATACTAGCAATCCTAGTGCTCATCATCGGCAAGCAGCTCAGAGGGTATCAAGTATTCAAGAGAACTATGGATTATAGTCCTCATATACCGGGTTACCCATCGTTGGAAGGTTACACCGATGCAAGTTGGATCAAGAACATCAAGACAATTCGCCTACCAAAGGGCTTCGGTGATTCCTACTGGTGGAGGTGCACTTTTGGGCATCCAAGAAACAAACTCGCATCACCGCTCAACAATAGAATCAATTTGCGGCTCTAGTATTACCGGTAAAGAAGTCAATGGTTGAAAACTTGCTTCGAGATTTCATTGTGGCCTCAAACCTATAGCACCTATTTCTATCCCGGCAGATAGTGCAACTACATTGGCAAGGCTTATAGCCGATGTACAATGGTAAGTCTAGACACTTAGGTGTCAGCATAGCATGATTCGCGAGCTTATCATGAATGGGTGGTATCTATAGAGTTTGTGAGATCTCACCGTAACTTAATGATCACTTGACGAAGGGTTTGGCTAGAGACTTGTTATAAAGTCTCGCTAAAGGGATGGGTTTAAGTCCAACTTAGTCACCGAATGTTAGGACACCCAACTCCCTCCTAAGGAAACTTGGGAGTCGAGTTCAATGTGGAAAGTCGAATATTCAAAGGATGGAGCACATGTTTTATTTACATCCCAAGGTTGTGCTTAGAACTCACGAAGGAGGATGAAGTCTATACTTTTAATGGTTATTTTTTCTTTGAAAAGTGCTTGGTGAGCATGAATAAAGAGGAACCACCTATGTAAATGTTGAAGTTTTGCCGCCTGTGAAGCTTTGACTTTAGCTTCGCAACATTTATGAATTTGGATATGGACACATGGCTTGTATAGTGTCGAGCTTTTAAGTGTTTGAAAACTTGTGTATTTTATCTTCGTGTATTCAAATGGGTGAAGGGTTCAATTTTAGAACACCCCGATTCTCGAATATTTGAACGTGTAATTTACTAAGATGAAAATTCAACTCGTGACATTTTCGCTTATGCACATGTTTTGATTGATGTTTATTTTTCATGCAAAGGAAGTGAACTAAATTTGGGAGGATTGTTGGAAAATTTAGTGCACTTGTGGGATTAGTTCACACCTTGTAATGGGTTAGAGGTACGGAGTGTACACCCACAAGGTCCATGAACACCCCGACTCTTATAGTGGTTTGTATTGGTAGTACCGTGAAAGTACCGCTGGTGAAAGTACCGCCAGGAAAGTAATCGCTTGTGGTTTCCGATCGAAGCGTTGTTTCCACCGATAGGCGTTGTTTCCATCAAGTGGTGTATCCACCGATAGTGCTATGAAAGTATCGCAAGCAAAGGTTTCCATCGATAGTCGACTTCCACCGCAAGTGAAAGTATCGCTAGTGGAGAAAGTATCTATGGAAAGTATCGCTAAATGGCGCTATAACTTTATGACCACGCTTAATTGGTCATGTAACCACTAACGCTATAATGGGGATAATTATGAGGCTATTAACGGGCCGACACTATAATTCCATTGGAATAGCTCAAGAGTAACCTCCTATATAGGAGATCCGAACATGCATGAAGCACGCATAAAAAACACTAAATACTTATAAGTTTAAAGGGTTATAGAATTGTGCCTAATTTAATCGCATTTGGTCTTATCCCAAGTAGATATTCGTGATACCGTGCATTAGTGGTCGAATAGTTTACTTTGGAAAGTGATCACACGATTCCAAGTGATATCCGTAACCACCAAGTGGTATCTCACATCACGACCTTTGTTGTTTGTTTCACTAACAGCTTGTTGATTATCTTTACCCAACCGGGCAACCGACGCCAACATATCTATGAAAAACGACATAAACTATTACAACATACATCAAACATAATTATAAAACAAAATTAAGAAACATGATAAAACAAAAATTAGCTATTTGTCTTTAATATTAAAAAACTTTTATTAAAAACAAAACAAAAATAAAAAAACCACATCGCACAAGCATTTTAACTAGTTAATGATGCCAGATCATCTCTTTGATGCAGAATCCAAATTTTCTATTAGCAACAAAGCTTATAAATGCAGATATTTAACTTCCTACAATATGCATCACTAACCACTAACAATATAATGACATAAACTAGATTTTGCACATACGACATATCTATAAGCACAAACCATCTAGGATTCAAGTCCAGTATGCTGATTAATACTATAATTAATTTGGGATATTTATTTTAAAATATATCTAAATTGAAACTTTTGGTTGTTGTATAGCCAACTTTTATTTTGTTATTGTAAACCTAAACTTTTGAATTTCGACCTTTTATATATTTTGTTTATGTGCAATGGCCATTTTACCTCTATTTGGGTGTTGAACTTGATTCTGAGGTATCCGGTGTGATGAAGATCATAAAATGTAAGATCACGATTTGTGTCATGTAATATTGCTACTCGTGACTTGAAACTAATCTTCAATTGTGGCACATCACCAATATTTCATTCAATAACCTCCATGATGCAATTCACCAAAGTGACTTATACATTTTGCAACAAAGCAAAAGAGGCTCTTTGATGTTGTTAAAATCACATTTTGGTGCTTATGGAGATTGTGAATAACATTTCTGCTCCAACAAGTCGCCTAGCAAATATCTCCTACTCAAAGGACATTAAGCACTTGTTTTCAATTGGATTACTTCTAGATTTAAAAATTTTGTTTGCTTGATATAATGGTTTAATAACCCGTAATGCCTCTATCCTATCTTTTGTAACTTCTCTTCTCGCCACTTTCTAGTTTCTAATACAATTGTCGCTTTAAAAAACAAAACAAAAAATAGGTCAAGTTAAAAATATAGGGTAAAATGGTCATGAGATACACATAAAGGTTTAATCTCAAAAGTTTCGTATACAATAGCACATATATATATATATATATATATATATATATATATATATATATATATATATATATATATATATATATATATATATATATATATATATATATATATATATATATATATATATATATATATATATATATATATATATATATATATGTATGTATGTATAGAATCTAGATCAATAAGATCAAACTTAAAGTTGTTAAAATCGCATCCAACTAAAATTTGACAAGTGACACTCTCCTTAAAACAAAAATAAATTTTTATTAACTACAACTAAAATTGTTAAAGTTTCAATAGATGTCCTGCTTAAAATCTATGAAACCTAGGTGATACACTTTGATTGAAGTGTAATGTGTATCGATTTTGTATGTGTATCGTGGTTTGGAATATTTATTAATGTAATGTGTAAGAGGTGTATCACTAATCCAAACTCATGTATCATTTGGTTATTAGTTGCAAATGTTAATTTGTATTAAAATATTCTTTTTTTTGTGTATTATTGCTAAAATTGTTATTTATAAATGTTTTAGTAATCTTTAGTCTAGATCTTATTTTACAATTTTAAGTTTGATCTCACATTAACTTCCTCAGATAAAGTGTATATATATACATACATACACACACACACACACACACACACACACACACACACACACACACACACACACACATATATATATATATATATATATATATATATATATATATATATATATATATATATATATATATATATATATATATATATATATATATATATAAGAGAGCATACATATAATTCCACTTGCATTTCATAATGCCACGCTATAAAGCCATGTCATCATTCAATACATGTTTCAATAAAATTTAAATTAAAATTTCGGATTTTATTATGTTCAAAATGAAGAAAGGCAGATTCAACCTAGGTTGTGCAATGTTAACAAACATGATAACCACTAGATCAACACATCTTTTGGTTTATATCTGCAAGTCCAAATCTATAAACTTTAATTAATATTTTAGGGTTAAATTTGTTAATTAAAAGAACAAAAACCTACACACACCGCCATTCATATTACGAATATATCTCTCTTCTTCCAAAACCTTTTAGGTTTTAACCATATCACCCTCAAGATTCAAATGGATAAGATTCCACATGAAGCACACTTATATGCTATGGTATTCAGTTTTTTATGTAGGGTTTCCATCCGATTATTAACACAATGCAATTCTTCTATATGTCAATTAACTTAGTTATGTAGTTTCACGTGTGTAGTGTGGAAGCATATGTTAATTTTTGTGTGGTTCTATTCACACGCAGTAAAAGCGTTAAGAGAGGCTGTTAGGACACCATTCTATCACATCAATATGTATTTCTATAGAGAGAAAGTTTTAGTGAGAGAAAGTGGAAGGAACTAATGAATGATTAATGAAATGATAATTGCAATTAGAACTAAAACCCTCTCCTTCAAGGAGGGGTATTTATATGTTTACATAAGTAGGGTGTTTCCTGGTTCTAGAAGAACTTTCTATCACAAACTCATGGGCTTACTACATGAACCGAGAAACTAATTACAAACAATTATAAACCATAATTATTAATCCACCTATTACAAATAAAATGACCTACACTTGATAATAAAACATGTTCCTAACAACTCCCTAAGGGTTGGTCATCATTTGTTGTCTTGTTTAGGTCATTCGACGCCTTGAACTTCTTTGGTGTTCATAGCTTGTGACGCTTTTGATTCTTTTGCCTTTGTTCTTTGTTCTTGTTGTTGTGACTCGCCAGAAATCGCTTTTATCAACATCTTTGTTTCGGTGCTTTTACGCCTTTTTCCAACATGCTCATCCTTCCCGTGAAGTTTGTGATCCATACATGTGAAGTTTACATCTTTATCTCTAATCTTTGACTTGTGACGTTTCTGATTTTCTGACTTTGAAGTGAAATTTTGTCAACTTTTCTTTGCTTCGATCTTTGATGAGAATGTCTTTCGATGTATGTATGAACATGTGGAAAGTCCTCACGATCTTTTCCACCCGTGAGCATCCATAAGAAGAAAACATAAAACACGGGTTAGAAATAATCCAAATACAAGTTTGAACTCGAGAGTGTTAACAAGATAGTGTGAAAACACATTTCTAATTTCACAAAGGTCGCTCTCGAACTCGAGTCCCACAAGTGAGATAACGCGATGTACCAAATACACCTACAGCTCAGATGAGTCGCCGAGGTACACCAAGCATCACCCCACGATCAGAGACCGCTTGAGATACACTCAAGCGAACCCATGGAGTTACCAGTGACCCGCCAAGGTCGCTTTGATGTTGACCGGCGTGAGTTTTCATTCAATCACCGAGGATCACAATTGTGAATCCTCATAAATGTTCAGCAGATTGCTAAGATCTCACAGAGACTCGGAATATGTCACTTGTGTCCTTATAGTTTGAACAAACAAGTGATGAAATATAAGGTGTTCCTAAGAGATCTTTGATGAATCTCATGGCTCTAGACTCGATTAGTGCATTTTAATTTTCCCGAGCGGAGACAAGGAGAGGGTCTCCTCTTCAATACCAACAATCTCTAAGAGAGAGTCGATAGATTATGTAGGGTTTCGTGAAAATGAAACAAGTTCTTTGAGAGATCTTGAGTGGCTTAGAAGGTTTAGTGCATTGCGTCATCGGGTCCATGACGACTTTGTCTTCTATACCGTGTCATCTTGTGACAACCAAGAGTATATGAATTGAACCCGTGTCCGCCCTAAGTTGAATAATTTGAGGGCTATTTCTTTTCACCCTTTTTCTTAACTTTTCTTTTAATTCTTCAACTCCTTCTTTCTCCGATTCTCATTTTCTCCTTTTTTTTCAATCATACCTAAGGACTCTAAATACTAACTATTTGTGGTGTCCTGGTAGATCCTCGGCTCAGGCGGATCATAGGACGCTTATTCCTAAACTTAGTCACCTTTAACTCCATGACTATCCTATGTTGCCACAAAACCTTTTCTTGAAAATCTCTCAAGATGTTTATGATGAAAACATGTTTTGGTAACACCTTGAGAGTTTTTGGTTTTCGTAAATACTCCCCTCCACATGTGCTTATGAGTTTTGACCAAATCTGATAGTGAGGGTAGAGCTCGACTTTGAATTGATCGACTCTTGATAGACAATTCTCATGAGACACTAAGTTACGCTTGTATAGTTAGAGAGTTCCATTATCATCTTTAGGTGACAACTAGCTCTAATAACTACCTTGAAGATGTAAACACTCCTTGAAAAGGAGGTTAGACCCGCCAGAGTTCATGTCAATCAAGAGTGTCTCGATTGGTACATTCTACTAAGATAAGTCTTGAAAGACAAATCTTTCGACATCGACATTCAAAAATCGCCAATTCATTGGTGATATCTCGAGTCGAGCACGTTATGAGATTTCATAACTTCCTGATCAACAATTTTAATCACATTTCTCCCCCTCAAAAATAGCATATGATGATGTTTTTGAAAAACATGTTGATTAAAATATGCTTTTTGAGGTGTTTGAAATTCATTTAGGAAGAAATGGATTTCAAGAACATTTGATTTCGAAAAAAGATTTTTTGTTTCAAACAGTTAAGAAGCTTTCGCTCCTTTAATTAGGATTGAGGCACTAAAGCGCACTACGTGGTCCTTTCGTGGAATCGATTTGTTTTTCGTTGAACAAAGTACTCCCCTCAAATATGGAAATATATTCTAGAGATAGCCTCTTGAGTCGAATTTGAAATGCTTTATTACAATCAGAAAACATATTATCGATTTGTTGTGCTTGTGAAAATTCAACTCAAGGTTTAACTCGAAAACATAATCAATTAACATAAGCATACGAATGAAAGTAAAGAGTTAGAGTTATTATGCATGATGTTTAAATGTTCCAAAGAATGTTCCAAAACTATCTAATCAAAGATTATTTAGGACGATTTAAACGTCAAGATATTTGGAACCCTTGCTCTTCCTCCAACATAGCCTTTTCTCTGGATCTTTGTTGCCATACATCAGGTATTCTAAATCATGATTAAAGAAATATGGTGTGGGTACCTTGGGATTATGAGTATGACCCATGAGTGGTAAAGGTTGAGAATAGTCTTGAAACTTGAACTTTTTGGGAGCACTGGAGGGCAATGAAACATCCCAAGTAATGTTCTCCACATTGCTCTTGCAACTTCCTCAAGATTGTATTCAAATTGAAGCCTTGAAGTGGTGGAAGTCTTAAATCGTAAACCCCGCCTCGCCGAATGGTGGCAATGCGAGACAATTCAGTTTCTGACCTTCATGATCTTTTTCAAATTTTTGTGAAATCCACAATGGAAGCTTCATGGAAGTTCATCTTCCGATGAGCATCAACCATATCTTTAAACCACCAAACCGAGTCGTGGAAGAGTCAATCCATTCGGGCTTCTTCTGTTGCATGTTAGATGCGGCCGGATATGACATGAGAGACAAATTGCTGTGGAGGTTGATTGGAAGATTGTGGTTGAATTTCATCTTCGTGTGGAATATCATGAGAGGTGGTTTGAAAATCAAGATGACGTGCAAAGAATTTGGTACGCTTTGTCGCCATGACTCATCATCTTTATCATCGTCCGCATTTATGAGGCGGGATATCTTTGCATGATGCAGATGCAATCTTCTTATCAGCCCTCTTTATGGATTTAAGTAGAGCGTCTCGAAGTTCAACTTCTTCATCATCATCAAGTATCTTCTCAAGAAGTTGACTTTTGAGATCAACGACAGGCACCTTTGAAGGTTTTGTTTCAAGAGTTATCGGGTGTGTTTGAAGATGAGTGGCTACAATACCTTGAAGCTTGTTTCTAACATATGTGCGTAATGCCGATGGTAGAACTTCATTAATGCAACTCTTTGCCTCCAGAGAAGAACCTTTAATGATTTTTTAGTCCGCTCGGATAATGGATACTTCAAGTGTTTGAATCTATTGATGTTGATCTTGAAGTTGCTTTTGTTATGTCCGAACTGGGTTTGAAGAGAAGTGTCGCTCTTGAATGACTTGAAATTTATCTTTTCGCTTGTTTCGGATGTTGGTCGGAAGCGGAGCCCGATCTTAAAGGTGGTTTTGGAAGGAACATTCTGCCTTGATCGCTGATCCGAGGATGCCGGAGGTGGTTGGGTTAGTGATGTTGGAAGACGAGCGCCACTTTCCGCATGTGGTTTAGCAACGAAACATCATCGAATCATCATTCTCGTAGTCATCATTGTTGATGATTCTTCATTATCGAACTAATGAATTGATCGATTCATCTTTGGATGAAGAGAGGGTGGCGTAAACCGAGTTATCCGATTCTAAGATTCTCGATTCATTCATAGGTTGTTGAAGTTGTTCGTAAATCACCTTAGAACCCGATCCTTCACCCTTCTTCTACAACCTTCAAGATCACCTGGTGATGACGTTGGTGATAACCAAGGTTTTCTTCGTGTGATTGCTTGTTCTTCTTTGAAAGCGAGGAGATTGAAGTAGTCGAGTTTGACTATCGATGGTTTTACCACTTGTTCGGCAAATGTGATCTTGTTTCACCCGGATAAGTCTTTGAGTTTCAAAGCAGGTTATCATCTTAATCAACATCTTCATCAATCGCCAAGGTTTTCTTGTGTTTTGCAAGGATCTCCTTCCTCTACCTTTAGGTTTTCGTAAATATTCCCAAACTGCTCGCTTCGCTTGATCATAGTCCCCGTAGCTGTAGTCGCTTTGATGCCATCATTCAAGAGATGGTCGAATTCTTAAGCCTTTGTTTGTTGTGCTAGTGCTTTGAACTTTAACAGCTTTAAGCACATGATCCATTTGACTAGTATGATACTTATCACCACTTGCTATTCGCTTATCGATGCTTGATCTTCTTTCATGAAGTATTCAATGTTGCTTGTGTAACGAGCAAACGGAATTTTATACCCTTCTTATTGATAAACCGCCGTGCTTGATAGATCATATCATTCCAAATTAGCAGGTATAATCAAGATGTTGTGTATTAATGACACCCCAAAAGATTCAAGAAGTTCTAATCGAGGGTGTTCATGGTGTAGCTTTTCCCCGTAACACAATGACCGAGTATGGTATACAACGATAACCATGGTCGAGGAATGAATTTCCAGCTTACATCGTAATCTGCTTGACAAATGTTGAGAAGACTCATCATAACCCATTTTTCTAAGAGATACCGCAATTGTGGAAACGATGGAGATGGTATGAACGCGCGCTAGTCTTTGTTTCTTCAAGAGGAAGATGAAGAACATGACAAGAATGTCGACATCAAATTCGATTACGTTCTATCAACTGATTGTCATGATGTTGAAATCGGTACTTATCTTGAGTGAATGCTTAATTGGTTTAAGTAGATCTCGTGACACTTGCAGATAAAGTCAAGATGCCGATGTATGCTTCTTAAGAATTTCCACTATTATCCGATATGGATGACATAGAAGTTGTTCGAGATCAATGCTAGAGTTTGAAAGCCCAATATCAAGGCTCATCTTCAATGGATACATGTCCTTCTTGTGAGAGATCCTTAAGACATTGATGAGTGTCTAAATACTCATCATTTTTGTACAATATAAAGCTGCAAAACCATCCGAAAACACTCAAAATGCATCAAAATGATGAAAATATCACAAATCGTTGTTTTATGTGTTTTAAATGCAAAATATCAAAATCGATGAAAACGATCAAATTTGCAAAATTGCGCTTTAGTCCCCAAGTTTCAAAAGTTGTCAAAAAGGTCCACGAAAGTCATAATTTCAAAAGTAAAATCACCAAAGGTCCTTTTAAAATCATAAGTTGTCAAATTTAGTCCTTTGGTGAAAAATATTAAAAGTTTTGAGAAAATTGCAAAATGGTCCTTCAAGTTTGAAAATTTGGCAAAATGGCCCTGAAAATTGCAAAATGATGATTTGGTCCTTGTACTATTGATACTTGTCATTAATCAGCCCTTGAAGTAACTTTGATGAAATGGCGTTAGGTCCTTGCATTTCAGATTTGACAACACAAGTCCTTGTGATTTAATACCTTTTATACCCATTTTGGACCATATCAATACATGTGACCCCGTCACTTAAACAATTATGACCCCTTTATTATATAACTGCTGGTCAACCAATCATGGTCAACCCAAACACAAACCCGCCAAATCCTCTCCTTCCTCCCCACCATGTATACCGTCATGGCCACTCAAACCACCAACCCCTCTCCATAATATGTCCCCCCACCTATTACTAACATCCAAGGACTCATTTATTGCATTGAAATCAACTCACTTAAATGATCAAACCTGGTACACCACTTTGGCGCCAAAATCATTTTGAATGGTCATGATGAATTATTAGCCATCCAATGGCTAGGTGGGATTATCTCGAGCAAAGAGAGAAGTTTGGAGCTATAAAAGAGGAAGAAAGAGAGAGAAGGGAGTAGCTAGTTTTATTTTTCTTTCTTTAATGTCGTTTTTTAAGTTTTTAAGTTTTCCATTGTAAATTTAAGCTTTCAAGCATTTTGTAATCAAATTTCAAATGTACTTTAAACTTATATTCGGTTTCAATTTCAAAGATTAAATCTCATTTCAAGTTTTTGCAATTTTAAGTTTAAATGCTCAAAGTATTTAAATGATGTTATCGATTGTTGTTTAGGACTTATAAGCTCCTATAAGCCCTTATAGAAGCTTTTCTATGCTAGTAGAACCTTTAAATTCAGTTTAATTTCAAAACTCAAAAATCACAAAAATACAAAACAAATTAGTGTAAAATCAAAAATCATGGGAATGATGATCAAGACAAAGGTAGCAGAGTTAGTATTGGATTGTTCTTGGTTTAGAGCTTAGTGGTAAGCGATAGGAAGTGATATCGCACCTCGTTCTCGCCTACATTGGAATTCCAAATTGTAAGCCATTTAGTGAAAACTTGCATTTCCTAGTTTCAGTGTTTAATCCCTGTTACTTATAGTTTAATCTTGTTTTAATTTAGTTAATGTTAGTTAATCAATAGGTAATTTGGTCTAAAAATTTGTCTTAGCATAAAAAGCTTAAAAACTGCTTCATAAAGGGGTGTTTGGATTTATTAGTTCAGTCATGTTATAGGCTGCTTGTGATGTTGCTTATGCTAGTCTCATGTCTCATTAGCTCATAGTAACTCATAGAAACAAGAAAAATCAGTTTTCAACTGTAAGAAAGTCAAAATCCAACTTAAGTCATCTCAACAGTTAACTGTTGAGATTTTTGTAAATCCAAATCTTGTTTTTGTGTTCCAAATTCATAAACAAAGCTTGATATAGCTTCATTTAATCTAGTAACATCATTCTCATCCTTAAAATCTAGATCAAACTTCATTTTAGTCAACTTTTCATATTTGTTCAAAAAGTCAAATTTGCATAAGTCTGTTTTGGGCTCAGTTAGATGGATTTTTCATGGACTCATGTCTGAGTCAATTGTAGTGATTCTTGTTGTTTTAAAAACTCCCCCTGGTCTAATGTCTTATGGCTATTTTAGTAGATTTTTGTGATTTTTCTACAAGCTCAAATCGGCTTGTCTAAGTTGATGCTAAGTGCTCACAGGCAGTAGGCACTTAGCCCGCACAAGATTGTGCAGACCTTGCAGATCTAGCCCAGATTTCATCTTAGCTCAACAAGGGTTGGTCTTGGGTCTATTGGTTCTTGGCTAGGTACTCTAGAGGTTCCAATTTCTTTTTCCATTTCACTTGTTTTGTAGCTTCAGGCATTAGCTCAAACTTGGTACCCCAACATCATTTTTTCGCCATAAGCTCATTACATCTAATCTGATCAAGCTTGCAATCCTATGGTTAGAACCTGTTGATTCTTGTTGCATTTGATCATTTTAGCTCTTTGTAGCTTCTATATCGGTTTGGTAGCTTTTGGTTAGCTTTTGGCTTATCTAGCTTATTTCCATAAGCTCTTGCACATCGCTTCATATTCCTCCAAACAAGCCCCTGTTTTTCTATTTTCCCAGCTTTCTAATATTATTTTAGAGTTTTCCTGAAATTTTCATATTTTTCTAAGCTTATTTGCTATTTTTCTTAATTTAAACTAGTTTTAAGTATTTTAATTAGCTTTAAATACAAATAATTAGAAAAAGTTCCAAAAATAATTTTTCAATTTTATTAAGTTAAGATAAATGTAAAAAGCTTAAAAGTATTTTTCCATAATTTTCTTAGTTTATTTGGTATTTTTAATAATTTAAATTAGTTTTAAATAGTTTTAAATTAATAATAAATATATAAAAAGTCTAAAAATATATTTTCTGTTTTAAAATTAGTTTTATCATATTTTAGATTTTCTAAGTTATAATTTCATTTTTCTAGTCTAATTTTGTATTTTCTTCTATTTTAGTGCATTTTAAATACTTAATAAATAGTTTTTAATTAATAATAATTAAATAAATAGTGTGTAAAATAATTTTCTTTTTCTATAAATTTTCTAATATCATTAGGTTTGTAAAATGTATTTTCATATTTTTAGGTATTTATATTCTTTATTCTCACTTTTTATTTTGTGCGTTAACGTAGTTTTTATTTAAACGACGTTTTAGGTTTTAAACGCTCATCACTTTAAATATAGTGATAGCGTTTATTTAATATCTTTTATCTTTTTAATTTTCTTAATTTGTATTTAAGTCGCTTTTATTTATAACCTTTTTTAGTAGTGTAATTATCCAATTCAATCTTTTCTGATCACTATCATTAGTGATCATTCTATCGTCTGAATCATGTGTTTAACACACCATTGAGTCTCCGTGGGACATAACGACCCGGAATTCACTATATTCTCGATCTTCATTGCATTTGTGTTTCGAACTGCTTTAAGTCCGTTAGACTTGACGGTTTCATATGGATCAAAATTTTAGCGCGCGCCGCCGGGAGGCTTTAGCGTGTGTTTAGCCTTTTCGGATCCATTGTTGCACATACCCATCTTTGTAAAAGTTTTTGTAAAGTTTTCAAAAATCTCAAAGTTCATTAACACTTTTCCTAAAGTGTTAAAAACGCCAAAAATATTTTCATTCTTTGTTTTTATCATCATGTTTTTCAAAACACCAAAAATATTCCTCTTTACCCTCTTACCCTTTTGATTCTTCATTTCTTACCCTCGATAACCTTTGATTCTTTCTATGTCTTATCCTCACCCTCTTGGTTGTCAATGGTGTGGTGGTCCTTATAATGGTGGAAATTGCCCGGTTGTGGCATTGTGAATCAGGAAACGGGTTTGTCTATAACCAAGATCCCTATTCCTACCATAACACAACCGATTTATTCCATCACCAATTCCGCGTGATGAGATGGAGCTTTATTCTTGTGAATTTTGTGGTGGTCCTCATTATGATTGTCAATGAAACACGCTTGTCATGAGGTGTTCATAAATATTACAACACTATGAATCGATCCTTGTTATAACAGATTATGGAGGTCCTCACTTTAGCTCGGATTGTCTAACAGGAACCCATTTCCTTGTAACAATTTCCTTCATATAATCAACATCCTCGTGAGAAAAGATTATGCTCAGAAGAACTTGATTTAGTGAAAGACCAAGGAATCAAACACTCCCAAGATAATCCAAATGAAAATCAATGGAAGTTTTGAAGTCAAGAGGAACGGTCGCTAAATTAGATTCTTGAAAAAGATGAATCAATTGCAACAGAAAAAGCGAATCGAGCTCTCGATTCCGCTTTCACTTGCGATGATGATGAAGATATCCGATATCCTACAATTTTGTAATACCATGTTCATCGCTTGAAACTTCCATGAACAATCGTGGAGAAAAGACTATGATGGAATGATAGCATGAACAAATGAAGTATTAAACATATGTATGCTAGTCCGCCTAAACTCACACACGTTATCAGAGCCGATTAACTCACCTCTAAGTATGGGGATGAGCTTTAGCACTATTCCGTAAATGGAATCGCCTAGTGTTGAGGACCTTATCCCAATCCCGAGTGAGTCACAGGAATTTCGATCATGAGTGTGATATGTCTTCTCTCGAGTGTTCAAATGATCTTGTTGAGACTTTCTCGATCTTAGCGACGATTGTGATTATAGTGAAACATCGAGTTCTGAGGCATCATTCTAAAGACATCGAATTTATTGATGCATTACTTGAACTCACATCACATAGATCCAACTTTGATTTCAAGCCGATGAGAGACCAAGTCTCATTGATAATGATCATTCATCACTTATCCCTTATTCAATCGAGAATGTTGATCACTTTGTTCAAACATTCAAAGCTACTTTCACAATCTTCTATTTGAATTCAACTGATTCACTCGACACGGAGAATCCATGATATGGACGAGGATAGTGATGGGCCCACAATGGAACAAGAGTTCACAAATTCACATTATGTGATTGATTCTTCATGAGGAGTTCTCGGTGAACTCTCTCATATCATATCTCGCCGGAGTATGATTGCTTGGAGGGCAAAGATCATGATCGGGAGAGAATCTCAATTTGCATAGTTATGACAAATCATCCCACCCTCCCCACCAAGATGCCTTCCAACCCAAAGAGCTCAAACAATAAAATCCAAATAAGTGCAATTGCACTTAATCCCGAGGAAGAAGATCTAGTCATGATTGTTATCATGATTTTCCTTCTTTCTTCACCTACCGGTGACTTCCTCCATGTCTTAACTCCTTCGGAATGAGGACACTATCTTTGACCCCGCATTTTCAATTATCATTTGTGAGCCGGTTGTTTTCTCTATATCTCATCGGTGTGGAACTTTCACGTGCTTCAAATGTTTATACAAACATCTTGAATGAAAGTCCGATGGAGATTGTTTCTTCCACTTTGCTTCCCATGAACCAATGAATTGGGTCGAGTCAAGCTAGCGACTGAAACCAAAAACAAGAGCACGCACCATATGGGTTTTCACCCATATTTCGCCTTCTTACCCCATTCTACCACTTAAGTGTGGGGTAATGCCCCACATGTTATATATATATATAAAAAAAAAAAAAAAAAAAAAAAAAAAAAACTTTCTAAATAATGGCCGTAGTATTTCCTTTTACGTTCTTTGTTTCGCATAACCACGATACTTTGAATATTGAGGGCAATATTCATTTCTAAGTGTGGGGAATTCTCCTTAATTTTATCATATAATTATACCAATTCCCGCTTTTTGGCCAAATTTTTTTGGAGTAAGTGTTTTGCACTTACTCATTTGGTTATCATCCGCCATGTTTGATAAACTAAAGGATTGGCTAATCCAGAGCAAACGGCTCTTGGTAAAGATATATCAAACCGCTTATATGGCTTGCAATTTGCCCAAAATTGTATGGTATTCACCACCATATCCTAAAAAGTGAAGAGTTGGCTAGCCCGCGAGATTATGGCTTGTGGTAAAGGCGATGGAAAATCCATAATTGGTAATCGACTCACCAAAGATAATATTGATAATTTATCTAAGAGTTGGCTAGTCCGTATGGTACGGCTTCGGTAAAGACAAAATCAAACCGTTGAAAGTCGGTGGTTTGCTCAAAATCATTTGGTTATCGATGTACCATGGTTCTTACTTGAATGAAACATTTGGCTACTCGAGTAATGGCTTTTGGTAAAGAGATTAAAATCCATTATGTTTTCTCAAATCATTGCTAGGGACTAGCAATATCTCGATGTGGGGATTGATGAGTGTGTAAATACTCATCATTTTGTACAATATAAACCAGAAACCATCCGAAAACACTCAAAAATGCATCAAAATGATGAAATTATCACAAATCGTTGTTTTATGTGTTTTAAATGCAAAATATCAAAATCGATGAAAACGATCAAATTTGCAAAATTGGCGCTTTAATCCCCAAGTTTCAAAAGTTGTCAAAAAGCAGTCCACGAGTCATAATTTCAAAAGTAAAATCACCAAAGGTCCTTTTAAAATCATAACTTGTCAAATTTAGTCCTTTGGTGAAAAATATTAAAAGTTTTGAGAAAATTACAAATTAGCCCTTCAAGTTTCAAATTTGGCAAAATGGCCCCTGAAAATTGCAAAATGATGATTTGGTCCTTGTACTTTTGATACTTGTCAAATGGTCCCTTGAAGTAACTTTGATGAAATGGCGCTTAGGTCCTTGCATTTCAGAACGACAACACAAGTCCTTGTGATTTAATACCCTTAATCCATTTTGGACCATATACCACATGTGACCCCTGCCACTTTAGCCATTTTGAACCCTTGCCTTAATATAATACCCGGTCAACCTTCATGGTCAAACAAACACAAACCCGCCAAATCCTCTCCTTCCTCCCCGTGTATCTTGTCACCGCCACTCCCAAAACCAACATCCTCTCCATAATATGTCCCCCACCTATTACTAACATCCAAGGACCATTTAATGCATCTTTCCACCCCTCACTCAACCTATCCAGCTGGTACACCAAATTGGCGCCAAAATCATTTTGAATGGTCATGATCAATTATAAGCCATCCAATGGCTAGGATTGGTGGGATTTCATCAGAAAAGAGAGAGAAGACTTGGGGTATAAAAAGAGGAAGAAAGAAGCAGTTTGGGGAGTAGCTAGTTTTATTTTTCTTTCTTTAATGTCGTTTTTTTTAAGTTTTTTAAGTTTTCCATTGTAAATTTAAGCTTTCAAGCATTTTGTAATCAAATTTCAGTGTACTTTAAACTTATATTCAGTTTCAATTTCAGTATTAAATCTCATTTCAAGTTTTTGCAATTTTTAAGTTTGAATGCTCAAAGTATTTAAATGATGTTATCAGTTGTTGTTTAGGACTTATAAGCTCCTATAAGCCCTTATAGAAGCTTTTCTATGCTAGTAGAACCTTTAAATTCAGTTTAATTTCAAAACTCAAAAAAATCACAAAAATACAAAAAAAAATTAGTCTAAAATCAAAAATCATGGGAATGATGATCAAGACAGTGTAGCAGAGTTAGTATTGGATTGTTCTTGGTTTAGAGCTTAGTGGTAAGCGATAGGAAGTGATATCGGACCTCGGTTCTCACCACATTGGAATTCCAAATTGTAAGCCATTTAGTGAAAACTTGCATTTCCTAGTTTCGAGTGTTTAATCCTCATACTTATAGTTTAATCTTGTTTTAATTTAGTTAATGTTAGTTAATCAATAGGCAATTTGGTCTAAAAATTTGTCTTAGCATAAAAGCTTAAAAGCTGCTTCATAAAGGGGTGTTTGGATTTATTAGTTCACCATGTTATAGGTCGCTTGTGATGTTGCTTATGCTAGTCTCATGTCTCATTAGCTCATAGTAACTCATAGAAACAAGAAAAATCGGTTTCAGCGTAAGAAAGTCAAAATCAACTTAAGTCATCTCAACGCTTAATCGTTGAGATTTTTGTAAATCAAATCTTGTTTTTGTGTTCCAAATTCATAAACAAAGCTTGATATAGCTTCATTTAATCTAGTAACATCATTCTCATCCTTAAAATCTAGATCAAACTTCATTTTAGTCAACTTTTCATATTTGTTCAAAAAGTCAAATTTGCATAAGTCTGTTTTGGGCTCAGTTAGATGGATTTTTCATGGACTCATGTCTGAGTCAATTGTAGTGATTCTTGTTGTTTTAAAAACTCCCCCTGGTCTAATGTCTTATGGCTATTTTAGTAGATTTTTGTGATTTTTTCTACAAGCTCAAACCAGCTTGTCTAAGTGATGCTAAGTGCCTGCATGTAGGCACTTAGCATTTCGCACAAGACAAGATTGCAGCAGACCTTGAGATCTAGCCCAGATTTCATCTTAGCTCAACAAGGGTTGGTCTTGGGTCTATTGGTTCTTGGCTAGGTACTCTAGAGGTTCCAATTTCTGTTTTTCCATTTCAGCTTGTTTTGTAGCTTGTGCATTAGCTCAAACTTGGTACCCCAGTCACTGTTTCTGCCATAAGCTCATTACATCTAATCTGATCAAGCTTGCAATCCTATGGTTAGAACCTGTTGATTCTTGTTGCATTTGATCATTTTTAGCTCTTTGTAGCTTCTATATCAGTTTGGTAGCTTTTGGTTAGCTTTTGGCTTATCTAGTGCTTATTTCCATAAGCTCTTGCACATCAGTTTCATATTCCTCCAAACAAGCCCCTGTTTTTCTATTTTTCCTAGCTTTCTAATATTATTTTAGACTTTTCCTGAAATTTTCAGATTTTTCTAAGTTGTTTTGCTATTTTTCTTAATTTAAATTAGTTTTTAAGTATTTTTAATTAGCTTTTAATACAAATAATTAGAAAAGGTTCCAAAAATAATTTTTCAATTTTCTTAAGTTAAGATAAATGTAAAAGCTTAAAAGTATGTTTCCATATTTTTCTTAGTTTAAAAAGTATTTTTAAGCATTTAAATTAGTTTTAAATAGTTTTAAATTAATAATAAATATATAAAAGTCTAAAAAATATATTTTCTGTTTTAAAATTAGTTTTATCATATTTTAGATTTTTCTAAGTTATAATTTCATTTTTCTAGGTTATTTTGTATTTTCTTCTATTTTAGTGCATTTTAAATACTTAATAAATAGTTTTAATTAATAATAATTAGATAAATAGTTGTAAAAATAATTTTCTTTTCTAATAATTTTCTAATATCATTAGGTTTGTAAAATGTATTTTCATATTTTTAGGTATTTATATTCTTTAGTTTCACTTTTTATTTTGTGCGTTAACGTAGTTTTTATTTTAAACGTACGTTTTAGGTTTTAAACGTTCATCACTTTAAATATAGTGATAGCGTTTATTTAATATCTTTTATCTTTTTTAATTTTCTTAATTTGTATTTAAGTCGCTTTATTTTATCATTTTTTTAGTAGTGTAATTATCCAATCCTAATCTTTTCCGATCACTATCATTAGTGATCATTCTATCGTCTGATCATGTGTTTAACACACCATTGAGTATCCGTGGGACTTAACGACCCGGGAATCCACTGTATTCTCTGATCTTAATTGTATCTGCGTCTGAACTGTTTTAAGTCTGTTAGACTTGACGGTTTTGCGCGGATCAGACATATTTAGACCTGAGACAAATCATTTACCAAGATATCCAAGAATTTGTAATGACATGTTAGATGAATGACTCATATAATCCTAACATACTCACAAAAGCATTAATGTGTGAAACTCTCAATCACAAACGAAATCAGACGCGCATAGATACAATATATACTCACAATAAAATTCAAACTCTCAACATGTTAAAGTATTATCAAACTTGCAAATAATGTAAAAAACTCGCAAAGACCAGATACTCACAAACGATGCAGAAACTTGCCAACACATACGGATTAGAAACTCGCAAATGATCATAAGACATATAGAAACTCGCCACTATTCCACAAACAACAAGAAACTCGCCAAGATTCTTGTGTGGAAGGCAAACTCGCCAATACCTAAACGAACTTGCCAAACTCTAAACCTAATAGAAACTCGCCAATTTCTACACGTAATAGAAACTAGCAAACTCGCGAAACTAGCAAACTCGCAAACTAGCCAAACTAGCAAAGATTTATGTTTAGAAGGCAAACTCGCCAAACTAGCAAACTAGCAAACTAGCCAAACTAGCAAAGATTTATGTTTAGAAGGCAAACTCGCCAATATTCAAACAAACCAGGAACCCTAAATTCGAAAAAAAAAAAATTCTTGATTAATTGAATCCACAAACTGAAACAGCGCACACATTCTAAACATCTATATTAATCTAAACAACCTTAAGGTTTTATACTAACATGGCATGCGAATCGATCCTATGAGCAATCAAGTTTAGCGAACAAAAAAAAATAAAAAATAAAATAAATAAATAAAACCCCAAAACGTTAGAAAGATTACTTACAATCGAATGATTGAAAAACGTTAGAATGATTGAAAGGTTGGAGCAGCAGCAGTTTGGGATAGTTTGAGAATAATGAGTTTTTGAAAATTGAATAAAACAAAGTATATATAGGAGAAGAATGAAAAATGACACATAAAGTACCTAGTGTATTAAAAACGCTTATTAAGTTTTTTTTTTTTTTTTTTTTTTTTTTTTTAATGAAATGATAATAGAAAATCTTTTGGGTTTTGTATAGATTTTATATTTTTGTATTTTGATTTTGAAATATGTATTTACAAAGAAATGTTTTTGGTGTTGACGATTTAAGAACGCTTGATTAAATTTTCCGTGATCTTCCGAGTCAAACACCGATACCAATTTGATGGACAAGCTCAGAACCTTATGGGTGGCAAGGCTTTGGTGAACAGATCCGCCAATTGGTATTGAGTACCCACAAAGTATAATTCAATTGTACCCTTTTCAACATGCTCTTTGATGAAATGATATCGGAGAGCTTATATGCTTTGACTTGGAATGTCGAACTGTTGCAGGAGATTGCAATGTCACTCTTGGAGTCACGGTACATTGGAATCTTGTCGAATACAAAACCGTAGTCCATCGCTTGTGATCTCATCCAAATTATCTAAGCAAGATGTCGACATGGAAACGATTCGCCTCGCTGATGACATAGATGTACGTTGTTGTTTCTTTGATCGCCAAGACACAAGTTTATCTCCAAGAAACCGAACACCACCAGATGTAGTTTTTGGTATCTAAACACCGCGTGATCAAGATCCTAAAAGCAATTAGAGTAAAGCCGTAATCCTTCTGATACCGTGATTCCCAAGTGAATGGTTCCCTTTACGTAGCGGGCGATTCTTTTAGCTTCACTGAGGTGTCTTTCGCTTGGTCTTGACCGATAACGGAGCAAAGATATACAAAGAAATGCAATGTCAGTCTGGTTGTTAGATACATGAGAGACCCAATAATACTTGTATTTTGTAGGGTCAATAATTTTCCCATGTAAATCAAAGATCCAAATTTTGGTGAGGTTGCAGACATAGGCGTGTTATAAGTGTCACAACCGGTCATTCCATGTTTCTTCAAGATTTCAAGAGCATATTTGACCTGTTTTAGAAATATGCTACGGGAGATTGATGAACCAAGTCCTAAGAAGAACTTTAGTTCACCCATCATGGACATTTCAAAATTTTGTTTCATTAATTTTGTAAAAGCGCTTGAGTACTTTTTATGTGTTGAACCAAAATGATATCATCAATATAAATTTGAACAATCAAAATATCCTCCCGTGAAGTTGAATGAAAATGTTGGATCAACAGCCTTTGGTAAACCGATTAGCAAGAAGAAATTTTGACAGCTTGTCGCATTGTGCCCGTGGGGCTTGTTTAAGACCATAAAGAGCCTTTTGAGCTTGTACACGAAGTTAGGATGTTCAATCAACGAACTCGTCCGGCTGACCCACATAAACTTTTCACGGAGTTGACCATTCTTAAACGCCTGCTTCACATCCATCCGATAAACCGTGATGTTCTTGTGTGCAAGATATGCCGTAAATATTCGTGACAGCTTCAAGTCGATCTCATCGTGCAAACGATTCTTCATAATCGATTCTTCTTCTCGAGAATACCCTTTAGCCACAAGACGAGATTTGTTGCGTAATAACATTGCCTTCAAGATCAGCTTGTTTTTCCGATCCACTTGAGTCCAATGACATAAATCCCATCCTCGTCTTGGAACAAGTTCCTGACTTCGAGACGCTTGAACCGATTCAACTCTTCTTGCATTGATTCAATCCAATTGTCATATGTCATAGCTTCTTTGATGTTTCGTGGTTCATCTTGACAAACGGTGAGTGCATAAACACAAGTTCCAAGATCGAGATGAAGTCGTTGTCTCGTCATAATCGGGTTAGAAGGATCGCCAATCACATTTACTAAGGGATGATCTTTCGTCCATTTATGTGTCGGGCGGTGATGATTGAATGTTACATGCATATTAGACGGTTCCAAATTGCGTGAAGACGACTCGCCAATGTCCGGAATGGTTGAGCCGAGCAAATGGATTGAAGAAAGCATTTCCATCATAATCATGGGTGCGGTACTTTTGATTTTATGATTCATCATTGTGTCGTTGTTGGATGCAATGTGTTCTTCCGTCGATCGAGAATCATTCATGGGTGCATCCGGTGCAACGGTTGTAGTTGTTGGAGCAGTGTATCGGGTATTGGATTATGATCGTGGTGTGCGCTGAAACTCGAGATACATCCGAGCACTACTTTCGTGAATCTCATCAAATGTAGGAGCAAACAAAGTTTCCAATTGTTGACGAGTGAATTCCATGGGTGGAACAAATTGATGAAGAAGGAAAGTTTAGACGGTTGGATGCGGGTCCAAGCGATTCGCCGTAGCCATATTTGTAAGTTCATCAAAGTTGACATGAACGGTTTCATCATTTGTCGAGTTCGACGATTCCAAATTTTAAATCCTTTCGAATTTTCACAAGAACCTATGAACACTCCAATGTCACTTTCGGTTCAAGTTTACCAATATCATCACGATCATTTTTCGAATAGCACAAAGGCAATCAAGACATGAAAAATCGATATCTGGTTTGCGGTTGTGAACAATCTCATATGGAGTTTTATTATATGGCGATGAATGATGGAACGGTTTTGAGTAAAACATGCAGTTGAGACCTTCAAATTTCCCAAGAAATTCGGTAATTGTGAGAAAATCAACATCGTTCGAGCAGCCTCCACTAACGCTCGGTTTCATCTTTCAACAACACCATTTTGTTCAGAGTACGAGCAATCGAGGTCTCGATGTGTGATTCCAACTTTCTCAAAATAAGCACGAAGTGTTTGATTTTGAATTCAGCCCATTGTCTGCTCTACAATGCGAACAATGTTTTTAGTTGAACTGAATCTTTGTGAGAAAGGTGATAATCATTGTTGGAGCTTGATCTTTAGTGCGTAAGAAAATAGACCAAAGTCCATCGTGAATAATCATCAACAATAACTGTAATGTATCATTTTCCATTCACACTTTGTACACGCATGGGGCCACATAAATCCATATGAAGCAAATTAAGAACATGTTGAGAACTTGGTTCGTTTTGAGGGAAAGTTAGATCTCTTTGTTTTGCCTTGTTCACAAGTCGAACATAAATGATCTTTGGTGTATCGGAACCTTGGAAGACCATCAACTAACTTATGACGAGCGAGTTCACCATGGTTTTGAAATTTAAACGAGAAAGCCTTTTGTGCCATAACCATGATTTTGTCGGGTTGCTTTGGAGAGAAGACAAATCAATGAAGATGCAATCATATCGACATAGGAATCGATAAAGATTTGTGCTCCGATTGTCGGTGAGTAAGTCATGTCCTTCCAAGTCACGACGTAACATGTTTTTGAGCTAAACGCAACTTCCAAATCATCATCACGAATTGTCCAACCGAGAAAAGATTGTGTCCAAGACCTTCAACATAATAAACCCGACCGATCTCGATGTTGCCATTGACATAATTCCATATCCCATTATTGCAAAGAAATGATCATTCCGAACTGATCAGCACTCGATGAACTTTGAAACAAAGTTTATTAATGCCTTTAGATTGCATGTCATATGCCGTACATCCGCTATCAACAATCCACATAACGAGTTGAATCACCGCAACACACGAAGACAACGAGGGTGGTATGATAGAAGCAAGGAACCCAAAGAGTTAGTGGGTTCCATTATGTTAGTGTTACAAACATTTGCATATTTAGGAATCCATTTAAAGCTTGAGGTACGCTGCAACCATTGTTGCCATAACCAATTATTTTTCGCTTTGGTCTTAGTGAAGTCACTAGGTGAGTACACTTTCTTAGGAGATGTTTTTGCAGCAATGAGTGTGTCAACATATTTCTTAAACTACACTGCACCTTCCCTAAATTCGATTTTGCAACTATTGGGGACCTAGAGGAGGGCTAGTTATAGATTTCTTAGAACGAGCTAACAGAGAGTTTGTAACACATTTTCATGATTACCGACAAAGATACTCACGACAAAAACACAGAAGCATTAACGCTTGAAACGCTTACAGACTTATCATTCGTTATAATCGACATTAGAATTACAAGTTGCCAAATTTGAATCTAAAGCGTATGCAACATGATTTTTATTCGATTTCCTAAGATGAACTTCTACTGATGTTGGACGAGTGCTCTTCCTATGTTGCAGATCCTAGTATTTTCTTGTTTTCTTATTCTCGGATCTTCTAACATTAGTAGACGAACTATTCTCGTAGAAGTGGAAGAAAGCAAATTAGTTCCCGAGTTTTATCAATTATATACATGCTGGGAGCAATCACGTTTGTGTTACTAGACTTGCTAGATTCTTGTTTAGCTAGCTTTTCTTTAAGCTCAATGATGATGTGTTTTGATCCCAATTATAGAATTTAATCTTCCTTGTTCTCCCAACATTTGTCGAGTGTATTCAACATGGTGATCAAGTTCTTTTGACGCCTGTAATCTAATAGTTTTAAGAGAATCAAAATCGCTTTTATATTCCTGTTTGACTTGTGCAATCTCTTGTTCATATTTGAAAATTTGACATTTTAACGATGCATTTTCATCATCAAGAAATTCGACTTTTGACATTCGCGACTGATCCAAAGACAACTTTTCCTTTTGATTTTGTAAAGCAAGTTCAGATTCAAAATTCTTAGACTGACACCATTGAAGTCTTCTTTTAAGTTTAGAAATATCCATTGAAAGTTTAGATTGGACATCATCATTTTGTGAAAACATTTTCTCATTTTCCTCTTTTAATTTCTCAATTTCATGCCTTAACATCTCGATTGTCCATTTCAACATTTGAACCATATTGAGATTCTCAAGAGTTAAACAAGATCATTCACATAAGCAAATTCACAATATATAACCACGTAGCAATATTAGCGTAAAGAGCATCTTCTAACAATTGATCAAAGGCATTTTGAAGATCTTGGTTTTGCATTGTTCTTGTGAAACCGAAGTTTTCAAGTGTGTTAAAAGATTCAATCATTGAAGTCACTCTGTTGAAGTTCCTTTCCAAAAGTAAGTTGCACATGAGACGCAAATGTGCGACATGAGGTGAGATTTGGGTTTGAAACATTTGTCTTTGCTCTTTGCATAAGGCATTGAAAATTAGATGCTTTTAACTCGTAATTTTCTCAATTGCCGCTTCTAAAATGAAATATCTTCCATAAACGCTTGAAAGTACCGTAATACTAAACAAGATTTAGGAGTTTTTGGCAATGAGTTGCTTTTGCAAGAGGACGGTAAAGGACCATTTATTTGTGCAACATCGTGAATCTAGACCTTCTACGCAAGATGCCCCGCTTAATTCGTAAAGATTATACGACGGTGTTGAAATGACATTCAGCTTGTAAGAAGCATTTTCTCTTGTGTAATCATATGGTAAATTCCATTTTGTCGCATGTTTAAGCGACTTCGATCATCTTGTGCCCATCTCACAATCAAATACAACAAGTTGCATGCTTGGATCTAAAAGACATTGAGCACTATACAATTTGGGCATTTTTCAAGAGTCGTGAAGAAAACGTGGGTGATTATATCCAAGAGCAAAACGCTTTGAGTCATCAGACTCGGAGTAAAGTTGACATTTCAACTGCTTTGATCGAGTGGCCAATCTTATATACAATAAAAGCCAAAATCTTTTAACCGCCTTTCTAATCAAAGAATTTCCTCGATTTGATCATCAATGCGCTTTAGATTTCTTTTGAATTCGTAAAATTTGACCGACTTGTTGAAAAATCTTGTTTAGTATTGGAAAGTTCCGCTTGAAGATTTTCAATGTTTTTCAAGTTCGACTTTTCTTGTTCAATTTTAGAAATCTTTTCGTTATTTGACGCAACAATTTCGTGCATTTGATGTTGAAGATTTTGTTCGTTAACGTAAGATTTTGAAAGGCCACTTAAAAACTTGTTTCTCGTGGTGGTTTTGTTTCAAAATCATTTATCCGCTTTCGACAACTCTCAAGTTCAAAGATGCAAGGAGGTAATCTCACCCTAAGGTTTTGGTTTATCTCATTACATTTTGCGTTTGGGCTTGAAATGGCGTAAGTAATGAAGTCGATATTCGAATCGACCATGAATTGCTTCACTGTTCAATATGCTCATTATTTCATCATCACTTAGGTCATCAAATGTAACCACGGGTTAATTTGATCAACTTCATTATGATTAAATAATGATTCATGTTGAATGATTGTACTCATCGATGCATGCGCATACAATTGCATTTATGAGGCATATATCGTTGTGTACGAGATAGACCGTATGTGTCATAGACCGTCCATTCTCGTTTGTCTAATATGATGTTCTTGCATATTTGCCATCAAAACAACTCTGCAGATTTGCTTCCAAATCTTCATATTCATCATCCGAGAGAGTATTCGCATAAAACCTTCACGAGTCTCACCGAGTTCTCCTCCGCTCATCCTTGTATGCCATCGCATGACTTGCTTATAGTAATCTCCTCCTTGGTCTGTGGTTCAGACAAGCATTAGCAAGATTTCCTTGCTTTTGCAATTATAGTAGCGAATAGTAGATCCCGGCCGTGAATTTGCTTCATAACTTGAATATTTCTCTTGAAGTTATTACTACCCGATCCCCTCACGATGTTTGACCATTCCTAGAATTACCGTAATACCCACTTGTAATCATACGATGACCACTTGTTTTGTTTCGAACCTCAACTTTTCCACCTTGGATAATCGCGTGACTTTTGGGATTTGATGATGACCAAGACGATTGTTTGATCGAGTAGAGAACTTGGAGAAGGCTTTAGCAATAAAGGCTATTCCATGATTTAATGCTCAAAGGCATCACCTTGATCATCATTGGTTTGAGCATAGTATGCATTGTTAGTATCACCTTCAAAGTGAGTTGATGAGAAGGTGGGTGGAGCATAACTAAAGTAATGTTGCTATTGATCGAAAGCATGATTTGACTTTGGGTAAGGAGTTGGATAACCATGTGCCATGAGAGCAACTGATCAAGAATTGGTGGTGGAGGAAACCATGTGTGCCACGAGCTTCTTTATCTTTGAGAACCTCATATTGATGATGTTTCGTATAATCATACAATAACCCATACTGACATCATGAAGATCCTTGACTTGTTTAACAAAAGTAACATACTTATGCCAATCCGGTCCTAATGAGTTCGTAAACTTGGTGTTAATAGCAATTGTTGGAAGATCAATCTTATGTCGATGCAAATCATTGACCACATTTGTGAAACGATGATAATATGATTCAAGTGATTCCCTGTGCTCAATGGTAAACACATCAAAGTTGTGATATAACTTAGACTCCATGTCGATCTTATTCGACCAAGGCCTTCCATCAAAAGATGAATTTGTTCCCACATAGCTTTTGTAGCTTGTCCGTGCATCAATACTTTTGTAAATCGATTAGGAATTCCAAGAAGTATTTGTTGCATAGCAAGCTCATCGGCTTTAAGATGAAGTAGTTGTTCGTGTTAACTGCTCAAGGGAACAATTGAGATAGTATCGAGTCTTGTGGAACAGTTGAGATCTCCGGAATGCTTTCATTGGCATTTGAAACGGTCCTTCTAATATCACCTCTTCGTGATACTTACCATGAGGTTTCTTGAGTTCCATATACCTTAGAAATCGACTTGACCATTGCACATAATTGCCTCGTGTAAGCATTGGAGGACGAGTATCCGAACCAAATTTCATGAATCGATTGTCGACTTGTATGACTTCACACATTTGAGAAAACCAAGTTTGTTGTTGAGGGATTGTGGAACCATTGACATTCATTTTGAACTTGTTGAGGAGGTTGCGGAGTATATTGTTGATTAAATTTTGTTGATAAACTGCTTGTTGTTGATTCCATTGTTGATGTTGTGGACTGAGTTGTTGTTGTTGTTGTTGTTGTTGATTATAAGTGTTAGGAAAATAGTTAGAGGATGGTGGTTGAGACATAATTGTTGATTGATGCGGATCGTTAAGGATAATTAAGGTTGAGGTTGTTTAGATTTAGGTAGATTAGTAGGAGAAAGCTAAACTCGCAGAAATCCAAACTTGCTGGCAAGAAACTCGCAGACAAGAAACTCGCTGAAAGAAACTCGCTGAAAGAAACTCGCTGAAAGAAACTCGCTGAAAGAAACTCGCTGAAAGAAACTCGCAGAAAGAAACTAGCAGAAAGAAACTCGCAGAAAGGAACTAGCAGAAAGAAACTCGCAGAAAGAAACTAGCAGAAAGAAACTCGCAGAACTGCAAACTCGCAGAAATTCAAACAGAAACTCGCCAAACTTCAAGGAGAAACTCGCAGAAACTCATGAGAAACGCGCAGAAACTCGCAGAAACACGTATTCCGTCCAAAAAGTCCATAAATTTCAATCTAAACACGTTTTTAAGTACGGATTTCTATTAAATCTAATCAATATTAACCTAAACTATCCCTTGGCTCTTGATACCACTTGTTAGGACACCATTCTATCACATCAATATGTATTTCTAGAGAGAGAAAGTTTTAGTGAGAGAAAGTGAAAGGAAGTAATGAATGATTAATGAAATGATAATTGCAATTAGAACTAAGAACCCTCTCCCTTCAAGGAGGGGTATTTATAGTGTTTACATAAGTAGGGTGTTTCCTGGTTCTAGAAGAACCTTCATCACAAACTCATGGGCTTACTACATGAGTCGAGAAACTAATTCCAAACAATTATAAACCATAATTATTAACGACCTATTACAAATGAAATGACCTACACTTGATAATAAAACATGTTCCTAACAGAGGCACATAATGATTGACGAAATCTTTTTATTATATCTTGATTATTTTTTTTATGTTTTTTTGTAGGTTTGTTAATTTCGAGCTTGATTGGTGGAGTTTCTATGTGTTTTAAATGCGTTTAAAGTTGCTAATTGGGTTCTGTAATTCCAACCATAAAACAAGAATTGGGTGAGACAAATCCTCTGAGGCTTGACTTATCTCCACAGTCAAGAGCTACCTATTATTCATAAAGACTAATGTGACAGACATATGTGTCAATGAAAATCATGAAGAAGTGAAAACTTGTGACTTAGGATTAGCAACACTGATGTTACCCCCTGCCATCAAAAGTTTGATCGGTGAGTCGATCATAGTCATTTGAGAGTGTCACATATTTGGTTAATCAAAATTTAGCCAGAATGTATAATCCCTTAAGCATATTTTTGTATACTTTCATCATAAGTTCATAACTGAAATTGTATTTGCAAAACAAATTTAAAAGTGTTTTGTTGGTCAACCCGCAAGAAAAAGCATCCACTACTCAACACGCACAAATTACATATGTTTCTAACTATAATCGGATTATATTTGTGGTCGCTTCACCCAAGAAGGTTGGGAGACCCGCCAACAACTCGAGGTAACGAGGCAATCGCTTTTACGCCTCACATCTTATATGGGTTTGAAGTATAAGAGAGAGGAAAACTAACTCATATGTTCTTTTCTTTTTCCTTATTTATCGATGCTCATAGTCTTCAACCTTTAATGTATATTTATCTTATTTTCTCACGTATATAATTATTAGATTGGAAATTTTGCACTCTAAAATTCAAATTCATAAATTATAGTGAACGCTCAACAAGTATTTTGATGCGGATGTGACTCATCCTCAACTGTGGGAGGACTCAAGCTCTTCAATAAGATAAATTTTTGTTCCCGCCTAATCAATATTTTAACTAATCATTATCTGACTAACATCCAACTTCACATATCGGTTTGAAGGTGGTAGCTACAATGGATCATGTAACATATTAGATTTCACAAACACATCAAACCATGATCAATAAGAGGCGTACACTATAAGGTTTTAGAGTGAGAAAGAGTTAGAGGTTTGGGAACTTAGTGAGAGAAAGTGAAAATCTTATTATGAGCTCCAACCCTCTACCTTGGGAGGTAGAGGGTATTTAGTGTCTTACATAAAACGCCACCTACGGGCTGTGGATCAGGCATACATTAGGTAAAGACCCATCCGTCCTCCACGGTGTTACTTAACTAAATACTACTTAACATCAAATAACTACGACTACGAGCTTAACGCTTATATATACTTGAGGTGACCGACACTTTAATAACTGGATTTACTAAATCTAACAATCTCCCTAAGGAGGTCACCTCAAATTACATTGAATACAAATGATATTCCATTAAGATTGTTCTGGATTCTTGTTAATGTTCTTTGCTCGAGATCGTAGTCATTGATTCTTCATTTTGCATGTTTGGTTAAACCAAGTGGAGGTCTTAAACCGATCCACGTGATAATGAGTTTGAGCCAGCATTGAGATCATCACCAACATAAATCTATAACTCTTCCATTGTGATGTTGACATTATGTGAAGTTGTGACTTTTGGACCGACATGCTCACATCTCGGATCATGAAATCTTTTCATCGAGTAGCGGAAGCTTTAATTGATTCATGATATTTGTCGCAACAGCGAGGTAGCATGGAGCTAAAATATCGTAGTCATTGATGCACTTATCATGATTTCTTTATAAATGAATGTGATGTGTGAGCATGCGGCTATGGATTGACCTCTCCATTCTCGATCACCGAAACGCCGGGCGCACCAAGATACAACAGCTTAGCAATAAAGCGCACGAAAGTGTCTTTGATCATTTTGTTGAATTGAGGTACACTACCACGGTTCCTCGTTGATCAAGACAAGTACCGCCGTGATCGTGTATAATTTCAAGAATCTCCTTGATGTGGTTTCGCAATGCTCTAGCTTTTCTCAAACCGTAACGCCTCAAAGAAGACAACGCGATTGAGTGTACCAAATAATTTGAGATTCATTGATTGATGAAAAGAGATTTGAAAAAATCAAGCAACGCTCAATAAACTGCTTTTGCGTAACAACGAAGGTTTTGAGAAAATCAATTATCAATCATAAACACCTTTTGATTTAGAAGACATAATACGATCGACGTGCTAAAGAAAAGAATTTTGAGCACACCGATCGGTTTTTCAAAGGTATCCGTCAATCCATTTTCTCGACAAGGAACATTTCAAAGATTGAATCGCCCATTGATGAAGTCCAGATGACACAACAAGTCTTGGCAATACCACAAGGATAATGCGTAGGACTCTCAAAATATATTCTTACTTTCCACATTGTGTGAAACAGTAAGACTTCAAGAAAATGTGTCCTAATGAGATTTATTTGATGATCTTGTGGCTCTAGACTCAATTGTACACATTTGGTTCCTATGCCGGAGACTAGGGAGAGGGTCTCCTTCTTCAATATCAACAATCTCTAAGAGAAAGTCGATAGATTATGTAGGTTCCCCATGAGAATGAAACAAGTCCCTTTTAAGAGAAACTTGAGTAGCTTGAGAAGTTTAGTGCAAAGGCGTCCATCGGGTCCATGACGCCTTGTCTTCAATACCGTGTTACCTTGGTAACCACCAAGAGTATATAAATTGAACCGGTTTCGCCTCTAAAATTGAATTATTGAGGGCTATTTATTTTCACCCTTTTCTCATTCAATTCTTTTCATTCTTCAACCCTTCAAAGCTTACGAGACTTCTTAACTAGAACCTTGTTGGGTTAATTCCGCCTAGCTCTATCTCAAATCCGCACTCTTCCCATACCTCACTTTTCTCCTTTTTCATCATACCTAATGACTCTACACTATCTAGTGGATTGTCCTCGGTAGATCCCTCCACTCAAGGGATCGGGAACGAATACCTAACCTAACCATCCTTATATCACCATACATAAAGTAACTTTGGTCGGTCTATTTGGTATTGTTCATCCGCCATTGGAACCAATTGAAACCATTTGAAAATCAATCCGGATACTTGTGATATATTATCAAAGCATTTTGTACTGAATTATTTTTGATATTTTTAGAAAAAGAGCTCCCCTCAACATGTGCATTATGTATTTGAAATCGTTTGGCACACGGAGGCAAGAGGAAGGATTCACTTCTTGGATTACCATTTTCTAAAGATATCAACATCACTTTCCGGATCAAATTAGCATTTTCATACTTTGTTAAAGGTATTTCGGAAAGGATGTGGTTTTCAAAAATTGCTCCCCTCAATATGTGCATAGAGATTTGAAAGTGTTTTGCACATATTAGGAAAATCAAGACATTGAAACAAATCAATCACGCTTCAATCCTTTTGGTTTGAAATAGATGCTCCCCTAAACATGTGCATGAAAAATTTGAAATCGTTTGGCACATGGGAGGAGAGCTTGTAAATCATTATAAAACCATTTATCGAATTATCGCTTTAAATCCAATTTAAATCACAAATTCTCCCCCGATCACAATTTTCAAATCATTTGAGATATGTGATCTCTGGAGATTTAAATTGATTTTGAAGGCTTTAGAGATGAATTGTGACTTGCTTATGAAAACATTTTATCGATAAGGATCAAATCGAGACTTTAAACTCCAAAGATTAAACATGCATTAGTATCTTTTGAAAACAATTTTATGACAAATAACCTTTGATTTAATTGAAATTATTCTCCCCTCAATCAATGACATAAGTTGTTGATTGAGAGATAGAGATTTTGACAAATATTAAGTCCAGATGATTTTCAAAATTGAGTCCGAGTTATTTTTCAAAACTATTAGTTTTCATTAGATAGCAAATATTTGTTTAAGGAATCGAGCATGAGATTTGAAAAAATAAGATAAAGTATGGCTCTGTTCTTTCTATAAAAACGGGTTATAGACTGAAATGACTATAAGCCTTGGTTTCATTTTCTCTCAAATTTTTTTTTTTTTTTTAAAAAAAAACAAATTATGTACATTCGAAGAACATCTAAAAACCCGTGACATTCTTTGAATGTCAACACAAAGTCCGTAGATGATATCAAATAAGGAAAACATGACAAAATAACAATATTTTTGGGATTTTTCAAGATTTTCTAATTTTTGGATTTTGAAAGTTTTATATTTTTCTATTTGCTTTTTGTTGGTTTTGAAATTTGTATTTTGTTTTGAATAAATATTTACAAGAGATGGATGAAGAAAATCTTTACTCCTCTTCTTCCTCTTGAAGACGCTAAGTGTTTCCGGTTGTAGCTCTTAGACCAAGTCGGGAGGATAAACTCAAAACGTTCTCTAGGAAGAGCTTTGGTGAAGATGTCATGAATCGGTATTCATCCTCACAAAATAAAGTTCCACCACACCGCTTTCCACTTCCTCCCGATGAAATGATGTCGAATGTCGATGTGCTTTGCTCTTGAGTGTTGTACGTTGTTGCATGAGAGAGCAATGGCACTTTTGTTATCACAATACAGTAGGAATTTTGTTGAATTCAAAGCCATAGTCGATAATCGGGATCTCATCCATAGGATTTGAGCACAACAAGATGACATGGCTATGTATTCAGCCTCGTGAGAGGATATAGAAGTACTCATTTGTTTCTTTGAAGACCAGCTCACGAGCTTATCACCCAAAACCGAGCACCTCCCGACGTGCTTCGACGAGTATCTTGACATCCTTCATGATCAAGATTCGTGATAGGTTGTTAGTGACATACCGGTGTCCTTCGGTACCAAATTCCCATATTGATGGTTCCTTGGAGATAACGAAGACCCGCTTAACCGCTCAAGGTGCTTTTGGTAGGCTTAGCCCGTATCTAGCACACATGCAAACAATGAATAGAATATCTCGGTCTCATCGGCCGTGAGGTACATCGTGATCCAATCATACTACGATATTTTGTTTGGTCTACCATGATCCCGAGTGGTCCTCATCCGCTTTAGTACGCCTATCATGGGAGTGTCAGCAGGTCACAAGAATCAAATCCAAATTTCTTTAAAATCTCATTTGCATATTTAGATTGATTTACAAAATGCCTCCGAAACTTTGTGAAATTTGTAATCCCAAGAAAATGACATTTGTCCCATCATTGACATTTGAAATTTGGAACCCATTTCATTTGAAAACGGTCATATTCATTGAGGTCACCGAGGCAAAATAATATCATCAACATAGATTTGAACGTGAATTAAGTGTTTGCCTCGACTGGTGAACAATGTTGGATCAATCTGCCTTTCTTCAATCCAATAGATAGAAGAAACTTTGATAGCAGATCATACCATGCCCTCGAGCTTGCTTCAAACCGTAAAGAGCCTTCTTTAAGCGATAGACATGAGTAGGTGCTCGGATTCACGAAACCTTCAAAGTTGGTCGACGATATGACTTCTTTAAGATCTCCGTTAAGAAAAGTCGCCTTTACATCCATCCGATAGACTACCATGTTCTTACTTGCAAGATTAGCCAAGAAGATTCGATTGCCTCGATACGAGCAACTGGAGCAAATGATTCTTCAAAGCCAATACCCTCCTCTTGACAAGATCCTTTTGCAACCAATCGAGCCTTGTTCTTTAATACATCACCATGCTCATCAAGTTTTACTTTGAAGATCCACTTTAGAGAAATGATCATAGCATAGTCGAGTGTACCAATTCCCATACATCTAGTCGATCAAACTCATGAATTTCTTCTTGCATGGCATTGAACCAAATTGCCTTCATTCATGGCGGTTTTAACATCTTTTGGTTTGACCTTAGAGAGTACGGAGTCAAGAAGCACCATAAGGCATCGGTTGCAATTTGTTTCCGAGTGGATCTCGGACAAGAGGGGTTTCAATGATGTTGTCCAATGGATGATCATGTGTCTATTTTCTAAGGTGTTCGTGTGGTTGTTGTTGAGGAACCGATGTAGGTAGTCGTTTTCTCCGATGAAGATGGTTCTCGATGATGATTCAGAGCAAATATGTTTTCAAAGCGGGGCATCTTCGTGGAGTAGCAAGGGATTATCTCCATCATTGGTGCCGACACAATTCCATGATGTACACTTGATGATTGATGATTTGTTGATGAGACAGAGTGATCAAAGCAGCGCTTCTTGATGAATGACATAGAAATCAAGGGTTAACTTCATTGATGTGGATAGAGCATCCTCTCGTTGATGGAATTGACATATGATTAGCAATCGCTCATAGTGTTCATCAAACATTGGATCAAACAATTTCTTCAAATCATCTTTCAAGGAGGTACATAAGGATTTGGTTGGTAAGGATTTAGCACAAGAGTAGAACTGATGGGACTACTTGATGAAGGTTGAGATGCGGGTCAGAATCGGATTGTCTCGGATCCATTTCCCTGACACTCATCGAACATGACGTGAATAGTTTCCATGATATCTCTAGTTCTTTTGTTGTAGATTCGTAACCCTTCTTGTTTGATGCATAACCTACAAAACTCCAATGTCCGCCTTTAGCTCTTAATTTACCTAAATCTTGACCGCTATTCGTTGGATAGGACAACGATCAAACACACAAAGGTGGAGATATCGTGTTTTCGCTATGTACAAGTTCGTATGGAGTTTTTTCATGAGAAGTGTGTATGAGGGAACGATTTTGGGTGTAGAGCAAAGGCAATGGTTTGACCGTAGAAACATTGAACCTTTGAGTAAATCGGCATTGTTCTCATGCGGCTTCCACAAGAGTTCGATTTCGTCTTTCAACTATACCATTTGTTGAGGAGTTTGTGGAACACTTCTTTGATGACCGATTCCAACACTTTCATAGAATTGACTTAACTCTTTGTTAACGAACTCGTGCCATTGTCTGCTCGAACAATTCTAACCGATTGTTAAATCAAACTCAAGTCGCTTGATAAGTTTGATAATGACATCCGGAGTTTCATCCTTTGTCCTCAAAAACTTTACCCAAGTAAATCGAGAGTAGTCATCAACAACGACTAAAATATATTTCTTCCCATTTATCGCTTGCACTCTCATTGGTCCGCATAATCCATATGAAGGGTATGAAGAACTTCCATTATCGAAGTTTGTGGGTTTGGGTTTGTAGGCATATTTCGTGCTTTTTCCCAATTGGCATGCCGAACAAAGATGATATTTTTCATACTTTAATCTGGGTAAGCCTCTTACAAGATCCTTTCTGGAAAGATTATTAATGGTGCCGAAGTTTAAGTGATTGAGACGACAATGCCATAACCATGACTTTGTTTTTAAAGCCTTTGACAAAAAGCAGATTGGAGAAGACTTAATCATGTCTTCGATGATGGTGTATAGATTTGAACCACGAATTCCTCTTAACAATTCCACACCATCCAGTTCTCTAACGAAACAAGTATGTTTTCTAAAAGCCACTTCAAGATCGGAATCACAGAATTGACCAACAGAAAACAAGTTATGACCAAGACCTTTAACATAATATACCCTGGAGATTACACTTTTACCAACAACATAGTCTCCATAACCCATAATTGCACCAAAATGGTCGTTCCCGAATCTGTTAGGTTCCCATATTAGTAACACAAGCATCAATATAAGAAGTATAGAAGAGATAGTGATCGGTTGAACAAAGACACACACACGTATGAAATGGAGAAGAGTTATGCGTAGAGTAAATGTGTAATGAACAACCAACCTTCAATAGAAGGTTTACAAGAGGTATTTATAGTGCAAGGAGCTAGGGCAACACATCTAGACTCCTTCCTTCTTATGGGCTTCTTAAGGCTTATAGGCCTTCTACATAAGCCTTAGCTTAATAACAAACATAAAGGCCATATTAAGCTAACTATTACATGTGAATCACTAACACTTGAATTAAGGTTTAGGAGTGATTCCAACAATCTCCCCAAGTGTTGGTGATGAATGAAAGAGTGATAAACGTTGTAGGTGCGTATGTAATAGTAGCTTTGACGCCTTTCGACATTCTTTTTTCTTGTGAGAAGAAGTGTCTTGATTCGAACAATCTCCCGCAGTAGAGAAATTGTTTCCTTTGAACAGCCCGCTTGACGCCATCATTTACTTTGTTCTTTGATCTTTGTTCTTTGTGATGGTAGTGATCGATGTTGTTGTTGTTCCAGATCCGTCCGCATCATGTCCGCCTGCTGCTCCAAAGGTTCCACGCCTTTCTTCAACATGCTCATACGCCTTTGACGTTGGATTTGATGATCGATGAAGTTCTCATAGTCTTTAAACTTTGTAGATTCTTTGACTTGACGAAGAATCATTCTCGACTTTGTGTTGCCTTTTGAGAGAACTTCCATTAGTGATGTTGTTGGTATGAGCATGTGAAGTATTTGCACGATCGATCCGCTTCCGAGCTTCCATAAGAAGAAAACATACGAAGGTTAGTGATAAGCGGATTCCAGACTTACAAGTTTGAACTTCGAGAGTGTTAACGAGATAGTGTGAAAACACAACTCTAATTTCACATGTGTCGCTCTCGAACCGAGTCCCACAAGTGAGATAACACGATGTATCAAGTACACCCATAGTTTGATGAGTCGATGAGGTACACCAAGCATCACCTCACGATCGTAGACCATTTGAGACACACTAAGCGTAATCCACGGGAGTTACCGGTGACATGCCGTCGTAATCTGCTTGATGTCGACCCGGCGGTGAGTTTCCATTCAATCACTAAGGATCACAATTGTGAACCTCTCATAAATGTTCTCGATGATTGCTAAGATCCGTGAAGGACACGATAAAGTATCACTTGCATTCTTATTGTTGAATGACAAGTGATATAATGTCAAGTGTACCTAAGAGATCTTTTGATGAATCTCGTGGCTCTAGACTCAATAGTGCGTTTTGGTTTTCCGAGCGGAGACTAGGAGAGGGTCTCCTTCTTCAATACCAAAGAATCTCAAGAGAAAGCCGATAGTTTACGAGGGGTCCCCGTGAGAATGAAACAAGCTTCGTTGAGAGAAACTTGAGTGGCTAAGAAGGTTTAGTGCATGCGCCACGGGTCCATGACGACTTTTAATCTTCAATACCGATGTCATCAAGGACAACCAAGAGTATATGAATTGAACCCGTGTCCATTTCTAAGTTGAATAACTGGAGGGTGATAAGGTTTTAAAATGTACCTTTGAGGGTCGTTTAAGCCTTATTTGATCACTTTTGTATCCGTTATTACTTAATATCGCTCCTTTTACTTTTAGGTATCTTAAAGGCAAAATGTGGAATGACACTTATTCGGACGAAAAGGCGCGATATATGAAAAATGGCCAAAGTCAAGAATCGAGACACTCAAGTCTTTGAAACACAAGGGACGCGGTGTTAAGAGTCTGTGACGCCACATCACTTTGTGACTCAAGAGCCAAATTGTTTATTTTCAAGTGACGGTGTCGCTTTAAAAGAGTAGGTCGCCGCAACTCGCACGGCCTAGATTTGATCCGACGGCGCCGAGATCAAGGGGACGGGCCACAAGCATAAGGTGACGTCGCCGCAAGACTAACGTGGCCAAGACGAAACCCTAATGACGGCGACTCGACGGCCACAAATCATAAGTGACGCCACGTCGATTGTAATCTTATATATAGAATCCGAATTTTTAGTTTTCAAGTGTGTAGTCTTTTGGAGTAAAACCTAAACCAAACCAAGGCTGTCTTGTACAGTATTTTAGGGTTCCAAACAATATCTTACATCAAGATAAGTGTTTTACTTCATTAATTCAATTATGTCTTCAATTATTTGTGTGTATGCTTGCATGTTCTCCATGTCCGGCTAATTTACTTGTGTGTTTGCTTAGGGAATATGAAACTTAACTATTGAATATTGATTGTTTGTCTCTTATCTTAATTGTTAATGATCTAGTAATGCGATAGGTCATTCGTTGTGTAGTTAATGCTTGATTAATCTTTGTGAACCTTAGACTATAACACCTAGAGTAGTTGTAGGCTAAACCATCCAAAGAGTACCTTAGAGTTAGAGTTTATAATTCCTAGAGATTTTGTAGACAAGACCCTTTGGTAGTTTCAAAGAGTTAGGGACAAACGATACCCTACTTACTTTAGACACAACGATTAAGAATAAGGACGTGACAATTCAACCATCAATAGAGATAATTAAGGAGTAATAAAACCTAAGTAAACACATCTTTAAACCATCATACGAGCACACAATAATTAGACATAGACTACATACACCTTAGATTAGATAAGTAGACAAGTAGAGTAATCAGAAATACCAACCCCAAATCCAAACCCCGAGATTCATACCTTTCCTTTTCTTAAAAATATAAAAAGATAAAAAAATAATCTTCCTCAACCCCAACCTTAGCGTAGTAACTCTCACTAGCATTCCTATTCCCCAGAGAACGATATCAATACCTGTGTCTTACCCTAATACTACACTACAACGATTAGGTTCACCGCCTAGGTGTTATAAAACTTGCTCAAGAAAAGGAAGTTCCTTTGACCCCAACGACGTGTAGCGTTATCGAGGACTATTTCTTTTCACCCTTTTCTTTGCTTTTCTTTTAATTCTTCAACTCCTTCTTTCTCCGATTCTCATTTTCTCCTTTTTATAATCATACCTAAGGACTTCTAATTATAACTATTGGTAGTGTCCTTGGGTAGATCCCTCCCACTCTGGCGGATCATAGGAAGGTTATTCCTAACCTTAATCACCTTATAACCCATTGCCATAAAACCATTTTCATGAAAATCTCTCAAGTGTTTGTGAACGAAAACATGTTTGAGCACTTCAAGAGTTTTAGATTTTTAGAAATACTCCCTCCACATGTGCTTTATGACGTAAATCCGCACGGTGAGGGAAGAGCTCATACTTTGAATTGATCAACTCAAGATAGACCATCCCCGCGAGACACTAGTTACGCTGCATAGTTAAAGAGTTACATTGTCAACTTTTAGGTGACAACTAGCTCTAATAACTACCTTGAAGGTGTGGACAAACCTCGAAGGTTGTCAAACCCACAAAGTTCATGTCTACCAAGAGTTTCTAATGGTACATTCTACTCGGACAAGTCCTTCAGACACGCTTACATCACTAGCGAACTAGCTTGAAATTATTACCCGTCCTGCACAAGTCTTTTCTAGTTACTAACATTTAAGATCTCGCTAATTCATTGGTTAAGTCTATAGCACAATGATTCATTTGCAATTTCACAACATATTTTTATCACATAATTTTTCTCCCTCAAAAATGGCATATTAATGCTATTTTGACGAAATTTTGATATCGAATATGTCCATTTTGAGTTTTATGGGAAGATTACCATGAAGAACAATTTAGAACAAAGTTTTAAGCAAATACTCCCTCAACAAGTGATATTAACTTTGAGGTTTTGAAAATCATAAGGAAGTACTTGTCCTTTGAGCAAAACCTTTGAAAAGTGAAAGGTTTGATAAGTTTTACCTAAAAGTAAGAAGCTTTCGCTCCTTTTATAAGGATTTTGGCATCAAGCGCACTACGTGGTCCTTTCATTACAAGAACGGGTTGTACATCGTTATTTGTGCACCGACCATTGTCATTAAGTAATCACACATCCAAATCAATATGAAAATGAAACAGTTTTAAGGGTACTGTGTAGTCCTTCAATCTTTCCAGAATGCGAATGTATGCTGATAGCCCGTGAGAGTAATCCTGGACGACCACCCACGAAGCTCTCCAAATTTCGAACCGGTCCTTCAGACAACCTTTCATCGATTCGAGTGATGATCCTCTTCACATCCCGCCTTTCCCGAGAGTTCCATCGCTTTGGTGACCCAATGCCTTCATGTATAGCCTTCAACCTATAAGCCAAGCCGCCCCCGACCTTCTTCAAGATGTGATCCCCAAACTTATGAAGATCTCTACACGCCATCAAGCTATGCTTGTAGTTCACGCGATAAACTACTCCTAATGGTTTGCCGACGAGAGTGTATTGTGGAAGATGGTTGATGTCGAAGTTCTAGCCGAGGTCCGTGAAGTTGACACGTGTCCGATACGATTCAACAAAGAAGTTGTAAATCTTCTACACGCCTCGGATCACTATGCTTCGATGAAGATAAGCAAGGACTTGATGTATTCACGTTGAATTTCAGCTGAGAATTGTCTCATTCTTCCCTGTACCTTGGCAAGATACAGATCTTCAATGTCGCTGAGAGACAAGTTCAAAGTCCGCTCACGTAATTCATAGTCCCTTTCGCCTTGTCTTTGACCACTATATTCTTGAGGAAGGTGTAATCCCATTTAGACTAAAGAGTTACATGCTTAACAAAGAACGATCCCTTTATCACCGTGCACTTCATGTTGAGACTTTCAAACCCGGCAGCTTTTGTAGTAGATTCGCTTGCTGCCCGCCAATGGTGAATCCCATACATTGCATCAATGTCATATTGCTCCACACCGTTAGAAAACATGTGAGTAGCCTTTTCCTCGATGGCTATGCGCTTAGAGTATATGGTCACGGAACGGAAGTGTAAGTGATGTAGCGATTTCTTTGAACCATCGCTACCGTAGAAGAAATTCCAAATCATTGTTGAAGAAGTAGGAATAGAATCTTAGGTTGATCCGTCACAATCGCTGGTAGAGGTTTAGACCAATCGGTGTAGTATGGAGCCTTGTCTCTTCCGTGAAGTCAATGTTTGCTTTGTGGTTGAGCCAATCAATGTTGTTAGACATGGCTCGTGCTATGTTTTCAAGGTGATATTCAACTTCAATAGCACTTTCCGAGTGTCTTTGAGTAGTTGAAAGGCTTCATTCTTGATCGCCTCAACTCGATTTCGCCATCTTCTTCACTGAACTTTTCTTGCAAGAACTTAGCATGCTCCAACGCACGACCTTCTACCATATCCGGATCATCGCTAGAGCGGGAGTAGCATCAACAAGTGTAGAAAACCAGTCATATTCGTGTCATCTTCGCTCAGCCATGATACGACATCGCCTTTAGGCGCCTTCTTCTTCTTTCTTTGGCCTAGATGAGGATTCGGTTTCTTTGTCAAGCGGGAGAGGTGGGTTGTTGTTGGGCTCGTGGACTTCCTCATCGTCACCACCAAGGTATTCAAAATGATCACCGGTTTTCTCCGTCTGGGTGGTAACTCGAGTCCCGAGGTTTGTCACCAGAAGAGCGTGGAGGAGATCGTTGTCTTCTTGGAGTCCTTGGGGTGGTGGTGGCATGGAGGAGGATTCACCGATTTCTTTGGACGCTTAGGCTCTTTATCTTTATCTTTATCCTTATCATCATCGCCTCTTGGACGCTTAGGCCTTCAGCTGCTTCTTGCATGAAGATTTGAGTTGATATTCCAAAGAATGCCTCAAACAGTTTACCTTCATCGAAGTAAATGTTGCAGATCGCTTAGACATTTGTAGCACCACTTGGAAACCAACTCAAAGATCGGAGAACACTATAGGCTCCATTGGATTGATTGTTATTGTCATAGGTGTGGATCTTATAGTTTGCTTGGCCAAATGCATGAGATTTGGATAGAGTTGTCTGCTAAACATCTCCCTTGTCACCCGTGAACGGTGTCGAGAAGGAATTTGTGAGTATATCCTTGATCATCTCGCTCATTTCCCTGAAGATCACGCTGCATGAACTTCTCGACATACTCCTTTCAATAGACATCTTGTCTATCTCGCCATGAAGAAAGTTGATGTTGTTCACGAGTTGATTTAACTTTTGTTGTGCAAATCTTTCTTCCTAACTTGCTTGACAGCCTTTAACAATCCTTGTTTTAGCCCGAGATATCCAAGAGTCGCGTTGGTTTCTTCACCGATTTGGATGTGGATCCGTTGTTCCTTTAGATGGTGGAGGTGAAGAGTGAGAAGACGAGTCCGATGATGAGGAGTCGTGAGGTGGCTCGGGTCCTTTGGTGGCTCATAAGTTTCCTCCTTGAGCGCAAGGGACTGTCTAGAAGAAAAGTATCATAATCAAGATCATCATCATTTCCGCACTTAGCCGCTTCATCGCCCTTAGTATCATCACCGTAAGTTTTCTCGCCTTTTCCGTGTCGGTTCCTCTATGTCAAAGTTGATGGAATCCTCAATCGCTTTGTTGTTGTTCGGTGGTGGTGGTACCAGTTCCTTTATCGGGTTGATTAACCGCATCGAAACCGGTGTGGCTTGAGTTCCACCACTTGATCCTCCAGGCCACGAGTTTGATCCTTTACGAATTCATCGGCAAAGTATTTTTGTCTCGAGGTTCTTCAACTTCTTTTGATATTCTCTTTCCTCATCAAATGGTTCTTCTTCGAACTTTCCTTATCATGCTCAAGCACGTGAGTTTTCCTTTCCTTTATCGCCTATTGACCGGGAGGTTTAGCTACCGCTGGAGTGTCATCGATTGCGTTTCAGAGTAGGTGACCTCTTCGTCTCGATTCAAGATCCTCGTAGCTTTCATCCACTAGCTTTTTTGCGGTTCGTGCTTGGGAATAGGAATAGGAACAACTTCCTTAGAGGGAACTTTCCTTTGAGTGTGTTTTCTCTTAGGGAACTTTCTTTGACTCTCGCTTGTAACACTTCCCGCACCGCCTCCCGGTTTTTCTAGTAGGTGTACCGTAAGACTTTTCATCAAGAAAACCTACTTTGCCTTCATCAACCGCTACCGATACCTTTTGTATGAATAAAGTTGTTTGACCGCATCGCTAGAAGGTGATCCGCAACACCGCACCCTGCTTTGTTGTAGATTCCTTAAACCGACCGTGAGTGTAGGCTCATACAACATGGAGTGATTGTTGGGGTCATTGAGTTCTTGGGGATATCGTGATTATACCCTAGAGCTCTTGGATCATCAGCTTGGTATATCCGATGTATGGGATCTTGGAGCCAAGCTTTTGAGGAAAGACATCATGTCGTCCCATATCGTAGCTTCAACTTCAATGTGTTTCATGTTGACCAAAGCCCAAAAGATATGTAGTTCCATGAGCTTGGGATGCTCATAACCACTATCACGCCCGTAAAATGGATTTGGTGATGATGATGTAGAGGTTCTCCATGGTCGAGGAATATTCTTAAGATCCACGATGAATGCTTTGTGATTACTCCCGTAGCTTCGCCATAACCAATGTCGATCATGAATTGCAAACGCCTCTTCGCTTGGTGTGGCATTGTATTCGGTTGGCTCGATGACAGAATGAGAAGAACAACCCTTAAGTCTCGCGGTGTGATGGTGACTTGTTTGTGATCGAGTGTCACCGTCACAAAGATTTTGACCTTTGATCTTTCGCATTGTATGCCGTAATCGTGAATGTAGATCTCCGCAGACCGAGCGTAATTGGTGAGCATGTTCGATAAGGGTGGTTCTTCGTAATGTCCACAACTATTAAACAAGAAGACTCGAGCAAGTGAGACTATCAAAATCAACACGAAGGTTGTTCTTTCCTATCTTCATCGGATAGCCATTGGGAAGATATCTTCAACGGTGAGAACATTTGGTGCTTCCACGCTTTGCATTTGAGCGCCCATGTCGTGATCTCGAAGATATTTAGCCAAAAGAACCAACATATCGAAAGACATTACGTTAGTCAATGATGGTTTTATTGTCTAATTATTGAATGTGATATGTCGATGATTGTTACGAGTCCAATGTCACTTGTTAGTCCAATAGTCCAAAGACGCCGTGATAAGTTTCGTGAGTTGATTAACTTCAAGTTTTAAAGTCCATGTTTTCACTTATTTTTCACAACTTATTAAACATTTAAGCTTATTAGTGACATTATTGGTTTCGTATGCTATGATTTATTTATTTACAAGTTTGCACGCAGAACAATTCATAATTAAGGTTAAAACTAGGCTTAGGCGAGAAATGGCAAGCTTATGCGTAAACAGAGTGATTATACGCGTAAACGTAAGCTTATGCGAGGTTTTGACTTACGCGAAGAAATATTACGCGTAGGAAAAGAGGGCCTTATGCGAGAGCTTACGCAGAAGCGATATGGAACCTCACGCGTAAGGCTTACTCGTAAGAGTCAACCTTATGCGTAGAGGTTATTGTTTACGATATCCTTCACAGATACGCCGTAGTCCCCAATGTAGAACCCACGCCAGAACGCTACGCCGTAAGATTTCTCTTACGATAACATGCTACGCCGTAAGGTGATCCTTATGCGTAGATGGCAAGTAACCTTGATTCGAATTTTCACACGTAGAAAACCCGAAATAAGTTCATCATATCACCAATCTTAACACATACATTCAATCTTTATCATCAAACATGAATACTCAATCAAACAAGTTATGCGAGAACACATGTTACGCAGAAACCTAAACCCTAAAGCTTAAATTTTACGAGTAAGTTATTTAACCATAGGAATTGCACCAAACTTGTTCCGTAAGTCTAAGAAGCATAGTGAGTTGTTCTATCCAAGTTTTAACATCAAAATCAAAGCCAATAAAAATACCCAAATCTTAAGAACATAAACCCTAATTCCCAATTTTAGGGCAATTAGTGTTTCGGGTTGATTCCAAGCATGGATATGATCAATTCAACTTGTAAACAACATCATACAACAATCTTTTAACCAAAAACACTCACATATTGAAACCCCCAAAATTACGCATAAACCCTAATATTCAAAATCATTCAATTAGAGTTTCGGGTGAGTTTTGATGATAAAATGGTTTCATTATGATTAAACAAACATTTTGACACAACCATTTTAACCACAAACACTCAAACATGATTATGTGTTCATACGCTTATGCGAGAACACAAAATCACACCTAGATGAAAATCTAACCGCTGGTTTAAGAAACGATTCAAAACCCATGTTTAGATGATTGTTAGAAACGTTTTAACACTTACAAGTTGATGATCAAAACACGGATTTGAATGTTGGATTTTACGCGTAGGATATGGTTGGTGAGATATTAAATGTAGGTAGTAAATGTGAATGAGTAGTTAGGTGGAGGTGTTTTGTTTAAAATTACTTTGAGGTTTTGACATCTTTAGTCCCTCCACCTTAACCATTTACATCCAATGCCCATAACTTCCATTTTGGTTACCAAATGAAGGATATTTGAAAGAAATTTGACGACACTCCCCTCGACTTAAGAAATAATGAAATTTTATAAATTTTAGTCCGAGGAGTGTCAAGAAACCGTAAATGTGACCACCATTATTAAAGAAACAACCGGATAAGATAACATGCAAGTACAAGGTTTTATGAAACCGAAAATATTTGCTTTCTCCCCCTCAACACTTGATCGAGAAAATACTGAATTTTGAAAGATTTGAGTGTTGACGGAAGATTTGTACTTGCCATGTTAAAAGAAATATAGATAGAAGAATATTTTTGTTGTTTTATCGATTTTATATTTTGTATTTTGTTTTTGAAAAATATTTACAAAAGAGGTTTTGGTGTTTGATCGGTTTTAAGAATGTTTTAAGAGTTCATCCAGCCTCTTGAGTCAAACACCGCATACCAATCCGGTGGACCAACTCATTAAACCTAGCAGAGCTAAGGCTTTGGTGAGGAGATCCGCCAATTGGTATTCGCACTCCACAAAGTATAATTCAACAAGACTGCTCCACGTGGTCCTTGATGAAATGATATCAAGATCGATGTGCTTTGATTTCAATGTTGAACCGAGTTGCACGAGATCGCAATAGCACCGATTGTCGCAAAGACATCGATTCTCATCAAATACATAACCATAGTCTTTGAGTTGTGTTCTCATCCAAATGACTTGAGCACAACATGCCGACATGGCTACATATTCTCGCTCGATTGAGGACAACGATGTACAATCCTCGCTTCTTCGATTGCCATGACACCAATTTATCACCAAGAAATTGTAATGCTCCTCAAGTACTTTTCCGTGAATCTAAGCATCTTGCGTGATCAAGATTCGAAAAGCTATTAGTTCAAAACGAAATCCTTCTGATACCGATCCCCAAGTTAATGGTTCCTTGATGTATCGGAGGATTCTTTTAGCCTCGTAGAGGTGGGTTTCAGCTTGGTCTCGATCGATAACGGAGCAAAGATATACGGCAAAAACAATGTCGCCCGCTAGTCGTTAGATACATGAGAGACCCAATGATACTACGGTATTTGGTAGGGTCCACCAATTTCCCATGTAAATCAGCGATCTAGCTTCTTGGTATGAGCCATTGGTGTGGCATAGGTGTCACAGCTTTGCATTCCAAATTTGTTTAAGAATTTCAAGGGCATATTGGACCGACTCAAGAAAATACCACGGGTGATTGATGAACTTGCGCCCTAGAAAGAACGTAAGTTCACCCATCATGGACATTTCAAAATGTTTCTTCATTAGTTTTGCAAAAGCGATTGAGTACTTTTTATGTGTTGACCCAAAAATGATGTCATCCACGTAAATTTGAACAATTAAGATATGTGCCCCGTGATATTGTATGAAAAGAGTTGGGTCGACCGAACCTTTGGTAAAATTATTGGCAATGAGGAAGGATGATAACTTATCGTACCACGCCCGAGGAGCTTGTTTGAGTCCGCATGAGCTTTGTTCGCTTTGTAGACATGGTTCGGGAACTCGGATCAACGAATCCTTCCGTTGGTCGACATAAACCGCTTTTTCGCTTGACCATTCGTAAAAGCGCTTTGACGTCCATCCGAAAGACCGTTATATTCATATGAGCCGCGAACGCGAGAAAGATCCGAACAACCTCAAGACGAGCAACCGGAGCGAATGATTCTTCAAAGTCAATACCTCTTCCCGTTTATAACCCTTAGCCACCGACGTGACTTGTTTTCGACACGCCCTTCAAAGATCCAATTTGTTCTTCCAAATCCATTTGAGACCAATGACGAGACCCCGTTGGTCTTTCAACCGCTCCCATACTTCAAGACGCTTGAATTGGTTGAGTTCTTCTTGCATGGATTCAATCCGCTTGTCCTTTGTCATTGCGCCTTTAATGTTTTTAGGCTCGATTGGCAGACAAATGAGTGCATAAATGCAATGTTCACCATCTCGTGTGAAGACGTTGTCTTGTTACGACCGGTTGATTCGGGTTACCAATAATATTCTCAAGAGGATGGTCTTTTGTCCAACGATGTGTAGAGGGTTGATGTTGGTATACATTGTGCGATTTTGAGGATTCAAATGGCTTGTAGATGATTCCGCAACATCGTGTGCAGCAGCTTCATTAGCAAACGGGTTAAAGAACGATTTGGATCAAAATCGCAGTGGGGTACTTCATTAAGAACATCATCACCGGTTCAGCGTCGTTGGATGCGCTTTGTTCAACTGTTGTTGTAGAGTCAATCGGTGGTGCTTCTTCAAAGAGTTGTTGTAGCAGTGTATCGTATAAGAGTATGATCGTTGAGCAATGAAACATCGGATACACCGAGCACGCTCATCAATGTCATCACTAAACAATGGAGCAAATAGCTTTTCCATTTGTTGACGAGTAAGTCGGGGCTTGGTTCACCGATGATGGGGTTTGAGGAAGTTTAAACGGTTGTGACCGGGTTCCAAGTCATATGCTCGTAAGCCATTTCAAGAAGCTCATCAAAATTAGCATGAATCATTTCCATAACCCGCTTTGTACGACGATTCCGCATCCGTAACCTTTAGAATTCTCACAAGATCCAATAAAGACTCCAATGTCGCCTTTGGCTTTGAGCTTACCAAAGTCATCACGATCATTATTCGGATAGCAAAGGATCCAAATACATGAAAGTGTTTGAGATTCGGTTTTCGTTGTGGATAAGCTCAAAAGGTGTTTTGTTGTATGCTTTGTAATCATTGATCGGTTTTGAGTGTAGCATGCGCTGATACACGCTTCGCCCATAAGTAACCGGAAGTTTAGCATTGATTAACATTGTTCTTGCAGCTTCCACTAACGCACGGTTTCGCCTTTCAACAACTCCATTTTGTTCTCGTGTACGCAATAGATGTCTCGATGCTCAATTCCCACTTTCTCATAAAATTCTCGAAGAGTTTGGTTCACAAATTCAGCCTTTGTCTGCTCGAATTTGTCCGACGGTGTTCCGGAGTCGAACTTGAATTTTCGTGAGAAAGGTGATGATCATCGTGGAGCTTGATCTTTGCTTCAAGAAAGTAGACCCAAGTCCATCGTGAGTAGTCATCGACAATTACCAAGATGTAGCGTTTGCCATTAATCGCTTGCACGCGATCGGGCCACACAAATCCATGTGAAGAAGATGAAGCACATGTCGAGAGTCGTGTTCCACCTTTGAAGGAAAATGAGCACGAGTGCTTTTCCCTTGTTCACAAGTCGAGCAAAGGTGATCTTTAGAATACCGAATCTCGGAGACCTTCAACAAGTTTGTGTCGAGCAAGGTTGGTGATGGTTTGAAAGTTTAGATGTGAGAGACGACGTGCCATAGCCAAGATTTTGTAGATGTAGCCTTTGAGAGTAGATGATGGGAGATGAAGCAACCATGTCTTGCATTGAGATTGTGTATGCACTAGAATTGCGAGAGCCGACATAAGATCGCTTCCTTGTAGATCACGAATGAAACAAGTTTTCTCCGAAAAGCAACTTCCAAGTCTCCATCACGTAATTGACCGATCGAAAAGAGATTGTGACCGAGGCCTTCCACATAATAAACCCCGCTAATTTCGATATTGCCATTGATATAATCTCCGTAGCCCATGATAGTCGCAAGTGATCATTCCCGAATCGACAATGCCAATGAACTTTGCAACAAAGTTTGATAACAGCTTAAGATTGCTCGTCATGTGTCGGGAACATCCGCTATCAACAATCCAAAGGATGATCTCAGATCACCGTGACACACACGCATTTACACGTATGGAATAGAAGTAGATGTGGAACCCAAGAGTTAGAGGGTTCCAAGCGCTTATAGTAGAAATACACACATCAATGATTTTAGGCATCCATTTAAATCCTAGTGTATTATGTATCCATTTCGCCATCTCCAACTAGTCTTAGCTTTAGTCTTAGTGAATGCACTAGGTGGTACTACATTCCTTGGAGGTGATATCGAGCTACAGGACATCAATGCTTTTAGAATCTAAAGAGGCGGTTTACCAAGCACGCACTTAGAAGCATTAGTGGGCCTAGAGGTATTCCGAGTCTTAGGATTCCGTAAACGAGACAAGATAGCTCTAGCAACACATTTGTCATGACAATCGAAAGCATACTTTTACGACAAATAACACAAGAAGCATCGATCAATATCAAAAGTACTTAAAGGTTTAGCATTCGTTACAACACTTTTTCCATTACATTTGTCGACGCAATATCTAAAGTGGGTGCAACTTGAGTCTTATTCAAAGTCCTAGGGTGTTCTTCTACTTCAAAGATTCTTTATTGTTCTTTTCTTAGGTCGCAACTTCCTATTCTTCCTTGTATTGCTCCTAGGTCGTGAAGTGCGGACATTTGGAAAAGAGGCAACTATTCCTGTTTCAAGAGAGGAAGCACATTAGTATCTTGTGGTTTGTCAAGAGGCATTCGGGTTCACGCTTGCTAAGTGTTTGTGTGCAATTTTCTTAATGATGCTAGGTGAACTTGTTCATACTTTCCTAACATTTCCTTAACTTAATGATAGTGTGCACCAAATCTTGATTTTCGTAACTAAGATTTTAAAAATTCATGACTTCTTTAGTGTGTGCAAGATAATGATCAAGTTCGTTTGATGCTTCATCACGAGTCTGTTTGAGTAAATCAAATATGACACCATATTCCTTTTAACTTTTGCAAGTTCTTGTTCATATTTTGAGATTTGACATTTCAAAGACGCTGTTTTGATCATCCAGCTTGCTCAAATTTTGGATTAAAAGTTTTGGAATGCAATCGGTTGATTTTGTTTTGCAAAGCAAGTTCACGATTTTGACAATCTTTTGACACCATTGAAGACGACGCTTTGCATTTGAAAGCTCGCTTAACAACTGCTCATTTTCAACTTTTAAAGACTCGATCCGATGCACATTATCAAGATTCTCAACAATATCAATGTAATCAAGTAATCGCAGAGATATGATCGATGCATATGCAAATGATTGTAATAACACAAGATTATTGATATCAAGACAGATAACATCTTTCAAGAGTCGATCAACATCTTTTCTCAACAATTTCTTTTTACGCTTAGTATTTGAAATCGATGTTTCTTTTCGAAAACTGCTTTCATGAGACCAAGTTCCTTGTGAAAATCCTTTCCCAATATAGTGCACAAGTTTTCAAAATTTTGACATGGGGTAAAATTCTTTTCTCAAGAATATCTCTTTGTTCTCGCGCCATTGGCGATTGAAAATGTTCAACTTTTATTTCGTAATGAAATTCAATCTCACGCTCCAAAATTTTGAGGTCGATAAGAAAGTGTCAAAATATTTGATAACGCGACAACTTTCGGCTTTTGTTTTAACTTCACTAAGTGAAGGTAAAGGACCATTAATTTGTGCACCATTGTGTTGGGGACTAACTTTAAACTCGTGTGATAACCAAAGGTTTGTTAGAAGTATCTTGTTGTGTGACAAAAGTTACGGCTTTTGAATAGTTAAATGGTTTGTTATAAACGACATTTTCCATTTTGACCGACTCGCCATCTCGCATCTAATTCCTCCATGCGATTATATTCAACAACAATCATAATTGAATCATCAATTCTATGTTCGCATCAGAAACTTCGTGATTTGGTTTGAATGCTCGCTTGAAAACTTAGGTTTGTAATCAAGAAGAATCGGTCCATATCCATTTGGATTTGGTTTAAAAGTAAACTTTTGAATAGTTGTGATTGACTCACCATGTTTATAAACAACATTTCAAACTCTTTGATTTTGTGTTGTAAGTCGACAATTTCTTCAAGATAGTTATCTATTCGCTTCGTGGAATGCTTTTGTACTCGTGAGAACTGCTTTTGACAAGTTAACAACTCACCTTGGCTTTTGAGTTTCCAAAGTAAGAGCGTTAATTTGTTGTTTATGTTCATGTTTCGCTTGTTCTATTTGAGACAACAAAGCATTCTTGGATGCGGCTAGATCACGATCCGCTGCTCTAATGATTTTTCGCTTTGATGAGATTTAGCAAAAGCGACTTCAAAACCTTGTTCACGCTTTTTCTTGAGTTTTAAAACGTTGATTTGTCTAATTAAGCATTCATTATCCCTAATTAACAAAGGCATTTTTATCTTTTAATTGCTTGCAAATTTCCAAACGAGATTCTTGGTCTTTAATTAAGGTCGAGCTCAATTTCTATTAGACAAAAGCTCATCTTGTTCAACGCGAGTCTCAACATGATCATTATTTAGATCCTCAAATATAACCACGAGTCAACTTGATTATCAATATTAACCATAAGGTTATCTTGATCGTCAAATATAACTACGGATCTATTTGATAATCATCGGAATGAGATGTGGATGGCTCATGTTGAACACTCGATCCTTGTCGGATGGAGAAATTCGCGGAGATATCGATCGTGAATGAGTGTATTTTGTTCCAGACCGAGACAAGCCGCCGTGTCATACACCGGGCCTGTGTCACTCATGTGTAGAGCTTGCATTTGTGCCATCAACATCATCGCCGCATTAGCCTCGCAAGTCCTCCATATCATCATCGAATCAGATCCGCCATAAAGCTCGCTCCTTGTTGGTAAGAGTTCCACCACTTCATCCTCGAGAGCCAAGAGCAAAGCCTCTTTGTGATAAGCACCGCTCTTGTCCTCGGCTTAGGCATGCATTAGCCGATGACCCTTCTCATTACGCTTATAACAACGAAGACCATTAACCCCATTTCGAGCATTCCCTGCTCAACCACTTGAGCCCTTTGTTGTTGCGGAGCACCCATGTTATTCCTTCCCATAGCATTAAACCTTGACCACCTCCCATCCGACGCACCATAACCACGATTCTCGAACTTCAACGTCCATTGTTCACAACACCGATTCCTTGTGTTTGATGAGGAACGAATGCGATTGTTGGATTTGTTTGTATACCGCCAAGGCTTTAGCAATCATAACAAATCCTTGTTGCAATTCATCGAAAGCATCGAGTCCTCATTAGCTTCACCGTAGTGCTTGATCATTGTTGTTGTTGTATGGAACCAATTGAGTTTCTTGAGATTGTTGTTGTGACGGATTATATGGTGTAATTGTTGCAGCTTGGTCGAGGAGCGGGTTGAGGAGCAGGTTGAGGAGGAAAACTAGTTTGAGCCCACAAAGCAAGTTGTTGATTGTCCGAAGTGATCGTGGAGCCGGAGTCCACGGATAGCCCTTTCTTTGTCAACTTTTTGGTGAGGCTTCAAATAGTCGTACAACAATCCGTATGTAGCATGATGAAGATTCTTAGCTTGACGGAGAAAATGACATACTTCTCCCATTCCGACCAAGACTACTTAGGAACTTAGTGTTGACAAAGAATTGTGGCATGATGATGTTGTGTTTGTCCAAATCATTAATGATATCCGAAAAGCGATGATGATATGACTCTAATGTCTCTCCCGGTTCAATCATGAAGTGTTCATAAGCCAAGTAGATTTTGGATTCCATGTCTTCCCGATTGAGTGTTGTGCCTTCCATTAGAAGATGAATATGTTCCCACATTGCTTTAGCCGCCTTTTGAGCATCAACACTTCAAGGATCGGATTGGGTAATCCCAAAAGGATGTATTGCATTGCTAGTTCATCGGCTTCAAAATGTAGAAGTTCATCGCCAGTGAGGTCTCGAGATAGTTGCAATGTTGGTGACAAGATCTCTTGGTGGATTGGCATCCGGATCTCGCGGGTGTGACAACAAGAGGCATCCGAAATGGACCTTCCATAATGACCTTCTTTAAGAACTTTCCATGTGGCTTCTTTAGATCACAAAACCTAAAGAACCTTATCACCCATTGATCATAATTTCCGGAGTGAGCATTGAGGTCTATCAAGTGAGCCACTTCATGAATTGATTGTTGGCTACTTAAGGCTTCACACATCTTGCCAAACCATGTCGGTTCCTTCATAGTACCCGGATGGATGTTGATTGTAAAAGTTTGTGTAAGGTTGTACTTGAAGACTAGGTGGTGGTTGAACCATTTGTGGTGGAATTGCTCCTAGTTGTGGAGTATGTTGTTGATTAAATTGTTGTTGATAAATTTGTTGTTGTTGATTAAATTGTTGATGTTGTGGACTTAGTTGTTGTTGTTGTTGTTGATTATAAGTGTAAGGAAAATAGCTAGAGTATGGTGGTTGTGACATGTTGAAAACTTGTGTTGTTAAATGGATCTTTGTAGTCGAATGAAACGTTGTTGATGAAGTATCCTTAGGCGAGAAACCAAGTGTAGGCAAAGTAACACTTAAGCGTAAAACACCAAACTTACGCGTAAAAGTGATATTTACGAGGATTAGCTTACGCGTAAGAATTGAGAAACACTAAAGTTATGCGTAAACCGAAAGTTAAGCGAGAAAACTTAGGCGAGGATTAGCTTATGCGTAAGATGAGCTTAGGCGTAAGAAAAATCTTATGCGAAAGAGTTCTACGATAAGTTTGAGCTTATGCGTAAGATTAGGTTTTGCCTAAAAATCCTTTACACTATCACAAAGGTAAAAGATATCCAAAGTCAAGTGTTTTCGTGCTTATCCAAGCAAGAAAACACCGAGTAAACCACTAAAATCAAGATCGATCCAAGGAAAAGTTACGTAAAATTAGGGTTTTGATACGCAGAAACTTGACCAAAAATGATTTCGCCCAATGATGTTTCTAAACCGATTTTTGTGATGAAACAACTTCAATATCACCAAAATAACACAAAAGTGTGAAACTTGATGATCCAAAACTTCTAAACACCTTATGCGAGAAATAAACCCACGAATAAAACCAAGCTTAAAACAATGATCCACACGTAAAGTTTGAAACTTTTGCCAAAAATGATATTTTAACACCTAAAACGTTGAAAGTACAAGAATCTTGGATTGAAAAGTGTAAAAATAAGTTTTAAGCGTGACAAAGTGAGAAACCGTTTTACGCTGAAGACCAAAAAAACTAACTTCAAAACAAAAGATGTTCACCCAACTATTTGGCGAATGATACCACCGTTAGGTTCCCATATTAGTAACACAAGCATCAATATAAGAAATAGAGAAGAGAGAGTGATCGGTTGAACAAATACACACACACACGTATGAAAATAAGAAGAGTTATGCGAGAGTGAAAGATAAATGAACAACCAACCTTCAATAGAAGGTTTACAAGAGGTATTTATAGGCAAGGAGCTAGGGCAACACATCTAGACTCCTTCCTTCTTATGGGCTTGGGCCAAGGCTTATGGGCCTTCTACATAAGCCTTAGCTTAATAACAAACATAAAGGCCATATTAAGTTAACTATTACATATGAATCACTAACACTTGAATTAAGGTTTAGGAGTGATTCCAACAGCCGTGAGGTATCCACCGATAACCTATGTTACTAAATTTCCTTCCCGGTTTCCAATGTTTTCTAACCTTCTTCCGCCATTGCTTTCTAGCCTTCTTAGGTTGATTCTAAACATTAACAGCTTTAATCGGGCATTTGACAAGATTAATCAAATCATTCACACCACATTCATGATTAGTAATGTAAATCAAGCAACCATCATTACATGGTTTGCAGATAGTATCGTAATCAATTAATTACAAAGACGCTTATAGCTAATACTAGAATCAACACAATTGCTTTATTTAACTCAAACTTAGTGTTCCTAGGTGGTCTTCTACTCTCTTCCAATGCACATTCTTAGCTTATGAGGTCCTATCTTGCTTGGTATTGCCCGGAGGCTTTGACCCGCTTGCTTTTATGTCACCGATTACCTCTGTAGAGGGAATTATGGGAACATTAGTTGGTTGGTCTACTTTTTTGCATTCCCGAACTAGACGCAGGATCTCGAACTACTTGAAGGAACTTTAGAGTTCACTTTCTTAATATTGGGCATAGGCTGGGTTGCATACTTGGCACTATGCATAGAACAAGGCATCACAGCTTTATCTTTCGCACATAAGGATTTAGGACATGTTGCTCTTAAGCATTCTAAAAGTTCTTGAGATCGTTTGGCCTGAATGCAAGCAAACCTAATTTCTCTGTCCAGTGGCTTATTTATGTAGTCCTCTTCTACAATCTCACGAAGACATTCTAGACTATCATTAAGGTGAGCAAAATAGTTATGAAACACAAGTTCGTTATTTCTAAGATGAGGAGGAATGTATTTAATAGTCTGATAACATCAAATAGTCCTGAATATTAAGTGTCAATTTCCTCCGTTAATGCTCGTTATTTATATCATTTATATGGATTTACGCTTGTTTTCCATTGTTTTCCACTTTCAGGTAAATTACAAGCATTGGAGCTAAAGAGACGCGGAAATGGAAACATTACTAAAGATTTATCACAAGTATGCTTATTTTGAAGAAGTTACGGCGAACTCTCTCACATTATGCCGTAACTATTGCGTGACCACAAGTCCAACTTATCAAGAGGTTACGACGTAACTCTTCCCAAAGATTACGACGAACTCCATTAGGTCAAAAGAGGTTCCAAGTCACCGATACTTACGCCAGAATTCATCGCATCACTTACGATGTAACCGAGTTTATTGAAGACTACTACGAACCACTTATAACGAACATCGTAACTAGCGTATCTAGTGCATTTACGATGAAATAGAAGGTTACGGCGTAACTCCTCTATTGGTTACGCCGTGTAACCTGCACCGCCTATAAATACCCCACTTAATTCCAGCCTTTCAAAGCATCCCATTCCACACACAATACTATGAGAACGTGGGAAAAGCTCAAGGAGGTCTAGGAAGCATACTGAGTCGTTTCCAAGGGAGAAGTCACACCATTACGATAAGCTTTAGCGCTTATTATTTATTTTACTTTCAATTCATGTATTTCGCACTTTGAATATTGAATTGATTTGCATGATTATATGAGCGCTAAGCACCCTTTGGTGCTAGCCTAGTTATGATTCCTTAATTGTTTTGGTATGCTTACCTTTACTCCGCATAATTATTTCTAAGTGTATGCATGCATAGTTCTTTGGTAGTCACCCTTGGTTCAAGAGTTTTGAATGGCGATAGAGGCCAATTTCCTAGGAGATAATACCAACTGACCCTAGGTGAGCGGATCGAGACGGAAGGGTAAGATATGACCAATCAAGACCCTTTTCTACTTGTGCGATTTGACCAACGATCACCTATCGCTTGGATGAACTTAAGAATTGGGGTGTAGTGTCTAAGTTCCTAACACCCGGCACTCACTATTTAGAATCTAGCATGTAGCGGTACTTAATGACCTCGGCTTAGGGACCAGAACAACAGACTTATGACGGTGCTACCGATTTCTCATGTGGTGGCATCTTTGTTGATAGGTTAGGCTAATTTACCAAATGTTGTCCTCTCGAATTTGACCCCACCGCAGAATTGGAAGTAAGTAGACGAGACATAACTAGCTAGGAGGATTAACTAGGTTAGCACCACTATTCCTCTATTGATTTCCTTCACACATTTATTTGCTTTTATTTTATATTCTCATTAGTAGTTTAATTAATTAAATACCTATCAAAACCATTAATATTCTCGTGATAATTAGACTTAGTAATTATCCGACACACATAGCTCTTGGGACGACCTCGCTTTACCATTTACTACACTACACACGACCGGTACATCGCCTGCTAGTGCATTAGGGTAGACCATAGGTATAGCGAGACACTATAAATATTAAAACCGGTCACTAAAACCCGTGATCAAGTTTTTATACCACCGGGAGCTATTTTAGGATTTCATATTAAGTCTGCTTTTAATTTTATTTCGATAATGTCAAGATACAAGACTCGCAGCTCTAGGCCCTTTTGGCTACCCCATTTGTTGACCCGAGAAGCAATTTCGAAAAGAGGATCTATTCTCCTCGTTCCTTTCACAACATCTTCTCATTTTACTAATCGCACTACTGGACATGTAACCAAAGGTCATCAATGAAAATAATATCAATGACCTAACCATGGAGCAAGATTTGGACCGACCAAACGATAATCGCCAACTAAGCTTCACTAAGGATTCTCCCACCGATAAATACTCCATCCCGCATCATATTATTCGAGAGTTACATGAGCTTAAGTTTTCGAGACGAAGATGAGGACGCTCAGATCACGTAGATGAAGTTCTCCATTAATCCTCTCTTTCAACGCTGTGGGTACTCCAAGTTATTCAATACTACAAGGATTTTTCCTATGACCCTCATCGAACAAAGAAAAGATGGTATAACAAACTTCCTAGTGAAAGTAAAGAAGCATGGGAAAACTAAAAAGGAGTTCATCCAAAGAATTTTGCCCTCCTTCAAAATGGTTAGGCTTCTCGGAAGATCTACCAATTTGCGATTGAGAAGAAACTGCATCAAGCATGGAAATATTTAATGAGCTTCTATCGATGCCCTACTCATGATTTAAACAAACATCGATCGTGATACGCCTTCTATCGTGGGATTAATGCGCAAACACGAGAACTCCTTGATTCACCAAGACCTATTCCTAGCATGACTCCCGATCGTGCCTTGAATGTATTCAATGGATTTCCAACATTGCTACAAGTGGCACATGGATACGGGATACTGACCGAGAGATAACTTCGATCATAAGGTAATGAAGACAATAACGAAGCAAGAATACAATTACAAGTGAAATTTTGAAAATGAAGATTGGAAAGAGAAGTCAAGCATGTAGGGTTGAGAAAGTTAAAAGTTTATTTGAGACCAATACCGGAACAATATTGAGAAAAGATTCTCACCACATCAAAGAATCAAGAGAGCGCGATGATAGGATATAAAAGATGATGAAAGAATTGTGGATAATACAATCTCTTCTATTAAAATTCACAATGATAGGATAAAAGATTAGAGAAAAGTGTTAGTTCATGTTCAAGCCATCTCGATTACCTAGCGACTGGAGGAAGAAGTTGTCCACATCAGAGAAACTATCCTCGAAGAACCTTTCGACCTTTCGTAAAAGGTTGCGACGGATCAAGATGGAGAAACAATCACTTTTGGACCAAACTTTACCGTAAACCCTCCTACTAATTATTCTCGATAATACTAATCGCCATGATACTACGCGGAATTAAGTTATGACGAGACTATTCGCCTCAACGAAAGATGCTCAATGTTTTGAGGAACGAGCTACCACAAAAGGAAAAGATACGTGATGCTTTACCTCCCTTGCTATATCTGGGAGCCTAAACATGTGTAATGCCCTGAAGATCTTGGAGCTAGTATTAGCATAATGCCTCGCTCGATGTTTTTATGTATGGAATTGGCAACTTAAACCGCCAAGATGAAATTGAAATGGCCGATCGATCCATGCAATCGCCATTAGGAATTGTTGAAAATGTATTAGTGAAGATAAAGAGATTCCTTTTCCCAAGAGATTTTGTGATTCTTTATATCCCGAAGACAACAGATACCGTTATTTTAGGAAGACCCATGTTGTTATCGCTCACACTAAAGTGGATGTATTTGCTTGAAAATTGACTGAAGTCGATGGAGAGATCGCCACATTCGGACCTAATGAACATTTGTCTACCCCGGAGAAGATGTGCAATTGACCCAAGTGGGGAATTTTGTGAAGCCCTTGAAAAGTTTCTTAGCGACCCCGGATCCCGGAGAGGTTGACTCGGGAAGGATTTTGATGTTTTCATGAATTTTAAGGAAGAGGATAACTTAGGATTAGTGTCAAGACCTCTAGTGATGTCGAGATGACCCATTGGCAAGATAACTCGAAAAACATTCTTGCAATCGGACCAACCATAGTTTTATGAGATGGGGCATGAATCCATCATAGGAATCCCACTATCCGAAAATCTCATGCAAAATTGGGTTCATTGATTTTCACCCATTTATCGGCTACTGCATTCCCCAATCAACATTATCTCTAAGGAATGCTACAACCAGGTTATGGAAAAGGAGCTTGATTACAAAGGAAACAACTTCCTGGATAGCAACAAACATACGAGTTTTTGTAGGAATACACCTGCTTCTAGTCGACTTTGTGGTTTTGGATGATGTTAGCGAATTCATGGTGTATAATGACTGGGTGATTTTCGAAACCCTTTAAAGAAATATTTGGGCTTGATAAAACGAAGGAAGGACTGGTTTGTTAAAGATTGGCGATGATAAATTTTTTTCAAAATGCCAAGGACTCACAAAACTTTAAAATTGGACTAAAAGATGCTTGAGTTATGCTAGACCGCTGGTATTAGTGAAGAAGATAAGGCCAAAGGTTTTGATCACCCTACCAAAAGATCAAAATTTTTACTTAGGGTGTTTAGAACTTGGGGATGGATACAAACGAGATGAGAATTTGATCACCGGTTTCAACATGGAGATTGCCCACCACTAGATGACGGACAAGCATCGGTAGCCCACCGCTATGAGTCTAACTTAAAGACTCGTTAATAAAGAAAAGTTCTCTTCGGAGACAACCCGAATTATCCTTTCTTCTGCTTTTTATTTTTTCTATTGGGTTTTGTGTTTTCTAACCATTTTTGCAGGAGACAAAGAAGTAATTATCACGCATTGTCGATCCGAACAGTAGTTATCACAGAACTCATCTTGGTGATTACGCCATAACCAACATTTTCGCAGTTAGTAATTTTGACGCTTTACCAATTACGTTGTAATACCATCTCGTTGGTTACGCCGTAACTATTCACTTCACAACCATACCAGTTTTGCCAACATACAGAATCCTCTCATAGGAGTTACGACGAACTATCCTCTCGCTTAATTCTTTCATTTTAAAACACAGAACCTTGTATTATTTTTAAATGAACTTTGTGGGTGTGTTCTCGTAAACCCTTACGAGACTTCACTCATCCACTGGGACACCAAGTGGTTTAAAGGCTTGTTGCATTCGCTAAATGCAACCGTGATTCCTACGAAAGTAAGTTAGGTTTGTTTTTCATTTTATTATTTTCTTTTTAGAATTATGCTTGTCGGTATTGTGATTTCAGGGATTGAAGTTTGTTCATGACGCTTAACGAAGGCACGATCCTTTCTCGTGGGCCTTTTTCTTTTTTGGAGAAAATTTTAGGGAAGTTCTCGCTCTAATTCTACCTTTCTCTTTACCTTTATTTTAATGCCTAGTACAAAAGAGACTTTGTACAATTCAATTGGGGGGACGGGAGTAGAATTATCTCTTGAACTTTATTTCGCCCTCATTTTTCAAGTTTATTTTGAAAAATTATGCCATTTTTAAAATTTTGACATGTTTTTCCTAACCTAACTAGATTAGACCTTAGCCGAGCACATACAACCCTTGACATTACATGGTGAGATTAGCCTTATCCGTTTCCAATATTTTACCCCAAATCCACCAAATTATGAGTGCAGGTAGCTTGTAAACTTTAGAGCTTGGCCTTTGCATCATTTCGAGACCATAGACGAGGTATGTTGAGTTAGCTCGATGTATTTGGACTTTTCAGCTTTTAAGGCGATTATAGGATTATCACCCAAAAACCTACCATTGTGAGTCTTTCGATTAGTCACCTCGACTTTTCGAACCCCATGTGAAACCCTTTTGTTGCACTCTCCTTTAGTGCAAGATACCCTAGATACACCCTTCCGAGCCATTCTTTCATTTTGTCAACCCAATATATTGTTTCATACACCTTACACCTTAGCCTACCCCGTAGTCTTTATTTGTAATCGAAGTCATCATTTGCCTAAGTTCAAGGTTCGAGTGGAAAGGTTTGGAAATCACGCTTTCATCGACAACAATTATGAAGATCATTGAAGACCCCTCGAATTCCCATTGTCCATCTCAAGTGGGGGGATATTATGTTATTATGTTATGTTCAAAAAAAAAGGTTGATTGATTTATGTAAAGTGCGATGTTATAAGCACTATAGTATGAGCTTTATTGTTTAGTATCGAGGAGGCCACCTCGGTCACATTAGAAGATTGGAGTTGGAGTTATACCAATCGAAGAAGAAAAGGTAGTGTACCCATCACGACGCCCTCTAATGACACATCTACCTTGATTTCATGATCCGTCTCTAGACTTCTAAGCTTGAACTTTGGGCGGACGGTGAAGTGGTGATGACTTAGTTATAGATTTAGACTACCGCTTGTTTTTCATTTTACACCAATTATATATCCCATGTCTTATCCTACCCTTTATTCATGAAGCGTGTCTAGGTGATGCAATGAGTAATCTTTGGTGTCTTGGCCATGGATTTGGTCATGTATCATTGATTTTGTCCACTTCACGTGACATGTTAGTAATGACGAGTCACCCTTAACCTTTGTCGTGTCTCACCCATATTGCCTTCAAGAATTGTTTAGCCCTTAACTCTAGTGGTGGAGATTTGTGTAACTACCAAGCTTATGATAGAATACATGCTATGATCTGCGATGATGAGTGATCACCCCAAATTGACACTTAGAATAGTCGAGAGATTTGAGTGTTTGTTCTCTTCATGAGGTGTTCGGCTTTGTTTTATTCTAGCATAAGGGATTTGTAAACTCATATTTTCCGTGTTTTGGGAGATATCTTTTAGGAATCTATCTAATAAGGTCTACTGAGGGCAAGTAGAGTTCGTTGGGGGATATTTGATAACATCAAATAGTCCCGAATATTAAGTGTCAATTTCCGCTAATGCTCGTTATTTATATCATTTATATGGATTTATGCTTGTTTTCCATTGTTTTCCGCTTGTAAATTACGAGCATGGAGCTAAAGAGACGGAAATGGAAACATTACTAAAGATTTATCACAAGATGCTTATTTTGAAGAAGTTACGCGAACTCGTATCTCACATTACGCAGAACTATTGCGTGACTCAAGTCCAACTTATCAAGAGGTTACGACGTAACTCTTCCCAAAGATTATGACGTAACTCCATTAGGTCAAAAGAGGTTCCATCACCGATACTTTACGCCAGAATTCATCGCATCACTTACGACGTAACCGAAGTTTATTGAAGACTACGGCGAACCACTTATAAGGTTACGCCGTAACTAGCGATCTAGTGCACTTACGATGAAATAGAAGGTTACTGGCAGAACTCCTCTATTGGTTACGCCTGAACCCGACCGGCCTATAAATACCCCACTAATTCCAAAGATTTCAAAGCATCCCATTCCACACACAATACTCGAGAACATTGGAAAAAGCTCAAGGAGGTCTCGGAAGCATACGGAGTGTTTCCAAGGGAGAAGTCACACCATTACGATAAGCTTTAGCTTTATGTGACAACCAGACTTTCAGTCATTTCTACACACCATGTCTCATTATTTCAACATTTTAGTAAACTTGGTTTACTTGTTTCAAATTCGCAGAACCTTGAGGTTTAGCGGCGAATTCATGATCATGACATCACGTACATTTCATATGGACTATGAGTAGTCTACATTTCATGGACATCATGTGCATCTCATTAGTTCATTCACTTACATTTCATTTCATATTTTACGCCAGAATTTTTATATTTTATAATCTTTATCGCGTGAGTTATTATTTTAAATATTTAACCGTTACTTTCAAAAATGATCCCAAGTATTTTTAAACATACATTTAGTTCATAAAAACTATATTTTTAGTTTTCCTAGTGTTTCAAATTTATTTGGTACTTAAACCGTTAAAGTTTAATTATTACGCTTTTTCTTAAAAATTGTACGATAATTATTTTATCACCCGATTTTCACAAGGAAAGTATTTTACAATTTTATCATCTCATTACAATCTATATTGACCTATTAAAACTTACTTGCACCAAAAATTCCCATTTACCTTTAATTGTACAAATCTTTACAATTACTTACATTTCTTTACAAATAATACACAAAATAATGCAAGTAATACATTTTATAAAAAAAATATATCATGGAGGAACAACTCCCCTAAACCGCCTAGGGGGAGGGTATGCATTAAAATGAGCATGGTTTGCTTGATTGAATTAAATGTACACTATAAAAGTCCAAGTTATCCCATTTTTCACTTCATTTCATCAAATAATTTCACATAGTTAAGAAAAGATTTTTCTCTTCCTTTTGGGTCTCCAAACCGCCACACCTCAAAGAGATCAAGGGATCAAGATTTTGCAAAATCAAGTGTTTACAATCTAGTATATATATCCTTTATATGGTTTTGAAATAAAACCAAGGATATTTAAGTTTAATCCTTGTTACCTACACCTCATCACTTGCACTTGTAAGCATATTCTTATCATTTTCATGTTTCCTTGTCATTTTCATATGTTCCTTTTCATTTTGGAGCTTATATGCATGTTATGTGATTTATACCATTTATTTCATGATTTTAGAAGTTTTATATATTTATAGTCATCCTATAATTATTCCCATGGTATTCTTTGGTCTTGATGGTGATTAGGAACCCATGACACCCTAAGAAGGTGTATGGTAGGATTAGATTAGCTTTGGAGTTGATTTGAAGGATTAGAATAGGTTTTGTCCGAGAAAACTATTTTCGATAACTATATATTTGGTTCTGTCCTTAATTCGAATTTCTGGAAAACCTACTGTTGGTACGACATTTTGGCCTTGATATTTAGAAAATATACTTTAAAACGAATCCGTGGCCTTTGAACGGACAAAACGGAGTTATAACGGTTGCAGTGAATTTTAAAGTTGACGATTTAAATGTTTATTTTTCCTAAAATTTCAGCTTGTTGTTTTACATATTTCGGGTCAAAACGAGCCTTAAGCTTCACAAATTATTTCGACTTGTCAAAATATATTAGTTTACTTCGACACGGTTAAGGACATATATTTCAGAGAAAACGGATTTAAAACGACAAATATATGCACGCGTTTTATAAAGTTGCCGAATTATTATTTTCTCAAAAACTATATTATTTTACGCACAAGTATTTTATTAATGTAAGGGCTATGTTTATGCGCTTTTAACCATGATGCTAAACTTTTATAACGAAATGTCTTCTAGTGAAATCAAGTTCATCGCCATATTTTCCAAAACAAAAGCCGCTTGTCAAGCGGAGTTATGGTAAATTATTTACGGATGTTCAAACTTGGCCGAAACTTATTTTCGCATACAATTAGCCAAAACCACCATCTTTAGCCCTTAATATCTTTATGATCGAGACCTTTGGACGAAAACTCCCGAACTGAAACTTCTAGATATCGATAAACTTTCCAAAACCGCCGAGTTCGTTTTCTAACGATCGACGACACCGCTTTACTGCTAGTTTTCCAAAGCCATTTTTGTTGATTTCATGAAAATTCGGACGACATTGTTTTGCTATTTAAAAGTGGTAATTTCACCAAAATCATTATAAAATCATTATAGGATGACATTTTGACGTAAAACATGTAAAGTCATTTTGAAGGGTCAAGACGCCAAGAGAGTATTTTTCGACGATTTAGTAATATTTTTCAAAACCCGTAAATGGTATAAATAATATACGGCGCATGCATAACATTACATTTCAACTCATGACGATCATATCCTTCACAATAGGTCAAGATTAACGATCACATTACATCTCGTGTACTCACTTTTGTCTTCGCATCATTTCACCAAGTGAGTTTTCATAGCCCCGCTTATATACGCTTTGAATTACTTTGGGGAGATACATGCTCAAACTGCTTTTATTTACTTTCACAAGTACATTAACTTTTATGGATTACCGTGAGTTTTCATAGCCCCTACTTTTACTTGCTTTCATAACTGCTTTGGGGAGATACATGCTCATCATCTTTATGACATTCATATCTATTTGCAAACTACATGCTTCACCGAACTTAATGTTTAGTCATATCTTATATCATACATCATTGGTCGAATGTCTTGGGATTATCATCAGCCGAATGTCTTGGGATTATCATTGTGTCAATGTCTTGGGATTATCATTGTGTCAATGTCTTGGGATTATCATTGTGTCAATGTCTTGGGATTATCATTGACTATACATATCTTGGCAATGGGTTGTGAACACACAGTTGCAAGTTTTGTATGGGCGGACTTGGAACCGAGTGGATTCACAATGCCTTTGCCGCATAAACGATTTCTAAAGGCTTTACATTTCAAAACAAACTCTATGAACTCACTCAACCTTTGTGTTGACACTTTTAGCATGTTTTATCTCGTATCTAAGGCATTCACTTCATGGCATGCATTTGGACACATCATGGAGTCGTGGTGACGACGCTGCCTCACTTGGGTTTTATGTACTTTAAAACATCGTGAATTGTAACAAACTTATTTCCGCATGTTGATTTACATTTGGGACCTACTTTGTAAACTCGATTATTTTATTAAATCAAGCGATGTTTTTCCAAACGACACTTTAGGTCGCTCAATATAATCGTGATTATGATGCTATGACAATAATCCCTGTGAATTCCATTCCACGCAAACCGTGTAATTTGGGGTGTGACAGATTGGCATCGAGCTTCAGATTATAGAGAACTAGGTTGCATCATTGACCCTAGACTATAACTACATTATCATAGCATCTCATCATTTCATCACATGTACATGTTCACTTCACATGCGGTCATTACGCACATTTTCGAGTTATTCACTTTCATTTCGTGATCGATTGTCACATGGATGCCCTTAAATGCCCATCCCATTATCTTTTCCCCATATTCTAACGTGGAGAATTCCTTGTCATTCCTTATCACAAATTTTTATATATCACCGATTCATCATCGATAACCATTTAATGCCGAGATAAACCTTTATATAGGGTAAATCACTCACTCCTTTGTTTCACCACTAACGTGTCGAGTTACACTTTATCCACACATTAAGTCACTAAACCATCATACATTTGAAACACTTACGACACATCATAACCCATTTCGTAGGAAACCGTCGATCATTTTGAAAATAACCTCAAACTTATCGTTTCTTATCACATTTCTTTGAAGCGCTTATTATTAACATCGGATTTTGCTACGCCTCACATTTCCTCTTGTTTTGAAGAAGATATGGCAATCAAGAAAGCTACAGCTTGAAATGACCCAAGCGGCTATTCGTGGTTAGTGAATGATAGCATTGCTAATGCTCTAAGAGTTGAAAGGAAACGGTGGCCGCCGCCGCCGAGGTCATGATCGTCAGAGCCGCTTAGGCTAGTCACGTTATCGGAAATGCCGGAGGATCCGGAGTTAAGAAATGTTCGACAAGGATTTCAAAAGTGGTGAGCCCACGAAATTTAGAGGTACCGAGGAGCTACAAGAATGGTTCGATGGTTTGAAAATTGAATCGAGTTTTGCTATGTAACCGTCCGGATGATAGTAAAGTTAAATTTGCTACGAGCACATTACTCGATGGAGCATTATCGTGGTGGAATTCTTATGCTCAACCAATGGGAATAGAGAATGCTTTCAAGCTCACTGGGAGCAATTCAAAGGTCCGTGACTAAGAAGTTTTGTCCTCGACGGAAATCAAAAAGTTGGAGACGGAGTTCTATGAATTAGTAACCATTGGGTACGATATTGACACTTACATTCTGAGATTTCAAGAATTGGTCAGTGTTATGCCCGCCCATGGTTTCGATAATGAGAAGTTGCTAGAGGCTTTCATCGGGGACTTCCCAAATTATTCAAGGCGATGTGACTTCTTCGACCCCAAACGATTGAGGAAGCTATTCGATTGACTCAAAAGCTCATGGCCCGTGTAGTGAAGAGAGGCACCCCAACACCAACCAAAACAACAACAACCCCAACAATCGCACCAACTACTACAATAACCAAAACAATGACAACAACACCGATAACCAAATCAACAACAACAAAAGAAAATGGGAAATGACCGAGGAGGTTACAATAACAACAATCAAGACCGTAACACTAACCATCATCAACAATGGAATAGAGGGCAAGAGATCGCAATGGTTTATGTTGTCGCACCAATAGAAGGAGAGGTTATGCTGGAACCTACCCATTATGTAATCGATGTAAGTATCATCACACGGACTTTGTCCTGTTATGCTACAAGTGTCAAAAACTAGGACACCATGCCAGAATTGTAGAGGCAAGACCATAGTTACGTGCTTCGGATGTGGGGAGCAAGGACACTATCAAGTCAATGTCCTCAAAACCAAGGTCAACAAGTCGAAGGTGCTCATGGAATGTATATATGTTAGAAGGAGGAGAAGGAGCTCGTCAAGGTATCAACGACGCGGAAGACCAAGAAGTTCGAAACTAATGATTTTATTTCTCCTTATGTATTATGTCGTACTAAGTTATGTTTTCCATCGCACCGAATCTTTATAACCTAAGATGTACTACTTTTGTCGAACCATTCGTTGTAAAATATTCTCATCTATCGTATTTTATTTTCTTTCCGATTTGTTATCATTTACGAGGATTTTAATTCTTTTTACTTCAACTATCATTTTAACGACACTTCTCCATGTCTTCTCTCCTCGATGTTCATCACAATTTTAACATCGCTTGACTCAACACCAAACAACATATGAGTCGATTAGTCCAAGTATTGCATAGTTACTCCTAAATTATACATAGCCCGATCACCTATGTCTAATTCAGAAGAATCATGCAATGAAGGGAGTAGTAGTCTTATATGAGTAAGCAATTCAGAATCGAGCCGAATTTTCAAAGATTTTCTTCAAACCACTTGTTTCAGCTTGATCCGCGTGACGCTCTTGTTTGATGAGTTGCAAAGATCGAGCTAGAAACAAGTCGTTACCTAAACCGATTTAGCCTAATCTCATGACAGCTCTTGTTTGATGAGTTGTGAGATTAAGTAAAAATCGGTTACCAAAAGTCTTTTGAGGATTTTGCTCAAGAATGGGAAGGCTTGCCTCATCAAACCCTAAACCCGATAGACTAACACGGACCGAATTCGTGGACTGAATTCCTTTTGGAGGCGAATGTGACAATCCGTACTTTTGTGTCATTTCTACACATCCATGTCTCATTATTTCAACATTTTTAGTAAACTTGGTTTACTTGTTTCAAATTGCAGAACCTTGAGGTTTAGCGGCGAATTCATGATCATGACATCACGTACATTTCATATGGACTATGAGTAGTCTACATTTCATGGACATCATGTGCATCTCATTAGTTCATTCACGACATTTCATTTCATATTTTACGTAAAATTTTATATTTTATAATCTTTATCGCGTGAGTTATTATTTTAAATATTTAACCCGTTACTTTCAAAAATGATCCCAAGTATTTTTAAACATACATTTAGTTCATAAAACTATATTTTAGTTTTCCTAGTGTTTCAAATTTATTTGGTACTTAAACCGTTAAAGTTTAATTATTACGCTGCTTTTCTTAAAAATTGTACGATAATTATTTTATCACCCGATTTTCACAAGGAAAGTATTTTTACAATTTTTATCATCTCATTACAATCTATATTGACCTATTAAAACTTACTTGCACCAAAATTCCCATTTACCTTTAATTGTATTAAATCTCTTACAATTACTTACATTTCTTTACAAATAATACACAAAAATAATGCAAGTAATACATTTTATAAAAAAAAAAATATCATGGAGGAACAACTCCCCTAAATCCGCCTAGGGGAGGGTATGCATTAAATGAGCATGGTTTGCTTGATTGAATTAAATGTACACTATAAAAGTCCAAGTTATCCCATTTTCACTTCATTTCATCAAATAATTTCACATAGTTAAGAAAAGATTTTTCTCTTCCTTTGGGTCTCCAAACCGCCACACCTCAAAGAGATCAAGGGATCAAGATTTTGCAAAATCAAGTGTTTACAATCTAGTATATATATCCTTTATATGGTTTTGAAATAAAAACCAAGGATATTTAAGTTTAATCCTTGTTACCTACACCTCATCACTTGCACTTGTAAGCATATTCTTATCATTTTCATGTTTCCTTGTCATTTTCATATGTTCCTTTTCATTTTGGAGCTTATATGCATGTTATGTGATTTATACCATTTATTTCATGATTTTAGAAGTTTTATATATTTATAGTCATCCTATAATTATTCCTATGGTATTCTTTGGTCTTGATGGTGATTAGGAACCCATGACACCCTAAGAAGGTGTATGGTAGGATTAGATTAGCTTTGGAGTTGATTTGAAGGGATTAGAATAGGTTTTGTCCGAGAAAACTATTTTCGATAACTATATATTTGGTTCTGTCCTTAATTCGAATTTCTGGAAAACCTACTGTTGGTACGACATTTTGGCCTTGATATTTAGAAAATATACTTTAAAACGAATCCGTGGCCTTTTGAACGGACAAAACGGAGTTATAACGGTTGTGGTGAATTTTTAAAGTTGATTTACTTAAATGTTTATTTTTCTGAAAATTTCAGCTTGCTGTTTTACATATTTCGGGTCAAAACGAGCCTTAAGCTTCACAAATTATTTCGACTTGTCAAAATATATTAGTTTACTTCGATAAGCTAAGGACATATATTTCGAGAAAACGGATTTAAAACGACAAATATATGCATCGCTTTTATAAAGTTGCCGAACTATTATTTTCTCGAAAAACTATATTATTTTACGTCACAAGTATTTTATTAGCTTGTAAGGGCTATGTTTTATGCGCTTTTAACCATGATGCTAAACTTTTATAACGAAATGTCTTCTAGTGAAATCAAGTTCATCGCCATATTTTCCAAAACAAAAGCCGCTTGTCAAGCGGAGTTATGGTAAATTATTTACGGATGTTCAAACTTGGCGAAACTTATTTTCTCGCACACAATTAGCCAAAACCACCATCTTTAGCCCTTAATATCTTTATGATCGAGACCTTTTGGACGAAAACTCCTGAACTGAAACTTCTAGATATCGATACAAACTTTCCAAAACCGTCGAGTTCGTTCTCTAACGATCGACGACACCGCTTTTTACGGCTAGTTTTCCAAAGCCATTTTGTTGATTTCATGAAAATTCGACGACATTGTTTTGCGATTTAAAAGTGGTAATTTCACCAAAAATCATTATAAAATCATTATAGGATGACATTTTGACGTAAAAACATGTAAAGTCATTTTGAAGGGTCAAGACGCCAAGAGAGTATTTTTAATGATTTAGTAATATTTTCAAAACCCGTAAATGGTATAAATAATATGAAGTGCATGCATAACATTACATTGCAACTCATGACGTATCATATCCTTCACAATAGGTCAAGATTAACGTATCACATTACATCTCGGTGTACTCACTTTTGTCTTCGCATCATTTCACCAAGTGAGTTTTCATAGCCCCTCGCTTATACGCTTTGAATTACTTTGGGAGATACATGCTCAAACTGCTTTCATTTACTTTCACAAGTACATTAACTTTTATGGATTACCGTGAGTTTTCATAGCCCCTACTTTACTTGCTTTCATAACTGTTTTGGGGAGATACATGCTCATCATCTTTATGACATTCATATCTATTTGCAAACTACATGCTTCACCGAACTTAATGTTTAGTCATATCTTATATCATACATCATTGTCTGAATGTCTTGGGATTATCATTGTCTTTGAATGTCTTGGGATTATCATTGTCTTGAATGTCTTGGGATTATCATTGTCTTTGAATGTCTTGGGATTATCATTGTGCTGAATGTCTTGGGATTATCATTGACTATACATATCTTGGCAATGGGTTGTGAACACACAGTTGCAAGTTTTGTATATGGACTTGGAACCGAGTGGATTCACAATGCCTTTGCCGCATAAACGATTTCTAAAGGCTTTACATTTCAAAACAAACTCTATGAACTCACTCAACCTTTGTGTTGACACTTTTAGCATGTTTTATCTCGTATCTAAGGCATTCACTTCATGGCATGCATTTGGACACATCATGGAGTCGTGGTGACGACGCGTCTCACTTGGGTTTTATGTACTTTAAAACATCGCTTGAATTGTAACAAACTTATTTCCGCATGTTGATTTACATTTGGGACCTACTTTGTAAACTCGATTATTTTATTAAATCAAGCGATGTATTTTCCAAACGACACTTTAGGTCGCTCAATATAACTCGTGATTATGATGCTATGACAATAATCCCCGTGAATTCCATTCACCGCAAACCGTAATTTGGGGTGTGACAGTTTATTATTTATTTTACCTTCAATTCATGTATTTCGTACCTTTGAGTATTGAATTGATTTGCATGATTAATATGAGCGCTAAGCACCCTTTGGTGCTAGCCTAGTTATGATTCCTTAATTGTTTTGTTTGTATTTACCTTTACTCCGCATAATTATTTCTAAGTGTATGTGTGCATAGTTCTTTGGTAGTCACCCTTGGTTCGGTAGTTTTGAATGGCGATAGAGGCCAATTTCCTAGGAGATATGACCAACTGACCCTAGGTGAGCTTGGATCGAGACGGAAGGGTAAGATATGACCAACCCACGACCCTTTCTACTTGTGCGATTTGACCAACTCGATCACTTATCGTTTGGATGAACTTAAGAATTGGGGGTGTAGTGTCTAAGTTCCTAATGCCCGGCACTCACTATTTAGAATCTAGCATGTAGCGGTACTTAATGACTCGGCTTAGGGGACCAGAACAACAGGACTTATGACGGTGTGCACTGATTTCTCCTGTGGTGGCATCTTTGTTGATAGGTTAGGGTGAATTGACCAAATGATGTCCTCTCGAATTCGACCCCACCAAGTAATTGGAAGTAAGTAGACGAGACATAACTAGCTAGGAGGATTAACTAGGTTAGCACCACTATTCCTCTATTGATTTCCTTCACACATTTATTTGCTTTTATTTTATATTCTGCATTAGTAGTTTAATTAATTAAATACCTATCAAAATCATTAATATTCGTGACAATTAGACTTAGTAATTATCAAACACACATAGCTCTTGGGACGACCTCGGCTTTACCATTTACTACACTACACACGACCGGCACACCGCCTGTTAGTGCATTAGGGTAGACCATAGGTATAGCGAAACACTATAAATATTAAGACAGTCAAGAAACTCGCATCACGGTACACAGATATTTGCAATCAGATGACTTTGATACAACATTCTCATTAAAGACAAGTGGCATTTTCCTTTTTCCCGACTCACGAGATTCTCAATTTCCTTTTGTAAAGACGTTATTTTTCGTTGTTCTTGTCACGAGTGACTTTCATTGAATCATATAACTCTTTAAAGTGTCGTTTAACCTTTTCATTTTCTTCTAGAAAATTCTCATTTTCCTTTTGTAAAACATTAACCAAGTTTTGAAGATGAAAAGTTTGAAAACACTGAGAATCTAAAGGAGGAGGCATTTGGGAGCCAGTCACGTTGTTCTTTTCACCCTTTAACTATGAAATTTGGGCTTTCAACTTTCTGATCGTGTTATAGTGAGCTTGAATATGTTCGTCGCGTTTGTTTATCTGAAAAACTGCATCAAACTCTGGAACATTTGAGGATGTCTTGATGTTTGAGGTTTTGACATTTTCTTTAAGATGTTGATATTTTAGTTGTAAATCAAAATGTTCAACTTCTAGTTTAGAAAGATGTTTTACCAAATTATCGTGATCATCCCGATCAATTTTTCATTTAGTTCGAGTTTTTGTTTTCAAGCTCAATGACACGATCATGGGAAACTTTCAAAGCAATGATAATTCATGAAATCGAGAAGCGTTGATAGACTACTTAGTCACAAGATAAAACACATCTTGAGCAACACAACTCGAAATCAAGTTCTCATTTAAGATATGCAAGTTCTTCCTTTCAACTTCATTATATTTTAGTTCCTGCTCATAATCATTGACCTCAACTATCATTGCATCAAATTCCTTTTCCATTTCTTTAATATCTCGAATTTATTCCTTTTGAAGACTCTCAAATTGACCTTTTAATTGTTTAAAGAAAGGCATTACTTCGCTTAAATAGCATTCTTTAGTTTGCTCAAAACCCTTTCCCCCGCTATCCCTCAGAGGTGTGATTCTCTTCTTACATGTCTTCTCAAAATCAACGAATAGTTGATAAACAATATCTGGTCGATTAAGGTTTTTCTATTAGTGGCAATAGATCTAGGAACTAAGTGCATTGGTGTATTTGGAGGATACATGAGTCGCAGACATTCTCCTAAGGGGAGTGTTTGTTTCAACAAGTTCTTTAACTTTTTGCTTATCCATATCTTTCTTCCAGAAAATTTGTTCTGGGGTTAATTGAGTTTGAGGTTTAAACATGATCAGGGAGATCCAATTTTCTTTAGTGTAGTCATGGGGCTTGATCGTTATGTTGTTCTTTTTACATATAGGATCGTTAAGCTTCTTATCCATTTTTTCCCTAGAGGCATCATTTAATTTTTTATCCTCTTCCGTGCTTCCAACACAAGATGGTGTTTGCCTAGGCTTAAGAATCTCATTACCATCATATAGTACCTTATGAGCGCTCTAGCCTTTTGCCTACCTCGGATTTGGTTCTCAACAAGGGAATACTATGCTTATCGCTTAAGACTCTATGCTTAGTGATCATGTGAGCAATCAGATGGTATTCCCTTGTACGCATAACTTATTTTCAAGCTTGTTTTCAAAGTTTTTAGATTGGAAAATCATTCAAAAGCTTTGATTCCTTAGCATCAAATTCTTGTTTAAGCATTTTAAAATTATCTTGAAGTTCTTGCTTTTGCTTATGATTTTAGAAAGCTTTTCTTGTAAGGAATTTAACTCTTGTTTTAACACTTCTTCTAAAATTACTTTTTCTAATGATTGCACGCATTTGGTCATCCATTTCGCTCACGGTAGTTAACTCAAACTTAGCACGTTGTTCATAAATGGTAACTTGTTCTTTATAGGCATTCGATTCGTAGATAACAGAATCATCGAGGGCACATGCAAGTGTATTCATCAAAACATAGTCATCATTGATCGCAAGATACATCACTTGGTACAATCTCATTTTTACTTTGTGTCACATATTGATCATATGGGACAATATTACTATTACCCTCATTATCAATATCCGACTCATAAGTTTCAAGAGTTTGTACTTCGTTATGTATCTTTGCTCATCCACCTCATCGTATAGTTTTAATACCTCTTAGATGATTGATTCTTTGGATGGACCACTGTTGTGGTGAAGAGACCATAGGTGAGATGCTAGCCATGAAGATTGTCAGGCGTGAGGTTCATCATCGATATCGAGTTAAATGCATCACATCCGCAACTCGAAGGCATTTTGATGATTGTGACATATTCCCCGAATTGGTTGCTCATCCACATCAAGATCATATGTCTTAGCATTCCCTTCTCGCAAGAAACAACAACTCCTCTTCGTCCAAAGTCGCTCCATTATCCCGAGCTTGCACAAGCAACATCTTGTCTCAAGTATTCTCGCATTACGTGGACGTTGGAGATGTGCGCCTCGCAATATGTCCCTCACCACCACAGTTGTAGCATTTGATTGGCTTTGCTTGCCCTTGATTGGCATTCCTTCCAAGATTTTGATTTGCCACATACCCTCCACCAACTCCACCTCTTCCTTGTTCATACTGCCTTACTTGAACTGGTTGCACCATAACCTTCCCATCTCTGACAGTAGCTTGATTGTGTGGATTGGATGCTTTTCTGAGGTTATTGTTGGTGTATGGGAGGGAATTCATATTTCGACTAACCATGAGAAACAGTTGATTGATGAAGTTTTCCATGAGTGTGTTTGAGTCCGAGGCTTATATCTTGGATCGTGAATGAGCTTGTAATTACCATTACCCGTGGGTATGACTTGAGAAGCTTTGGTGGTAATTCCAACATTAGTGTAAAGGTTGTAGAATCTTTTGACGAACTTGTTTCTCCCTGCTTAGATTTGAACTGTTCAAGAATCTTTCGTTCAAACATAGCATGTCTCTCATTCTGAAGAAGGAAGGCATACAGTTGCCCATAGTTGGTGTTTTTCAATCCTTTGGTTAGCTTCACAGAGGTGAAAAATTTGTGCCATTCGGGATTCATGTTGTTCACAAACTTTGAGTTCAGCTGAGTATTTGGCATGGTCATTTTGATATTCCTCATATCATTCACAAGCTTGTGGAATCTCACGTAGTATTCATAGACACTTTCTTCCGGTTTCATCTTAAAGTGCTCAAATTCATCATACATTGTGATCTCTGCCTTCCTTAGTTAATTCGTAACCCGAGAGAAGCATCTTGACATTATCCCAAACCGCCTTGGCTTCAGTGTTGTGATTGATAAGCTTGTAGATATCTTTTGGAAGACCTCAAGTATAATGTTCAAGCCCCGATATCAAGATCGAATCTCTTTTTCCTTATCATCGAGCTCATCATACGCCTTTGGTCCGTCCAATCCAAAGATCATTGTTCCATCTACAAGAAGATCAATTATGTCTCTTGTAGTCTCAATCGATAAGGTCCTTCATCAATTGACTTAAGAATGTTGACTTCATTTTCCTTTCCTGCATAATACAACCTAATTCGTTGAGCCCATGCGTCATAGTCGATTCTATCAAGCATGGGTGGACGAGTATCGTAACCGGATGCTTGAACGCCCTCACCATGAGAAATGATTGTAGGCATGTTGGTAGACATGTTTACAGATTTCACGGGATTTTATAACTCTATGATTAAACCGGGAAATAGATTCTTTCACGGGATTTTACTAAATCAAGAGAAAACCGTATTAGAAACAAATATCAACCAAGTCGCTATAACCCTTGAGACAAGTCGCTAAGTCACCAAGTCACTAAGTAGCAACTCGCTAAAACCTCAAGTCGCTGTGAATCAAGTCGCTAAGCACAAGTCGCTATGAACCAAGTCGCTAAAGCACCAAATCGCTAAAGAACAACTCGCTAAGTGGACCAAGTCGCTAAAGCATCATTGACTGCAGAAGATACATCACTTGGTACAATCTCATTTCACTTTGTGTCACATATTGATCATATGGGACAATATTACTATTACCCTCATTATCAATATCGACTCATAAGTTTCAAGAGTTTGTACTCGTTATGTATCTTTGCTCATCCACCTCATCGATAGTTTTAATACCCGAGATGATTGATTCTCCGGATGGACCCAACTGTTGTGGTGAAGAGACCTTTGGAGAGACCATAGGTGAGATGCTAGCCATGAAGATTGTCCAGGCAAGAGGTTCATCATCGACATTAGAGTTAAATGCATCACGACCGCAACTCGAAAGACATTTTGATGATTGTGACCTATTTCCGAATTGGTCGCTCATCCACATCAAGATCATATGTCTTAGCATTCCTTCGCAAGAAACAACAACTCCTCTTCGTCCAAAGCTGCTCCATTATCCCGAGCTTGCACAAGCAACATCTTGTCTCAAGTATTCGCATTCATGGACGTTTGGAGATGTGCGCCTCGCAATATGTCCTCACCACCACGCTTGTAGCATTTGATTGGCTTTGCTTGCCTTGATTGGCATTCCTTCCAAGATTCGATTTGTTACATACCCTCCACCAACTCCACCTCTTCCTTGTTCATACCGCCTTACTTGAACTGGTTGCACCATAACCTTCCCATCTCTCGATGTAGCTTGATTGTGTGGATTGGATGTCGCTCGAGGTTATTGTTGTGTGTGGGAGGAATTCATATTTCGCTAACCATGAGAAACAGTTGATTGATGAAGTTTTCCATGAGTGTGTTTGAGTCTGGAGGCTTATATGCTGGATCAGGAATGAGCTTGTAATTACCATTACCCGTGGGTATGACTTGAGAAGCTTTGGTGGTAATTCCAACATTAGTGTAAAAGGTTGTAGAATCATTTGACGAACTTGTTTCTCCCTGCTTAGATTTGAACTGTTCAAGAATATTTCGTTCAAACATAGCATGTCTCTCATTCTGAAGAAGGAAGGCATACAGTTGCCCATAGTTGGTGTTTTTCAATCCTTTGGTTAGCTTCACAGAGGTGAAAATTTTGTGCCATTCGGGATTCATGTTGTTCACAAACTTTGAGTTCAGCTGAGTATTTGGCATGGTCATTTTGATATTCCTCATATCATTCACAAGCTTGTGGAATCTCACGTAGTATTCATAGACACTTTCTTCCGGTTTCATCTTAAAGTGCTCAAATTCATCATCTGATTGTGATTCTCTGTCTTCCTTAGTTAATTCAACCCGAGAGAAGCATCTTGACATTATCCCAAACCGCCTTGGCTTCAAAGTGTTGTGATTGATAAGTTTGTAGATATCTTTGGAAGACCTCAAGTATAATGTTTGAAGCCCCGATATCAAAGATCGAATCTCTTTTTTCCTTATCATCGAGCTCATCATACGCCTTTGGTCCGTCTAATCCAAAGATCATTGTTCCATCTGCAGAGATCAATTATGTCTCTTGTAGTCTCAATCGATAAGGTCCTTCATCAATTGACTTAAGAATGTTGACTCCATTTTCCTTTCCCGGACAATACAACCTAATTCGTTGAGCCCATGCGTCATAGTCGGCTCTATCAAGCATGGGTGGACGAGTATCGTAACCGGATGCTTGAACGTCCTCACCTAAAGAGAAATGATTGTAGGCATGTTGGTAGACATGTTTACATTTCACGGATTTTATAACTCTATGATTAAACCGGAAATAGATTCTTTCACGGATTTTACTAAATCAAGAGAAAACCGTATTAGAAACAAATATCAACCAAGTCGCTATAACCCTTGAGACAAGTCGCTAAGTCACCAAGTCACTAAGTAGCAACTCGCTAAAACCTCAAGTCGCTGTGAATCAAGTCGCTAAGCACAAGTCGCTATGAACCAAGTCGCTAAAGCACCAAATCGCTAAAGAACAACTCGCTAAGTGGACCAAGTCGCTAAAGACACCAAATCACTAAGTTGACAAGTCGCTAAAGAGCAACTCGCTAGTAACAACAAAGACAAGTCGCTAGAAATAATAGAGTCAAGTCGCTACTTCAACCAAGTCACTAGCCGAAGTGGAACCTCCACTACTTTGTACTGTTTGTCGGCTTGTCTCAATAAACAAGTTGCTAGGCTCAAGTCGCTACTACTTCAACTACAAATCGCTACCAAATAACGAAGCAAGTCGCTACGAAGAAATATACTCCGAGACTCAAGTCGCTAGGTAGAAAAACATAAATACCACTCTTTTCAATCCAAAACAAGCTCAACCACAGTGATTCAAGCTTTCCAAATCAAAACCCAAGCACTTACAATGATTCTAAACACAAAAGTACACTCAAAATTCAAACTTTAACACAAGAAATGATCCAATGATGCAAAACCACTAAACTTTTCAAACCCAAAACCGTATAAAACCACTAGAAATCCAAGGATATGTAAGAAAGATGATCAAACCATGGCTCTTGATACCATTTGTAACATATTGGATTTCACAAACACATCAAACCATGATCAATAAGAGGCGTACACTATAAGGTTTTAGAGTTAGAAAGAGTTAGAGGTTTGGGAACTTAGTGAGAGAAAGTGAAAATCTTATTATGAGCTCCAACCCTCTACCTTGGGAGGTAGAGGGTATTTATAGTCTTACATAAAACGCCACCTATGGGCTGTGGATCAGGCATACATTGGGTAAAGACCCATCCGTCCTCCACGGTGTTACTTAACTAAATACTACTTAACATTAAATAACTACGACTACGAGCTTTCTAACGATTACATATACTTGAGGAGATCGACACTTTAATAACTGGATTTACTAAATCCTAACAGATCGAGTTTCCTTATTGTACATGGTTGTACTCATGTTCATGCTTGTGTCACCAACGGACTCAGTCCGTCACCCATCCCCCCGATATGTCCAATTGCACCGCACTACATTGTATCATTATCAACATTTGGATTTGTATTTCCTTGTGTAAAATAAATTCAAAGGGATGAGTGACTTGATTTGTATTTCCTTATGTGGAGGAGAAAACAATGAGAACTTATATGCTTTTATGTCTATACACGCACTCGGTTCTCTTCCTTCATGCACTTTTATGTACTGAGCTAGACTCTTGGAAAGTGGCAACAATCCCGTCCACCCTTCAGGTTTAGCGTGCAAAAGGTGCGGGACAACAGAGAAATGATATAAGGTACTTTAGGATTTAAGCATATGGGGTTGTGTTTATTTCAAATGGGTCAACTGGATTAAATACAAATAATTAGCTATGATAGGATTTAAGCATATTGTTTCAATGTTACTATTTGGCGACCACTTATACACAATAAGTTAGCTCCAGTCAACCAATTCATAAGTAACTTCAAGATTAAAATCTTGCAAACTACATTCTATAGAGAAACTTCATGAAAAACTGGCAAAGGTATATTCAAGTGCCACTACATTCGGGTTATTGTATTCACACATGGAATATGCCCACCTGTTGATAACTAATTCAGTTTAACTACGTGCCTCTTCCTTCATCTTTTTTTATTTTTTATTTTTTATTTTTGCCTTTTTCTTCAAGACAAAATCTCCTACTCTTTCATATACACAATATTTTGTTGAAGCACTTGTTAGGATTTAGAAAATCCATAGTGAAGAGTCGGTCACCCCAACTCTAGTCTAGCATATGTTAGCTCGTAGACATTACGTTATTTATTAGTTATTTAGTTTAGAGCAACACCGTGGAGGACGGACGGGTCTTTACCCATCAGATGCTCGATCCACAATCAAGGAGGACGGTAGTATGTAACTATAAATACCTCTACCTCCCAAGGTGGAGGTTAAACCTTTCATTTTCAATCTAACCTTTCTTTCTTTGTTTACTTTCTCTCTAGAAAGGCTCCCATCTTCCACTTTCTCTCTCTAAACTCTACTCATATTCGAACCATATTTGTGATTGTTTGTGTGTTTGTGAAATCCAATATATTACAAATGGTATCAAGAGCCATGGTTTGATCATCTCTTACATATCCTTGGATTTCTAGTGGTTTTAGATGGTTTTGAGTTTGAAAAGTTTAGTGGTTTTGCATCATTTGGATCAATTCTTGTGTTAAAGTTTGAATTTTGAGTGTACTTTTGTGTTTAGAATCATTGTAAGTGCTTGGGTTTGGATTTGAAAAGCTTGAATCACTTTGGTTGAGCTTGTTTTGGATTGAAAAGTGTTGTTTTTAAGTTTTTCAAGGTAGTGACTTGAGTCTCGTTGTGAATTTCTTCGTAGCGACTTGCTTCTGTAATTTCTAGCGAGTTGTAGTGTTAGTCATAGCGACTTGAGCTTAGCGACTTGTCTATTGAGACAAGCCGACAAACAGTACAAGTTAGTGGATTCTCCACTATGGCTAGCGACTTGGTGGGGTTAGCGACTTGCTTTCATTATTTCTAGCGACTTGTACTTGTTGTTCTCAGCGACTTGACATTAGCGACTTGGATACTTAGCGAGTTGCTCTTTAGCGACTTGACTGCTTAGCGATTTGGTGCTTTAGCGACTTGTGTTCAGCGACTTGGGTCTTAGCGACTTGTGCTTAGCGACTTGGTTTATAGCGACTTGTGTTTAACGACTTGGTTACTTAGCGACTTATTGACTTTTCCCGACAAAACTTCAAACGGCCATAACTTTTTATCCGTAACTCCGTTTTCAGCGTTCTACCCATCAAAACGACCGTGAGAACGAGAAGAATGGCACACCGAATCAACTAAATTTGATTCGGGTCAACCCTCGAGGCCTAAATCAAGTTTGAACTTACAATATCTATAAATTTTGTTTTATTATCATTCACGTAATTATTAGCACGGAGTTTATTGAATAGTTTGTGAGTGTTCCGTGTCTAATCAAGAAATTCTATCGTAGTCTAATTTATTATACCGTTAAGTCACAAAGTGTCCAATAAGTCCAACGTCTAATATCACAAATCCAATAACAATCCAAATCCAATATGTCCACATAGCATCAATATCCAGTCCGATATAAATCAATATCAAGTCACATATAAGCAAAGGTTTTGATAAGTATTTTGTCCGGTTTATAATTTATTTTGTCCAAATGAATCAAATGGTTGATCCAAGCATTCCGAAACTTCCCAACATGACAAAATGAGATGAGATGAGTTAGTCCGATAGTAGCATAATCGATAAACAAGATAAATTCCCAAACACAACCTAATAAGAATCGGCTAACTCACTCATTCGATATTTGTAATTTCTCTATTTAACCAAAATGTCAACAATTACCTGACACGTACAAATGTCACTACCATGTTCAACTTTACCGAACAACTCCATGTTCTTTTTAAGTTTTAGAAATCAAAAATACTATTTTGTTTCGTTATTCTTTTTAACCCGTGACCACTCAATCTCATGACACATATGTGGTGTCGTAAGGTCGAGACGTACATCAAACACCCTTCAAGCACACAAACACACCCCAAATATGGTTAACACTCTAGCACCAGAGGAAAAGTTAAACACTATAACCCCTACGGCTTTATCAATTTCTGTACACACGAGAAGTGAATAAGCTTGACACGAGCCTGAGCCTGTTAACCATGACCACACGGGCTGTAACCCGACACCCTATGTAGGTACCTTTCCCCAGCCGAGACCAAATGAAGCAAAAATCAGCGCGAGGTCTAACGAATATCAAAACTAGAATCAAATCCAAGACACCAATCTAGTGAATAAGCCACTCTAACACTAATTCTAGATTTACACCTCTTGAAACACATTACCAACATATTTTAAAATTGATTTTCACCACACGAAACAAGTTTTATTATCATGCGAGATTAATTTAAAGACTCATTTTAAATCGCTTATTACCACGAAACTAACACCACACCTTATTTACGGTTTATAAACAATGAAGATTATAAGAACAAGAGTTTCATTCATGGCTTACCCATGAAGTGATAGAGAAAAAGAGATGATACGGAGGAAACATCCGTGAACCAAACGCAAACCGGTTCGAACCCAACGCACAAGCTTGATCTACACGAAGTCCAAACACCACCGTGACATCAACGAGAGAGGTAGAGAGAATACCAGGCAATTGTGGGGACTCGCGACTCCAAAACAGCCCAACACAATTAAGCTTACCCCGATCTAGAACTGAAAACCCTTAAGAAAACATCAACAAAACTCTGAAATTTAGACTTTAGATCTAGCACGCGTGAGGGCATCTCACCGCGCGTGTGGTGCGTAGAAAGGACCACAAGGCTCCGATCTATCATCCAATAGGGGCGGTGTAATATGACGGTGGTGGCGGTATGCGATGGCGACGGTTTCGCGGCGGTGGTGGTGGCATGGACACGGTGGTGGTCAAATAGTTTAGAGAGAGAGAGGTTTTAAGAGAGAGAAAATGTGTGTTTATTATGAGAGGAAAGAGAGTGGTGGGGGTATATATACCCCTGGAGGGACCTAGCTTGCCAACTCCTCAAAATTTAGGGTAGGTTGAAATGAACATATCATAGGGAACAAACTCGTAAATTTTCGGTAACTTTTATAAATATTAGATTCGGGACACGTTCGAAGGAGTAAACGTTCGATAAAAATTACGAGACTTACGCCATCGCATTCGGAATAATTTTTCCAATAAGAATGAGTATTTACTCGACCACTTTCTCGCAAATAGAAATAATGACCAATTTGAATGTTTTAACGAATTTACAATTGTGCCGGTACGCGTTGTGTCTAAGTTTTTACGTTTCACGAGATAACTTTCTCGTTTTCACATTAAATGAGCTCAGAAAAGTTCGTAAATGAAAAACAGACGAATTTTCTTGGAAACGAATATCGGGAAAAGTGCGAGTTGTTACAAAGATGTTCAGAGAGCTCTTCATATTTTTGAGGTATGATGTTGACAAATTATATTATAATATAACCTATGATCCTATATTTAAGTGATATTCTATGATGATTTAATGATACCAGATCACTGTTAATAAGAAGGTAGTTTATTAGCTATGTACATTGTCAGTTCATGTTGGTTAATTAGAAGGTAGTTTATTAGATATGTATGTTAGCGGCTACGATTAGTCGATTAAAAGCCATGGATTTCTTATATTACTATATCGAACGAATAATGTGATTTCATGCTTTATGAAGGTTCATGAGGAGTTCTATGCTATAGCTATGGATAGAACAATAAAAACTTATGACATCAAGGTCAGTAATCAAATTGATTATTTTAGCTCTGAACCAGATTTATTAGTGTAAATAGATAAATGGCAATTGATTTTTATAGTATCACAATGTATGTTGCTGATAAGGCTAGGGAGTCGTTGTTGCCATCACCCACCATAGTTAATCGTGATTCGTCTTTTGAAATGAACGAATGCCATCGGCTTTCCCAATGTGCATCACCCGCCTTACATCTTGAATGCCACCGCAAGCCAAAATGGAAAGATGAGATCGAGTTTCAAAAGACTGCTCACTACAAACGAACCAACATTCTTGCCAAATCCTATAGGTGACTATCTGACCCATTTATTTATAAATAACAGGTCGCTTGTGGTGATGCTTTCACTCTAACGCGTCAAATAGGTTATGCTAAAGGATAAAAAGTAAAATATGTCAAATGGGTCAAACAGGTTGATAGTTAACATAGCGTGAGATGGAATTTGAGGGTTTGATTGATACTAAAGTTGAGTTTTCTTCTGATTTTCCTATTAAGGAGTGTAAACACGAGATAGCTACAGATCCTTGCATTTAAAAGGAGGTAAATGAGGCTTCAAATGATGATATATGTTCTGAGGTTTTAAACCTCATCGTATCTCCACTTGATAATTCGAGTTTTCAGATTGTTAATAGCCAACCAGATGAGAAGCTCGTCATGAAAAATCAAGTTATTTGCTGTAAAAGTACATCAGGTCATTCTAGAAATTCGAGCAGTGAGGGATGCTCCAGCCAGGATGAAAAAGGTACGAAGTTATTGTCACATGTTAGTTAACCGCCTGCTTCTGTTGTGTCGGGGAAAGATGCTCCTGACAATTACCCTACATCTGTTAAAAAGCTTCTGTCAACTGGAATTCTTGATGGAGCAAAATTGAAATATATTTCTGCTTCGGTAAGTTGCATTTTTATATATTATTGTGGTGTTTCAGCAAAAAATCTTCATGTAACACTAATTGGGAATTGTCGTCCATTTGCATAAATCCAAAGTGAGCTTATTGGAATTGTCAAGGATGGTGGCTATTTATGTGGTCGTGATACATGCAATTTTTCTAACGTAGTTTCTTATGCGAGTTAAAATGTTCCATTTTTGGTATCGGAATATGTGCTAAGAAAACAAATTGGATTATGCTCTTTCTCTTAATAATATTGTGGTGGTGATGCATCCTTTTGGCGACATATAAATATAAGGTGTTTTTTGTGGCGAGGTTTGATGCCTGCACTTTTTGTTCTGAGCGACATCAGATGTTTTGAGTGTCCTAGAGTTGATGGTTGGCAGAGTTGCATAATGGCTGTTCACCAGTGTTAATTCTTTATCAGTTTTGTTGTCCCAAACACCCTCATCTGACATAGAAAAGTGTGGGAGGAGAGATATATAAAAAAAAAATAATAACTGGATTCTGCAGGTGTGATTCCAATGGCGATATTTGATATGAGCGAAGAAGATGAAGAAGAAGTAATCTTCAAATGGAGACAATTGTCCTCCAAAGAAGCTGCTTCATGTATTCGATCATGGATTGTATTAGATGATGTTGATGATGATGAATTTATTCCGTTACAACAATCTGATTCAATTCTAGAGGATGAAGACGTGTTTGAGGCCGAGACTGAGGTGGTGGATAATGGTGGAGAAATAGAGGTGCAAAATCAGATGACTATTTTTTCATCTGAAGATGAGGAGGAATTTGACAATGAGGCTGCAATTGTTGATATTGTGCTTACTGATAGTGAAGTATCTGATTGTCCGATTTGTCCCAATCAATTATTTTCTCCTCTTTTCCGGGTATCTATCTAGCTACTTTTTTTATTTTTCTATTGTACATCTTTATATATTTTCTGACAGGAGTGACTGAGTGAGTTATATCGGAAGAAAAGAATAAGATATTTCAGTTTTGGATGAGGCATCACCTATTCACCTGAATAATATAAAGTGTGGGTAAAGGATTTACTCCCCTTCATAGTTGTTCGGGGTAATCAGGTATTTTAGGTTATTTACTAGGACCGATTAACACGATGTTTGAACAGTTAAGGTTTTGGGTCGATTATTTGAGTAATTTGTTTTGTCATACTTTGAGGTCAAATTATAAAATTATACCGGCTGCAAAATCATTGAGTCGGTGTTTATATGATGGTGATTTTGGTCATTTTAAAATTAACATTCAAATTTATTCTCTAGAAACAAATAATTGGTGTGTTAGTGGTCATCAATTTCCCTTAAGGAGTGTTTAATATTTTAAGAATGGAAATATATTGGAATGACGCCATCCACAGTAGAAACTAGAAAGTTGAGTTAGCATCTTAATGTTCCACTGGTTTGTAATTTTCTTCCTTCTTGAAAGTCTTTCATACAACTCCTGTGGCCTTACTTTTATGAAAAAAATTGAATTTATTTATTTTTGGAAAGTTATGATAATTGTAGCATAACTGAAGAGTTATCACATCCATATTTAAATGGCGAGTTTTGAGTGACCGGGTTATTTTGGGTTAATCTATTGCACATACATTGTTTTTACTTGTGATCATTGATGGGCCATGGCTACCTCTAGCAAAATTTCCACATATCCTCTTAATAACCTTTTCATGTTAGTATGGGTTCGAATTTTGTCTTTCCTAGACTCTTACTTATAGAGCTTATTAAAAACAATTTGATTACAACTATGTTAGATAAATAATACATAAATCTTAAGTGATCAATCTAACTCTTGATGGAAACCATTTGATGTACATGTTTGTGTAAATTGCCCTTCATTTCTCATCATCAATTATTTATCCTCAGGACAATTTTTATTATATATTTCTATAGTGGTGAATAGCATCATGAATGAAGAGTATATATACGGTGTGCACTCACTAAGCAAGTCGATTATTAATATTATTCGAGATAAACTCCTTCGGCAAATTGTTGTTTTACAATATAATCAATCAATAAGCACCTTATTCATTACATACCGGTTCTCTACGCTCATGAGTTTGGGTAACCATTCTATCGGTAATTCCTTGACATGGTCCGAAAGAGCCGGGTCAAGTAGATCTCAAACACATGTAAATTTTTATAGATATTTTGTGTATAGATACTTTTTGAGTTAAGTGTGATAACTATATTTTTCAAGAATAATCCAATATTTTTGTGGTGCAAACCGCATACCCAAACAACCTTTAACTGCAGACCCAAACACCCCTTAACTTCGTAACCAAACACCCCTACGACTAAAGAATGTTCGTAAAAGATCTCTCGATGTGTGCATGTTTGGCGGGTGTAGGTGGTTATAAGAAACAACCTAATCGCCATTTGGATGCTAAAATCCTCCTTAAATGTAGTCGATGACGGCATGTTGCACACCGTATTTTCATTCGCTATTGCCATCTTGAGGTATTTATTTGCCTTATCATCATGATCTATGATTGAGGTATGTCTTACGGATATAATTTAAAACATTATTGCATTGGTTTACTCAACTGTTATATGATTTGTGATTTTATCTTTTAGGAGCTGGTAATATATATTTCACGATATTCTTTGTATGTGCATTCCAAATAGTAAATATGCGTGTCTTTCTATTTAACAATTTGTGCACACACAGGTTACCAACCAACAAATTGTTACATGTGCGGTGAATTTGAATATATTTTCCACGCTTTGCAGCTAGAAACACGGGTAAAAATATATTCCAGATATACATGTATGACACTTCTATTTATGGTTCTTTTAATCTCATTAAGTTAGATTGATGATCATCCGTATACATTTGCTCTTAGTCAAGGCACAATTGTTGCCCATAATGATCTAAATGTCCCAAAAAAAACTTATCTTACAATGTCATCAGTTGTTAGTGACTAAATTTCACAAACTTTGATATTACTAACATTTCGATATATGTGTAGTTACATTTAATGGTGCAGCCAAAGGGTTGCATTATCTTCACAGAAGTGCAAACCGTACAACAATTTTTTTTTTGAGGTGTTCGCTACATCTTTTTGGATACCTGTGATGTCGCTGGGCAATGGATAAAAGAACATAATGTCTCGCCTATAGCTAATGGCCGCACGTGATTATAACTTATTGTAGAGGTTTCAAGAGTAGAAGACTCTGGCACTGTGACATATCCTAAATTGTTAGCTAATTATCCGAATAGGAATACATCTCTTGAGAAGTTTATTAAATTTAGAGGCGTCTTCATGTAGCAGCATCACTCTGAGGCTATATACATGTTAGACAAATCAAGTTACAAGCATTTGTATCATATTTAAAATTTTAAAACCTTTGCTTACTGGTACTTACAGCCATAGTGTGTAAATAATGAAGTTGTGCGTCACAATTTAATGCAAGGACGAAAAACCAAAGTGGGTATCTTAAAGATAAGTGTATCTTGTCATCAACAGGTATTAATGGAGTACATCCCTGAGAACTAATATATTAGTCTATTCGTAATGCAAAATAAATTCAACTACAAAAAGATAAAACACGTTTAATGACTCAAGGAGCTTATGCTTATTGCAGGTATTAATGGAGGACATCCTTGACTCAGTAAGAAGTGTAACAGTGACCATAGCTGCAGTTGTAAAGGAACCTATGACTATACTGGTATGATATAGTATGTTATTTGTATACTACAACATGAGCCATTGTTATAATCATATTTAGCATTGAAATTATCTATGACAAAAACAAAATTTGAATATTTTAATTTAATTTTTAATAACTTTTTAGTATATATTTGTTCTACTAAATCCTAAAAATAAAAGCACAAATCAAAGTACTTACCTCCTTTTAGCAGCTTTATAGATTATGGTAACATCAATTATAGTTCTTAACCGCTTCATTTAACTTTTAATTACTTTTTAGTATATAATTGTTCAACTAAACACTAAAAATAAAACCAAAATCAAAATACTTACCCTTTTAGCCGTTTTATGGATTATGATAACATCAATTATAGATCTTAGCCGCTTTATTTAACTTTTAATTACTTTTTAGTATATATTTGTTCTACTAAATGGTAACAATAAAAACACAAGTCATACCCGCTCATCGACGGGTTTTGCCATATATATCTATACATTATATATAAGAGGAGGTATGCCACGTCATAATGCCACTTGGCATCCCATAATGCCACGTCATATTTCCACCTAAGCAATATAATGCCACATCAAAATTCGGAATTTTTAAAAAAATTTGCCACTTGCAAGGATCGAACCTAGGGTATTGGTAACTTTATCAAGCATGATAACCACTAGACCAACACGTTTTTTGGATTATATCTTTCATATCCAAATCTATAAACCCATGCAAACAATTATTATCCGATAACTATAAATCCCTACAACTAAGGAAACTAAATATTTTTCCTTAATTATCCCGATTCATTCATTATATCGCTTTAATTTAACTCAAAACCCTAATATTTGCATGATGGAATTGAACGAGGAAGAAAGTTTTTCTGCTTTCATATCTCGATGTTTATGTGTATGAGCACAATTATAACAGTTGGTAAGTCTCTTTGTTTGAAATTACTCAACTATTTTAAATGACTTTAATATTTTACATTGTGTTTCGTTGCTATCTCCATCCCAAGTGTCGAGGAGTTTCGTGAAGGTGTTATCAGTGTTTTAAGGCCTCGCTTAATGGTTTATGTTTCTACTCCAACGCGTCTTATGAATGCAAGCAACTTAAATCAGATCTATGTTTATAGACAATAGATATACACAATCGTCATTCCGGTACATAGAGATGACATTGAGGAATGTTTACTTGCATTCCTTCGATCTCGATCTCATCATCACATTATTGGACACCTGCTATCGCTTCTACTCAAAGTATGTCTTCGTTTAAAGTAGTGATTTTTACTTGCTCGTCCGAATATTATATAAAGATAAAACCCATTTATTGGAATTGGATTGTTTGCGTGAGGTCGCAGATGTTGAGGTGCACGGGGCATATAGGCGCTCTAAGATTCTTCATGACCCTTCGTGTGCTTCTTGCAAAGGTAACTTAAAATTAGCCGTAAGAGTCTATATTTGTTAAAATAGGTGTATTTACATTGTATATGTTGTTGCAGGTTGGTACGCAGATAAACTAGCGCTCTTTTACCCGTGTCATTAGTCAAATTGGAAAAGTTTTGCATGTGTCCAAAACAATGATTAGTGAAATGCTGGAAGTATGGGCGATGGACCAAGCACTTAGAGCTTTAACCGAGTTTAAGTTTTAAAACTTTTGATGATCGTCTTGCAATTATTGTATTAGGAAACTGGAGCTTCTCTCCATTGCAATAATATAGGTGGAATGATGGGTCACTTGAGCTTCTCTTGACGCAATAAGTCGACAGTTATAATCACCGGTATTACTATTGCAATAGTGGTTGTTGATACGATTCGGTACTAACACGCTACAACTTTGCAACCATAGATAATCAATAGCCTTACGGAACCGCAATTTTTGGTTAGTGTGGTGAAGCTTTTAATTATGTTACATTTGTGGAAGAAAACCTCAATGCTACCGGTGACTATGTAAGCATTCAAAGGACGACTAAAACTCGCAATTTATGTTACATTTGCACATGCGGGACAAATGGCGAAATCTGAGTAAAAGTTTGATGTGCGGATAGCGATTTGAAATGGACGATCAAGAAGAGGAAGCATTGCGTCTTTGGTGTTGGAAAGTGGATGGATATTCTTATCGATTCCCAGCTTGCCTCTTCCCTATATAGTCGATCGAACATCACGCTTAAGGTCCTTTTCACAAAGTAGTTATCTTTTCTACATTTCTGCTCCAACTTCTTTCTTGCAACTTGCAAGACCTGGTATATCGTCACAATAAATATGATTTTGTGTGCTTTTATGTTTCCTATATCAATACGAATCTTGATATACTAAAGTACGCTTTACATTTGAATTTACTACCATTTGCTTGTGTAGGACAAATGGAAAAGCGACTAAAAGCTCGATGTGTCAAACAATGAAAGAAAGTTAGAACTCATAGGTTAGGATTTACCTTGACCCACTCTTAAGTTCTCCAAAACCTTTGAAATGATTTCGTGTTTATATGTTGCTCAACGCGTCTTTATATTACCGTATATAGTTTGTTGAGTTAAAATGAGGAGGCGCTTTTAGTTTTACTATCTTACCGCGTTTCTGGTTCCTTAATGACATGTTTACCCTTAGTGCATTGGTTTTATAACTCGTAGACTTTTTATCCGATGAACTTCAGAATTAGAATCCAAACTTAGCGAGGAGAAAATAGTAGTTTTATATAAGAACTAATATTGGCTACGATTGTCGCTAAATAATTAGTTTATAGAGAGTTAGAGACTCAACGGATGTTTTAATGGTGATTGTCACTATAACAGTGAAATGCTTCTTGGTTCTCACTTCATTAAGTTGTGTATATTTACCATACAATTTACTTGCAGGATACACGACCGGATGCATCCACGTCCACATTCAACTAGAAAAGTAAAATAAAACATAAAAAGGAGTGGTTGAAGAGTTAAGTGACTCTCAAGATTACTCGATTGAGAAGGTTAGGGGCTCTTCAACTAATAAGAGAAGTAAGAAAAGAGTCGTTGAAGAGGTTAGCGACTCACAATTACTCGCTTGAAGAGGTTAGCGACTCACGATTTACAAATTTGAAGAGGTTAGCGACTCACGATTACTCGATTGAAGTGGTCACGACTCTCACGATTACTCATTGAGAAGGCTAGGACTCTTTAACTAAAAAATAAGTAAGAAAAGAGTCGTTGAAGAGGTTAATTAGCGACTCTCACGATTACTCATTTGAAGAGGTTAACGACTCACGATTGCTCGATTGAAGAGGTTAGAAACTCCCACGATTACTCAAATTGTAGAGGTTAGCGACTCACAATTCTCGAGTTGAAGAGGTTAGCAACTCTCATGATTACCCGATTGACAATGCTAGCGAAATTTACCCGCTTGAAGAGGTTAGAGACTCTCAAGTTTACCATCATCAATGCACCATTACTTGACAAAGAAGAGGGACCCCAAAGAACATGTCGAACTATGCTAGGAAGTTGAACTCGAGAAAGTCCACATTACTTGGAGTGAGCTACACTTTTATTTCTTTAAACTCAAATAAGTCGTTTTATGATTTTGTCATTTATACAATTTTTCAAATTGTGTAGGAAATTATGGCTCACTTTTCAAAAGATAAAAGAGTTCACTCGCACACCTTGATCCAATATGGTATAATATGTACCGACGGCTCCAACAAAGAAAAAGTGTGAAGTGGATCAAGAAGAAGGACATCTTTCACGAAATACGTGTTTTTCCTATTGTTCAGGTGGTGGGTAATTATGTTTATCATATGTATGAGTTTTTGTTGGCGCATGGTGATATAAAGATGTCATTTTGGCGAAGTCGTTTGTGACAACTCGTAATTTCAGTCATTTCTCAAGTTCACAATTTCATCATTTATCGTAAACTAGGTTTACGTGTTCCAAATTGCGTAACCTTTATGGTTTAGCGCTTAATTCATGATCATATCATCACGAACATTTTATTTGGACTAAGTCTAGTCTACATTTCATTAGCATCATTTGCATTATGATAGTTCATTCATGATTTTACATTTCACCTTAAACGTGAATTTTATATTAAATAAACGTTATCGCGTGAGTTATTATTTTGAATATTTAATCCATTACTTCCAAAAATGATCCCGACATATTTTTATATTTACATTTAGTTTATAAAACTATATTTTGAGTTTACCTAGTGTTTTAAATATATTTTGTATATAAATTGTTAGATTTATATAATTACTACTGGTTTCTTTAAATTCAACCCGATAAATATTTATTCACTCAAATCTTTCAAGAAATGTATTTTACAATTTTTATGACCTCAATATATTTTACTTTGATACATTAAAAATTTCTTTTAGCCAATACTACCCTAATTACTCAAGTGTATATAAAGGTTACAAGTTACCTCAACTTATATTTATATTACTTACACCTTTTACTTACCCATTTATATACAATATAAAAAAAAAAAAAAAAAAAAAAATTGAAAAACACTCCCAAAATCCGCCCTGGGGAGGGTGGATACATTTATGGCTTGATGACTTATTTTCTACAAAAGCTAGATCCATACTCCAAAAATATCACACTTCATTCATTTACACAACAATAATTCAAGATCACTTAAAACATTTTCTCTTGTTTCCTCTCTTCATAACCGGTTCTACATCAAGAGCTACAAGGGATCACAAAATTTTCAAGTTCAAGATATATCAATCTAGAATCACACTCTTTATTAGGTTTTGAAATAAAAACCAAGAGTGTTTAGGCTAAACCTTGTTCCTTGCACCTCATCATATTAACTTGTAAGCATATCATTTATATTTTTCATCTTTCCTTTTCATTTCATATGTATCTCTTCATTTTTGGAGCAAGCATGCATGATTTGTGTTGTTTATACCATTTTACATGATTTTAGAAATATATATATATATGGTCATCCTATAATTATCCCTTGGTATACTTTGGTCTTGATGATGTTTAGGAACCCATGACACCCTAAGAAGGTGTATGGTAGGATTAGATTAGCTTTGGAGTTGATTTGAAGGGATTAGAATAGGTTTGGTACGAGAAAAACTATTTTCGATCACGTATAAAATATGTTCTGTCCTTGTTTTGATTTTCTGGAAAATCCGACAGAGGCACGAAATTTTGGCCTTGATATTTAGAAAATATACTTTAAAACGAATCCGTGTCCGCTTGAACGGATAAAAACGGAGTTATAACGAAGAAGTTATGAATTTTTAAAGTTTGACGACTAAATATATATTTTCGGAAATTTCAAGAACATGTTTTTACTTTATTCGAGTCAAAACGAGCCTTAAGCTTCATAAATTATTTCGACTTGTCAAAATATATTAGTATACTTTGATACGAAGCTAAGGACATATAATACGAGAAAACGGATTTGAAACGACTAAGATATGCACGTTTTCATAAACTTGCGTAACTATTATTTTTAGAAAACTATATTATTTTTACGAGATAAGTGTTACGGTAACTAAAATGACCATGTTGACGGTTGTTTTAACTATGATGTAGAACTTTTGAAACGAAATGTCTTCTAGTAAAATCAAGATCACCAAGCATATTTTCTAAAACGACCAACCGCTTGTATAGCGGAGTTTTAATAAGTTATTTACGGATGCTTAAACTTGGCGAAACTCACTTTTTACACAACAATTAGACTAAATCACCATCTTTAACCCTTATTATCTTTATGTTCGAGACCTTTATGTCGAAAACTCAAGAACTGAAACTTTTAGATTTTGATACAAACTTTCCAAAACCGTCGAGTTCGTTTCCTAACGATCGACGTACACCATTTTACGACTAGTCTTTCAAAGCCATTTTGTCACTTTCAAGAAATTTCCGACGACTTTATTTTATGATTTAAAAGTGAAAATTTCACCATAAATCATTACAAAACCATTGTAGGATGACAATTTGACGTAAATACTTGTAAAGTGATTTAAGGATGGTCAAGACGTCAAAAGAGTATTTTTCGACGATTAGTATTATTTTCAAAACTCACAAATGGTATAAATAACATACTAAATGCATGCATAACATTACATCGTAACTCATTACGTATCATATCATTCATAATAGGTCATTTTCTAGATTCACGCTACATTTCGGTGTATCCACTTTTGCCATCGCATTATTATCAAGTGAGTTTTCATAGCCCCATTTTCAATTGTTTGGAACTATTTTGGGGAGATACATGCTTAACTAGTTTTCACAAGTACTTTAGATTTTAAGGCTAAATTCTATCATGATCATCATTGTTTCAAAATCAAGTGTTATACTATATCAATTGTTCTCATTTAGTGCTATAGTTATACGTCGAATACAAGATTATATCGCTTGACTATCGATACATTGAGTCATGTATTATTGATTATGTGCTACAGTTCTACGTCAGATAATGTTCTAAATCGGTTGACTATCGATACATCGAGTCTAGTCCTATTGATTAAGTGCTATTGTTCTACGTCGAGTTAGATACTATTGTGAATTCATTTGACATCAAGTGTTTGAACATAAACTATACACATTTTGGCGTTGGGTTGTGAACACACAAGTTGCAAGTTTTGTATGGGCGAACTTGGGCGGGTGGATTTACAATGCCTTTCTTTGCATAAACGATTTTGAAAGGCTTTACATTTCAACACAAACTCTATGAACTCACTCAACCTTTGTGTTGACACTTTTAGCATGTTTTATCTCGTATCTAAGGTATTCACTTCATGGCATGCATTTGGACACATCATGGAGTCGCGATGACGACGCGTCCACTGGGTTTTACGACTTTAAAACATCGCTTGAATTGTAACAAACTTATTTCCGCACAAGTTGATTTTCATTTGGGACCTACTTTGTAAACTCGATTGTTTTATTAAATCAAACGATGTTCTTTTCAAACGACACTTTAGGTCGCTCAATATAATTGTGATTGTGATGCTATGACAACAACCCCTCAGAATTCCATTCCACCGCAAAATGTAATTTGGGGTGTGACAGATTGGCATCAGAGCTTCGGTTATAGAGAACTAGGTTGCATCATTGACCCTAGACTATAACTACATCATCATAGCATCTCATCATTTCATTATAAGTGCACGTTCACTTTACATGCGGTTTATACGTACATTTTTCGAGTTATTTACTTTCATTTCATATCGATTGTCACATGGATGCCCTTAAATACCCATCCCATTATTTTTTCTCATACTCTAACGTGGAGAATTCCTTGTCATTCCCTATCAAAATTTTTTACATCAATTGACTCATCACCGATAACGTCGAATGCTGAGATAAACCTTTATATAGGGCGAAGTCACTCTCACTCCTTTGTTTCACCACTAACATGTCGAGTTACACTTTATTCACACATTTAGTCACTAAACCATTATACATTTGAAGCACTTACAACATCTCATAACCCATCTTTTGGGGAAACCGTCGATCATTTTGAAAAATAACCTCAAACTTATCATTTCTTATCACATCTCTTTCGAGCCTTTATTATTGACATCGGACTTTGCTACATCTCACCTTTACTTTTATTTTGAAGAAGATATGGCGCCAAGAAAGCCGCACCGATTGACACTAGCGGCTATTCAAAAGTTGATAAGGGATAGCATAGCCGATGCTCTAAGGATTGAAAGGGAACGGCTTCCGCATTGAAGCCGCTAGGCTTCTTCTTCTTTGCAGGAAATGCAGGAGGTCCGGAGTTAAAAGTCGTCAGATAAGGATTTCAAAAGTGGAGATCCCACTAAGTTTAGAGGTACCGAAGGAGCCACCGCCATGGTTAGATGGTTCGAGAAATTGAGTCCGTGTTTTGTTATGTAATTGCCGGATGATAGCAAGGTCAAGTTTGCTACGAGTACCCTACTTGATGGAGCTTTGTCGTGGTGGAACTCATATGCTCAACCGATGGGAATGGAGAATGCTTTCAAGCTTACTTGGGAGCAATTCAAGGGTTTGGTGACTAAGAAGTTTTGTCCTCGTACGGAAGTGAAAAAGTTGGAGACAGAATTCTATGAACTAGTAACAATTGGGTATGATATTGATACTTACATTCGAAGGTTTCAAGAATTGGCCGTGTTATGCCCATCTATGGTTTCGGATAATGAGAAGCTACTGGAAGCTTTCATTGAAGGACTTCCCGAGATTATTCAAGGCGATGTGACTTCTTTTGACCCGCAAACGATTGAGGAAGCTATTCGATTGTCTCAAAAGCTAATGGCACAAGTAGTAAAGAGGGGCAACATCACCAACATCAACCGTAACAACAATACAAACAACCGCACCAACTACAACAATAACCAAAACAACCACAACAACGACGATAACCAAATCAACAACAACAAAAGGAAATGGGAAAACGACCAAGGAGGTTATAACAACAACAACCAAAACCGTAACACTAACCATCATCGACAATGAATAGAAGACAAGAAGTCGCCAGGTCTATGTTCTTCGCACCAACAAAGGGAAGAGCTTATGCAGAAACTTACCATGATGCCACCAATGCACGCTACATCATAATGGTCCATGTGGTATATGCTTTAGTTGTCACAAAGTAGGACACCTTGCTAAGGACTCAGGGCAAGGCCATAGTCACGTGCTTCGGATGTGGGAGCAAGGACACTATCGAATCAATGTCCTCAAAACCAAGGTCAACCAGTTGAAGGTGCTCATGGAATGCATACATGTTAGGAGGAGGAGAAGCTCGTCATGGTCACAACAACGCTGAGGATCAAGAAGTTTGGAAACTAATGATCTTAATTTTCCTTATGTACTATGTTGTACTAAGTTATGTCTTTCATCGTATCCGAATCTTATAACTTAAAGATGTACTACTTTTGATAAACCACTCATTGTAAAATATTCTCATCTATCTTACTTTATTTTCTTTCCGATTTGTTATTACTTACGAGAATTTTACTTCTTTTTACTTCATCGACCATTTTAACGACACGGTTTAAATCCTTGTAAGCATCGAGAGTTATAACAACTAAACCGAACGTCACGTCATCGTTCCTTAATTATACATAGCCTAGCTAGCTATGTCTAATTCGAGGATCACGTTATGTTGGGAGCGTTATTTATAAATCTTAGTGCAAGCAAAATCCTCACATATTTCAAAGTCAAGTGTTACTTATGAGAGATTCATCCGATATTTTCTTTACTACGATGTTTTATACGCCTCAATCATCGATAACCGTAACGACACTTCTCCATGTCTTTTTCCTCGGTATTCATCACAAACTCACAAATTCGATAGACTAACATTTAACCGAATTCGTGGACTGAATTCCTTTTGATGGGCGAATGTGACAACTCGTAATTTCAGGTCATTTCTCAAGTTCACAATTTCATCATTTATCGTAAACTAGGTTTACGTGTTCCAAATTCGCGTAACCTTTATGGTTTAGCGGCGAATTCATGATCATATCATCACGAACATTTTATTTGGACTAAGTCTAGTCTACATTTCATTAGCATCATTTGCATTATGATAGTTCATTCATGATTTTACATTTCACCTTAAACGCGTGAATTTTATATTAAATAAACGTTATCGCGTGAGTTATTATTTTGAATATTTAATCCATTACTTCCAAAAATGATCCCGACATATTTTTATATTTACATTTAGTTTATAAAAACTATATTTTGAGTTTACCTAGTGTTTTAAATATATTTTGTATATAAATTGTTAGATTTATATAATTACGACGGTTTCTTTAAATTCAACCCGATAAATATTTATTCACTCAAATCTTTCAAGAAATGTATTTTTACAATTTTTATGACCTCAATATATTTTACTTTGATACATTAAAAATTTCTTTTAGCCAATACTACCCTAATTACTCAAGTGTATATAAAGGTTACAAGTTACCTCAACTTATATTTATATTACTTACACCTTTTTACTTACCCATTTATATACAATATAAAAAAAAAAAAAAAATTTTGTTGAAAAACACTCCCCAAAATCCGCCCTGGGGAGGTGGATACATTTATGGCTTGATGACTTATTTTCTACAAAAGCTAGATCCATATCACACTTCATTCATTTACACAACAATAATTCAAGATCACTTAAAACATTTTCTCTTGTTTCCTCTCTTCATAACCGGTTCTACATCAAGAGCTACAAGGGATCACAAAATTTTTCAAGTTCAAGATATATCAATCTAGAATCACACTCTTTATTAGGTTTTGAAATAAAAACCAAGAGTGTTTAGGCTAAACCTTGTTCCTTGCACCTCATCATATTAACTTGTAAGCATATCATTTATATTTTTCATCTTTCCTTTTCATTTCATATGTATCTCTTCATTTTTGGAGCAAGCATGCATGATTTGTGTTGTTTATACCATTTTTACATGATTTTTAGAAATATATATATATATGGTCATCCTATAATTATCCCCTTGGTATACTTTGGTCTTGAAGATGTTTAGGAACCCATGACACCCTAAGAAGGTGTATGGTAGGATTAGATTAGCTTTGGAGTTGATTTGAAGGGATTAGAATAGGTTTGGTACGAGAAAACTATTTTCGACACGTATAAAATATGTTCTGTCCTTGTTTTGATTTTCTGGAAAATCCGACAGAGGCACGAAATTTTGGCCTTGATATTTAGAAAATATACTTTAAAACGAATCCGTGTCGCTTGAACGGATAAAACGGAGTTATAACGAAGAAGTTATGAATTTTTAAAGTTTGACGACGAAATATATATTTTTCAGAATTTCAAGAACATGTTTTTACTTTATTCGAGTCAAAAACGAGCCTTAAGCTTCATAAATTATTTCGACTTGTCATAAATATATTAGTATACTTTGATACGGGCTAAGGACATATAATACGAGAAAACGGATTTGAAACGACTAAGATATGCACGTTTTCATAAACTTGCCGTAACTATTATTTTTAGAAAACTATATTATTTTTACGAGATAAGTGTTACGGTAACTAAAATGACCATGTTGACGGCTGTTTTAACTATGATTAAAACTTTTGAAACGAAATGTCTTCTAGTAAAATCAAGATCACCAAGCATATTTTCTAAAAGCGACCAACCGTTTGTATAGCGGAGTTTTAATAAGTTATTTCTGGATGCTTAAACTTGGCGAAACTCACTTTTACACAACAATTAGACAAAATCACCATCTTTAACCCTTATTATCTTTATGTTCGAGACCTTTATGTCGAAAACTCAAGAACTGAAACTTTAGATTTTGATACAAACTTTCCAAAACCGTCGAGTTCGTTTCCTAACGATCGACGACACCATTTTACGACTAGTCTTTCAAAGCCATTTTTGTCACTTTCAAGAAATTTCCGACGACTTTATTTTACTTATTTAAAAGTGAAAATTTCACCATAAATCATTACAAAACCATTGTAGGATGACATTTTGACGTAAATACTTGTAAAGTGATTTAAGGATGGTCAAGACGTCAAAAGAGTATTTTTCGACGATAAGTATTATTTTCAAAACTCACAAATGGTATAAATAACATACTAAATGCATGCATAACATTACATCGTAACTCATTACGTATCATATCATTCATAATAGGTCATTTTAGATTCACGCTACATTTCGATGTATCCACTTTTGCCATCGCATTATTATCAAGTGAGTTTTCATAGCCCCATTTTCAATTGTTTGGAACTATTTTGGGGAGATACATGCTTAACTAGTTTTCACAAGTACTTTAGATTTTAAGGCTAAATTCTATCATGATCATCATTGTTTCAAAATCAAGTGTTATACTATATCAATTGTTCTCATTTGCGTGCTATAGTTATACGTCGAATACAAGATTATATCGCTTGACTAACGATACATTGAGTCATGTATTATTGATTATGTGCTACAGCTTCTACGTCAGATAATGTTCTAAATCATTGACTCATGATACATTGAGTCTAGTCCTATTGATTAAGTGCTATTGTTCTACGTCGAGTTAGATACTATTGTGAATTCATTTGACATCAAGTGTTTGAACATAAACTATACACATTTTGGCAAATGGGTTGTGAACACACGGGTTGCAAGTTTTGTATGGGCGGAACTTGGAATCGGGTGGATTTACAATGCCTTTGCTGCATAAACGATTTTGAAAGGCTTTACATTTCAACACAAACTCTATGAACTCACTCAACCTTTGTGTTGACACTTTTAGCATGTTTTATCTCGTATCTAAGGTATTCACTTCATGGCATGCATTTGGACACATCATGGAGCCGCGATGACGACGCCGTCCCACTGGGTTTTACGTGCTTTTAAAACATCGCTTGAATTGTAACAAACTTATTTCCGCACAAGTTGATTTTCATTTGGGACCTACTTTGTAAACTCGATTGTTTTATTAAATCAAACGATGTTCTTTTCAAACGACACTTTAGGTCGCTCAATATAACTGTGATTGTGATGTTATGACAACAACCCCTGTGAATTCCATTCACGCAAAGCAGTAATTTGGGGTGTGACATCGTTGGAGTGTCTTGATATTCGTCACTTTGGTGAAAGTTTAGAGTCAAAAGTGTAGAGGTCATTGGAGTGTCTTGATATTCGTCCTCCAACATATCATAGTGATAAGCGATATCGACTTATAAATAAAGAGTTTCTAATATTTTTGCGACTTCAAAACATGGTACTTTATGGGATCCATACTTTTGCCCGCTTATAAAAAGAATGTTGAAGTTGCTGTTGATACATACTTTTGCCCTTTTAGCTGTTGATACATACTTTATGGGATCCATACTTTTGCCCTTTTAGCTCATAGTTTGTGTGTATGCAGGCATTTCAGCTAAAATGGAAAAGTTTCACAGATCATAAATCCGAAAAAGCTATCTGGTTGTTATACAACGGCTTTTAATTTTACCAAATTTACACTTCTAAACTTTTACATGAGTACTTATAACTTTTGTGGCATGTCAGTTGAAGCATATACTTCTTCCAGTCATTTAACTAGCTTTTGTGGAGATGTGAAGTGTCTTTTGAATGAGAAAATATATGTAGTAAATGTTTTAGGTATATCTCACACAACCTTATCTATGAAAAAACTTTCAAATAAGCATTATATCAAGTACTAACTACCCACTTTTGGATGGTTTTGTAGGTTATATTTCATACTATTTTGGCATAGGAGCTTACTCATACCAGGGACCAAATGCTGGTTATAGCATATATAACGAGCATAGCTAAATTAATGTTTGGTGAGTTGCACTCTAATGGAGAATCACGAGTATAACTAAAGGAGATTGAAGTGGTTGTATAGTTCCCGCTATTTGTTGTAGTTTCAAAGAATAGCCAAAGGTGGCCATATTGCAAGATCGCATAAATCGCATAAGGGTAATCGAACATCCTCCATTGTTTGAATCGTTGCTTTTTTCACTATTTAGAAGTAAAATATTCATTATTATGTCAAACTCAATGATTTTTAGATATAATCTCAAGTATATCCGAGAAGTATTTAAGAGGTCGGTGAAAAGTATGATGTTGCATTTATAATGTTATCAACATGGTAAAAAAGTTTTCATAGGCCCTTGATGCTTTACCCGCCATACATGCATTCCATGAGGTATTTCTTGAAATTAATATATGTAGCCTTAAATTTGTAAAGAACTTGCATTCTCTCGTTATTCATTACAATGTTCATTCTTCATTTACTATATTTTGACATTATAATTGTAAAAATTTCAACATTTACATTTTGGGTAGAAGACGCCAACTTAGTGAATTGAGGTTTATGCTTTGTTTTGGCGGTTGGCACATATCGATGAGTTGGTTGCAATCACCGTCATTCCATCCCCTTCGACTATGTGGTTGTCGTGACCGCTACAACCCACAAATCACTACGTGGCCGACGTGGTGGCATGATTTTTCCAAAAGCATGCATACCGAAATACTATTTTTCTTTAAATGGGTTTTTAATGATTTGTGAAAAGATTAAATCTTGGTGTTTAAATTGAGTGAGTATGATTTACGTTTATAAATTTGAAATTTGATGTTTCACAATAGTACTAATTATACGTGTTGGATACAGTAAGTGAAGAAGTTGGCTGCTCAAGCTACTTCATAGTAACCTTCAAGTTTTATGATGTAGATGTGTCATAAAGAGATGTTCCAAGTTTTTAACATGCTGCCATATTTGAATGCTAATATAGTGTTTTCTATCATTGCTTTTCAACTACTTTATGTAATAACAATCGGAGTTGCATATTATAATGATGGGTGATGGAGCGAAGGAAAAGTGGTTGGTATTCATTACTCTTTTCTCGCAATCGGATGGCTTTCACTCTTTAGCCACACTTTGCAAGATTACTTTTATGGAGTAATTGAGGAGAAAGCGATGACAAATCTTCGACAAGCTTTGTATTCAGGTACTGCATTCATACCATTCACTTTTACATGAATGCTCGATTCAGGTTATGCATTAAAATGTCCTAAGTCAGCATCAAGAATTAGATTATTATTAAAAGAAAACAAATTTTGGAAACATATCTGAGACATTAACTAAAAATCCGGAAAAAAAACTCAAATATGGAACAGAAATTGTTTAAGTTAACCTGACCCGATCAGTACCAAAACATACCATCAGAACCAGTTTTGACACTATTAATCTTTAAAATGAGGTATTAGAACTTCTGGTGATATGCTCTGCATTGCAAAGAAACAAAGAGAGACCAAAAATAATAAAGGGCGGTTAATGGAGAGTTTTTGGCTAATCATGACTTGGTTATTGGGCCAAATTGGGTTATTCATTGCAATAGATTAACATGAAAATTATGGATGGTTTAGGTAATGCAACCAAAAAAAAACATTGGTTTATAATATTGCTACATCTTTGTTAGGGTAAGGAGGTGTGTCTACTTGAAATATGCTTTTTAAAATATTCTTAAACGTGAATTGTGATGCATTTTCCTTGAGTTTAACTCGACGAACAAGGGAGTAGTTAATAAGAAAATTGTAAAAGAATCAAAATTTTGTTTTGGTTGTTAAATAGAACACTCTATGATTATAGACTTCATGAAGGAGGATTTCCATAAGCGTCTCCGTTTAAGATTAATGGGTCAATACATATATTGATATCTTAGTGTGTATAAAGTTGTGAGCCAAATTAAAGAAGGGATATTACGCTTCTTACTCAAGAATTTATGTGAGCGCCCTTTTTATTCATTTTTAGTATATTGTGAACTCGATTTCAATACTTTAACTTACAAGAATTTCTATTAGTTATTATATTTCGATTTTCTCTTTAGGTGTGTGATCCGAACTTGACCACAAATGTTGGGATAGACCTCGAAGTTATGATGGAGAAAAACATCTTATACAAATGCACAATTCTAATCTCGGAAGCAATTTGAAGCCGAGACTACAACAAATTGCCCCTCAAGCATGCTAAAGAGTTGTTTACATTTGTGAACCAGCATAGAGGAACTTACAGTAAGAACAACCCTGAAGTTCGGATATGCTAAAATTCAACCGGTTATTGGGATGAATTTTTTTAGGTGGCCCTGTCTCTATCATGCAATAATTGGTCATTCATAATCAGATCATAAAAGCCAAAGAAGAGGCTCTCGGTAGAAAAGATATTTTGGACAAGTTTGAGAAGTGTATAAAAACATGCTATACACGTTACTATAACGGTATGAAAATTCTACGTTTTCATAGAGATTTATTAGCTTCGATCCCTTACAATATCTAATATCTAATATCTAATTTGTGTATGGTAAATATACGTATTCAACGACACACGTTGTGTATAAAGAAGATTTATTTCGGAATTCAACTAAAAGCATATACTTTGTAATGGCGGATAATTTATTAAGTTTTATTTCCTCTAATTGGATTACCATTCATTTCTTTTTGTTCTTTATTCATTGTATAGTTCGTAAATCATTAACCGTTGCTTAATTTATTCCTTGGACACTTTTCCCACCATTTTTTACCCACCTCCTTTCGCAATTGTAAAATATGTCAACGATATTCATAAGTTATGCCCACCCATCACTCATTAACTTTATTTTCTCATACCGATGAAAATTTATTTATTTTCATTCTTAATACATTTGAGGTATGTTTTACCCTTTTCTATTCTCACGATATGACCACCTCTAATAAAACTTACAATTTCTATAGGTTATGTGTTGGGTCAGTTAGAAGCGGAAAAAACAATACAGTTTCTACGAACCTTCATTAGGAATCTACTTATTAGTGTTCAAATTAATAATGGACATCCTAAAGGACATCTTGGAGATTAGGTTGATACGGGAAGATATTTTCCCACTGTATCGACAAAAATAACATAAACACATTGTAGATTTTCTTTAATAAACAAAAAAATTAACAACAAAAATAAAAACTTATATTATCCTATTATAGATTTTAACCGTTTCATTTGACTTTTAATTACTTTTAAGTATATATTTGTTCTACTAAATCTTAAAAATAAAAACAACAAGTCATACCCGTCCATCGGACGGGTTTTGCCACTAGTATATATATATATAAATATATATATAGAATCCGGATCGATTGAGAAAGTTTTTATTTTGAGAAGATTGAGAAGGTTTTCAAAAACGATGGATTTTAACTTTGATTCATGTTTTTCAAGCGTAAAACTCATTTTAATGTGATTAAAATTCAAAATGTGTAAAAAAATTTGAATCAATGTTAAAATCTCTCGATTTTGCGATATATGTAGAATCTTGAATCATCTATACAAATTTAATGAATCATCATCATAACTCGATTTTAACAATGATTTGTGAATCAAATTTGTGATTTATAGACTCGATTAACCATAAAATGATGTTTACTTGTGAATCAAATAAAAACATGAATCAATTTACTCGAACGAAGATTTCTCAATATTCTCAAAATAAAAACCTTCTCAATGGAACCGGAGCCTATATATATAATTTCTGTTAGGGTTGTAATCGAGCCGAGTCGAGTCGAGTATTGACAAGCTAGAGCTCGGCTCGACATATAATACTCGAGCTCGAAACTCGACTCGAGCTCGACCGAGCCTCAAAATTCAAGCTCGAGCTCGGCTCGATCACTAAAACTCGAGCTCGAAACTCGACTCGACTCGGCTCGTATATATTAAATAAAATCAAGCTTATGAAAAATCACTATCAAAAACACAAAACTAGAAAACTAACGGGAATGTTTCTTTGTATAAGTCATTAAGATCTATTTCTTGAATGTGTCTGTTTGTAAAATGACTTCTGTTTTGAGTTGGTGTTATGTAACCAAACAGACTACATCTAACTTACATACTATAAACATGATACCAAAACAATCATCAACAACAACAAACCGAATCTAACCTATAACCCATCTCCTTCCAAACCTCATGTCAACACAAACCCAACTCCTACCAGATTCGACAACAAAATAAAAAGAAAAGAACAACAAGATCTCAGTTTTTGTTCACTATTTGTTCCAATCTTTAAGATTTTCGTGAAGCAAACATCATCGATCTATAAGAAGTCTCAACTTCTTTTTAACTATCCGAAAATTTTAAAGATATAACAAAACTAAATCCGTTTCATTCTTCTTTTTTTCGGTTAAAACAAAACGCGAAAAACACATAAGAAGAACCTACCCGAGACCCTCCAAAGGATCTAGATGCCGAACTCAGTGAGCAATGATTCGAACCAAGCAGAACTGATAACAAGGTTGAGGGTACGGTTTTGATTTGTTGTGGGTTAGTAGCAGCCTTAGAAGAATAAGGAAGAAGGTGGATTTGTTGTTCGGTTGTTTTTTACTACATCTTTTGATGGGAAAGATAAAGAAGAGAGGCGTTAAGTTTAAGGATGTGTGTGTAGGGTTAGGGTAATGTGAAAATGATATTAGGTTTCAACACATAACCTAGTAATATATGTGTAAATAAAGGGTATATATGTAATTTTAGAAAAGCTCGTTTAAGGCTCGCGAGCTTCACGAGCCGAGTAACTTAGAACTCAAACTCGACTCGACATTTTATACGAGTAGCTCGAGCTCAAGCTCGACTTGTTCTAAATCGAGTCGAATCGAATATTTTTCGAGTCGATCTCGAGTTGCTCGCGAGTTGTCTCGGCTCGGTTACACCCCTAATTTATGTAACCTACCAAGATAAAAGACAAAATGTGTGAAAAAGGATTGACTCCCTGTCATATGGATATTCCCAAAACTAAATTCGTAATTCGTAATTCACTCGCCACAAACAATATGCAGTTTCAAAACTCCTATTCTAAATAGGAGAAGAACTATTCCCAATGTATTAGAAGGTGCATTTGAAACAACTATGTGGTTTAATAAAACCATTCCAATAATAATTGTCCACTTTGACCTTTTTAAGTATTTTTTATTCAACTTTTACCATAAATAATTTTATTTGTGTAATATGATACTTGATAAAAAAATATATAAATAGATTGGGTTTTAAATGTATTTTCATTTGGTATAATTTTTATCAAGTATTTTATAACACAAATAAAAATATTAATGGTCAAAGTTAAATAAAAAAGACTCAAAAAAATCAAAATAGACAATTATCATAAGACGGAGGAAGTAGCTTTTTGGGCAGTTTGGATATGCTGCAAGCAAACCCTACAATAATCATTTTTTATCGTGTTTAGATAATAGCAGTCTAGTTCTAATTTCATATGTTTATAGACCAAAATTTTAAAATAGGAAACAAGCATTTACAACAAATCGATATGATCACTTGGTTGCATACTTGCATAGAATTATGTAATTGTGATTCTTGATCATGACAATAATTACTTTAAGAAACACATCCACGCAACCCCTTAGTCAAAATTTGTCAATATGTTACTATTTGCATCATCACTAGCTACAAACAAACCAATTTTAAAGAACACAAAAAAACATGATGAAGGTTTTGCAATGACTATGGTAATCAAACAATTGGAAGCAAATGTACAAACAATATGGAGATTTACCATAATCAAGTTATCGTAAATTGAACTTGTTATGACGCTAAGAAAGTCATGTAACATAACCATTTTAAACATCTATGATACTCGTGTCCATCTTTCTAACCATTACAAATGGAGATAGACAATCTACCGTTTTCTAAGAACATAGATATTGGTTTCAATTTCATCAAAAAGAAATTAAACTTGATCCCAACCATCTTCCTTGTTAATTTGTTGCATCCATTTGGTAATTACTTCTTTTGTAAAATCTTTTTCTTTAAATTCTTATTCTCGAGAAGAAGCTGGCAACTTCTTCAACCGTCTAATTTCATTTGATAACTCATCTTTTTAGAATCTCCAAAACTTTAGACTTTATGGTTTTAAGAGACAGAGCAGTGGCTTAATTCGATCTCAGAATTCAATGCCATCGATATCACATCCTCTACCTGCTTACGAGATTCGACGACTTCAACACCATCAATACCATATCATCTACCTTCTACCGAGATTCGGTACTACTTTAAGATTCTTGAAGAAAAGCAGACTTCAATGATAACAAAATACTTTTATTACTTCGAAACAATATTACAAAACCAAATCTTCTATTCTCAAATAGAATGAAACAACAACCAAGATTTGATCTCAATCAAACAACAACAAATCAAGAATAATGAGTAACAAAGTATTTTGATCAAGGAAATCAAAATACAAATTAGGGTTTTATTTTGAGAGAGAGTAATTTTGATATCACTTTTAGAGAGAATGATCGATGAAGTTATGAGAAAGTCTGAGACTTTCTCAATATATAGCCCGTATGTAACACTTTAGCCCTTCATCTTTAGAAACTGCTATATGACATCCAAAAGCTATTTCCGGCTATAATACTTTAACACTTCAAGTCCTCTAGATACAACTCTTCAATACTCAAGACCAACTCTTTCTATCAACATGTATAACTAAAACACAACAAGAAATGTCTTAGATACAATATCATATTAGACAATAAGCAATAGACCATAAATCTCAACACCCCTTTAATCGATAATTGATATATATCAAACATGCCAAGATTTTTTATCAAAAATGATGTCAGAATGTATCCAAACCCTTAGTAAGGATGTCGCAATTTGATTTGCGTAATCCACTTTAACAGCTTTTAACAACACCATTTAAAATCTTCTCTAACAAAATGCAAATCAATTTCAAGATGTTTTGTCCTTTCATGAAAAAGGGGTTGTCTCGCTATTTTAATAGCAGATTCTTCGTCACAATGAAGAGGAACAGTAAAAGACCGTAAATGTTAAGATCTTTTAAAAATTTAATATCCAAATTACTTATCGGTTATCAAGCAAGAGCTCTATACTCGCTTCAGTTGAGCTTTTAGAGAGAGTAGGTTGTTTTTACTTTTCCAAGATACTAATGACCCATTCAAAAACACAATATCCAAGAATGACCTCCTTGTTACAATACATTTAGCCCAATCAAGATCGAATAAGCAAAAGAGACATACCGAATTCTTGGTAATATGAATACCCAAACACGGAGCTCCTTTAAGATACCTTAGTATCTTTAAAGCTATTCTAAGATGAGACTTAAGAGGAGAATGCATGAACCGACTTAAACGATTGAACAAGATATGAAATATCAGGTCTAGTATTTGTCAAGTAGATAAGCTTTTCCATAAGCTTCTGATAATCAGTAATATTATCAAGTAAAGGATCATTATCAATTGCTTCATTAGATATAACAAGTTTAGACTGCAAAGGATTTTTAGAAGGTTTACAACGAAGCATACCATACTCACTTAACAAATCTAAACAATACTTCCTTTGATTTAAACAAATCCCTTTATCAGTCTCAGCAACTTCAATACCAAGAAAATATTGAAACTTTCCTAAATCCTTAATCATGAACTTAGTTTTAAGGAAGGTTTTGAAATTGTTAATTTCATCAATATTATTCCCAGTAACAATAATATCATCAACATAGACAAGTAATGCAATAAACACATCATCTTTAGACTTTGTATATAAAGAATAATCACTTTTTCTTTGAACAAAGCCATTTTCAATAAGAGCGGATGTAAGTTTAGCATTCCATTGCCTAAAGCTTGTTTTAAACCATACAAAGACTTTTTAAGTCAGATACTCTATTATCACCTTTAGGAAAGAATCCTCGGGTAACTTCATATAAACAGTCTCCTCAAGATCACCATACAAGAAAGCATTATTAACATCAAGTTGAAAAATAGGCCAATTATTCGAACAGCAATATTAAGCAAGCATCTAACAGTGACAATTTTAACAACAGGAGAGAATGTTTCCTCATAATCTATACCTTCCTTTTGATTATACCCTTTAGCAACAACTCTAGCTTTATATCTATCTATTTCTCCATCAGACTTATACTTAATTTTGAACACCCATTTACTTCCTATAGCTTTTCTACCAGGAGGTAAAACAGTGACTTCAAAGGTATCATTTCTATATAAAGCCTCAATCTCATTATTCATAGCATCAGTCCAATAAATAGATTTAACAGCTTTAAAATAATTTCTAGGTTCATGACTTTTGTTCAACTGAACAGTAAAACAATAGTTTCTAGAGTTAAGTTTAGAATAATTCACAAACTTTTCAATCCCATACTTAACTTTAGATTCAACAACAAAATCATTATAATTTCTAGGAAAAACATAAGGTGTAGAAGACCTTCTCAAAGGTACTTCTTCCTGAACTGGACCATTTGAATCAAGATTCAAATTACCCTCAGAATTAATATTATCTTCAAGTGTAGTTACCAACTCATCCTCATCAGCAAAAACACTGATGTCACTGTTATGATCAGTGACATGGTCTCTACCAGATAGAGGAGAGTAGCTACCTTCACTTGGTGACTCAATGTCACTATTCAGATTAGGGTCTACTCTCTCTTCATCATTGGGTACTTGTGGGTTTCACCATCAAAAGTTCAACTAATTTAAGTCTCGAAAAATATTTTCGAAATAGTATTGTTCTTATCAGCAGTTGATTCCTTAAAAGGAAAAATAGACTCAAAAAATTTAACATCTCTAGAAAAGATGAATTGATGTTTATCAAGACTATATAACCTATATCCCTTTTAGAATTAGAATACCCCATCATAACACATTTCTCAGATCTGCTACTAAGTTTATCATGATTATTAACAACAATAGCAAAGCACAAACAACCAAACATTCTTAAATTGCAGAGAGTAGGCTTTTGTTATATATCATCTCAAAGGAGATTTTCCATTAAGCATGGAAGAAGGCAACTGTTAATAAGAAAAGTAGCGAAGAACACACTCGATCAAAAACTTAAGAGAATTCCCCAAAGCGAAGGGATCTAGCAACATTCAAAAGATGCCTATGTTTCCTTTCAAGAATACCATTTTCTTTGTGGAGTATATCTGCAGGAAGTCGATGGGTAATACCTTTTTCTTCACATAATTTTGAAAAGAATGATTAACAAATTCGGTACCATTATCACTTCTAAAACTCTTAATTTTTATTAAAGCGAGTTTCAATCATGTTGTAAAAAATAGTGATATAATAAATAGTTCCATCCTTAGTTTTAAGCAAGTATACCAATACAGCCCTAGTGTAATCATCCACAATAGTCAAGAAATACTTGTAACCTTCCTTACTAGCAACCTTATAAGGCCTCCAAATATCTAAATGAACAAGTTCACCTAAAATAGTAGAAGTATGATCACTTAAAGGAAAAGGTTCTCTAGTTTGTTTAGCTCTTTGACAAGTTTCACAAATTAAGTTTTGATCCTTTGAAGTAAACTTCAAATCAGGTTTTAACACATTTAGAACAGGGTCTGCAGGGTGACCAAGTCTGCAGTGCCAGTCATAATAAGAAATAGAGTTGCAACTTTGAAAAGAGGTACCTCCATAATTGAAATAATATAAACCACCACATTGATTACCAGTCCCCAGAACATTTCCCAGATTCAAATCCTAATTCAAGAAGTAACATTTATTCTCATCAAAGGCAACTACAATTTTATTATCTTTAGCCAATTTATGAACATATATTAAGGTAACACAATATTCTGGAATAACCAGAACATCATATAATATTAAAGAATCAGCAAGTTTAAGATTCCCAATTTTAGTAATCAAAGCTTCAGTTCCATTTGGATGACCAACTTTTATTTGAAGATGAGAAATATCGAAAACATTTACCAAGTTCCTGTCAGAATGTGTCATATGCTGGTTTGCACCAGAATCCACAATCTTTCCATCAGAACTAAGTTTGGATTTCAAATTGGTATTTGTGGAAAAGAACTTGTGAAAATTTTGATTAAAAACCTTACTAGTATTAAAATAAGTACTTGCCATATTGGCCTGCACACTATTTCCTTTTACAGAGTTATCTTTGATGAGAGAGATAGGAGTAGAAAGTTGTTCATCTGTAAAACCAGAAGATGAACTGGACCCCACAGAATTGTTATTAGAAGATCTTTTTTGAGTAGTCTGAGGTATGTTATTGTTACCATTTTTTCCAAAATTTGGAGGATACCCAATCAACTTAAAACATCTGTCCTGAGTATGTCCATTAAAACCACAGTGATCACAAATAAGAGTAGAACTAGAATTTCTCCTATTATTATATACTTTATTAAAATTAGCAATAGGAGGATTAGCCTGAGTATTCTGATTAATAGTCTAGCATTTTGACTAGTTTGATTATTAACTTGATTCACAACTCTAGTAGCAAAAGCAAAATTATGATTTCTACTAGAACTACCGATACTGACATTTCTATGATTCTCTTCACTCTTGATAATAGCATAAGCACCTTTAACATCGAGCAAAGGGTCTCAGAGAGAATATTACTCCTTATTTGCATGTAAGTATCATCCGGACCCATTAAAAATGCATAAGTTTCATAAGTTGATTATTCTTTTAAAATCATCGTGACATGACAAGTACATCTAGGTAATTGAACCATAGCATCAAATTGTTTCCACAAGACTTAGCTTATTAAATTATTCAGAGATAGTAGTGCCATTCTGAGTTAAAGAATTAATTTTATGATGCAAGTTAAAAGTAACTGAACCATCAACCCTGTCAAAAGTATCTATCAACTCATGTCAGACACTAGAAGCACTTTTAGAAAAAAATTGACCAAGAAACAGTTCTTCAGAAATGGAATTTAGAATCCATCCCAAAACAATAGCATTAACCCTGTCCCATTGTCTTCCCAAAACTTCAACAGTATTAGACCTTCTACAAGTGTCATCAATAAAACCAGTTTTATTTTTTCCTTCTAATGCTAACATCATAGCACAAGACCAGACATTATAATTCTCAGTTCCTTTTAGTTTAATTGAAACCACGGTTAAAGAAGCTGAATCATTTGGGTGTAAATGTAAAGGATGACTCAAATCCAATTTACTTATTAAAGTGACAGGGTTATCAGGTTCATACTTATCATCAATATAACCATGAACAGAATTATGAACAAACATGGTTCAAGAACAGATAAACAAGCACACTGAAAAGAGAGAAAGTAGTTCCCAGGTTTTCCTTGCCACTAAAGTGGTAGGTCAAGGGCGCACACAAGCACACAAGAACAGAAACAAGAACAAAAATAAATAAATAATCTCAACCACAACCAATCACAACTTCCAATAATCCCAAATCCTATCCTCCGGCAATCTAGACAGAAAAATAAGAACAGAAATTAAAGAGAGAGTGCGAGAGGTGTTACAGAGCACGCAATAATAATCAAGAACGGAATAACAAACCTACTATACTCTAGATTCACTTAGTCTAGAGATATAGCGATATAAAGCAAGAACCAGTGCCAAGATCCAAGAACCAACAAACCCTAATTTTCAAAATTAGGAAAATCACCGAACCACTTCCAATCTTTACCAAACACGGATCTTATCGATTAACCAATCTTAATCGATTCCGAAGCCTTTAATCACAAAAGCCCCAAAATATACCAAACCCTAATTTTTCGAAATTAGGGTTTTCGAAAACCTTCAAGATTAACCAAATTCACCACAAGATCTATCAATTAACACAAGTTAATTGACCAAAACCAATAAATTTAAAAAAAAAAAAAAAAAAAAAAAAAAAATCCAATTTTATCAAGAAACCTAATTTTCAAAATCGATATTCGAGCAACCTTGCTCGATACCATGAAGAAAACATACTTCAATGATAACAAAATACTTTTATTACTTCAAACAATATTACAAAACCAAATCTTCTATTCTCAAATAGAATGAAACAACAACCAATATTTGATCTCAATCAAACAACAAAAATCGGTAACAATGAGTAACAAAGTATTTTGATCAAGGAAATCAAAATACAAATTAGGGTTTTATTTTGAGAGAGAGTAATTTTGATATCACTTTTAGAGAGAATGATCGACGAAGTTATGAGAAAGTCGTAGACTTTCTCAATATATAGCCCCGATGTAACACTTTAGCCCTTCATCTTTAGAAGCGTTATATGACATCCAAAAGCTATTTCCGCTATAATACTTTAACACTTCAAGTCCTCTAGATACAACTCTTCAATACTCAAAGACCAACTCTTTCTATCAACATGTTTAACTAAAACACAACAAGAAATGTCTTAGATACAATATCATATTAGCCAATAAGCAATAGACCATAAATCTCAACACCCCCTTTTATCTGATAATTGATATATATCAAACATGCCAAGATTTTTTTATCAAAAAATGATGTTGTAATGTATCCAACCCCTTAGTAAGGATGTCTTCTTTTGTAAAATCTTTTTCTTTAAATTCTTATTCTCGAGAAGAAGCTAGCAACTTCTTCAATCGTCTAATTTCATTTGATAACTCATCTTTTTAGAATCTCCAAAACTTTAGACTTTGTGGTTTTAAGAGACAGAGCAGTGGCTTAATTCGATCTCAGAATTCAATGCCATCGATATCACATCCTCTACCTGCTTACGAGATTCGACGACTTCAACACCATAAAGACCATATCATCTACCTTCTTACTGAGATTCAGGTACTACTTTAAGATTCTTGAAAAAAAACAGACTTCAATGATAACAAAATACTTTTATTACTTCTGAAACAATATTACAAAACCAAATCTTCTATTCTCAAATTGAATGAAACAACAACCAGTATTTGATCTCAATCAAACAACAACAAATCAAGTAACAATGAGTAACAAAGTATTTTGATCAAGGAAATCAAAATACAAATTAGGGTTTTATTTTGAGAGAGAGTAATTTTGATATCACTTTATAGAGAATGATCGACAGAGTTATGAGAAAGTCTGTAGACTTTCTCAATATATAGCCCTAGATGTAACACTTTAGCCCTTCATCTTTAGAAACTTGTTATATGACATCCAGAAGCTATTTCAAGCTATAATACTTTAACACTTCAAGTCCCTCTAGATACAACTCTTCAATACTCAGCACCAACTCTTTCTATCAACATGTATAACTAAAACACAACAAGAAATGTCTTAGATACAATATCAGATTAGACAATAAGCAATAGACCATAAATCTCAATAATTCTTAATACTCTCCATTGTCAGACTGAGTTCTTACTTCCACAGATCCTTTCTTCGAAAAAAAAACAAATTAAAAAGGTTTTGTTTTATAACTTTAAAAAAATTAACTGATACATAGAATCTTATGAGCTTTTGAACGAACCCCACAATATAGGCATGTTTGGCAGAGGTTTTTGAAGCTTGATGTTCTTTAAAGAAACAATTCTCAAAACTGATTATCCAAATTCCAAAACAAACGATAGTAACAAGTCTAATCCACCAACACTCAAAAACTGATTCAACACATTCATTTTTTCAAATTAGCTAACCCGCAATCAAATATCGACTATATGGGTCTATTAGCATGTTAATGAATATTCCATACTCTCTCCTATACAACTTATATATGTCTTGTTCAGGTTTCGCCATACCAATATACCATGGTATCTACACAATGTCAAACATTTCGCCATACCAATATACCATGGTAGCTACACAATGTCAAACATGTCCAGCGATCATTCTTACGAAAAATTTTTGCTTCCATTCTATATAATTTGAGTTATGGCTTCATATAGTAAGCATAAATTTGAACCACCATTAAGTCACCTATATAACCTATGTTAGAAAAGTGACTTAAACTTTAAAGTTGTTTGGTAAATTTGATAATTTGTATGACTTGTATGTCCTACAAGTTTGTTTTAAATTTGAAACTAATCTATAGAGGTTCGTTTGCCTATAAATAGGGATTATTAGCATTATAATTCTTTGTACCTTTTGAATTTGTGTTTGGTACCTTTGGAATTAGAATTTGATACCATTGAATTGAAAATTGGTATTTGGTATCTTTGAATTTAGTTTTGTATTTGGTTTCCTAATTTGAATAGCAATGTTACGACACCTAAATCTACAAACGTAGTTTTAAAAGAATTGACTTTGCAATTCAAAAAGGTTAGCGGCCTTGACTTGTTGCTCGCTTTCCTTGCACCTCTATATAAATCGAAAGAATATATAATAATTATTTATATTAGGAAGCTAAATATGTTTATGTTGGGCAAAACAAAAATTTGAATGCGCGATGATTGAAAGTTAAAACGACTAACGGATGATACATTTTTAAGATGATTTAAAACGCAGAAAGAAACACGTAAAACATATAGGGTGCGTTTAGTTGGAGGAAAATACTCTTGTTTTTCACAAAATGTTTAGTGGAAAACAAGGAAAATAACGATAAAAAAAACCCTAAAGTTCTCTCTCCTGAGGAGAAATCCGGCCGCCAACCCCTCTATTTTCCGGCCAAAATTCCGCCGATCCGTCCTCTACCTTTCTTGCAAGGGTATGCACACGTTTTGGGTTTGGATTTTCTTTCAAGGGTGGTTGGCGGTATTATTTATGATTTATATTCGGATTTCTTCTTTTATATCCTTGATCAAAACCATAAATATTATATCTATCGGTATTTTGTTTTAGGGTTTTGATTTCGATCGTTTGTGGTGGTGTGCAATCTTAACGCTAAACGGAACCCGGTTTAGGGTTTCGTTTTATCTTGTTTTATCATGGATGTGGTGTTCATATGGTTTTGACGACCTTGTGATGCGATGTGTTATCCATGTACGTGGGTTTGGGAGAGTGGAAGTCAAGTTGTTGATGGTTCTTGTTCAAAACCACTATTTTTATTCTCGATCCGAACTCACGGTATTCAATCCAATATGGTGTATCTTGAGAGTTTATTTGGTACGTTAGGGTTGCTTTGAAGAACCCTATGGCTCGTTTGTTCTCGATTTGTATGGTGGTTTTCATTCGATTTGGTGGATCTCGAGAACTTATTTTGTGGGATGTTAGGGTTGCTTTGATGAACCTATTTCTTGTTTACTTATGTTCATATCGCATTTATTTGCGGATCTTGGATCGATGGGTGTGCAAGGTTTGGTCGTTTTGTGGTGGCTTATGGGAGTTTAGGTTTTGCATAATCCTAATAGTTAGGGTTTTTAAACCCTATTCCTTGTCTATGGCAATTCACGGTCGTTTGGTGTTCGTGGTCACTCTTGTTGTAATGATTCATGCCATTGTGGTTTTGAGGGTGGATATGGTGATCGCATGTTGGTGGGTTTGATGTTACTTTGATGTATTTTAATATCTTCATCTTGATTTCATGGTGTCCATTCGTAATTGTATGCGACGAAGTCAAGTTGGGGTATTCTTGTTAAAAACCTCGGTATTCATAGAACTACTTGGTTGTTTTGGTGGTTCGACATCTATAGTCTATGATACGATGGTTGGGAAGTTATGTTGTGTAGTATTCGTTGATACTACCAACATAGTCTGAGTTGAAGATGCATTTATCACCGTTATCGTTATGTTTTATTGAGGCGTTATTACTAAGATCGGTGTTGGATGCATGTTTGATTGGGGTATTGTGACAATTCGTTGTCACATTCGGTTTATGTATGTTCGGCTCTATGTTGATGTCAATCGTATCCTATGTTGATGGGTGTTTCTTTGGATCACATGGAAGTCGAATTGGATTACATGTGCGTTTGTTCTTTTCTTAGCCAAGTGTGGAGGCGGCATTCTTATCTTCTCGGGCTATGGATAATGAACAATATTGGTACATAAGGTATCGTTGTTCCTTACTAATCAAGTTCACTTTGTGGCTACTTTTGCATTTGGTTCACTATACATAATTGCGTTTGGACGTTTGAGTAAGTTGGAGGATTCTTCATGGAAGTAGGTGGACCGCCATAGTGTTTTAGAAGGCTCAAGTACATTTCTTGAGTAGTAATGTAATGTTTTATTTACTTTTGTCATTATTGGTAGGTTCATTTGGTAAGTTATAAGAATGGTTTGTCATTCTTATATAAAATCTGTAAGTTGCACTTGATGTGCATTTTTCGTCGCATCGATCGGGCTTTGGGCATGGGATTCACCCATGTCATTTGTCTTCAATGTTTTTGGTGTAATAGTATTTTGCGAGTGTATTAACCCTTTACCCAAAAAAAAAAAGGAAAATAGAGATCGCGTTCAAATCAATGTTTTCCAACAAAATGTTTTCAAAAGCAATCCCTATTTCCTAATTTAACAAGGAAAATTACAAGACAAATTTTAGTTGTTTCCTTTTTTCCTTTTTAACCCACAACCTCCCTCCCTTCTTCAAAATAGAAAATCAAACATCCTAAAGCGTTTCTATATTTTCAAGTGTTTTGTGAAGATAAATTTCCCTTCCAAATTTTTACAAAACTATAGATAGAAAACACAATAATTGTTTCTCCAACTAAACGCACCCATGACATTGCATGCATAAAAACAACTTGATAAAACATAGTAGCTGCAAATGTGGTATAGTTTTGAGGACTATTAGATAAATAAGAACTAATGGATCACATTAAATAAGGAGGATTGATTATTGTGAAATTGTTACGGATATGATTTACGTATCGGTTAAAAGTTTGTCTAACAAGCATTTGAAACTTCGCAGTCGTTTCTTTTGTGGTGATACGGGTGTGATTGTGTGAAGCATAAAATGCATTTCGGTAACTGGAACAAAGTTATTTGTGGAAAAAATGGGAGAATTTGCCCTTCTTATGGGGTTGTTGTTTTCCTTACCAAACGTACAGAATACTTTATATTCTTTTCATAAGGACCACACAGGATTTGATGCCACAAGTTACATTCGAACCCGTGTAATGAACGATCATGATACGTGTAAGTTCTTAGCAAAGACAATCAATCTATGGTCCCTCTGAATTTCAGCAGTTGACCCGTCCAGTAGACTTAAGCTGAAACTAATTCCATATTTCCATACCAATTATCTAGATTTGATCTTCGATTATGTGTACATGAACACGAATGAATAGTCGTTAAAATTATAATGCATAGTTCCATATATTGATGTGTGTTCGTAAATGTGTATACTCTATGAGACAGCTAGCGCATTTGTATCACTTCTCAAGAGAACGTACATTGCAGCAATTCATTAATAGTGCATGTAACACACAAAATAGTATGCAAATAAATATACTCAAACAAGTAAACCCCAGGGACCGTATGTAATTTTTATGAACAATGTTTGTAATAGCAAGTAAACCTATTTTGGCTAGGGGCGCTTGTCTGGCCGCTTATATGATAACTAATATGACGATTAACTATACATGTTGTAAAGATCTAGCTTTAATTTTATGAGTTTTTTTATCAACCCGCCCACTTGAAGTTAAGGTTAACCAATATTTAGAACAAAATCATATATCACCATTTTGGTGCGGAAATAAATTTTGATCCACAAATATATAAAGAGACACAAAATCTTTTAAGACTTTGGTAGGTCGTTAAGCAGACCTTTCATTATTCTAGTATCTGACTTTGACCTCAAACACCATTTTGGGTGAAGTTTAATGTTTGATGAATAGTAAACATTTAGACAAGTGTTTATATTTAAAATTAAAATTAAAATACCCTTAATGTTTTATCTTACTTGTTGGGTCCTGTAACAAACCTCTGATACATTTACAGCTTGATAAACAGAACCATCTTGATTATCAAAGGGTACAAATTATTTATTTTACAACACGAATCTGCTACAAAGTGATATTTGTCATAGTGTAGGGCCAGGTGGAACAGTTGGAAACAGATTAGAAGCAGGGGAATGATCGAGTGGTGGTGAATAGAAGGACTGTAATACACGAAGTCATGTAGCGAGCTTCACTTGACTTACGTCTTGATAACAAGTCATTAGGGGGTGAACTGTAATTCTTTTTTCTTTAAATAGCAATAATTTCCGGTTGATGATGCAAGTCATCAGTTTAAGAAACTTCAGTCGTAGTCTTTATTCCTCAACTCTTTCTTTCTCTTGTTTGTCTATTTTATACAGTTGAAGTTTCTTGTTACTATATACCACTTAATCACCTTTTTTCTACTTCCAATATGAAGGATTTTTCCATGTTCCTCACCATTAAGATTATATTATTCACTTGTTATATCCTATCGTCTCTCCCTTTACTAGACTCTGGTCGAGAAGTTCCAGTACTGCTACGCACCACAAGTGATGCCTCTGCTCTTTTGAAATGGAAAGCTAGCCTTGATAAACAAAGCCAGTCACGTCTTTCATCGTGGGTTGGAAGCAACCCATGTCATGGTTGGATGGGAATTGTTTGCAGTAACGCGACCGCAAATGCACAAAGTGTTGTGACAAGAATCCAACTTCGTAATTTAAGCTTAGTAGGTACACTTCTTCATCTTGATGCATGGTCATTACAGAATCTTGAATCCTTGGATCTTGCATTTAACACACTCTATAGCAACATTCCACCCAATCTTGTGAACATGACTCGCCTCCAAAACCTCGACCTTTCCAATAATAACTTTTCAGGAATAATTCCACCAGAGATCGGAATGCTAAAATATATGAGTAAGCTTCGTCTGAACAGTAACCGTCTTGAGGTCATATCCCAGATAGTATAGGAAACTTTACAAACTTAACTGTGCTTTATTTGGCTAGTAACGGTCTGACTGGTCGCATCCCAAATAGCATAGGTAACCTAGTAAAGTTATCTGAGCTTTACTTATTTGGTAATAACCTTACGGACACATCCTCCAGAAATCGGGGCACTGAAATTAGTTTATATCTGTGACCTTCAGAATAATCTTCTTACTGGAGTCATTCCTTCCACAATAGGAAATTTGACCAATCTTTATCACATGTATCTGAACAATAATGAACTTTCGGGTTCCATTCCACCGAAATAGCTGGTGCTCGTGATCTCATAGATCTCGATATTGGTGAGAATTTTATTAATGGTACCATTCAATTTCCTTTAGAAATTTCACAAGGCTAGGAGATTTGGACATGGGTGATAACCTTATATCTGGCTCCATTCCAGATTATTTTACAAATTACACAAGGCTTGAAGAATTAGACTTAAGTAGTAACCAATTCACTGGCCTCATACCACCAGAATTAGGGAAGAGAACAGCCTTTGTTGAATTTTTAGTGCTTGAAATAATAGTCTCAGCGGTTCCATTCCACAAGATATGAATTGTACAAGGATGGAAGACTTTCAAGTAGGTTACAACATGCTCTCAAGTCCTTTGCCAAGCGAAATTTGTGCTTCGGACTTATTCAATATATTGAGCGAACAACAATTTCTTCTCAGCTCCTATACCCAAGAGCTTAAAAACTGTAGCAGTTTAATAAGACTTAGGCTTGATAGCAACCAACTGACTGGAAACATCTCCAATGATTTTGGGATATATCCAGAGTTGAATTATATCAATCTGAGCGAGAATAAACTGTATGGTGAGGTGTCGAGCAACTGGGGGTTGTGTCCTAAGTTAGCTAGCTTAGAGATATCAAACAACAATTTGTCAGGGAAGATAGCAACAGAGATAGGAGGAGCAACAAAATTAACTAGGCTTTATCTCACATCAAATCACTTGGTTGGTGAAATCCCCAAGAGCTTTGGAAGGTTGGACTCATTAACATATTTGCACTTGGACGACAATAAGCTTTGGTACAATTCCTTCCGAAATAGGAAATTTGTACAAGCTGGAAGAAGTTAACTTGGCAAAAATTCTCTTACTGGTCCAATCAATGGAAAGTTAGGAGAATGCTTAAAGTTAAGGATTTTAAATCTAAGCAGTAACCAATTAAAGGAAGTTATTCCCGTACAAATATCCAAGTTGGACAAGTTAGAAACTCTTGACCTTAGTGAAAATAGTCTGGTTGGGGAGCTACCACCACAGTTTGGGGACCTCGGTATGTACAAACATTGAACCTGTCTTACAATAACCTCACAGGCTCCATTCCTTCAACTTTCACGCAAATGCTGAGTTTAACCACAGTTGATGTGTCTTACAATCAGCTAGAGGGCCACTTCCGAGGATGCGAGCATTTGAAGAGGCTCCAATGGAGGCACTTGAAATAACAAGCACTTATGTGGAAATAGCACAGGGTTCGAATGCCCCATCCAACTAAGAAATCAAGCACCGTAAAGAAGTTTCCAATGGTGATTATAATCATACTGCCTATAGTGGGATTCATGTTGCTCGTGGTTATTATTCTTGGCACATCATGTTATCTCCATAAAAGAAATCCAAATGAAACAAATAGGCCATAAGAGAGACAGAGGGAAACCCTTTTAGCATCTGGAGCTATGATGGGAATATGGTCTATGATAGTATTATTGAATCCCTAGATGACTTTGATTCCAAGCATATCGTTGGGGTTGGGGACACGGAACGGTGTATAAAGCACAACTGTTAAAGGAGCTTTTGCAGTGAAAAGAATCCATCCCTAGAAGACGGCGAGATGCAAAATCTTAAGAGTTTTGAGAGCGAGATCCGCGCATTGACAGAAATACGTCATCAGAATATTGTAAAGCTCTATGGGTTTTGTTCTCATTCACGACACTCATTTTTGGTATACGAGTTCTTGGCAGGAGGAAGCTTAAGGAATGTCCTGAATGACCTGGAACAAGCAATTGTGTTTGATTGGAAAAAGAGGGTGATTGCAGTTAAAGGCATTGCAAAAGCCTTATCCTATATGCACCATGATTGTTCACAACTAATTATTCACAGGGATTTGTCAAGCTCCAATGTTCTACTGGATTCAGATTGGGTAGCTCATGTATCAGATTTTGCCACAGCCAGGATATTAAATCCAGACTCTTCCAACTGGACTTCGTTTGCTGGAACTTTTGGTTACGTTGCTCCAGGTACTTGAATAAGCATGAGTAACTATGTAAAATTAAAATTTGCAACAAGTATTAGCTACTGACCTTTTATTCTTCTTCTTTTTGCAGAACTCGCATACACAATGGAAGTGACTGAAAAGTGCGATGTTTACAGCTTCGGGGTACTCACACTAGAAATTATAATGGGAAAGCATCCAGGAGACTTCTTAACTTCCTCGCATGACATGAACTTCGAATCTCTGACTGAAATTCTGGACCATCGCTTGCCTCCACCAGTGCAACAAATTGCAAAACAAGTGAAATTACTAGTCGAGATTGCATTTTCATGCCTGGGACAGAGCCCGCACTCTAGGCCATCAATGAGAGAAGTCACTCTAAGTTTGTGTAAATAGGGGTGTGTACTGCAAAAATGTTGTAAAACTTCGAGAGGAATGCTTACTTGAGAATTGAGATCTTTACTACCTAGCTACTTGAATACTGATTGTGATAGTTTCATTTTCCTATATAAGTTGTTGTACTATGTTCTTTGTAATCTGTTTCATACAGAATTCCTATATATGCTTAAGTTATTGAAAAACAAACTTGATAAGACAACAACGTTTGGGGCCCATTATCTAGACAACAAAATAACTAGACGTTTTATAAATAATTGTACAATGTGATTATGAAAAGTTAACACCCAAATACAAGCAATCGACATATTTGTCATGTATATTTTCAACCATTATGGATTCAAGTTCATTTCACCCATTTTGGGTTATGTTTGATCTCTAACGGGTCAAATGGCTAATATAGAAAGTAAGTAAACAGGAAGAGGTCCAAAGTCTCTCAAATTGGACCTTCGTTTGTCTAATTTAAAGCAAAATTATCGACTACCAATTGTAACTAAGAAATACAACCAGAGCATCTACTCATTTCAAATCTTTATATAATAAAGAAAATCTTTAGTGGAGACTTTTGTATTTGAAAAAAAAAAAAATTCTTTTAGGTAATATTTTTCTAATATGTTTTTTGTTTATTTAAATGTAAAAAATAATAAAAGCTGATTATTTTTAATTTGGCTAAAAAATTTTAAAACCTTATTGCATTTGGATGTATAAAAACCCAAAATGGGCCTCAATGATGCTTTTTATAATTTTAGACTAAAATGTAAATTTTAAAATAGAAGGAGTCACATACCATTCAATCACCGTGCGAAGAATATGTCCTTCAAATCAAATTTGGTACTATTCAATTCCCAATAAAAAGAATCTGCAACTTTTGGATCAAGGGTATGTTTGTAGCAATGAAGTGAGAACTTCGATTGAGGCTTGAGAACTTGGCTTGTTTGGTGAGCTTTTATTATAAGTCGAGTTGAAATTTGTATTTTTTAGACATTTATGAAATCATAAGCGCAAAGGCTTAAAACTTTAGCCCATAAAATGGGTTAAAAACTTTAGAGAGACTTTATGAGCCATAAATTACGTATTTACCTACTGAAAATATCTAACATACACTATAAAACTCATTTAATTATTGTAAAACATACATCAAACATAATTGTAAAACAAAAAGTAAGAAACATGATAAAAACAAAATTAAGAAACATGATGAATAGTGCAAACTACGATAATAAATAGTAACTATTTTTGAAAATGAAAAGTGAATATCTGAGTTGAATAATGACCAGAAAATACTATTTGTGACATATATGTTTCATAAAAATGGTTTTGCTTTTATATAAACTATTAACTAAACATATTGATGGTTTATTTGTTTAGTGAAATGAGTTAGTATACTATTGGCTCAAAAACTTATGTATTTTATTTATCTCTTTAAAATGATTTTACTATTGTTATCGACAAAATATAAGAAGATCATAAATATAAATAAACGCTTTTACGGTTTATTTATATTAACATGTAAGATACATATAAAAATCACAAAAAGTCATTTTCCTATGAACAATCTAAACATCCATTGAAGACATTTCTTCGTGCTTCTGATTCGGTCGGGTCTTGTACAGATGCATTGCAGACGTCATTTTTTGGTAATAGTTTTCTACCTGTGAAGTGATTACACAATGGCTATGTTATTCATCTAGTCAAGCCACGCTATATTCGAAAGAAACAAAATCTTGCAATTTTTCGGATAAACAATAAACAACATACCTTGATCTCGATGATCATGATGACATCAAAATCACCAACAAAAACCTCATACGCATCGGTATAAGCTTAAAGCTATATACATCGAAGCCTAAGATTTTATCGATGACTCGAATACTCGTCGATAATTTTCAGATTCCTTAGTATTTTCATATTTATGACCTATTAAAGCGTGGGCGTGATTGTGTTTAAGAAACATATGTCCATAGAGAAAACTCATGAGTCTCACATGCGTTAAAATATAAATGTGTTCCGCCATTTCCTAACCCCATGTTAGAATATAAATGTGTTCCACCATACAAATGCTTGACTTTATGGAGTCAAGATTCATTACAATACACTAATGTTGGGTTCAGTAAATACCCAAACCCCTTAATCTAGGATTTGAATATAAAATAGCCCAAGTATTTATTCCGTTAACACAAACAGTCCTTTGAGTGCATAGTCTCTCGGTGAGTCGTCTTCGGATACTCGATGAGAGGCAAAGAAGAAGTCTCTCCACTCGATGGCGGAACTTAAAGGGTGAAGGCGGGTCAAGAAGAAGATGATGGATTCGGTGGTGATGACAATAACTCATGAGAATCCTAAGATTCCTCTCCAACTTCTTACGAAGACAAGCTGAAGTAAGGCGAAGGATGTAAAGGCGAAGAAAGAAGCGGGACAAGGCGGGAAAGGTTGAATCGGATAAGATGAAGTCCTTATCAACCAAAGTCAACTTTCCACTGAATAGCAAAGATCGGGCTCGGTGTCATCCGAACTTAGGAAAGTAGTCTTGTCTCTTACCTAGAATAGTCTTTATAATGAGACAAAATACATCGATATTTTGTCTTACGTATGATGTCGGTTGTCACTTAGGAAAGAGTCGAATATCATACATGTATAAATAGCATAGAGATGGAGTGAAAAGGTTAAGCTTGTGAATTGTAAAAACACATACACGAGCCATCTTTCACTCCTCCAAATCTAACTTAGTTCACGAGATAGCTCGGTGAGCTCTAAGAGTTGTGCTCGAGACATAGCCTGAGCTTAGGAGAATCACCCAACTTTGTCATTTCAATCCCAGTACTATTCGCAAGTACTTGGGTAACGATTCTTTGTTGATTTATTTCTAATAAGAATATGATGTTGAAAATTACTTAGTGTGTTTTCTTTATGTTAATTTAGGTCATAGTTCACTTTTAACTTGTTTTATAAACTTAAACTGTTTTAAGCGATAGTGAACGGGGAACAACAAGTGGTATCGAGCAAGGCTAATTATAAAACTCGTTTTAGGCGCTCTAAAAGTTTTAAATTAGGATCCTAAATGGTGAAATTGATGTACCCAACTAGTCGATAAAAGGGTGGAGCTTATTCAATTGTTGCCCTAGACTTGAAGTTGGCAAATTCAACAAATGGAAAAGCGAATGCTTTGCTATTTGATTAGGATGGAACCTTATTATGTCAAGTGCATAAATGAAGGTCCATTTGTCCCAAAGCTGGCGAAGGGTTGCCCAACACAAGCTCGGTGGACCAGGATGAAAGGAGAGTGGTCAACCGGGACCAAAGACTCAAAAGTATCATAATATCTTGTCTTCCGACGATATTATGGAGTGCATTATAATTGTAGTCTTGCTAAACAAACACAGGATGACCTAGTTCATAGTCATGAAGGACCATCGATACCAAGGAAAAGCAGGATAATGGACTGAAACTTGAGTATAACACCTTCAAGGCTAAGGACTCGAAACTCTCTCGAACTTACACGGATACAAAACTCTTTTAAATGAACTTTCAAATGATGGTGTTAAGTTGTCTAAGCATGAAATCAATGTTGGTTTTGTAAGCAGTCTCCACGAGAAGTGGTTGAATTTCTCTTAGGGACTCGGGAATGCTAATCATATCCAAAATCTTGAGCTTCACGAAATTTATGGAAATTTGTCTATGAGGAAAACCTCATCACGAGATGATACCACGACTTAAAAAGTCTCGGGAAGTCAAAAGTCACGACCACTACCTCATCACCAATATCAACGCTTTCTTTTCTAACAATGTAGTTCAAGATTTCCAAGAAAACTCGGATGATGAGCACGATGAGATATCAAGTGAGGAGTACCTAAGTGACTGAATCTTTGAATTTCAGAAGGGCACTCTCGCTAACTCTCGAAGGTTTATAAAAAGAAACAAAGGTTTTCAAGCTGCTAAAACAGCGAAGACACTAAATGCTACAAGTGTCATAAAAGAGGCCATTTGCAAAAGAGCTGTTTTCAAAACAATTTACGAACCTCTTACAAACCATCGAGGATCTAATCGGTCTTGAGCTTTAGCAAATTTCAACCAAAAATCTATCAGTCTCATAAAAATGTTCAAAACAAATATGATCTTAAAAACCATTGATTATGAAGCTAAGTATAAGAAAGCAAAAGCTAAGCTTGCATTGCTTGAGGCAGATCCTCGAAACAACAAAAATGTTCAATATGTGCGGGGTAAGAACAAAGGCCTTGTTCTTGAAACCTTTGGTAGGATGAAGAGCCAATCTCATCGGATGATGAAATGGTACATGTCGGTGCTCTAATGGCTCTCTCGGAAGAAGACAAGCTAGGCTGTTGGGAAGAATCATGCTAGGAGCAGGGAATGGGTCAACATCACAATGAAGAAGGTAAACACTTTACTTTCTATGGATGATGACTCGATTGGCGATCTTATATGAATTATCTAAATGTTGACCTTAAGTTTGTAGAAGAACAAAGGCGAATCTTTTTCTAAGTACAACAAGTTAAGTTTTGAATTGAATAAGTGTAGGGATGAATTGCTTATTTTAAAACAAGCTAAGCTTGAGGCGTCACTTTGCAAATTCAAAACACCGAACTAGTTAAAAGAAATCAGAATCTTCAAGATGAACTTAAAAGGCAAATGATATTCTCAATAGTTGGATGCTAAGAATCCGGGGTCTTTGATCTTGTAGGAGCCCCAGAGTAGCAAGAAGAGAGTCATAGGTGAAGATCATCTCACGACTCTCTCAACAAAGACCTGTCTCTAAGCCATTTGTGTGCGGTGGCATGATTACAAGTATATTGGTGATTCAAATTCGGTGAATGGATTGAGCGAGTTAATCCACGAGAGTAAGCTTCCAAACTTCGATTCTAGAAGGATTCTAGAGCACGAAAGTCAAGCTCTAAATAGCATGCTTGGACTCGATGTGCCCGGTTGTCTTGAACACATCTCGAGTCTGCGCGAATCTCAAGCACCGCTTCCACCACCTGAAACCTCTTGAGGTCTGCCCAAGCTCGAGCTTACTCCACTACAATTCAATCCTCATTCACCAAAAGAAAGGTGCGGGCGTGGTAGAACTATCCTACAAAACAAGCAAAATTAATCCAACAAGAGTCTACTCCTGCTGAGACTTCATCATCCTCTGTCCCAGCAAGGCGACCAAATCAAAGAATCGGTCGAACTTGTGAGGAAGCTTCTTGAAAAAATGGAATCCATTGAAAGGTCCACGAACCAATCAAGGAGACAAAGTCGACTTCCTCCGGTTCCTCAATGTCTAAGTCGACCTCAAAACAAACAAAAGTGTGAAATGTGTCATTACACCACCCATACCATCGACAAGCGCTATAGAATCCTTTTTGCATGATGCGCAAAAGGGCGATCACAGACTGCAGATCATCTATAGTATGTCGGTCAAGCAAACTATACCAAAGTTGGTCATCGGTATGCTTCATCCTCCAAAGCTCGCTCCAAAGAATAGAGCAAAACCTTTTCTCTCTCGCCGCCTGCATCGGGTTCAATGATCATCATCGGGATGATTGTCTCATGAATACATCTTTGTGATATATGCGATAATCCGACTCATGAGACATCCCAACATGACGATATCATTCATGCAAGGAGAAATTCCAAACAACCAGAGTCACCGATGGTGTCTAAATACTCATCATTTTTGTCTTTATTTAGAATGCCAAAACATCGAAAACACTCGAAATGCATCAAAATGATAAAAATATCACAAATAAGTGTTTTATGTGTTTTAAATGCAAAAATATCAAAATCGGTGAAAACGTATCAAGTTTGCATAATTGGCGGTTTTAGTCCCCCAGTTTCAAAAGTTGTCAAAACAGGTCCTGGTAAATCTAAATAAAGAAAATATCATTTTATGTCCCTAGGGATTCTTAAGTTGTCAAAATTGATCCTTGAGATCAAAAATTGCAAAATTACAACTTTAGTCCTCGAGTTTTGAAATTGTCACAAATAGTCCTTGGAAAATTGAAAATGTCAAAACTAGTCCTTGTACTATTGGAACTTGTCGGTTTGGTCCTTGTGACAACTTTGGAATAATGGCGAAATGGTCCTTCAAGAATCGAAAATTACAAATTGGTCCTTGTTATAATAACTAAGCCTTGTCAAAATGGAATTGGACCCTGCCATTATACACATTTTGGACCCCTGTCATTACCTATTTTTGAATTTGCCAGTCAAACACCGTCAAAACCTTCTCCTTTCCTCCACCTTATCTGTATATCTTCCCACTGACGCAACACACAGGCCGCCCTCCCATCACCTTTTCTCCTCAAACCTCCCCTCATCATCACAACCCGCCTGATTAATGCCACCCCCATGGTTGCTAAATCGAGCCCAGCTGTCAAAACCGACTTTTCCCGCCAAAAAACGTGGACGGCTTAGATCACTCAAAACTCATCCATTGGCCAAGATTATTAGTGGGATTTGCTCAGAAGGACACGTGGAAGTCATTTGGTGCATAAAAGAGGAAGAGAGGCAAGAGAAGAAAGTAGTAGTTAATTTTTAAATTTCATGTATTTCGTTTTTAATCTCAATGTTTTATCTTAAGTTCAAAATTGTAATTTCCTGTTTCTAAGCACTAAACATAAGTTATTTTGTCAGTTTGATCTACTCTCAAGTCTCAATTCAAAGTACTATTATGGTTTCAAATTTTATGCTCACTGTTTAAGAATTCAGTTTTAAACTCTTATGTCCAAGCCTTAAATAGCTTATTTTTAAGATCAAACAAGCTTATTTAAGCTCATTATAGCTTTTTGTAAGCTTGGAATTCAGTTTCAATCAAGTTTCATTGTTGGTCAACAAAAGTCAACTGAGAAGGCAAAATGGACTTGGGTATGGAATTTGGGTGATGCAGAGCTTGGATGGGTTGAAATAGACTAGGTTAGAATAGTTTGGGTTTGGTTTAAGCTGCACAAATAAGCTGGTCCCTTGTAAGCTGGTATTCTCATTTTCATTTTTTACTCAGTTTGCAGTTTGTGTTTATGTTGGAACCTGTGATCATTAAATGGCTTAAACCTGTTCAAATAATTGTAATTAGGATGTTAGATTTAGTTTAAGTGGTTGAATGAGTTAAATCAGTGATTGGCTTAGATTAAAAGTTCAAAACAATTTCTAAAAGAGTGTTTGGATCAGTGTGTACATTTGGGTTTGAGTCTTTGTTTGAACTTGACAGTTGCATACTCAGTCTCAATATAAGTAATTAGACTTATTGGAGTCAGTTATTGGAGCATTAGAACAACCAAAGTCAAATCTTCTAAAATCTGTCTTATAAGCTTAACTGTTGTAATTTAGTGAAACCAAAATCTTGTATTGTGTTTGGATATCAGTAGCATAGCTTGTAATAGTTTCATTTCATCATTAAACATCAATATCAGTTAATAAATTTGAATCAAAGTTCAATAAAGTCAAAAACATCAAAACTGTCAAAAAGTCAAAACTTGCAATTCTCAGTTTGCACCCAACTAGAGAGATTTTTCACAGGTTCATTTCTGGGTCAAATCAAGTGAGACTTTTGGTCTTTAAAAGTTCAACAGGTTTATTTTCTTATTGTCATTTTGCAGATTTTAGAAATTTTCTATAAGCCTCGAAAGGGCTTGTCAAGCAGGCTTATATGTTCTGCTCACAAAACTCGATCAATATCGAGTTTTCTCGATGTCTTCAGAGGCTTGTCCCAAACTCAATAGAGCTTGTCTAGGTCTGGATTTTGGTTTGAAGGAAGCTAGCCAGGTCTAGTATAGGTTCCAACTTCTGTTTTTGACATCCAGCTTATTGAGAAACTTGTGCTTAAGCTGCAAAGTAGGCATAGAAATCTTTTTTGCACTTAAGCTAAATCATCAAATCATAAGCAGTTTGCATATTAGAGGTTAAAGCTTGTTGTAATTTGTTGTTTTAGAGTACTTTTAGCATATTAGAGCTTCTGTGACAGTTTGGTGCTTATTTGGTAACATTGGCTTAAGCAGTCTTATTATAAGCGATTTCCATTCTGATCCTATTTTCTTACACACAAGCCACTGATTTTATATTTTCTTAGATTCAGCATATTATTTTAGACTTTTCTTGAATTTTCACATTTTCTAGGTCGGTTGCTATTTTCTTAATTTAAAAGCAGGTTTTAGGCTTATTTAATTAGCTTTTAATACAATTAAATCGGAAAAAGTTCAAAAAATAAGTTTTCATTTTCCTAGGTTAAGATAAATATAAAAAGTCAAAAAATATTTTTCAGATTTTCTTAGTTTAATTTGTAATTTTAGCAATTTAATTAGTTAAAAATAGTTTTTAATTCATAGAAAATAGAAAATTAATCAGAAAAATATAAAATTAGTTTTGAAAATTCTATTTAGTTATTTTAGATTTTCTAAATCATAATTTTATTTTTCTAGCTTTATTTCATATTTTCTTGTATTTTAGGTTATTATTAAATAGTTAAAAATGGTTTTAATTAATAATAATTAATTAAATAGTTATAAAAATAATTTTCTTTTCTTAAAATTTTCTAATATCATTAGGTTTGTAAAATGTCATTTCATATTTTTAGGATTAATATTGTTTCAGTTTCACATTTTCTTTTGTACGTCACGTAGTTTTTAAGTTAAATTTGTAATCTAAAACATCAGTTTAAATATAGTGATAACATTTATTTAATATATTTTATCTTTTTAATTTCCTTTAATTTGCATTTAAGCCCCTGTAATTTACAAAACTTTTCTTTAGGTATAAATATTCCAAAATCCTTCGAAAGCACTATCCTTGGTGATTATTCGACATATATCGTGTTAAACACCAATTCATCCTCCGTGGGACTTAACGACCGAGAATCCACTATATTCCTCGATCTAAATTGCATTTTGTGTTTGCCTTTGTTTTAAGTTTCTTACGGTTAGCCATTCTTGAGTGGCTAGCTTGTGTGAGATAACAGCGGTTTAGCACGAATCGATCACTTGAATCATCCTCGACCTCTAAATGCAAAACACGTGGTAGCACCTTGCACACAACCAGCGACCATGAGTCGATTGCAAATTTCAAAGAGACCTTGAGATCCAAGCCCACTAGTAAGTGGGTCGCGAAGAAACTAATTCGGTTTACTACTTGTGCGAGACATGCCAGGAGCCTATTTGGCATCTAGGCGGTGGATGCTCAGAAGCATGGCGGTGTGAAGGAATATCTGCACAAGTATGTAAAGGAACCAGGCCCAAGGTAGTATTTGGTGATAACTCATCATGTCCAGCTGAAGGTTATGGTTGATGGCGCAATGGAATAGTTTTCTAGAATAGCCTATGTCAGCGGTCTCAAATACAATCTCATCGATTGTCGGTCAACTATGTGATGCAAAATTCATTGTACAATTCAATGATAAACAAGGTACCATTTTAATGCCAACAAGGAAGTTGTGTTGATAGCTCTAGGAGAGATGATGTTTATGTGCTTGACATGTCAACTCTCTCCCAGATGGAGCGTGTCTCTTTGCTAAAGCCATTTGAAACTATCAATTGGGGTGGCATAAGAGACTTTCACACTAAACTTCAAAACCTCAACAATCGGCAAAACAAAACAAGGTCCTTGGCTTACCATCACTTGGTCTTTGCAAAATACAAACCATGCTCTGCTTGTGAAAAGGGTAAACACCACGAGCATCATTCAAGACCAAACAAAATTTCTCCATCAAAGCGCGCTTCACTCTCGCACATGGATCTCTTTGGACCCGTGGGTCCCGGATCAATCGGCATGAGAAGTATACACTTGTCATTGTTGATGAATTCTCAAGATACACTTGGGTATACTTTCTTTCCAAAAGAGTCGGCGGTGATACAATAATGTCATTCATCGGGAAGATTGAAAACCGAATGACATTCTTGTTAAACAAATCCGAGCCGACAATGGCAGAGTTCGAAATCAAGAACTTGAGAGTTTACGTGATGAAAAGGAATTTCTCAAAATTTCTCATCTCCTTATACCCACGAACAAAATGGGGTTCTTGAAGGAAAAGCAGAACTCTCATTGAGGTTGCTAGAACTATGTTAAATGGCTCACCCTCTCAAAACATTTACGGATGAAGCGATCAAAGCACTGTTACACTCAAAACAGGTCAATCATTGTCAAAAGACATAATAAAACCCATATGAGATCTTCAAAGTAGACTTCCGACATCACTATTTTCATGTGTTTGGATGTCTGTGTTCATTCACAACCACAAGGATCATCTAGGCAAGTTTGATGCAAAAGGCGATGATGGATACTTTTAGGCTACTCGCGATCTCCAAAGCCTTGGGGTTTTAACACAAGGAGACAACAAGTTGAGGAAACCTTTCATGTCACCTTTGATGAAAGTCTCGAAAGCATCGGGTTCACCAACACCTCGATAGAGGAAATAGGAATTGATAACTCATCAAGATATCCTCACGATGAGTACAACACCGAACTCGATTCCTCATATCAGGCGATGTCGACATCTCATATTATGTCTTACCCCACAACATACCCCAACCAACCATCAATGAGTTCATTGAAAATCGATCATCCCTGTTTGGGATATGCAACAATGATCCTAACGATCGGGACACCGTAACTCATGATCCTCAACACGATCAAGACATCTCTACGGATGTTCTAACTAATGCGTGGCTCTTGCACTGAACTCACATCCGAACTCCTAGTGACATCTTCAAGCTCGGATCCCGGATCACAAAGTAAGTGGACAAGATCTCGGGACATTGAGCTTGTAAACATCATTGGTGAACCAGCTGAGGGCATGCTCGCTAGAAGCATGGTCTGCTAGTCTAGCTGCGGCTTGACCAATGAATGTCTATATCTTGATTACCTATCGGACATTGAACCCAAAAGTGTCTTTGAAGCTCTAAAACACCCAAGTGGGTTCGGGCTATGCAAGAAGAATTGCAGCAGTTTGATAAAACAAGGTCATGACCTTGATCAAATGTCCTCGAATGTAGTAGTCATAGGAATGAAGTGGGTTTTGAAACAAAGCGATGAAAAGCAGCGTCATTAAAAACAAAGCGGACTTGTAGCAAAGGTTACGGTCAACAAGAAGGCATTGACTATGATGAGACATTTGCTCTGTTGCAAGAATGGAAGCCATCGGGATCTTCCTTGCATATACAACATACATGAACTTGGGTCTACCAAATGGATGTTAAAAGTGCATTCTTAAATGGTGATCTCAAGGAAGATGTGTATGTTCGGCAACCTCCGGGCTTTGAGAGTAGTGAATTCCACGATTATGTACGCAAGCTTGACAAAGCCCTTTATGGACTTAAACAAGCTCCGGGGCATGGTATGAAACTCTCTCGGCCTTCGATACAAAACAAGTTTGTCGAGGAAAGATAGACAACACACTTGTTTGTCTATAGAACCCAACGAGGATGTGATACTAGTCAGTGTATGTTGATGATATCATCTTTGGCTCAACAAACTACAAACTTTGCAAGCAGTTTGAAAAACTAATGACAAAGAAGTTTGAAATGAGCATGATGGGGAACTTACTTACTTTCTTGGACTTCAAATCGAACAAAGCGATAAAGGTATATCCATCGGTCAAGAGAAATACACGAAATCTCTTGAAGAAATATGAGATATTTGACTATGCCTCGGTGAAGACACCAATGGTTCCACCTAACAACCTTGGACACGATCTCACCGGCAAATCGGTCAATCAAACTCATTTCGAGAGGATTGTTGGCTCATCGATGTATCTAACCGCTACTAGACCGGACATACAATTTTCGATCGTCTAATAGCAAGATATCGATCCAATCCCAAAGAATCCCACCTCACTGCTGACGAAAAGAATACTCGGTGCACGAAGGAACCCCAAACCTTGGACTATATTATCCAATATGCTCGGGGTTTGATCTCAAGGGTTACTCGATTACGATTATCTTTGGTGCAACATGGATGAAAAAGTACCTCGTGGTCTGTCAATTTCTTGGAGGAAAAGCGGTGTGTTGGAGTGCAAAGAAGCAACAATCGGTGGCTATGTCCTCATTGAAGGCGAATATGTAGGCTACAGCAGGATCTTTGTGCCAATGTATTATGGATGAAAAGTCAACTCGGTGACTATGACATCCATTACAAAATGGTGCCCATCTTACGTGATAACACTAGTGCAATTGCAATCTCCAACAACCACATCCTCCACCGAAGAACCAAACATATTGATATCGGATATCACTTCATCGGGGATCACATAATGAAAGGAGACATAGAACTTCATTTCATCCCTACGAATATCAATGGTGATATCTTCACCAAACCCTTGGATGAACCTACCTTGAGACCGAAAGTGAATTGGGAATGCTTGACATTGAAAGTCAAGTATCTGAAAATCAATCTCGATAAGTTCTACGAAATGGTTCGTCCTCCCAAAATCAAAATAAACCTCTCACTGAATGAGTAAGACTCATTCAGGGTCCCTGACACTTGACAAAGAGCATTGAATGAGTAACTAAATGGTCAAGTATCAGTTACTTTAATGTCCTAGGTTGGTAACTATGCCAATTTAATAAAGGAATATATGTCTCTTTGTCTTACTGTCATCCCACTTGGCATTTAATGCCTCTCACAAAAATATCAAATTGATATTTTCTCTCTGCAAAAGTGCAATTTTACTGTGCACTGCAACTGTTCCCTTGAAAAACGGGATTTTTACTGCGGGTAATGGAGTGGTAGCATTAAATGGGGAAATTCAAAAGTCTTTCAAAAACCTACTCTTAGTTTTTCCATTTGTGCACAAAACACCCCTCTTATCACTCTATAAATACCCTCTTCTCCAACACAATCAACACACACAAATCTTTTCTGCAACTAAACTCTGTCAAAATCATTTCAAAAAATTCAAAAACATATGTGTGTGCTCAAAATCTCTTTTGGAAAACCTTCCTTGTAAACATTTACAAAAGTTTTCATCACAAACTAGAGAGATCTAAACATTTTGATTGTTCTTGCAGACGTCTTTTTTAAACCCTAAAAACTTCTTTAGATATGGCTAGAACACAATCTCTCGGTTTGCTTCTCGATTAGGTGGGGATCTCACAAACGTTGAATTCAAAACAAACAATGTCATAGGTAATTTTGAATACCACGAAAATGTCCCAACCTATAAAGACATTGTAAAATTTTTATTCAGCGCCCACTCAAAACGGCCTTTGTAAATGTCCTCGGTGGTGTACCCAAACTACCTCGGGGAGTTTTGGGCAGCTGCTAAAAGCCTTTGACCCGACACCTTCAGGCGATGAGAATAACCTTAGACCACTCGGGAGTATCTCATCGAGTTCGGTCTTAATGGGGGCAACAATATACCTGGATTACAAAACTTTTGCACTTCAACGGGGTTAGATTACAACAAAGGTGTTTATGTCGCCCATCCACAGAACCTTCCACGATGAAGGATGGGTTAAAACAAATCGTTTGGATCCCACATTTTTGGACAAGACCCGATCACTAAAAGTTCATTCCCGTGGCTTGGAGGATCCTTTTCACTTTTGTGATTCGGGTCCTCGGCGGGAACCACTCATCCAGCTGAACAAGTTAACTCTATTCGAGTTGATGATGGCATCTTACTGATGAATGGGGTCACTTGTCGACATAGGGAGATCATTTACGATGATCTTGTACGAAGCTACGAGCAAAACTAGGACTAAGTATATTTCGTATCCTAGGTTTGTCTCTTGTGCTTCTGATAATTCTTGGGTGCCAATTATACTCGGGATGAAAATTTTGGAAATTTACGGCATCCCGAGTCCTTCAAATTTTCAAAAGGACCCATCCCTTGTCACACCTATTGAATTTGGCCCATATGGTTCTTTGTAAACAACCGGGAGGGATCGATGTCTCAAACCACTGCTCTTAAAAAGAAAAGGGAAGTCTCGGTGGGACTAAGACTAAACCAAAGTCTCGGGGCCACGAGGCTTGAGAGCACCGCCTAAAAGGCACAAAAGGCACGAGACCAAAAAGACACCCTTGACGAGGCAACAACCACCCCGTGACAACGAAGGACAACGATACATCACAGTCGGTGCCGCTTGGTCAAACCTACTACTCCCAGATCGAGAGGGAAACAAACAACCCGGCGGTAGGGGCGCCTTCCACCGCCCGGTGATGACATTAGCAAATCAAGCCTTTGTGCGAGGGCTGCTGATCGATCCCAAAGACTGGGGAAACAAACAACCACCGTAGGGATACAACATTCACCGACTACGCTAAAGGCGCTGGAAATACCCGGTGTCTCGGGGTCCTTGGGGACAAAGACTGGGAGGAAAGAAACAACCCGCGATCACGGAACCCAAAACCAATCGACTCCCAGAAGACAACGGAAACTCCCACCGGTGTCCGAGGGGTCCACGAGGACAAAGACTCGAGAGGATCAATACCACCCGCGATATGGAACCCATTCCACTCCCTTGTTAGCTGCTGCTGAGGTTCTTGAGTTGCTACAATCGATGATGACCTTGCCGAAAGTGATGAAGAAATCTTATCGGCAGGAGAAGAAGTGGGCCGAGGTTGGCCGAACAAGAGCCTCGGCGATCCTGAGCGCAGGTCGAGTCACCTTTTCAACTCGAAGACAATGACTCGACCTCATCCTCCACTCGATGAATTCAAAAGTTTGACAATGTTCTTCCGCTCCTTTGAAGACAATGGTTAAGTGGATCGGTAGGGCTTCAAGGAGGCCATTTCGGGGTTCTTGAGCAGTTTTGGGATCAACACACTTGAAGCTGCTTTGCCGATTCTGCTGACCTTAGATCCGATGTGCTCACCTTCAACAAAAATGTTCATGAGCACGAGATCTTATGTACCACCATCTTGTCAACTGGATGAACACATGGTTAAGTTCCTCAAGCATCTTGAGACAGTTGGGGTTCGATTGATGAAATCGGGGACGCTGTCAAAGAAGACCCAGCTCAATGCCAAAGTCTTTGGAAGCTTGTTGAGGCATATGCAAAAAATTCATCCGAGCTCACCGATCTTATAGAGATGCTCAAGTCTCGCAAATGTTGAGGTCTTCAAACTTGATTCGGACTCTTCAAACCACCATGGACTCACTGAACACTCGGTAGCCACCTTGACTCAGCCTCGTCCTCTATGGCTTGGAATCTTGGTCCACGATTGATCGCCTTGGAGTTATCTCATGCGAACTTGGATGCAAAGGTCATTGGTCTTCAAGCAGATACTTAGAAATCAAGGCCATGATGGTGAAATCTATCGAGCCTTCAAAGGACAAGTGGTGAGTCCCCTCGGCACCTACTCCAACTCTTGCCCTCACCGGCGCTACTGACAGCGGTTGAGGGGAGAATCTCTTGAAGAAACTCCTCTTCACACCGAGGGGAGCAAACACCACCGATCTCATTGACTCAAACATCATCATCATCGACTGATCCTGCGGTACCAATCTCATCACTTCCACCTCAAGCAACAACAACAACACCGCGGTCTTAACACCAATCATGACAACACCACCTCCCATTATTGCATCATCTTCCTCGGGACAAGACAAGGGCAAAGGCATAACGACAACCACCGAGCACGAGAGGATTCCTTACAAAATCGGTGACCTTGAATACCTCTTCACTCCTCAACACTAACCAAACACCTTGCTAAAGAGAGGAATTGAAACAAGGCGAGGATGAAAAGAAGACTAAGGAGGCATTGACCAAAGTGATTGCCGAAGAAGTTGAAAATGTGGGAATAGATGCAAGCAAGCTCAAAAAGGGTCAGCGGGACAAAAGTTCATGGAAGCTCAGTGCTCAAATGGTGCAATGAGAGCTCGAGATGAAGAAAAAGAAAGAAAAGCTGAAGCTCTCGAGCAAAGCGAATTAAAGAATACAATCGACAATGACCGGTAGAAGGCTTCTGAAAAAATCATCGATGTCAAAATCATTCCCAACACGAACCATTGGCTATGAATGTTTACGAGAGGAGATGACAAAAGACACTTTGAGGTTCATGATCCTTAAAATTGATGACTTTGGGATCATGAACTTGATGAACTTGGTCCAATCATTGAAAAGAAGAAGAATCACGGTGGTTAAGGACCCGATGAAGATGCTTAGCAAAAGATATGAAAGGTGAGGAAGCACCACATTGGCGAAATTCAAACATATAACTGCACCTCAAGGATCTCAACCACAAACTTCCACCGGCAAAAGGAAAGAGTTGATTTCAACACGAGATCAAAGTGCACGCCTTGAATGCAACAGGAGCTACCGAAGGTGTAAATTTTGTGAAGCTGTCTAGTGATTGAAGAGCACGAAGAGGGCTATTCCACATTGATGTCTATGGAACCCCGCATTTCAAAGATGGAGTGACATTGACCGGTGGAGTGGGCCGCAATGATCGACTATATTCTGTGGCCTCTCGGATCCAATCCCAAAGCCAAACATCGAGGTTTTGTCAAGACACGAATGCTAAGATCGAGACCATCCCGACGGAAACACTCATCACCAAGAAAGTGAAGCTTGAAGCTGTGGGAATCCATACGGATTGACATCATTTTGTTTTATCTTTTGTACTAGTGATAGGAACTATGTAATCGATCAATAAGCGATGTATGTTTTATTCATTTACTCGGTGTTCCTTTTGTATTCATTAGTACATTCGGTGTAAGAAGAAGCCTCTTGCTCACTTACACGATCAACCACTTAGGCTATTTGTATATCCAATAGGGAGACTGTTGGGTTCGGTAAATACCCAAACCCCTTAATCTAGGATTTGAATAGAAAATAGCCCAAGTATTTATTCCGTTAACACAAACAGTCAATGAGTGCATAGTCTCTCGGTGAGTCGTCTTCGAGATACTCGATGAAGAGGCAAAGAAGAAGTCTCTCCACTCGATGAGGCGGAACTTAAAGGGTGAAGAGGCGGGTCAAGAAGAAGATGATGGATTCGGTGGTGATGACAATAACTCACCGAATCCCTAAGATTCTCTCCAACTTACATCGAAGACAAATCAAGTGAAGGCGAAGGATGTAAAGGCGAAGAAAGAGCGGGACAAGGCGGAAAGGTTGAATCGATAAGATGAAGTCCTTATCAACCAAATTCAACTTTCACGAATAGCAAAAGATCGTGCTCGGTGTCATCGAACTTAGGAAAGTAGTCTTGTCTCTTACCTAGAATAGTCTTTAGAAATGAGACAAAATACATCGATATTTTGTCTTACGTATGATGTCGGTTGTCACTTAGGAAAGAGTCAAATATCATACATGTATAAATAGCATAAGAGATGGAGTGAAAAGGTTAAGCTTGTGAATTGTAAAAACACATACACGCAGCCATCTTTTCACTCCTCCAAATACAACTTAGTTCTGAGATAGCTCGGTGAGCTCTAGAGTTGTGCTCGGACATAGCACGAGCTTAGAGAGAATCACCCAACTTTGTCATTTCAATCCCAGTACTATTCGCAAGTACTTGGGTAACGATTCTTTGTTGATTTATTTCTAATAAGAATATGATGTTGAAAATTACTTAGTGTGTTTTCTTTATGTTAATTTCAGTCATAGTTCACTTTTAACTTGTTTTATAAACTTAAACTGTTTTAAACGATAGTGAACGGGGAACAACAACTAAAAACACAAATAACTACATCAAGCTATATCAGTTACCTAAGTTCATACCAAATACAACACAAAGGACTAACAAAATTCTAATCAAAATGAGGAAAATCCTGTCATAAAGAACTAACTTTGACTTTGTGCAAGTCAACTCTTCAATCAACCTTTTCTTCTCCATAGTTAGAACAACAATGTGTTCTTTCATCTCATTCTTTTGGTTCCCTTTCTAGACCCTTGTATGCAAATCATATACCAAGTCTCTATAATAATCACTTGGTAAATCATCATAATAACCACACTTACTCTTTTTGTCTTGTAATTAACAAAATAAATTAGTTAACTTTACTTATCAATCAAAGACCCAAGCAAATTCAACACCTTCAAATAATGGCTTATATAAAAAAGGACACTCAATAAAACATTTGCCCGGATTCTCTTTTGTCCATGTCGCTTTGACTGTTAAAGGATGTCCACAACCACATAATGGTCGAATGTACTTCAATTACTCGTGGAGTGCCGAGAATACCAAAACATGTTTTAGGTTTTTGTGTGTGTGTGATAATATGTGTGTGTTTGTTGAGGCCTGTGGATGTTTTATGGGATGGCGTGTTTTATTAACGTTGGGAATAAGACAAAGACCAGTCAACATGGATGAGCGTGGTTAAGTAGAAACGGGAAAAAATACTTAATCACCCGTCGATGTTGAGATTGGTAGAATTAGCAAGATTTGCACTTTGTTAAGAAGAAATAATAATAATAATAATAATAATAATAATAATAATAATAATAATAATAATAATAATAATAATAATAATAATAATAATAATAATAATAATAATAATAATAATAATAATAATAATAATAATAATAATAAGTAAAATAAATTGTGGCAATTTTGATACATAAAGGAACAATTATATAAACAAAATTTAATAAAAAATAATAATAAAAAAAATCTTACTATTTAATACTCCGTAATGCATTTAGGACTTCCTATAAAAGAAAGTCTTAAAAAGTACTCCCTCCGTCTCAAAATTATTGTCCCCTATTGACTTTTTTAGTCTTTCTTCTTCAACTTTGACTATAATTATTTTTGTTTGTGTTATATAATACTTGATGAAAAATATATGAATGTATTGGGTTTTAAATGTATTTTTCATTGGTATAATTTTCATCAAGTATTATATAACACAAATAAATATATTAATGGTCAAAGTTGAACAAGAAAGACCGGTCAAAGTCAAAGGAGACAATAAAAATGGGACGGAGGGAGTATAAGCCAACACACTTGCTAATATAAGGAAGTCTCACATTGCAATATAAGTCCTTTTGTAAAAGCCCTTTTATATGTTACTAACAGACTTTATGGCTATTAAAAGCCCTTTTGTAACAGCACATTAACTTCCATTAACTTGTGATCACAACAAAAAGGATATAAATCCCCTCCCACACAATTTCATCATACCGAAACCCTGACTCCCAGTATCGGTTTACGAAGCGGTGTTCTAACTAAAGAAAGCGGAGACCCATAATCATTCTTCAATATCGATCAACACCAAAATCATCAACAACCCAAAACCAATCCCCACAAACTCTTGACCCTCACTTATCACTCCCCAACTCTCAAACACCAAAAAGATTTGAAATACCATAAGAAACATAAAAGTTAAAACACACAAAAAAACAAGACCATATTCAATATAACCAACCAGCAAACACAGCCTCACTGTCCAAATCCGAACAACCAACGACCTACAACATCATCCGACCACAACATATAAATCCTTACAAAAACAAGATAACAACTTCAGAAAACAAACCTCTAGCCTACATCTAGACAAAAAACAACCTCACTTTCACAATCAACAACTCTTATCTAAAACAAAACCACAAACATGACTCGAAAACAAAGAACCAAAGATCTCAGTTTCGTGTTCGGTATTAACAAAATATTTAAAAGATTTATAACGCGAGAAACATCACAGATCTCTGAGAAACAACCACTTCTCTTAAATATCCGAAAAGTTTAAAGAAAAGACAATAACAAATCCGTTATTATCCTTCTTTTTTTCGTTAAAAGATAAACAAAAACATTAAAAGGTACCTACCCGAGATCTTTAAAAGACCTTGAAGCTGAACAGTGGGAAACACGAACCATGATGAAAGAAAGATATAGTGTGTTTAGTGTTAGGTTTTCGACAACAGAAAATCAATAAAAGGGTTTTTATTTGTGTTTGTTATGAGCACAAAGAAAGCAAACACAGTTGTGGCTTTGATTGGCCTTTGATTAAAAGAAAGGAAAAGTGTTTAAATGGTTGCGTTTGAGTAACAGATAAGTGACCAGGAAAAAGTTTTTTTGTTTGTGTCTATTCAAAGAGCTGCACTTGAGAGAAGAAAAATGTGGCTGCGTATTCTAGATAGAGGAATATTAGGGTTTGTGTGAGACTGCAATTAGGGATAGCTATTACAGTATAAAGTAAGATATGAAGTGTTATGTTAATCGGTGATGGGCTATCTATTAATTTCATAATTTGGGCCTAAATTTCTTTTTGCTATCCGAAGTTTCATTGGGCTCATTGGGTTACAAATTTCTTTTTGCAATCCGAAGTGTCATTGGACTGCTACAAATAATACATATTTACAAAACAATACCACTTTAAGAGTTAAAAATTGCACAAAATATTGATCACTGATGATTTTAGTTGCAGGGTATCCGCCGCCACAACGTGCGGGTACCCAGCTAGTAAAAGGTAATATTCGTTAAACTTATTATACACGTTTTGGCAGGCAGGCATCATCATCATTACGTCTCCAATTGCTTCAATATCCAACTTCCTGTATTAAATCAGAAAATATTTACATTTTGACACCTTCAACTTTATACTCTCTAAAATACAACCCTTGGTGCAAAATTTCAACAACCCACAAATAAATAAACCACAATGAAGACCAATAGGCTTTTGTTCTAGTGATATCCGTGATGTAATTAAGGGTGCTCACGGTTTAAAAATCGGACCGGACCGGACAAGATCGGATTGGACCGAGACCGAGTTAGGCAAAAACTCTAGACCGAGACTGGACCGGACCGAATGTGGTCGGTCCGGTCTCGGTCCGAACCGGTTCGGTCGATCTTTCGGTCGGTCCAGTCCAAATAGGCTAAATATCCGGTTTGTACGCCGGACCGGACCGGTCCGGACTGAGACCGAAATAATGAAAAACACTAGACCGAGACCGGACCGTTGGTCCTTTGGTCCGGTCGGTTTTCGGTCGATTTTATCGGTCGATCCGGTCGGATTGCTCACTCTTAGATGTAATGTCTTCAACAAAGAAGTTGTTAATTCAAATCTCGCAAAAAAAAAAAGATGAGATATTGTGATTGTGTGAGATTGTAAATATTTGTTTGTGTGAGTCTAACTTTCAAAGATGATAGTAATAAACTTATAATCTATCTATCTATCTTAACTAATAAAATAGAGTTTTTAGCCTTTTTCTAATAAATGTTTTCCTCAAATAAGATTCGCTATAGTGTGCACGTGTACTCGGGTTTTGCTTGAATTGTCTTTAAAGCGCCAAGCTATATTGTGCATATATTATGACATTAAAGACGTCCACCGATTGCATGCAGATTCATTTTCAAATTACCACATTTACTTTAAGCGCACACGGAGTATTATATAAGGTTTGTTGTTTAAGAAATCAATTAAAGATGGATGTTATTGTGCTCTAATTTATGAATGACGATATGTCATTAATTATGGTTTTGGTAAACATCATATACGTGTACAATAATGTATCCCGTATGTTACAACTATGAGCATGATGTTTAAAAAGGTATGTATAAGAATTTCAAGTTGGGCTTAATTTCACAGTAAAAAATTAATCGAGACAATTGTAATATGGATATGTTACACAATTTGGTCTTCTTCAACCCCTCTATTATAAGCGTAAAAGCAACTATGGTTTTCTTTATATATGTGATTTGACATTCTCACATGTATTTTTATTGCTTTGAATATAATATTATTTAGTTTTGTTGGTTATGGTTATGGCTATATTAACTACTTTTGTTAAAACTTGATGCATTTGGTGATTTGTGAAACCAGGAATAATGATGTTGACGTTTAATTTGTGTTTGTGTTTGTGATTCACATGTACATAGTAACGTAGTACTTTTAGGTAAAATCTTGAATCATCTACGAATGACTTCAATTGGGTATAGTATGATCACTATTTTTATTTGTATTCTTACTTGGTTTTGATATACTTATTATACTTATTGTCATCTTGAGGGATCATGATTAAGAATTCGAATTGGGGTTATGGTTTTTAGCGTTTTAGTCTCTTTTTGCTTTTCTTTTAGTTTATTAGGTTTCATCAAATATCATTATATTAATCCGTTTTTAACTTTCAACTTGCAGAAAAATATGTTAATGTGTGATTATCAGGTTATTATTTTCTAGATTTCAGCATATTGAATGTGACCATTCTCTTTGTTCTTTAAAACTATTTTTGGTTGTTTTATTTTAATTTAGCTACTTTAGTATTTTTGAATTATATTGAATTACCTTAAATGTTAATCCAAGTGTAGTAAAGAAAAAAAGCAACACATACTTTTTTTTCTATATTATGAAAAATCGAATCATAACTTTTATGTTCGATTTGCGTGTTGTCAAAGACAACATCATCAACGAAATGATAGTAAAAAGTGTGAAGTTCCTAAGGGTTCCGTCCATGTATTCGACTTCAAACCATTCAAGGACATTGTGGTGTCCAAGTTGAGGTCTAGAATAGATTGGTATTTGTTTTCTTTCTTTTTTTTTTTTTTTCATTACTAATAATAAAGTTTTGTTCATATTTAAGCTTTGTAACATAGAAAATGTATATGCTTAGATGTGATTTGTCAAGTTATCATGTGATGAATTGGATATATAATTTTGATAAAGACGAAAAGTTATGGAAAGGAAGCCTTTTTAGCTAATAGATTTAAAGTAATTTCGATGATTTGATTATCTTTATTAATAAATGAATTGCATAATCAATTTAAACACTCATATCATATCACATTGATGCACTTCTATTCTTTGGACCTTGCGTCGATTCTTGATGACAATCGGCGTCTCAGAACTTTTAAAAGAGAAATGCAAGCGATCCTAAAGAAAATTCTTCAACTAGGAAACATGATGGATTTGCGATTATGACGAATGGCAGCGCAAAAAAATCTTTGGAGCCAATGATCGAGCGGAATTATGTGGTTGCGTCGAGTTTGTTTCGAGAATGTACCACTAAATCGTTGTCTATAAAGATGGGCTACAAATTCTAGATCATAGGTAACCAAACTTCCCTAACATTTTCACATATAGAATCAGGGGCGGAGCCAGAATTTTGCTTTTGGGTGGGCCAAATAATTTTTCAATATACTAACAAGTATAAAAAAAATCAAAATAGAATAATTTTTACGGTAGTAGTAAATTCTTAGACATTTACAAGCCCCATCAATGTAAAAAAATGTGTGAACTAAGATTGGAAAATATTTGCTATGGGCCTTGGTCTATTTTTTATGGATCAAATAGTTAAAATAGACATATCTTTTAAATCTATACAAATTGTTTGTGGTTTATAGGTTGGCCATGGCCACTTTACACCCCATATAGCTACGTCAACGTATAGAATATATGGTTATGTTTGGCAAAAGTAGTTGTATGTTGTGTATGGTACATAAATTGTGAGTTATAAACCTAAAGCTGTTAACATAAGCTACAAGTTGTAAAAATTATGGTTTGGTAAATATCATATCGTGTACAATAATGTATCCGCATGTTACAACTATGAGCATGATGTTTAAAAGGTATGTATAAAATTTCAAGTTGGGCTTAATTTCATAGTAAAAATTAATCGAGACAATTGTAATATGGATATGTTACACAATTGGGTCTTCTTCAACCCGTTCTATTATAGCTGTAAAAGCAACTATGGTTTTCTTTATATATGTGATTTGACATTCTCACAGGTATTTTTATTGCTTTGAATATAAAATTATTTAGTTTTGTTGGTTATGGTTATGGCTATATTAACTACTTTTGTTAAAACTTGATTCATTTGGTGATTTGTGAAACCAGGAATAATGATGTTGACGTTTAATTTGTGTTTGTGTTTGTGATTCACATGTACGTAGTAACGTAGTACTTTTTAGATAAAATCCTGAATCATCTACGAATGACTTCAATTGGGTATAGTATAATCACTATTTTTATTTGTATTCTTACTTGGTTTTGATATACTTATTATACTTATTGTCATCTAGAGGGATCATGATTAAGAATTCGAATTGGGGTTAGGCTGCATGCAATAAGGTCGATCGAGAGTCGATCGAGTGTGTTTGGCCGATCGATTACTCTCGATCGCCTTGATGTGGTGTAATGGTCGCCTCCCAATCCCAAAGAACTTGGTCGCAGTGTACGATCGAGTATTTCAAAAGTTTTCATATAAAAATAACTGTTTATGCAGCGGTTAAAAAATTAACCTTTATATATACACAATACAAACACACTTCAATCCACAAATCTATTTCACACAATTCAAACTCAAAATACTTCTCAACACAAGATTTAATATGGCTTGCCGTCTCCCATTCCGTTGAAGATATGCAAGTGTACGTTCAAAATCAATGCAATAACGACGATGAGGCTCGAAAAACGCTATTATAAGCATCATCGAATTGTTTGACCAGCGACGGAGAAGGAGCAGATGATGAAAACTACAAGAGTTGCAGCGACATTACTCTGAACGAAAAGTCGTGATCGATAAATTTTTGATAGATCAAGCCCGCAAAGATCGCGAGGTTCGCGACAAGTTGTGGCGGTGTGTTCGGAAGATAACGAACAACGTCGGCACCAAAATCAATTGAGCTATCGGAGAACAAAAGCGATGGTGTAGGTGCATCAACTTCGACTACCAACTTCGAGCTACGGGAACCTCCGCTAGACGAGGAAGATTTGGCTCGCTTGAGGTTCGGGTTCTCGTGCTCCTCGTATGACTCGCATGCGGGAGCATTCTGATTAGATTTATGATTTATGTTTTCGTATCGCTTTTATATTTAATATATTATTGTTTTTATTTCGTATCGCTTTTATTATGTAACGTTTTAATTATTAATGAAAATTTATTTTGTGTTAAAATGTTTTAAAAAAAATAAAAAAAATGAACTTAGTCGCCCTTGGGGCACCTAATCAAGGTCATTTGGAGAGAAAGTCGACGTGACGGTTGAAAAGTAGTGGGATTGAATCCCACTTGGGGCGACCTTATGGTTTTGGCGTTTTAGTCTCTTTTTGCTTTTCTTTTTGTTTATTAGGTTACATCAAATATCATTATATTAATCCGCTTTTAACTTTCGACTTGCACAAAAATATGTTAATGTGTGATTATCGAGTTATTATTTTCTAGATTTGACATATGAAGGTGACCAAAGTCTCTTTGTTCTTTAAAACTATTTTTGGTTGTTTTATTTTAATTTAGCTACTTTAGTATTTTGAATTATATTGAATTACCATAAATGCTAATCCAAGTGTAGTAAAGAAAGAAAAAAGCAACACATACTTTCTCTTCTATATTATGAAAAATCGAATCATAAATTTTCATGTTCGATTTGCGTGTTGTCAAAGACAACATCATCAACGAAATGATAGTAAAAAGTGTGAAGTTCCTAAGGGTTCCGTCCATGTATTCGACTTCAAACCATTCAAGGACATTGTGGTGTCAGAAGTTGAGGGTCTAGAATAGATTGGTATTTGTTTTTCTTTCTTTTTCTTTTTTTCATTACTAATAATAAAGTTTTGTTCATATTTAAGCTTTGTAACATAGAAAATGTATATGCTTAGATGTGATTTGTCAAATTATCATGTGATGAATTGGATATATAATTTTGATAAAGACGAAAAGTTATGGAAAGGAAGCCTTTTTAGCTAATAGATTTAAAGTAATTTCAAGATTTGATTATCTTTATTAATAAATGAATTGCATAATCAATTTAAACACTCATATCATATCACATTGATGCACTTCTATTCTTTGGACCTTGCGTCGATTCATCGATGACAATCGACGTCTCGTAACTTTTAAAAGAGTAATGCAAGCGGTCCTAAAGAAAATTTTTCAACTAGGAAACATGATGGATTTGCGATTATGACGAATAGCAACGCAAAAGGAAATCTTGGAGCCAATGATCGAGTGGAGTTATGTGGTTGCGTCGGTTTGTTTCGAGAATGTACCACAAGCACGTTGTCATAAAGATGTGCTACAAATTCTAGATCATAGGTAACCAAACTTCCTAACATTTTCACATATAGAATCGAGGATGAGCCATAATTTTGCTTTTGGGTGGGCCAAATAATTTTTCAATATACTAAGTATAAAAAAATCAAAATAGAATAATTTTTACGGTAGTAGTGAATTCTTAGACATTTACAAGCGCCATCAATGTAAAAAATCATGAACTAAGATTGGAAAATATTTGCTATGGGCCTTGGTCTATTTTTTATGGATCAAATAGTTAAAATAGACATATCTTTAAAATCCATACAAATTGTTTGTGGTTTATCGTTGGCCATGGCCCCCCTTACACCCATATGGCTAGGTCTTTGTATAGAATATATGGTTATGTTTGGCAAAAATAGTTGTATATTGTAAGCTCTAAGTGTAAATTGTGAGTTATACTGTAAGCATAACATAAGCTACATGTCGATTTTTTTTCCAATAAAAGCGTTTGGTAAGTTAGCTCTTAGATATGAATATAAGACATAAAATGGCATACTTATGATCGTAAACAAGTGTTTGGAGGATATATCAGTAGTTTAATGTTTTAATAGCTCTAAAATGTTTAAAAAGCTCCATGAATCAGCTTCTAATTTAGGAGCTATTTGTTTGAAATAAAAGCTTGAAGTTAATGTATCCAAACAAAACTATTTATTTTATACCATATCATCTACCTTCTTACTGAGATTCAGGTACTACTTTAAGATTCTTGAAGAAAAACAGACTTCAATGATAACAAAGTACTTTTATTACTTCTGAAACAATATTACAAAACCAAATCTTCTATTCTCAAATAGAATGAAACAACAACCAGTATTTGATCTCAATCAAACAACAACAAATCAGTAACAATGAGTAACAAAGTATTTTGATCAAGGAAATCAAAATACAAATTAGGGTTTTATTTTGAGAGAGAGAGTAATTTTGATATCACTTTTAGAGAGAGAATGATCGACAGATGTTGAAAACACAAAGACCTTGATAGATCTTAAGCACTCGGAGATCGTTAGTGTTGCCTATGTAATCACAAGCAAACTAATAGAAGATCTCTACAACTCGTATTTTATAGCGGAAAGTAAACACAAGTTATAATAACTAAGAACTCTTTGATCCTCTATGGATCTTTTGATTATAGAAACTCTATGTTTCGGATATTTTTCAAGACTTGAAAGACTTATCAAAAAAACTTATCTATTACAAACTATTATCGTTCCTTTTATAGGCAAGAAACCCCATGTCTCACGGCGTTTACAGTAATGCGCTCTAATACAAACCCATGCATCTAGACAAGCATGCAACTAATCATTTTGTTTTGCTAATCATATTGTTTATTACGAGTAAGCTCTATACTATTCGGCGTAACCTATCTTTCATACTGGTCTCGACTTTTCCTTCATCTGACCTACATCTGCGCTTTATCTCTCCTACGTGGATTCGCACTTCGTGAAACATGATTTGCATTTTAACACTAGCGAAGTTTAACCCGTGA